>LR738713.1:406757649-406866126 GCA_902687465.1 Secale cereale
CCCCCCCCCCCACTATATATAGGGGTCAGGGGGGGCGCCGGCCCTGGGAGATCAGATCTCCAGGGTGGGGCGGCGGCCAAGGGGGGAAACTTGCCCCCCAAGGCATAGGAGGCGCCCCCTCCCCCTAGGGTTTCAACCCTAGGCGCATGGGGGGGCCCATATGGGTGCGCTAGCCAACCAGGGGCTGGCCCCCTTCCCCTTGCGGCCTAGGGGCCCCACCGGGATGGGTGGCCCCACCCGGTGGACCCCCGGGACCCCTCCGGTGGTCCCGGGACACTCCCAGTGACCCCCGGAGTTCACCCGATGGCCGAAACTGGACTTCATATATATCATTTTTTACCTCCGGACCATTCCGGAACTCCTTGTGACGTCCGAGATCTCATCCGGGACTCCGACAACATTCGGGTTTCCATGTGCATGTTTCTCTACAACCCTAGCGTCACCGAACCTTAAGTGTGTAGACCCTACGGGTTCGGGAGACACGTAGACATGACCGAGACGACTCTCCGGTCAATAACCAACAACGGGATCTGGATACCCATGTTGGTTCCCACGTGTTCCTCGATGATCTTCATCGGATGAACCACTGTGTCAAGGATTCACTCAATCCCGTATGTTATTCCCTTTGTCTATCGGTACGGTACTTGCCCGAGATTCGATCGTCGGTATGCCCGATACCTTGTTCAATCTCGTCATGGCAAGTCTCTTTACTCGTTCCGTAATCCATCATCCCGTGACTAACTCCTTAGTCACCTTGAGCTCATTATGATGATGTCTTACCGAGAGGGCCCAGAGGTACCTCTCCGTCATACGGAGTGACAATATCCCAGTCTCGGTTCGTACCAACTCAACAGACACTTTCAGAGATACCCGTTGCGTACCTTTATAGCCACCCAGTTACGTTGTGACGTTTGGCATACCCAAAGTATTCCTACGGCATCCGGGAGTTGCACAACCTCATGGTCTAAGGAATAAATACTTGACACCGGAAATGCTTATGCATTACGAACTATACGATCTCGTGCTAGGCTCAGGATTGGGTCTTGTCCATCACAACATTCTCCCAATGATGTGATCCCGTTATCAATGACATCCAATGTCCATGGTCAGGAAACCGTGACCATCTGTTGATCAACGAGCTAGTAACTAGAGGCTTACCAGGGACTCATTGTGGTCTATATATTCACACATGTATCGCTGTTTCCGTACAATACAATTCAAGCATGAATAACAGACAATTATCATGAACAAGGAAATATAACAATAATACTTTTATTATTGCCTCTAGGGCATATTTCCAACAGTCTCCCACTTGCACTAGAGTCGATAATCTAGTTACATTGTGATGAATCGAACACCCATAGAGTTCTGGTGTTGATCATGTTTTGCCCGTGGAAGAGGTTTAGTCAACGGGTCTGCGACATTCAGATTCGTATGCACTTTACAAATATCTATGTCTCCATCTTGAACATAATTCCGGATGGAGTTGAAACGGCGGTTGATGTGCTTGGTCTTCTTGTGAAACCTGGGCTCCTTGGTAATGGCAATAGCTCCAGTGTTGTCACAGAAGAGAGTCATCGGGCTTGACGCGCTTGGAATGACTCCTAGGTCGGTGATGAACTCCTTCATCCAGACTCCTTCTTGTGTTGCTTCGCAAGCAGCTATGTACTCCGCTTCACATGTAGAATGCGCCACGACGCTCTGCTTGCAACTGCACCAGCTGACTGCTCCACCATTCAAAATATACACGTATCCGGTTTGTGACTTCGAGTCATCCAGATCTGTGTCGAAGCTAGCATCGACGTAACCCTTTACGACGAGCTCTTCGTCACCTCCATAAACGAGAAACATATCCTTAGTCCTCTTCAGGTACTTTAGGATGTTCTTGACCGATGTCTAGTGTTCCATACCGGGATCACTTTGGTACCTCCCTACCAAACTTATGGCAAGGTTCACATCAGGTGTGGTACACAACATGGCATACATGATAGAACCTATGGCCGAGGCATAGGGAATGACACTCATCTTTTCTCTATCTTCTGCCGTGGTCGGGGACTGAGCCTTGCTCAATCTCATACCTTGCAAAACAGGCAAGAACCCCTTATTGGACTGATCCATATTGAACTTCTTCAATATCTTGTCAAGGTATGTACTTTGTGAAAGACCGATGAGGCGTCTTGATCTATCTCTATAGATTTTGATGCCTAATATGTAAGCAGCTTTTCCAAGGTCCTTCATTGAAAAACTCTTATTCAAGTAGGCCTTTACACTTTCCAAGAATTCTATATCATTTCCCATCAGCAATATGTCATCTACATATAATATGAGAAATGCTACAGAGCTCCCACTCACTTTCTTGTAGATACAGGCTTCTCCATAAGTCTGTATAAAGCCAAACGCTTTGATCACATCATTAAAGCGAATGTTCCAACTCCGAGATGCTTGCACCAGCCCGTAAATCGAGCACTGGAGCTTGCACACCTTGTTAGCATTCTCTGGATCGACAAAACCTTCCGGCTGCATCATATACAGCTCTTCCTTGAGGAAGCCATTAAGGAATGTTGTTTTGACGTCCATTTGCCATATCACATAATCATAGAATGCGGCAATTGCTAACATGATTCTGACTGACTTCAGCATCGCTACGGGAGAGAAAGTCTCGTCGTAGTCAATCCCTTGAACTTGTCGATAACCCTTAGCGACAAGCCGAGCCTTATAGATGGTCACATTACCATCCGCGTCTGTCTTCTTCTTAAATATCCATTTGTTTTCTATGGCGTGCCTGTCATCAGGCAAGTCCACCAAAGTCCATACTTTGTTTTCATACATGGATTCTATCTCGGATTTCATGGCTCCAAGCCATTTATTGGAATCCGGGCCCGCCATTGCTTCTTCATAGTTCGAAGGTTCACCGTTGTCTAACAACATAATTTCCATGACAGGGTTGCCGTACCACTCTGGTGCGGAACGTGCCCTTGTGGACCTTCGAAGTTCAGTAGTAACTTGATCTGTTTCTTCATGATCATCATCATCATCAACTTCCTCCCTTGTCGGTGCAGGCACCTCAGGAACAATTTCCTGCGCTGCGCTACTTTCCGGTTCGGGAGGGGTGACTGTCACCTCATCAAGTTCTACTTTCCTCCCACTCACTTCTTTCGAGAGAAACTCTTTCTCCAGAAAGGATCCATTCTTGGCAACAAAGACTTTGCCTTCGGATCTGTGGTAGAAGGTGTACCCAATCGTTTCCTTTGGGTATCCTACGAAGACGCATTTTTCCGATTTGGGTTCGAGCTTCTCAGGTTGAAGTTTCTTGACATAAGCATCGCAACCCCAAACTTTCAGAAATGACATCTTCGATTTCTTGCCAAACCAAAGTTCATACGGTGTCGTCTCAACGGATTTCGACGGAGCCCTATTTAAAGTGAATGCGACAGTCTCTAAAACATAATCCCAAAAAGATAGCGGTAAATCGGTGAGGGACATCATAGATCGCACCATGTCCAACAGAGTACGATTTCGATGTTCGGACATACCGTTACGCTGAGGTGTTCCGGGCGGTGTCAATTGTGAAACAATTCCACAGTTCCTAAGGTGCGTGCCAAATTCATGACTTGAATATTCACCCCCACGATCCAATCGCAAGAGTTTTATTTTTCTGTCACGTTGATTCTCAACCTCATTCTGAAATTCCTTGAACTTTTCAAAGGTCTCAGACTTGTGTTTCATCAAGTAGATATACCCATATCTACTCAAGTCATCTGTGAGGGTGAGAACATAATGATAGCCTCCGCGAGCCTCAACACTCATTGGACCGCACACATCGGTATGTATGATTTCCAATAAGTTGGTTGCTCGCTCCATTGTTCCGGAGAACGGAGTCTTGGTCATCTTGCCTAAGAGGCATGGTTCACACGTGTCAAATGATTCATAATCAAGAGACTCCAGAAGTCCATCTGCATGAAGCTTCTTCATACGTTTGACACCAATATGACCAAGGCGGCAATTCCACAAGTATGTGGGACTATCATTGTCAACTTTACATCTTTTGGCATTCACACTATGAATATGTGTATCATCACGATCGAGATTCATCAAAAATAAACCATTGACCAGCGGGGCATGACCATAAAACATATCCCTCAAATAAATAGAACAACCATTATTCTCAGATTTAAATGAGTAGCCATCTCGCATAAGACGAGATCCAGATACAATGTTCATGCTCAAAGCTGGTACTAAATAACAATTATTAAGGTTTAAAGCTAATCCCGAGGGTAGATGTAGAGGCAGCGTGCCGACGGCGATCACATCGACCTTGGAACCATTCCCGACGCGCATCATCACCTCGTCCTTCGCCAGTCTCCGCTTATTCCGCAACTCCTGCTTAGAGTTACAAATATGAGCAACTGCACCGGTATCAAATACCCAGGAGATACTACGAGCGCTCGTAAGGTACACATCAATAACATGTATATCACATATACCTTTGACGTTGCTGGCCTTCTTGTCCGCTAAGTATTTGGGGCAGTTCCGCTTCCAGTGACCCGTTCCCTTGCAATAAAAGCACTCTGTCTCAGGCTTGGGTCCATACTTTGGCTTCTTCCCGGCAACTGGCTTACCGGGCGCGGCAACTCCCTTGCCGTCCTTCTTGAAGTTCTTCTTACCCTTGCCCTTCTTGAACTTAGTGGTTTTATTGACCATCAACACTTGATGCTCTTTCTTGATCTCCACCTCCGCTGATTTCAACATTGAATACACCTCGGGAATGGACTTCTCCATCCCCTGCATATTGAAGTTCAACACGAAGCTCTTGTAGCTTGGTGGGAGCGACTGGAGGATTCTGTCAACGACCGCTTCGTCTGGGAGATTCATTCCCAACTGAGACAAGCGGTTGTGCAACCCAGAAATCTTGAGGATGTGCTCACTGACAGAACTGTTTTCCTCCATCTTACAGCTGTAGAATGCGTTGGAGACATCATATCTCTCAACTCGGGCATGAGCCTGGAAAACCATTTTCAGCTCTTGGAACATCTCATATGCCCCGTGGTGCTCAAAACGCTTTTGGAGCCTCGATTCTAAGCTGTAAAGCATGCCGCACTGAACCAGGGAGTAATCATCACAACGCGACTGCCAAGCGTTCATAACATCTTGGTTTGCCGGGGCGGGAGCGTCACCTAGCGGTACTTCTAGGACATAAGTTTTCTTGGCAGCTATGAGGATGATCCTCAGGTTACGGACCCAGTCCGTGTAGTTGCTACCATCGTCTTTCAGCTTGGATTTATCTAGGAACGCGTTGAAGTTGAGGGTGACATGAGCGTGGGCCATTTGATCTACAAGACATATTGTAAAGAATTTAGACTAAGTTCATGATAATTTAAGTTCATCTTAATCAAATTTTAATGAACTCCCACTCAGATTGACATCTCTCTAGTCATCTAAGTGATACATGATCCGAATCGACTAGCCCGTGTCCGATCATCACGTGAGACGGACTAGTCATCAACGGTGAACATCTTCATGTTGATCGTATCTTCTATACGACTCATGTTCGACCTTTTGGTCTTCCGTGTTCCGAGGCCATGTCTGTACATGCTAGGCTCGTCAAGTGAACCCTAAGTGTATTGCTTGTGTAAATCTGGCTTACACCCGTTGTATGCGAACGTTAGAACCTATCACACCCGATCATCACATGGTGCTTCGGAACAACGATCCTTAGCAACGGTGCACAGTTAGGGGAAACACAATTCTTGAAATTTTTAGTGAGAGATCGTCTTATTTACTACCGTCGTTCTAAGTAAACAAGATGCATAAACATGATAAACATCACATGCAATCAATTAAAGTGACATGATATGGCCAATATCATCTTGCTCCTTCGATCTCCATCTTCGGGGCACCATGATCATCTTTGTCACCGGCTCGACACCATGATCTCCATCATCATGATCTCCATCATCGTGTCTTCATGAAGTCGTCACGCCAACTATTACTTCTACTACTATGGCTAACGTTTAGCAATAAAGTAAAGTAATTACATGGCGTTATTCAGTGACACGTAGGTCATACAATAATTAAGACAACTCCTATGGCTCCTACCGGTTATCAAATTCATCGACATGCAAGTCGTGATTCCCTATTACAAGAACATGATCAATCTCATACATCACATATATCATTCATCACATCTTCTTGGCCATACCACATCACATAGCACATGCTGCAAGAACAAGTTAGACGACCTCTAATTGTTGTTGCAAGTTTTTTACGTGGCTTCTATTGGTTTTCTAGCAAGAACGTTTCTTACCTACGCCAAAACCACAACGTGATTTGTCAATTTCTATTTATCCTTCATAAGGACCCTGTTCATCGAATCCGATCCGACTAAAGTGGGAGAGACAGACACCCGCCAGCCACCTTATGCATCTAGTGCATGTCTGTCGATGGAACCAGTCTCACGTAAGCGTACGTGTAAGGTCGGTCTGGGCTGCTTCATCCCACAATGCCGCCGAATCAAGATTGGACTAGTAACGGCAAGAAAATTGAGCAAACTCAACGCCCACAACTTGTTTGTGTTCTACTCGTGCAAGATGCTACGCAAAGACCTAGCTCAGATGCCACTTTTTGTAGATCGCGTGCGGAAGCGTTCGAAGAAGCGTGGATGAAGTAGTCGTACTCTTCGCGTTCTTCGTCACCGATGATCCTAGCGCCGAACGGACGGCACCTCCGCGTTCAACACACGTACGGTACAACAACGTCTCCTCCTTCTGATCCAGCAAGGGTGGAGGAGAGGTCATCGGAGACCCAGCAGAATGACGGCGTGGTGGTGGATGCAACAGGAAAACCTGCAGGGCTTCGCCGGCGCCCTGCGGAGGAGTAGGAAGTGTGACGGTGGGGAGAGGCGCCAGAGGCTTGGGGTGCGGCTGCCCTCCTATTGGGGAACGTAGTATTTTCAAAATTTTCCTACGATCACGCAAGATCTATCTACTAGATGCATAGCAACGAGAGGGGAGAGTGTGTCTATGTACCCTCGTAGACCGGGAGCGAAAGTGTCAAGTGACGCAGTTGATGTAGTCGAACTTCTTCGTGATCCAACCGATCAAGCACCGAACGTACGGCACCTCCGCGTTCAGCACACGTTCAGCTTGATGACGTCCCACGAGCTCTTGATCCAGTTGAGCTTCACGGGAGAGTTTCGTCAGCACGACGGCGTGGTGACGGATATGATGTATCTACCGGCGCAGGGCTTCGCCTAAGCACTGCAACGGTATGACCGAGGTGTGTTTCTATGAAGAGGGGCACCGTACACGGCTAGAACAATTCAACTTGTGTGTCCTAGGGTGCCCCCCTGCCCTCGTATATAAAGGAGCAAGGGAGAGGCCGGCCCTAGAGGGGGCGCGCCAAGTGTGGGGAGTCCTACTAGGACTCCCAAGTCCTAGTAGGATTCCCCTTTCCTTTCCGGAGTAGGAGAGAAGGAAAGAGGTGGAGAGGGAGAAGGAAAAGGGGGCTGCACCCCTTGTCCAATTCGGACCAGAGGGGAGGCACGCGCCTCCTTCCTTTTGGCATTTCTCCTCTATTCCCGTATGGCCCAATAAGGCCCATATACTCCGAAAAATACCCGAATCACTCGGAACCTTTCCGATGTCCGAATATAGTCGTCCAATATATCGATCTTTACGTCTCGACCATTTCGAGACTCCTCGTCATGTCGCCGGTCTCATCCGGGACTCCGAACTCCTTCGGTACATCAAAACTCATAAACTCATAATACCGATCGTCATCAAACGTTAAGCGTGCGGACCCTACGGGTTCGAGAACTATGTAGACATGACCGAGACTCATCTCCGGTCAATAACCAATAGCGGAATCTGGATGTTCATATTGGCTCCTACATATTCTACGAAGATCTTTTATCGGTCAAACCGCATAACAACATACATTGTTCCTTTTGTCATCGGTATGTTACTTGCCCGAGATTCGATCGTCGGTATCTCTATACCTAGTTCAATCTCGTTACTGGCAAGTCTCTTTACTCATTCCGTAATACATCATCTCGTGACTAACTCATTAGTCATTTGCTTGCAAGGCTTATTATGATGTGCATTACCGAGAGGGCACAGAGATACCTCTCCGACACTCGGAGTGACAAATCCTAATCTTGATCTATGCCAACACCACGAATACTTTCGGAGACACCTGTAGAGCATCTTTATGATCACCCAGTTATGTTGTGACGTTTGATAGCACACAAGGTGTTCCTACGATATTCGGGAGTTACATAATCTCATAGTCATAGGAACATGTATAAGTCATGAAGAAAGCAATAGCAGTAAAACTAAACGATCAAAGTGCTATGCTAAATGATAGGTCTAGTCCATCACATCATTCTCCTAATGATGTGATCCCGTTGATCAAATGACAACTCATGTCTATGGTTAGGAAACATAACCATCTTTGATCAATGAGCTAGTCTAGTAGAGGCATACTAGGGACACTCTGTTTTGTCTATGTATTCACACATGTACTAAGTTTCCGGTTAATACAATTCTAGCATGAATAATAAACATTTATCATGATATAAGGAAATATAAATAACAACTTTATTATTGCCTCTAGGGCATATTTCCTTCAGTCTCCCACTTGCACTAGAGTCAATAATCTAGCTCACATCGCCATGTGATTTAATACCGATAGTTCACATCGTTATGTGAATAACACCCATAGTTCACATCGCCATGTGACCAACACCCAAAGGGTTTACTAGAGTCAATAATCTAGTTCACATCGCTATGTGATTAATACCCAAGAGTAATAAGGTGTGATTATGTTTTTGCTTGTGAGAGAAGTTTAGTCAACGGGTCTGCCACATTCAGATCCGTATGTATTTCGCAAATTTCTATGTCTACAATGCTCTGCATGGAGCTACTCTAGCTAATTGCTCCCACTTTCAATACGCATCCAGATTGATACTTAGAGTTATCTGGATTTAGTGTCAAAGTTTGCATCGGCGTAACCCTTTACGACGAACTCTTTATCACCTCCATAATCGAGAAATATTTCCTTAGTCATCCAATTACTAAGGATAATTTTGACCGCTGTACAGTGATCCACTCCTGGATTACTTTGGTACCTCCCTGCTAGACTTATAGCAAGGCACACATCAGGTCTGGTACACAGCATTGCATACATGATAGATCCTATGGCTGAGGCATAGGGAATGACTTTCATTTTCTCTCTATCTTCTGCAGTGGTCGGGCATTGAGTCTTACTCAACTTCATACCTTGTAATACAGGCAAGAACCCTTTCTTTGACTGGTCCATTTTGAACTTCTTCAAAATCTTATCAAGGTATGTGCTTTGTGAAAGTCCAATTAAGCGTTTTGATCTATCTCTATAGATCTTGATGCCTAATATATAAGCAGCTTCACCGAGGTCTTTCATTGAAAAACTCTTATTCAAGTATCCTTTTATGCTATCCAGAAATTCTATATCATTTCCAATCAACAATATGTCATCCACATATAATATTAGAAATGCTACAGAGCTCCCACTCACTTTCTTGTAAATACAGGCTTCTCCAAAAGTCTGTATAAAACCATATGCTTTGATCACCTCATCAAAGCGTATATTCCAACTCCGAGATGCTTGCACCAGTCCATAGATGGATCGCTGGAGCTTGCATACTTTGTTAGCACCTTTTGGATCGACAAAACCTTTTGGTTGCATCATATACAACTCTTCTTTGAGATATCCATTCAGGAATGCAGTTTTGACATCCATTTGCCAGATTTCATAATCATAAAATGTGGCAATTGCTAACATGATTCGGACAGACTTAAGCATCGCTACAGGTGAGAAAGTCTCATCGTAGTCAACTCCTTGAACTTGTCGAAAACCTTTCGCAACAAGTCGAGCTTTGTAAACAGTAACATTACCGTCTGCGTCGGTCTTCCTCTTGAAGATCCATTTATTTTCGATGGCCTGCCGATCATCGGGCAAGTCAACCAAAGTCCACACTTTGTTCTCATACATGGATCCCATCTCAGATTTCATGGCTTCAAGCCATTTTGCGGAATCTGGGCTCATCATCGCTTCCTCATAGTTCGTAGGTTCATCATGGTCTAGTAACATGATTTCCAGAACTGGGTTGCCGTACCACTCTGGTGCGGAACGTACTCTGGTTGATCTACGACGTTCAGCAGAAACTTGATCCAAAGTTTCATGATCATTATCATTAACTTCCTCACTGATTGGTGTAGGAATCACTGGAACAATTTTCTGTGATGTACTACTTTCCAATCCGGGAGAAGGTACTATTACCTCATCAAGTTCTACTTTCCTCCCACTCACTTCTTTCGAGAGAAACTCCTTCTCTAGAAAGGATCCATTTTTAGCAACGAATATCTTGCCTTCGGATCTGTGATAGAAGGTGTACCCAACAGTCTCTTTTGGGTATAAGTCATAGTCATAGGAACATGTATAAGTCATGAAGAAAGCAATAGCAGTAAAACTAAACGATCATAGTGCTATGCTAACGGATGGGTCTTGTCCATCACATCATTCTCCTAATGATGTGATCCCGTTGATCAAATGACAACTCATGTCTATGGCTAGGAAACATAACCATCTTTGATCAATGAGCTAGTCTAGTAGAGGCATACTAGGGACACTCTATTTTGTCTATGTATTCACACATGTACTAAGTTTCCGGTTAATACAATTCTAGCATGAATAATAAACATTTATCATGATATAAGGAAATATAAATAACAACTTTATTATTGCCTCTAGGGCATATTTCCTTCAGTCTCCCACTTGCACTAGAGTCAATAATCTAGTTCACATCGCCATGTGATTTAATACCGATAGTTCACATCGTTATGTGAATAACACCCATAGTTCACATCGCCATGTGACCAACACCCAAAGGGTTTACTAGAGTCAATAATCTAGTTCACATCGCTATGTGATTAATACCCAAGAGTAATAAGGTGTGATCATGTTTTGCTTGTGAGAGAAGTTTAGTCAACGGGTCTGTCACATTCAGATCCGTATGTATTTCGCAAATTTCTATGTCTACAATGCTCTACATAGAGCTACTCTAGCTAATTGCTCCCACTTTAAATACGCATCCAGATTGATACTTAGAGTCATCTGGATTTAGTGTCAAAGCTTGCATCGGCGTAACCCTTTACGACGAACTCTTTATCACCTCCATAATCGAGAAACATTTCCTTAGTCATCCAGTTACTAAGGATAATTTTGACCGCTGTACAGTGATCTACTCCTCGATCACTATTGTACCCCCTTGACAAACTCATGTCAAGGTACACAACATGTTTGGTACACAGCATGGCATACTTTATAGAACCTATGGCTGAGGCATAGGGAATGACTTTCATTCTCTCTATATTTTTCTGCCGTGGTCTGGCTTTGAGTCTTACTCAACTTCACACCTTACAAGTCAGGCAAGAACTCCTTCTTTGACTGATCCAATTTGAACTACTTCAAAATCTTATCAAGGTATGTACTCATCGAAAGTCTTATCAAGCGTCTTGATCTATCTCTATAGATCTTGATGCCCAATATGTAAGCAGCTTCACCAAGGTCTTTCTTTGAAAAACTCCTTTCAAACACTCCTTTATGCTTTCCAGAAAATTCTACATCATTTCCGATCGACAATATGTCATTCACATATACTTGTCAGAAAGGTTTTAGTGCTCCCACTCACTTCTTGTAAATACAGGCTTCACCGCAAGTCTGTATAAATCTATATGCTTTGATCACCTCATCAAAGCGTATATTCCAACTCCGAGATGCTTGCACCAGTCCATAGATGGATCGCTGGAGCTTGAATACTTTGTTAGCACCTTTTGGATCGACAAAACCTTCTGGTTGCATCATATACAACTCTTCTTTGAGATATCCATTCAGGAATGCAGTTTTGACATCCATTTGCCAGATTTCATAATCATAAAATGCGGCAATTGCTAACATGATTCGGACAGACTTAAGCATCGCTACAGGTGAGAAAGTCTCATCGTAGTCAACTCCTTGAACTTGTCGAAACCCTTTCGCAACAAGTCGAGCTTTGTAAACAGTAACATTACTGTCTGCGTCGGTCTTCCTCTTGAAGATCCATTTATTTTCGATGGCCTGCCGATCATCGGGCAAGTCAACCAAAGTCCACACTTTGTTCTCATACATGGATCCCATCTCAGATTTCATGGCCTCAAACCATTTTGCGGAATCTGGGCTCATCATCGCTTCCTCATAGTTCGTAGGTTCATCATGGTCTAGTAACATGATTTCCAGAACTGGGATGCCGTACCACTCTGGTGCGGAACGTACTCTGGTTGATCTACGACGTTTAGCAGAAACTTGATCCGAAGTTTCATGATCATCATCATTAACTTCCTCACTGATTGGTGTAGGAATCACTGGAACTAGTTTCTGTGATGTTCCACTTTCCAATTCGGGAGAAGGTACAATTACCTCATCAAGTTCTACTTTCCTCCCATTCACTTCTTTCGAGAGAAACTCCTTCTCTAGAAAGGATCCACTCTTAGCAAGCCTTCATATCTGTGATAGAAGGTGTACCCAACAGTTTCTTTTGGGTATCCTATGAAGATTTATTTCTCTAATTTGGGTTCGAGCTTATCATGTTGAAACTATTTCACATAAGCATCGCAGTCCCAAACTTAATGAAATGACAGCTTAGGTTTCTCGTCAAACCACAGTTCATACGGTGTCATCTCCACGGATTTAGATGGTGCCCTATTTAACGTGAATGTAGCTGTCTCTAATGCATAACCCCAAAAGCGATAGTGGTAGATCGGTAAGAGACATCATCGATCGCACCATATCTAATAAAGTACGGTTATGACGTTCGGACACACCATTACACTATGGTGTTCCAGGTGGCGTGAGTAGTGAAACTATTTCACATTGTTTTTACTGAAGGCCAAACTCGCTAACTCAAATATTTTACCTCTACGATCATATCGTAGAAACTCTTATTTTTCTTGTTACGATGATTCTCCACTTCACTCTGAAATTCTTTGAACTTTTCAAATGTTTCAGACTTGTGCTTCATTAAGCAGATATACCCATATCTGCTCAAATCATCAGTGAAGGTCAAAAAATAACGATACCTGCCGCGAGCTTCAACACTCATTGGTCCATATACATCTGTATGTATGATCTCCAACAAATCTGTTGCTCGCTCCATTGTTCCGGAGAACGGAGTTTTAGTCATCTTGCCCATGAGGCATGGTTCGCAAGCACCAAGTGATTCATAATCAGGTTATTCCAAAAATCCATCACTATGGAGTTTCTTCATGCGCTTTACACCAATATGACCTAAACGGCAGTGCCACAAATAAGTTGCACTATCATTATTAACCTTGCATCTTTTGGCTTCAATATTATGAATATGTGTATTACCACGATCGAGATCCAACAAACTATTTTTCATTGGGTGTATGACCATCGAAGGTTTTATTCATGTAAACAGAATAACAATTATTCTATGACTTTAAATGAATAACCGTATTGCAACAAATATGATCAAATCATATTCATGCTCAACGCAAATGCCAAATAACATTTATTTAGGTTTTACACTAATCCCGAAAGTATAGGGAGTGTGCGATGATGATCATATCAATCTTGGAACTACTTCCAATACACATCGTCACTTCATCCTTTAACTAGTTTCTGTTCATTATGCAACTCCCATTTCGAGTTAATACTCTTTAGCAACTAAATCAGTATCAAATACCGAGGGGTTGCTATGAACACTAGAAAAATACACATCAATAATATGTATATCAAATATACCTTTGTTCACTTTGCCATCCTTCTTATCCGCCAAGTATCTAGGGCAGTTCCACTTCCAGTGACCATTTCCTTTGCAGTAGAAGCACTTAGTTTCAGGCTTGAGTTTTAGCTTTGGGTTTCTTCACGGGAGTGACAACTTGCTTGTCATTCTTCTTGAAGTTCCCCTTCTTTCCCTTTGCCCTTTACTTGAAACAAGTGGTCTTGTTAACCATCAACACTTGATGCTCTTTCTTGATTTCTACCTTCGCCGATTTCAGCATCGCGAAGAGCTCGGGAATTACTTTCGTCATCCCTTGCATATTATAGTTCATCACGAAGTTCTACTAACTTGGTGTTAGTGACTAGAGAACTTTGTCAATTACTATCTTATCTGGAAGATTAACTCCCACTTGATTCAAGCAATTGCATTTCCCAGACAATCTGTGCACTTGCTCTCTCCTCCATCTTGTAGGCAAAGTACTGTCAGAGGTCTTATACCTCTCGACACGGGCATGAGTATGAAATACTAATTTCAACTCTTGGAACATCTTATATGCTCCGTGGTGTTCAAAACGTTTTCGAAGTCCCGGTTCTAAGCCGTAAAGCATGGTGCACTTAAACTATCTAGTAGTCATCATACCGAGCTTTTGTCAAAACGTTCATAACGTCTACATCTGCTCCTGCAATAGGTCTGTCACCTAGTGGTGCATCAAGGACATAATTCTCTGTGCAGCAATGAGGATAATCCTCGGATCATGGAACAATTCCACATCATTGCTACTAACATCTTTCAACTTGGTTTTCTCTAGGAACATATAAAAAATAAACGTGGAGCAACATCGCGAGCTATTGATCTACAACATAGATATGCTAATACTATCAGGACTAAGTTCATGATAAATTAAAGTTCAATTTAATCGTATTACTTAAGAACTCCCACTTAGATAGACATCCCTCCGGTCATCTAAATGATCACGTGATCCAAATCAACTAAACCATGTTCGATCATCACGTGAGATGGAGTAGTTTCAATGGTGAACATCTTATGTTGATCATATCTACTATATGATTCTCGCTCGACCTTTCGGTCTCCAGCGTTCCGAGGCCATATATGCATATGCTAGGCTCGTCAAGTTTAACCCGAGTATTCTGCGTGTGCAAAACTGTCTTACACCCATTGTATTTGAACGTAGAGCCTATCACACCCGATCATCACGTGGTGTCTCAGCACGAAGAACTTTCGCAACGGTGCATACTCAGGGAGAACACTTGTACCTTGAAATTTTGAAAGGGATCATCTTATAATGCTACCGTCGTTCTAAGCAAAATAAGAAGCATAATAAGATAAACATCACATGCAATCAAAATATGTGACATGATATGGCCATCATCATCTTGTGCTTTTGATCTCCATCTCCAAAGCACCGTCATGATCACCTTTCGTCACCAGCGCGACACCTTAATCTCCATCGTAGCATCGTTGTCGTCTCGCCAACTATTGCTTCTACGACTATCGCTACCGCTTAGTGATAAAGTAAAGCAATTACATGGAGATTGCATTTCATACAATAAAGCGACAACCATATGGCTCCTGCCAGTTGCCAATAACATTACAAAACATGATCATCTCATACAAAACCGTATAACTCATCATGTCTTGACCATATCACATCACGACATGCCCTGCAAAAACAAGTTAGACGTCCTCTACTTTGTTGTTGCAAGTTTTAAGTGGCTGCTACGGGCTTAGCAAGAACCGTTCTTACATACGCATACAAAACCACAACGATGTTTTGTCAAGTATGTGCTGTTTTAACCTTCACAAGGACCGGGCGTAGCCACACTTGATTCAGCTGAAGTGAGAGAGACAGACACCCGCCAGTCACCTTTAAGCAACAAGTGCTCATAACGGTGAAACCAGTCTCGCGTAAGCGTACGCGTAATGTCGGTCCGGGCCGCTTCATCTCACAATACCGCTGAAGCAAAGTATGACATGCTGGTAAGCAGTATGACCAGTATCGCCCACAACTCATTGTGTTCTACTCGTGCATATCATCTACGCATAGACCTGGCTCTGATGCCACTGTTGGGGAACGTAGTATTTTCAAAATTTTCCTACGGTCACGCAAGATCTATCTACTAGATGCATAGCAACGAGAGGGGAGAGTGTGTCTATGTACCCTCGTAGACCGGGAGCGGAAGCGTCAAGTGACGCAGTTGATGTAGTCGAACTTCTTCACGATCCAACCGATCAAGCACCGAACGTACGGCACCTCCGCGTTCAGCACACGTTCAGCTTGATGACGTCCCACGAGCTCTTGATCCAGTTGAGCTTCACGGGAGAGTTTCGTCAGCACGACGGCGTGGTGACGGATATGATGTATCTACCGGCGCAAGGCTTCGCCTAAGCACTGCAACGGTATGACCGAGGTGTGTTTCTGTGGAGAGGGGCACCGTACACGGCTAGAACAATTCAACTTGTGTGTCCTAGGGTGCCCCCCTGCCCTCGTATATAAAGGAGCAAGGGAGAGGCCGGCCCTAGAGGGGGCGCGCCAAGTGTGGGGAGTCCTACTAGGACTCCCAAGTCCTAGTAGGATTCCCCTTTCCTTTCCGGAGTAGGAGAGAAGGAAAGAGGTGAAGAGGGAGAAGGAAAAGGGGGCTGCACCCCTTGTCCAATTCGGACCAGAGGGGAGGCACGCGCCTCCTTCCTTTTGGCCTTTCTCCTCTATTCCCGTATGGCCCAATAAGGCCCATATACTCCGAAAAATACCCGAATCACTCGGAACCTTTCCGATGTCCGAATATAGTCGTCCAATATATCGATCTTTACGTCTCGACCATTTCGAGACTCCTCGTCATGTCGCCGGTCTCATCCGGGACTCCGAACTCCTTCGGTACATCAAAACTCGTAAACTCATAATACCGATCGTCATCAAACGTTAAGCGTGCGGACCCTACGGGTTCGAGAACTATGTAGACATGACCGAGACTCATCTCCGGTCAATAACCAATAGCGGAACCTGGATGTTCATATTGGCTCCTACATATTCTACGAAGATCTTTTATCGGTCAAACCGCATAACAACATACGTTGTTCCTTTTGTCATCGGTATGTTACTTGCCCGAGATTCGATCGTCGGTATCTCTATACCTAGTTCAATCTCGTTACTGGCAAGTCTCTTTACTCGTTCCGTAATACATCATCTCGTGACTAACTCATTAGTCATTTGCTTGCAAGGCTTATTATGATGTGCATTACCGAGAGGGCCCAGAGATACCTCTCCGACACTCGGAGTGACAAATCCTAATCTTGATCTATGCCAACACCACGAATACTTTCGGAGACACCTGTAGAGCATCTTTATGATCACCCAGTTATGTTGTGACGTTTGATAGCACACAAGGTGTTCCTACGATATTCGGGAGTTACATAATCTCATAGTCATAGGAACATGTATAAGTCATGAAGAAAGCAATAGCAATAAAACTAAACGATCAAAGTGCTATGCTAAATGATAGGTCTAGTCCATCACATCATTCTCCTAATGATGTGATCCCGTTGATCAAATGACAACTCATGTCTATGGTTAGGAAACATAACCATCTTTGATCAATGAGCTAGTCTAGTAGAGGCATACTAGGGACACTCTGTTTTGTCTATGTATTCACACATGTACTAAGTTTCCGGTTAATACAATTCTAGCATGAATAATAAACATTTATCATGATATAAGGAAATATAAATAACAACTTTATTATTGCCTCTAGGGCATATTTCCTTCAGTCTCCCACTTGCACTAGAGTCAATAATCTAGCTCACATCACCATGTGATTTAATACCGATAGTTCACATCGTTATGTGAATAACACCCATAGTTCACATCGCCATGTGACCAACACCCAAAGGGTTTACTAGAGTCAATAATCTAGTTCACATCGCTATGTGATTAATACCCAAGAGTAATAAGGTGTGATCATGTTTTGCTTGTGAGAGAAGTTTAGTCAACGGGTCTGTCACATTCAGATCCGTATGTATTTCGCAAATTTCTATGTCTACAATGCTCTACATAGAGCTACTCTAGCTAATTGCTCCCACTTTAAATACGCATCCAGATTGATACTTAGAGTCATCTGGATTTAGTGTCAAAGCTTGCATCGGCGTAACCCTTTACGACGAACTCTTTATCACCTCCATAATCGAGAAACATTTCCTTAGTCATCCAGTTACTAAGGATAATTTTGACCGCTGTACAGTGATCTACTCCTCGATCACTATTGTACCCCCTTGACAAACTCATGTCAAGGTACACAACATGTTTGGTACACAGCATGGCATACTTTATAGAACCTATGGCTGAGGCATAGGGAATGACTTTCATTCTCTCTATATTTTTCTGCCGTGGTCTGGCTTTGAGTCTTACTCAACTTCACACCTTACAAGTCAGGCAAGAACTCCTTCTTTGACTGATCCAATTTGAACTACTTCAAAATCTTATCAAGGTATGTACTCATCGAAAGTCTTATCAAGCGTCTTGATCTATCTCTATAGATCTTGATGCCCAATATGTAAGCAACTTCACCAAGGTCTTTCTTTGAAAAACTCCTTTGAAACACTCCTTTATGCTTTCCAGAAAATTCTACATCATTTCCGATCGACAATATGTAATTCACATATACTTGTCAGAAAGGTTTTAGTGCTCCCACTCACTTCTTGTAAATACAGGCTTCACCGCAAGTCTGTATAAATCTATATGCTTTGATCACCTCATCAAAGCGTATATTCCAACTCCGAGATGCTTGCACCAGTCCATAGATGGATCGCTGGAGCTTGAATACTTTGTTAGCACCTTTTGGATCGACAAAACCTTCTGGTTGCATCATATACAACTCTTCTTTGAGATATCCATTCAGGAATGCAGTTTTGACATCCATTTGCCAGATTTCATAATCATAAAATGCGGCAATTGCTAACATGATTCGGACAGACTTAAGCATCGCTACAGGTGAGAAAGTCTCATCGTAGTCAACTCCTTGAACTTGTCGAAACCCTTTCGCAACAAGTCGAGCTTTGTAAACAGTAACATTACCGTCTGCGTCGGTCTTCCTCTTGAAGATCCATTTATTTTCGATGGCCTGCCGATCATCGAGCAAGTCAACCAAAGTCCACACTTTGTTCTCATACATGGATCCCATCTCAGATTTCAGGGCCTCAAGCCATTTTGCGGAATCTGGGCTCATCATCGCTTCCTCATAGTTCGTAGGTTCATCATGGTCTAGTAACATGATTTCCAGAACTGGGATGCCGTACCACTCTGGTGCGGAACGTACTCTGGTTGATCTACGACGTTTAGCAGAAACTTGATCCGAAGTTTCATGATCATCATCATTAACTTCCTCACTGATTGGTGTAGGAATCACTGGAACTAGTTTCTGTGATGTTCCACTTTCCAATTCGGGAGAAGGTACAATTACCTCATCAAGTTCTACTTTCCTCCCATTCACTTCTTTCGAGAGAAACTCCTTCTCTAGAAAGGATCCACTCTTAGCAAGCCTTCGGATCTGTGATAGAAGGTGTACCCAACAGTTTCTTTTGGGTATCCTATGAAGATTTATTTCTCTGATTTGGGTTCGAGCTTATCATGTTGAAACTATTTCACATAAGCATCGCAGTCCCAAACTTAATGAAATGACAGCTTAGGTTTCCCGTCAAACCACAGTTCATACGGTGTCATCTCCACGGATTTAGATGGTGCCCTATTTAACGTGAATGTAGCTGTCTCTAATGCATAACCCCAAAAGCGATAGTGGTAGATCGGTAAGAGACATCATCGATCGCACCATATCTAATAAAGTACGGTTATGACGTTCGGACACACCATTACACTATGGTGTTCCAGGTGGCGTGAGTAGAGAAACTATTTCACATTGTTTTTACTGAAGGCCAAACTCGCTAACTCAAAATATTTTACCTCTACGATCATATCGTAGAAACTCTTATTTTTCTTGTTACGATGATTCTCCACTTCACTCTGAAATTCTTTGAACTTTTCAAATGTTTCAGACTTGTGCTTCATTAAGTAGATATACCCATATCTGCTCAAATCATCAGTGAAGGTCAAAAAATAACGATACCTGCCGCGAGCTTCAACACTCATTGGTCCATATACATCTGTATGTATGATCTCCAACAAATCTGTTGCTCGCTCCATTGTTCCGGAGAACGGAGTTTTAGTCATCTTGCCCATGAGGCATGGTTCGCAAGAACCAAGTGATTCATAATCAGGTGATTCCAAAAATCCATCACTATGGAGTTTCTTCATGCCCTTTACACCAATATGACCTAAACGGCAGTGCCACAAATAAGTTGCACTATCATTATTAACCTTGCATCTTTTGGCTTCAATATTATGAATATGTGTATTACCACGATCGAGATCCAACAAACTATTTTTCATTGGGTGTATGACCATCGAAGGTTTTATTCATGTAAACAGAATAACAATTATTCTATGACTTTAAATGAATAACTGTATTGCAACAAATATGATCAAATCATATTCATGCTCAACGTAAATGCCAAATAACATTTATTTAGGTTTTACACTAATCCCGAAAGTATAGGGAGTGTGCGATGATGATCATATCAATCTTGGAACTACTTCCAATACACATCGTCACTTCATCCTTTAACTAGTTTCTGTTCATTATGCAACTCCCATTTCGAGTTAATACTCTTTAGCAACTAAATCAGTATCAAATACCGAGGGGTTGCTATGAACACTAGAAAAATACACATCAATAATATGTATATCAAATATACCTTTGTTCACTTTGCCATCCTTCTTATCCGCCAAGTATCTAGGGCAGTTCCACTTCCAGTGACCATTTCCTTTGCAGTAGAAGCACTTAGTTTCAGGCTTGAGTTTTAGCTTTGGGTTTCTTCACGGGAGTGACAACTTGCTTGTCATTCTTCTTGAAGTTCCCCTTCTTTCCCTTTGCCCTTTACTTGAAACAAGTGGTCTTGTTAACCATCAACACTTGATGCTCTTTCTTGATTTCTACCTTCGCCGATTTCAGCATCGCGAAGAGCTCGGGAATTACTTTCGTCATCCCTTGCATATTATAGTTCATCACGAAGTTCTACTAACTTGGTGATAGTGACTAGAGAACTTTGTCAATTACTATTCTTATCTGGAAGATTAACTCCCACTTGATTCAAGCAATTGCATTTCCCAGACAATCTGTGCACATGCTCTCTCCTCCATCTTGTAGGCAAAGTACTGTCAGAGGTCTTATACCTCTCGACACGGGCATGAGTATGAAATACAAAATTTCAACTCTTGGAACATCTTATATGCTCCGTGGTGTTCAAAACGTTTTCGAAGTCCCGGTTCTAAGCCGTAAAGCATGGTGCACTTAAACTATCTAGTAGTCATCATACCGAGCTTTTGTCAAAACGTTCATAACGTCTACATCTGCTCCTGCAATAGGTCTGTCACCTAGTGGTGCATCAAGGACATAATTCTCTGTGCAGCAATGAGGATAATCCTCGGATCACGGAACAATTCCGCATCATTGCTACTAACATCTTTCAACTTGGTTTTCTCTAGGAACATATAAAAAATAAACGTGGAGCAACATCGCGAGCTATTGATCTACAACATAGATATGCTAATACTACCAGGACTAAGTTCATGATAAATTAAAGTTCAATTTAATCATATTACTTAAGAACTCCCACTTAGATAGACATCCCTCCGGTCATCTAAATGATCACGTGATCCAAATCAACTAAACCATGTTCGATCATCACGTGAGATGGAGTAGTTTCAATGGTGAACATCTTATGTTGATCATATCTACTATATGATTCTCGCTCGACCTTTCGGTCTCCAGCGTTTCGAGGCCATATCTGCATATGCTAGGCTCGTCAAGTTTAACCCGAGTATTCTGCGTGTGCAAAACTGTCTTACACCCGTTGTATTTGAACGTAGAGCCTATCACACCCGATCATCACGTGGTGTCTCAGCACGAAGAACTTTCGCAACGGTGCATACTCAGGGAGAACACTTGTACCTTGAAATTTTGTAAGGGATCATCTTATAATGCTACCGTCGTTCTAAGCAAAATAAGAAGCATAATAAGATAAACATCACATGCAATCAAAATATGTGACATGATATGGCCATCATCATCTTGTGCTTTTGATCTCCATCTCCAAAGCACCGTCATGATCACCTTTCGTCACCGGCGCGACACCTTAATCTCCATCGTAGCATCGTTGTCGTCTCGCCAACTATTGCTTCTACGACTATCGCTACCGCTTAGTGATAAAGTAAAGCAATTACATGGCGATTGCATTTCATACAATAAAGCGACAACCATATGGCTCCTGCCAGTTGCCAATAACATTACAAAACATGATCATCTCATACAAAACCGTATAACTCATCATGTCTTGACCATATCACATCACAACATGCCCTGCAAAAACAAGTTAGACGTCCTCTACTTTGTTGTTGCAAGTTTTACGTGGCTGCTACGGGCTTAGCAAGAACCGTTCTTACCTACGCATACAAAACCACAACGATGTTTTGTCAAGTATGTGTTGTTTTAACCTTCACAAGGACCGGGCGTAGCCACACTTGATTCAGCTAAAGTGAGAGAGACAGACACCCGCAGGGCACCTTTAAGCAACGAGTGCTCATAACGGTGAAACTAGTCTCGCGTAAGCGTACGCGTAATGTCGGTCCGGGCCGCTTCATCTCACAATACCGCTGAAGCAAAGTATGACATGCTGGTAAGCAGTATCACCAGTATCGCCCACAACTCATTGTGTTCTACTCGTGCATATCATCTAAGCTTAGACCTGGATCTGATGCCACTGTTGGGGAACGTAGTATTTTCAAAATTTTCCTACGATCACGCAAGATCTATCTACTAGATGCATAGCAACGAGAGGGGAGAGTGTGTCTATGTACCCTCGTAGACCGGGAGCGGAAGCGTCAAGTGACGCAGTTGATGTAGTCGAACTTCTTCGCGATCCAACCGATCAAGCACCGAACGTACGGCACCTCCGCGTTCAGCACACGTTCAGCTTGATGACGTCCCACGAGCTCTTGATCCAGTTGAGCTTCACGGGAGAGTTTCGTCAGCACGACGGCGTGGTGACGGATATGATGTATCTACCGGCGCAGGGCTTCGCCTAAGCACTGCAACGGTATGACCGAGGTGTGTTTCTGTGGAGAGGGGCACCGTACACGGCTAGAACAATTCAACTTGTGTGTCCTAGGGTGCCCCCTGCCCTCGTATATGAAGGAGCAAGGGAGAGGCCGACCCTAGAGGGGGCGCGCCAAGTGTGGGGAGTCCTACTAGGACTCCCAAGTCCTAGTAGGATTCCCCTTTCCTTTCCGGAGTAGGAGAGAAGAAAAGAGGTGGAGAGGGAGAAGGAAAAGGGGGCTGCACCCCTTGTCCAATTCGGACCAGAGGGGAGGCACGCGCCTCCTTCCTTTTGGCCTTTCTCCTCTATTCCCGTATGGCCCAATAAGGCCCATATACTCCGAAAAATACCCGAATCACTCGGAACCTTTCCGATGTCCGAATATAGTCGTCCAATATATCGATCTTTACGTCTCGACCATTTCGAGACTCCTCGTCATGTCCCTGGTCTCATCTGGGACTCCGAACTCCTTCGGTACATCAAAACTCATAAACTCATAATACCGATCGTCATCAAACGTTAAGCGTGCGGACCCTACGGGTTCGAGAACTATGTAGACATGACCGAGACTCATCTCCGGTCAATAACCAATAGCGGAACCTGGATGTTCATATTGGCTCCTACATATTCTACGAAGATTTTTTATCGGTCAAACCGCATAACAACATACGTTGTTCCTTTTGTCATCGGTATGTTACTTGCCCGAGATTCGATCGTCGGTATCTCTATACCTAGTTCAATCTCGTTACTGGCAAGTCTCTTTACTCGTTCCGTAATACATCATCTCGTGACTAACTCATTAGTCATTTGCTTGCAAGGCTTATTATGATGTGCATTACCGAGAGGGCCCAGAGATACCTCTCCGACACTCGGAGTGACAAATCCTAATCTTGATCTATGCCAACACCACGAATACTTTCGGAGACACCTGTAGAGCATCTTTATGATCACCCAGTTACGTTGTGACGTTTGATAGCACACAAGTTGTTCCTACGGTATTCGGGAGTTACATAATCTCATAGTCATAGGAACATGTATAAGTCATGAAGAAAGCAATAGCAGTAAAACTAAACGATCAAAGTGCTATGCTAACGGATAGGTCTAGTCCATCACATCATTCTCCTAATGATGTGATCCCGTTGATCAAATGACAACTCATGTCTATGGTTAGGAAACATAACCATCTTTGATCAATGAGCTAGTCTAGTAGAGGCATACTAGGGACACTCTGTTTTGTCTATGTATTCACACATGTACTAAGTTTTCGGTTAATACAATTCTAGCATGAATAATAAACATTTATCATGATATAAGGAAATATAAATAACAACTTTATTATTGCCTCTAGGGCATATTTCCTTCAGTCTCCCACTTGCACTAGAGTCAATAATCTAGCTCACATCGCCATGTGATTTAATACCGATAGTTCACATCGTTATGTGAATAACACCCATAGTTCACATCGCCATGTGACCAACACCCAAAGGGTTTACTAGAGTCAATAATCTAGTTCACATCGCTATGTGATTAATACCCAAGAGTAATAAGGTGTGATCATGTTTTGCTTGTGAGAGAAGTTTAGTCAACGGGTCTGTCACATTCAGATCCGTATGTATTTCACAAATTTCTATGTCTACAATGCTCTACATAGAGCTACTCTAGCTAATTGCTCCCACTTTAAATACGCATCCATATTGATACTTAGAGTCATCTGGATTTAGTGTCAAAGCTTGCATCGGCGTAACCCTTTACGACGAACTCTTTATCACCTCCATAACCGAGAAACATTTCCTTAGTCATCCAGTTACTAAGGATAATTTTGACCGCTGTACAGTGATCTACTCCTCGATCACTATTGTACCCCCTTGACAAACTCATGTCAAGGTACACAACATGTTTGGTACACAGCATGGCATACTTTATAGAACCTATGGCTGAGGCATAGGGAATGACTTTCATTCTCTCTATATTTTTCTGCCGTGGTCTGGCTTTGAGTCTTACTCAACTTCACACCTTACAAGTCAGGCAAGAACTCCTTCTTTGACTGATCCAATTTGAACTACTTCAAAATCTTATCAAGGTATGTACTCATCGAAAGTCTTATCAAGCGTCTTGATCTATCTCTATAGATCTTGATGCCCAATATGTAAGCAGCTTCACCAAGGTCTTTCTTTGAAAAACTCCTTTCAAACACTCCTTTATGCTTTCCAGAAAATTCTACATCATTTCCGATCGACAATATGTCATTCACATATACTTGTCAGAAAGGTTTTAGTGCTCCCACTCACTTCTTGTAAATACAGGCTTCACCGCAAGTCTGTATAAATCTATATGCTTTGATCACCTCATCAAAGCGTATATTCCAACTCCGAGATGCTTGCACCAGTCCATAGATGGATCGCTGGAGCTTGAATACTTTGTTAGCACCTTTTGGATCGACAAAACCTTCTGGTTGCATCATATACAACTCTTCTTTGAGATATCCATTCAGGAATGCAGTTTTGACATCCATTTGCCAGATTTCATAATCATAAAATGCGGCAATTGCTAACATGATTCGGACAGACTTAAGCATCGCTACAGGTGAGAAAGTCTCATCGTAGTCAACTCCTTGAACTTGTCGAAACCCTTTCGCAACAAGTCGAGCTTTGTAAACAGTAACATTACCGTCTGCGTCGGTCTTCCTCTTGAAGATCCATTTATTTTCGATGGCCTGCCGATCATCGGGCAAGTCAACCAAAGTCCACACTTTGTTCTCATACATGGATCCCATCTCAGATTTCATGGCCTCAAGCCATTTTGCGGAATCTGGGCTCATCATCGCTTCCTCATAGTTCGTAGGTTCATCATGGTCTAGTAACATGATTTCCAGAACTGGGATGCCGTACCACTCTGGTGCGGAACGTACTCTGGTTGATCTACGACGTTTAGCAGAAACTTGATCCGAAGTTTCATGATCATCATCATTAACTTCCTCACTGATTGGTGTAGGAATCACTGGAACTAGTTTCTGTGATGTTCCACTTTCCAATTCGGGAGAAGGTACAATTACCTCATCAAGTTCTACTTTCCTCCCATTCACTTCTTTCGAGAGAAACTCCTTCTCTAGAAAGGATCCACTCTTAGCAAGCCTTCATATCTGTGATAGAAGGTGTACCCAACAGTTTCTTTTGGGTATCCTATGAAGATTTATTTCTCTGATTTGGGTTCGAGCTTATCATGTTGAAACTATTTCACATAAGCATCGCAGTCCCAAACTTAATGAAATGACAGCTTAGGTTTCTCGTCAAACCACAGTTCATACGGTGTCATCTCCACGGATTTAGATGGTGCCCTATTTAACGTGAATGTAGCTGTCTCTAATGCATAACCCCAAAAGCGATAGTGGTAGATCGGTAAGAGACATCATCGATCGCACCATATCTAATAAAGTACGGTTATGACGTTCGGACACACCATTACACTATGGTGTTCCAGGTGGCGTGAGTAGTGAAACTATTTCACATTATTTTTACTGAAGGCCAAACTCGCTAACTCAAATATTTTACCTCTACGATCATATCGTAGAAACTCTTATTTTTCTTGTTACGATGATTCTCCACTTCACTCTGAAATTCTTTGAACTTTTCAAATGTTTCAGACTTGTGCTTCATTAAGCAGATATACCCATATCTGCTCAAATCATCAGTGAAGGTCAAAAAATAACGATACGTGCCGCGAGCTTCAACACTCATTGGTCCATATACATCTGTATGTATGATCTCCAACAAATCTGTTGCTCGCTCCATTGTTCCGGAGAACGGAGTTTTAGTCATCTTGCCCATGAGGCATGGTTCGCAAGCACCAAGTGATTCATAATCAGGTTATTCCAAAAATCCATCACTATGGAGTTTCTTCATGCGCTTTACACCAATATGACCTAAACGGCAGTGCCACAAATAAGTTGCACTATCATTATTAACCTTGCATCTTTTGGCTTCAATATTATGAATATGTGTATTACCACGATCGAGATCCAACAAACTATTTTTCATTGGGTGTATGACCATCGAAGGTTTAATTCATGTAAACAGAATAACAATTATTCTATGACTTTAAATGAATAACCGTATTGCAACAAATATGATCAAATCATATTCATGCTCAACGCAAATGCCAAATAACATTTATTTAGGTTTTACACTAATCTCGAAAGTATAGGGAGTGTGCGATGATGATCATATCAATCTTGGAACTACTTCCAATACACATCATCACTTCATCCTTTAACTAGTTTCTGTTCATTATGCAACTCCCATTTCGAGTTAATACTCTTTAGCAACTAAATCAGTATCAAATACCGAGGGGTTGCTATGAACACTAGAAAAATACACATCAATAATATGTATATCAAATATACCTTTGTTCACTTTGCCATCCTTCTTATCCGCCAAGTATCTAGGGCAGTTCCACTTCCAGTGACCATTTCCTTTGCAGTAGAAGCACTTAGTTTCAGGCTTGAGTTTTAGCTTTGGGTTTCTTCACGGGAGTGACAACTTGCTTGTCATTCTTCTTGAAGTTCCCCTTCTTTCCCTTTGCCCTTTACTTGAAACAAGTGGTCTTGTTAACCATCAACACTTGATGCTCTTTCTTGATTTCTACCTTCGCCGATTTCAGCATCGCGAAGAGCTCGGGAATTACTTTCGTCATCCCTTGCATATTATAGTTCATCACGAAGTTCTACTAACTTGGTGATAGTGACTAGAGAACTTTGTCAATTACTATCTTATCTGGAAGATTAACTCCAGCTTGATTCAAGCAATTGCATTTCCCAGACAATCTGTGCACATGCTCTCTCCTCCATCTTGTAGGCAAAGTACTGTCAGAGGTCTTATACCTCTCGACACGGGCATGAGTATGAAATACTAATTTCAACTCTTGGAACATCTTATATGCTCCGTGGTGTTCAAAACGTTTTTGAAGTCCCGGTTCTAAGCCGTAAAGCATGGTGCACTTAAACTATCTAGTAGTCATCATACCGAGCTTTTGTCAAAACGTTCATAACGTCTACATCTGCTCCTGCAATAGGTCTGTCCCACTATATATAGGGGCCAGGGGGGCGCCGGCCCTGGGAGATCAGATCTCCAGGGTGGGGCGGCGGCCAAGGGGGGAAACTTGCCCCCCAAGGCATAGGGGGCGCCCCCTCCCCCTAGGGTTTCAACCCTAGGCGCATGGAGGGGGGCCCATATGGGTGCGCCAGCCCACCAGGGGCTGGCCCCCTTCCCCTTGCGGCCTAGGGGCCCCACCGAGATGGGTGGCCCCACCCGGTGGACCCCCGAGACCCCTCCGGTGGTCCCGGGACACTCCCGGTGACCCCCGGAGTTCACCCGATGGCCGAAACTGGACTTCCTATATATCATTCTTTACCTCCGGACCATTCCGGAACTCCTCGTGACGTCCGGGATCTCATCCGGGACTTCGAACAACATTCGGGTTTCCATGTGCATGTATCTCTACAACCCTAGCGTCACCGAACCTTAAGTGTGTAGACCCTACGGGTTCGGGAGACACGTAGACATGACCGAGATGATTCTCCGGTCAATAACCAACAACGGGATCTGGATACCCATGTTGGTTCCCACTTGTTCCTCGATGATCTTCATCGGGTGAACCACTGTGTCAAGGATTCACTCAACCCCGTATGTTATTCCCTTTGTCTATCGGTACGGTACTTGCCCGAGATTCGATCGTCGGTATGCCCGATACCTTGTTCAATCTCGTCATGGCAAGTCTCTTTACTCGTTCCGTAATCCATCATCCCGTGACTAACTCCTTAGTCACCTTGAGCTCATTATGATGATGTCTTACCGAGAGGGCCCAGAGGTACCTTTCCGTCATACGGAGTGACAATATCCCAGTCTCGGTTCGTACCAACTCAACAGACACTTTCGGAGATACCCGTTGCGTACCTTTATAGCCACCCAGTTACATTGTGACGTTTGGCACACCCAAAGTATTCCTATGGCATCCGGGAGTTGCACAACCTCATGGTCTAAGGAATAAATACTTGACACCGGAAAAGCTTATGCATTACGAACTATACGATCTCGTGCTAGGCTCAGGATTGGGTCTTGTCCATCACATCATTCTCCCAATGATGTGATCCTGTTATCAATGACATCCAATGTCCATGGTCAGGAAACCGTGACCATCTGTTGATCAACGAGCTAGTAACTAGAGGCTTACCAGGGACTCATTGTGGTCTATATATTCACCCATGTATCGTTGTTTCCGTACAATACAATTCAAGCATGAATAACAGACAATTATCATGAACAAGGAAATATAATAATAATACTTTTATTATTGCCTCTAGAGCATATTTCCAACAGTTTAATAATGCTCGGGTAAACCTAGGCATCCTCTGGGCCGGGCCTGGTTGGGGTCGGGCTTTGCAAAGCCCGATTATAGAATCCTAAGACCGAGCCCGGTCGAGCCCGAAACACATGAACAATGAACTTTTTGATTAAACTAATTAATTTGGGGATATGTAGATGATATTGTATAGCTATATTTCTAATAAAATAGTTTGTATGCCCTGTTTGGGCTTTCGGACGGAAAAGTTGAGCTCAAGCCCGGCCCGGATGTCGGGCTTTCAGGTCGGGCTGGCCGAGTTGTTCATGCCCGGGTCTATGCTCACGCAACTAAAAATTAATTAGGGTGAGTGTGTACATCATATCTGATGCGGAGCATCATACGGCTATCTCCATGTACACCTTCATAGCACCTCATGCCTCAAGTGGACCTAAGGTGAACCCGCTCCTCTTCGAGATTGACATGAATATCCATTGGACATGGCCACTACATCATCACGGAGTATTGTGCATCTTTAGGTGCGAGGTCGACCACCACCATGAAGCTAGGGAGCATCACCAAGGCCAAGGAGAAGGACCCCAAGGCCACAAGGAAGAAGGAGAAGCTCACCAAGACAAGTCAACGGGTCCCAGGCAACCCCGTGCGCACGGCCTCCCCCGACCCCGTGCCCATGGGCCTCCCAGAAACCTTCTGGAAGTGAAGACGCGCACCCCCTTGCGCACGGCCTCAGAAGACCCCGTGCACATGGGCCCTCGCCGCTGGAGCACCCCTTGCGCACGGGCTTGTACCGTGCCCATGGGACCCCCGTGCGCACGGGCCCAACTTACCCCGTGCGCACGTGCCCATCAGGATGGACGGTTGTGATTTGTTGGTTTGATGATATATTGTTGATTTTGATCCATGGATTTGCTTGGTTTCAAGTGGATCTAGGCTTCCCCACCTCTCCACCACGAATCCCACCCCAAATCTCTCCAATTTTCGCCCCGAAATCGCGAAATTTCTGCCCACCCCGTGCCCACGGACCCTTCAGACCCCGTGTGCACGGGCCCCCATGTCCCTGGACACCCCGTGCACACGGCCCTGCCCCGTGCGCACGGACCGCCGTGCCCACGGGCTCCCACCCCTGTGCGCATGGCCCCCTTCAGCAGCTGATAGCAGCTCCACCATTTAGCCCATAACTTCCACATCCGGAGTCCGATTTTCGCTTTCTTTAGCTCGTTGAGTAGCTACTGACATCCCCATCCATCTAGATAGGTGCCAACACCATTTGATTGCATCACAATTTGGCGATTTTAACATATGTGTTTAGGCCATCCACCATACCACCATCGCTTTCCGCAACCTAACCACGTATAGCATTAGAGGTTGTTTGAGTGGTGACTAGAGTCTCCTGAGGTGTTTCGGCTACTTAGGGACGGTTGCTTCTTCATCAATCTACATGACCACTTCCGCATTGCTAACTTCAGAACCGCCACCACATCCCGCTACAACCATTTGACTTTTGCCTTTGAGATTTTGAGTTTGTGGTTTTTTCGTTTCCTAGGGTGTAATGCCCAACAACAGATGTCTCCACGTAATCAAAGCATGTACCACAGCTGCTAGTTCGAGATCATGTGTGGGATAGTTCTTCTCACTTGGCTTCAGCTGACGAGAAGTGTATGCCACAATTCTCTTGTCTTGCATAAGCACACCACCAAGACCTTGAAGAGAAGCATCACAGAATACTTCGTAGGGCTTGGATTCATCTGGAGGAGTTAGAACTGGAGCAAAGACGAGCTTTTCTTTGAGAGTTCTGAATGCCACTTCACACTCTAGAGACCAAAAGTACTTGACATTCTTCTGAAGCAAGTTGGAAAGAGGCTTGGCAATCTTGGAGAAGTTCTCAACGAACCTTCTGCAATAGCTGGCAAGACCAAGAAAACTTCGGAGTTGCTTGACGTTCTGAGGGGCTTCCCAGTTGACAATTGCTTCAACTTTCTCGGGGTTTACCGCAATACCGTCAGCTGAGATGATATGGCCCAGGTACAAAACCTTATCGAGCCAAAATTCGCACTTGGAGAACTTGGCATAGAACTTATGTTCATGGAGTCGATCGAGAACAAGACGTAAGTGCTTTTCGTAATCTGCTTCATTCTTGGAAAATACCAAAATATTATCCAGATACACAAGCACAAACTCGCCGGTGTAGGGGTTGAAGATGTAGTGCATCATTCTCAAGAAGGTAGGAGGAGCATTGGCGAGACCAAAGGACATGACCGTATACTCATATGAACCGTAGCTCGTTCTGAAGGCAGTCTTGGGGATGTCTTCCTCGCGAATACGAATTTGGTGATAGCCCATTCGGAGATCGAGCTTAGAGAACACTTTAGCTCCTTTGAGCTGCTCGAACAGTTCGTTGATGTTGGGAAGCGGATACTTGTTCTTAATTGTCTTCTTGTTCAATGGCCGGTAATCGACGCAGAGGCGCTCCGTGCCATCCTTCTTCTTGACAAATAAGTCGACATCTTCACCGATCACAAGAGCTTGAAGTACATCTTCACACAGCCGAATCTGAACCTCCGGCAGACTCGTTGGGTTGAAATGATCCAAGAGTATGATCCCAGCATCGAATACACTCCTGGCAAGGCGAATGTGATTGCAGATGCTTTGAGCAGAAAGGCATATTGCAACAGCCTTCTTATCAAGCCGTTCCAGCCTGAGCTTTGTGAAGCATTCAGGAAGCTCAACCTCCAAGTTGTTCCGCAGGGTTTTCTGGCAAATCTTCAAATTGCTCCTACCTTGGAAGATCAGGTCCGTGAGGCCCAACTCAGTGATGCCATGGTGCAGAAGGTGAAACATGGTATTGCAAAGGGCACTCCTAAATACAAGTGCTATCGTGTTGATGAGAGAGATACCTTGTTCTTTGAGGACAGACTTGTTGTTCCCAAAGGTGATCTCAGGAAGCTCATAATGGAAGAAGCACATGATTCTCTCCTTTCCATTCATCCTGGTAGTTCCAAGATGTACCAAGACCTCAAGCAGTCTTACTGGTGGACACACATGAAAAGGGAGATTGCCCAATTCGTGAATGAATGTGATGTCTGCAGAAGAGTGAAGGCAGAGCATCAACGTCCATCCGGTCTTCTCCAACCTCTTCCTATTCCCGAGTGGAAATTCGACCACATTGAAATGGATTTCGTCACTGGCTTTCCTAAGTCCAAGAGAGGGAATGATTCTATCTTTGTGGTGATTGACAAGCTTACCAAAGTCGCTCACTTCCTTCCGGTCAAAGAATCCATCAATGCAGCTCAACTTGCAGAGTTGTACACTTCCAGAATTGTGTCTTTACATGGCATTCCTCAAGTTATCTCCTCAGACCGTGGAAGTTTGTTTACATCCAAGTTCTGGGACTCCTTTCAGTCCGCCATGGGCACTAAGATCAGGTTCAGCACTGCTTTTCACCCTCAGACTAGTGGTCAAGTCGAGCGAGTGAATCAGATTCTAGAAGACATGCTTAGAGCCTGTGTCATATCTTTTGGCATGAAATGGGAAGATTGCCTTCCATTTCCCGAGTTCTCTTACAACAACAGCTTTCAAGCAAGTGCAGGCAAAGCTCCGTTTGAAATCCTCTATGGCAGAAAGTGTCGTACCCCTCTCAACTGGTCTGAAACAGGCGAACGTTAACTCCTTGGCAATGACTTGATCTCAGAAGCCGAAGAGATGTGCAAAGTCATACGTGAGAATCTCAAGGCCGCTCAGTCGCGTCAGAAGAGCTACTATGACGGCAAGCATCGTGATTTGGCCTTCAACATTGATGATCATGTCTATCTCCGTGTTTCTCCGATGAAAGGCACCCAAAGATTCGGTATCAAAGGAAAGCTTGCTCCTAGATACGTCGGGCCTTTCAAGATCCTTGGCAAAAGAGGCGATCTAGCCTACCAACTTGAGCTCCCTTCCAACTTCACCAATGTTCATGATGTGTTCCATGTGTCTCAACTCCGCCAGTGCCCCGCGCCCGATCCGCGTAGGCCCGATCCGCTTCGTCTTCTTCAGATATGAGAGGTTGACTTCTAAATCCTCTAAGTCCCAGATTTTTGCTTGTCTGATGCTATTTTCAAATGATGATATCTTTTTGTGTGGTGCTCCGATTTGAGTGAATGACATGTCCAGACGTTCGTGGTGATTAGCACTACGTTTCATTCCATTGTGCCATACTTGTTTGAGTTCATCTAGGTGCTTAAAATTCTGTTGCAAGAGTGCATCGTGATAAAACTGCTGTTTGTAGTTATTTTCATGCCACCTTTGCATAGTGATATCTTTTAGCTCGTTTATCCGAATGATGCAAATGACATGTCCACGTGTTCGTCTTGCCATGCTCTCCATGTTGTTTGTGTTAGGTTGCATGATAGATTTAATCTTGCCATGTTCGTCTCCGTTGCAAAATGCCATGTGGCTGTGATGTTGTGAAACTTGTTATGAAATGCCAACTTGAGGAGCTCATTGATATCGTTGTGTTTATCTCCATGATGCATGCTTAGGTGTTTTGAAATCACCATCATATGTACTTTGATGTCGTTCTTACCACTTGCCATGTTTAGTTTTGAGGTGACTTAAACTTGCTCTCAAAGATGCCATGATGAAACTGCTGTTTTAACACTTAGTGAAATTTCACTAAGTCTGGAATCTGTAATTTCCAGATGCCATGTTTGCTTGTTGTTCTAGGACAAACCATGATAGTTTTGGGGTGACTCTTGATGATTCTTTGTAGTATATATTGTTGGCTATCCATTCATGCTCTCACATGCTTATTTGAGTGGCTGTAGCATATTTAACTTTTGCTCCAAAGTTGCAATAAATTACTGCTGTCAGGATTTTGTTGTCAAGTTCAATATGTCCAAGCTTGTTGCTATTGATCCGTGGCTCCTTTGGGGGTGCACCAAAGGACTTATTTGCTGTAGGATATGTCTAGTTTATGTTCATGCTCTTTACCATGATGTTTGAGTGCTGTAGCTTATTTATCTAGTGCTCCGAAGTTGCTATGTTGCTGTAATTTTTCAGCTTTAGCATGTTTATTGTTTTGTGTGTAACTTTTAGCCCGTAGCTCCGATTGCAGCAAGTCTTATATGAAACTTGATTGATTTTTCGTGTAGATTCATAATATCCTATTGTTATCTTGTTTGAAGCTTTTTGCTTGAGTGCATATTCTCATGCTCATTGTGCTCCCTTAGTGCATAAGTCATGCATCCATCATTTTTGTGTGCGCATTGCATCTTGTTGATTCGTGCCTTGTGTGGTTGTGTTGATTAGAGCCGGAAGCTTGAGAACGAGGACCCCTCTTACGATCCGAATGACAACTCTTCAGGCAAGATGACCGAACCCGGATACCATTACTATTTTTGCCTTTTGCTAGTAGTCTCGATCTATAGTTTTGCCTCGATACCCATGTCTTTCATGTCAGCCTCCTACTTGTAACCATGTCCATGTCTAACCACCCTACCTATGCAAACCATTGATTGGCTATACGTAGGCTTCGCTCAGCCCCTCTTATAGCGTTGCTAGTTGCAGGTGAAGTTGAAGATGCTTGCTTCATGTTGAAGTTTTGTTGGGTTATATCACACTATATAAATGCTTAAATGAAATCATCTATATATTGGAAATGGGTGGAAGGCTAAGCCTTTTGCTTGGTGATTTGTTCCACTCATGCCGCTAGGAACCGTATAAACCGGTGTTATGTTCCTTGATTATGCGTTCCTCACACGGTTGGGGTTTATGGGCCCCCCTCGATAAACCGCTAAGTGCTAAGTCTTTTCCAGCAAGTCCCAACATTGGTACTATTTGCCTAATAACTAAATAAACTTGCATAGGGAGTAATTAACCCTCTTTCTTAATCAACAACCCCGGGCCAGTGCTCCACATGAGTGTTGGTCCGAAACGGGGGTTCTGCGGGGCCACCACGGGGAAACTCGAGGTTTGGTAAAAACCTGTAGAATCGCCCATCCGGTCGTGGCCTGAGACTAGATACGCGCGGCTATTGTCAGGGTGTCGGCACGCCGGGAGGATTTGCTGGATTAGCCTTACCTTAGTTCGGAGTATCTTGAGCACGGGATTCCGAGAATACTCGGGTCTTCCCACCTTGGAGTTGCGACTCCGCGGATCGTGGGCTTGTCATGGGCCAAGTTGGAACACCCCTGCAGGGTTATGAACTTTCGAAAGCCGTGCCCGCGGTTATGTGGCAGATGGGAGCTTGTTAATATTCGGTTGTAGATAACTTGACACCATGTTCTAATACACTACCAGCGTGAGTACCGTGACTGTCATTTTCCGAAAGGGATTCGGGAGATGAACACGGTGGGGTTATGTTTGACGTGTTGTAGCTAGGATCACTTTGTGATCATCTCTCGACCGAGGCACTTCTCTTCTCGCACTCTTTCACGTAAGCTAGTGCTAGTTGCTGCTGCAGACTCTTATTCTTTTCTTCAGCCTTATCCTCTCCCAAGGCTTAAATAGTCATGTTACCCGGGAACGGGATTGCTGAGTCCTCTGTGGCTCACAGTTACTTCAAAACACCAGATGCAGGTCTGGCAGTGAGCTATCCAGGTGATGGCACCGAGATAGACTGGGAGTACGACGAGGAGCGTAGCCGTTACTATGTGCGTTATCCTGATGATCAGTAGTGGTTCTTCTACTAGGATTCGATCCGACCTGTGGATTTAAATTATGTTTGGTATCTTGTCATTTGGATTTTACCCTTAGAAGGGCTGTGATGTTTTATTGAATGATGATTTGAACATGTAATGAATTTGGGTGACGTGGCGAGTGTAAGCCAACTATTTTATGTTTTCCATCCCCATCTTTTACATGAGTTGTGCAAAGATACCAAACTTGCGATCATTCCAGCATGGGGTTATGTCTCTAAGTCGTGCCTCGACACGTAGGAGATATAGTCCCATCCTGGGCATTACATAGGGTGTTTCGGCTAACTAGGGACGGTTCTACATCGACAACACCGCCGCTCAACTTCGATAAGGGGTGGACTTCAATATCATCTGTTCTCCTTACACATGACTAACCGAGACGGTAACCTCTATATCATCTTGAGAGATTGATACGTCCAAAACGTATCTATAATTTCTGCTTGCTCCATGCCTCTTTTGGGTGATATTGCTATGATATTTATACACTTCCATACACTTTTGATCATATTTGGACTAACCTATTAACTCAGTGCACCCCAGTGCCAGTTTCTGTTTTCTGCTGTTTTTGTATTTCAGGTTTTCCCGTCACAAAAACTGCCAGAAAAATCCCGGAAAAATTATATAAAAAATCAGCGTTCCGGAAGGTTCCACACGGCCGAAGTAGGGCCGGAGGGGGGCCACCAGGGCTCCAGGCGCCCTGGTGGCGCGGCCCCCCTCCTGGCCGCGCCGGGGGGGCGCCTGGGCCCCCCAGGCCTCCGCTGCTGCCCCCCTTTGGCATATATTTAACACGCGTCCCGAAACCCTCGAGGACGGAACCCTTTTTCGCGATCTCATCTCTGTTCCGCCGCCGCTGCGCTTCCAAGATCGGGAGCACCAGGAGAACTCTTCCCGGCACCCTGCCGGAGGGGAGGATCACCACCGGGAGCCTCTCCACCACCATGGACGCCTCCCGGATGAGTTGTGAGTAGTCTCCCTTGGACCATGGGTCCATGACCAGTAGCTATGTGATGTTCTCCTCCCCTTCTTGTGCTTCACTAATTAGACCTCGTGAGCTGCCCTACATGATCGAGGCACATATGTAATCCTTATGCTGTTGCTATGTTGAGTTTGCTGGGATCCGATGGATTGTGAGATTATGTTCAGATTGTGTTTGAGTAATATATTTGATTTACCTCTTTTATATTTATGTTCTTAAGTAATTCTTGCATGTTCTCCGTTGCTATTTATTGCTTTGGTCGAGTAGTAGGTAGTGACTCCAAGAGGGAACATTATGCTTGATTGTGGGTTCATGCCCCTCGATGACTAGCTTGAGTGACAGAAACATGAGTCTAGGGGATGTGCTGTTGCCACAAGGGGGAAAACAACGGTGCTTGTGCTCGCGGGTGCAAGCATTGTTTACTTTACGCAAAGTTCTTTTAATGCAGCTGTCTGTTGCTTTGAGTTTACACTATGGGTGGGACTCGCAACTTAATACCAGCGAGATGTTCTGGATAGATATCTCAAGGTGGATGATTAGTAGTAGATGCAGATGGATTTCGGTCTACTTGCCTTGGCGTACCGCCCATGCTTCGAACCTCTACCTTTCTTGCAACATAGTTAGCATTGGTTTGCGCACATAATTCTGTCAATTGCCCAGCTGTAATTCGTTTACCTCACATAGCTGTTTTATCGTCTTTTGGGAGAGAGACATCACTAGTGAACATCATGGGACCCCGGTCCATATTTCCATCACTGATCACATCCGCTATTTACTTTCCACTTTTACTTACTAGTTGCAGCAATACCTATCACTATTATCTCTTGTGTTTGATCCTTTGTAAACGACAAGGCCGGAGGGATTGACAACCTCTCTATACTCGTTGGGAGCAAAGTTATTTGTATCTGTGTGCAGGTCCAAGTTGATTGCTAAGTATCTGGCGCCGTTAGCAGTTGACACCTTCTTGTTGAACCTTGGAGTCTCAGGGGAAATCGATCCTTGGTATCTTTGCCAAGGGAAAACTTCCGCTACACTGCATCTCAAACCTTCCACTTGGGGTAACCAACGAGGGGCGAGAAGCCATCAAGCAAAGTTTTTCTGGCGCCGTTGCCGGAGACTCCACTCTTCAAGATAGGGGAGTTGCACGCTATCTTTTACCTTTGCTTTTTATTCTTGTTAGTTTACCTTTCAGTTTTTTTGCTTTAGTATCCTTTATCAAAAATCACAAAAATAGTTATCTTGCTTGCTTGCTGCTATGGGTTCCACCAAAAACACTAAATGGGAGGAGTACACCCCTTCTTCCATCACGCCAATCACCACTGTCGGGATCTACAAAAGTAATAAATCTTGTGATTATGTTAGTCTTAGTGGAGAGTTATGCCCATGGCATGGTCTTCCAGGAAAAGAGTATGAGCCTCAGTTTAAAGTTGCTCCTATGCTTCCCCAAACTTGGGAAGACGTTCAAACTCTTATAATAGAGAGCAATTCAAACAAAGAAGATGACACTACAATTCTGCTCAATAATAATAAAATTAATTTTGATAATTGTAGTATCTCGGAAGTTGTCACCTTTTTACAAAGAATGGCTAGAGATCCCCGCACTAGCACGCTTAACCTTGCCTTCACAGAGCATATCACTAATGCTCTCATCAAAGCTAGGGAGGAGAAACTTAGAGTAGAAGCCTCCATACCTAGAAAGCTAGAAGATGGTTGGGATCCTATGATTAAAATTAAATTGAATAACTTCTCTTGCTATGCTTTATGTGATGTTGGAGCTAGTACCTCCGTTATGCCCAAAAGAATATATGATATGGTTAAACTGAAACCTTTTGATTCTTGTTCTTTTGGTGTTCGTCTTGTTGATTCTTCCATAAAGAAACCTTTGGGGAGGATCGACGATGTTCTTATCGTTGTCAATGACAATTACGTTCCCGTTGATTTTACTATTATGGACATTGAATGTGAACCTTCTTGTCCAATTATTTTGGGACGTCCTTTTCTTCGCACCGTTGGTGCCATCATTGACATGAAAGAGGGGAATATAAAATTCCAATTTCCTCTCAATAAAGGGATGGAACACTTCCCTAGAAAGAAGATTAAGTTACCTTTTGAGTCCGTTATACGGGCTAGCTATTCTTTTACTCTTGATAAAACTTGATCTCTATGCATTATGCCTAGCTTAAAGGCATAAAAGAAAGCGCTTTTGGGAGGCAGCCCACAATGAATAAAATTTTATTTTGCTTTTTTTGTGTCTTGATGTTGTTACTACAGTAGCATCATCATTGTATCTTTACTTTTCAGTTTTGTGCCAAGTGTAGCCTCTGATTGCAAGAAAGTTCAAAAGTTGTGACGTGCTGTCCAGGAAACAGATTCTGTCCTTGGACAAAAAAATTCGTATAAAATCACCAGATCATCTTTTTGGTTTGAAATTTTTCGACAGCGTGCTCTATACAATTGTCTTTCGGGCGTCTGTTCTGAGTTTTTTGATTTGAGTTGCAGAAGTACCCCGAAAAAATCATTTACTACCTGCTGGTCTGTTTTTCACAGATTCTGTCCTGTTTTGCCTTTCCTTCATTTTGCAAACCTTGAGCTTGCTTTTTCTTTGCAAAAACTTTTTGGCAATCTTGAGAAACAGTAGACCTTCAAGAATATCCTTATTTCCAGCAAGGAACAATTATTTTATTAAGGGTACTAACCTCGCTAATCAGATTATGATGAGTTATGTATGAAGGGAGTTTTCAAGTGTGCGAGGGAAGATGATAAAAAGATTCAGGAGTGTCAAATGCTCAAGCTTGGGGATGCCCCCATGCACCCCCAAGACATATTCAAGAAGACTCAAGCGTCTAAGCTTGGTGATGCCCCCGTGCATCCCCTTCTCCATCAACATTATCAGTTCGTCTTTCGTTCCACTATATTTTTATCACTTCATGTGTTATGTGCTATGCTTGGAGCGTCTTGCTCTTAGTTTCCTTTTTAGTTTTCTTTAGCTTTTCATAACGAGTCGGAACTCAGCTTTCTTTGTGTGGGAGAGAAACACGCTCCACTTCAACCTAGAACATAACATAGAATTTTCATGTCTATCTTTGCTGTGTGTGTTCTTTGTCTTTCAATAGCTACTATCATGTTTAGCTCTTAGTTCTCATGCTTATCTTTTTTAAAGAGCTTTTGTTTAGTTGGTCGTTGGAACTCTCTTTATTTATCATGCTTATCTTGTTAAGAGAGTTGGCTTCTGTTGCATTGGTCGATATGTCTATGATAAAAATGCTACGTGCATAATGGTGCTTAGTAGTTCATGTTTTCTTATGGTTAGTCTCAAATAGCTGGGGGGTTCCCAATGTGTTATTGGAGTACCAACATGATTTGTTTGCCTATGATGTGGTATGGTTTAGTGATATCTTCCTTCAAGAATTTATTTTGATTGACTTGGCGTATGCTCACGCATATTTAAGACTGTAAAGAAAGTCTGTCAAGCCTTGATGATCTTTAGTTTCTGAGTAGCGATATAACTTCCATGCCTAATTCAATGTTGCTTTGTCGCTCCGCATGATTATGACCATCATTGCTCTTTTAGTTGGTCGCTCCCAGTCTTTTGCTAACCTCCACCTGTACTAAGCGGACTGACTGCTTGTGCATCCAAAATCCTTTAAACCAGTTATGCCATATGAGTCCACCATACCTTCCTATACATGGTATTTACCTGCCATTCCTAACGAAGACTTTCATGTACCATCTCGAAATTATTCAAAAAAAGCATTCCTATTTTGTGCCTCTGTTTTAGTTCATGAGGAAGTAGTAGTTAATTCATGATCTTTTTAAGTTGGACAAGCTTCACCCCGGGATTGCATGTCTAATGTGCAAACCCATAATACGAGAAGGAACTGGCAAAGAGTCCGCCCGACTCAAAAATAATATAACAAACAAACCCTCCTTCATGCTTTGTTCATGAGAAATCAGAAAACTTTGGCAGTGATAAACAAAGGAGATTAAGAGGATGTGATCGTCCTCATTCGGGAGCCGTTCCTCGAAACTTGTCCAGCTCGAGAAGTAATTGAGTTATCTGCTAGCATTCGTTGACGAAACATGCATATCCAAAATAATAATAATTATTACCTCTGTTTTTAAAACCAAGAGCTCTGGTACATGTTTTGTCTTTGTTTCCGACCACGGGTTTTCAACTTTGCCAACAAAAGCCACGGTTCGAGAGTCTCCACCTTCTTTAAAGCACCAACTACTGAAAGCATGATTGTCATTCTGAGTGTAATGTGCATTGTCCCAAAGTAGCATTGTCTTTTGCATGATTATGATATCGTTTATTCTGAAATCATTGTATCTAGTCATCACTTAAACCTTGGAGGTGCCCCTGCATTTATGTTTTGCTTCACTAAAGGGGGCAAGCGAGATACCACTTTATCATATTTGCACACCATGCTCATTACAAATCTATTTGATGTTTCAGTATCATATTGTAAAACTTTCAGTTCTTTGTGATTTTCTCATGAGGCAACTTAATTACTACAGATTCATTGTCTCACTAAGCTTTTGTCATATGAGTATATGACTATGAAAAGTCCTTATATGGTTAATAGCATGTCACCACAGAAATTATTCTTGTTATCATTTACCTACTCGAGGACGAGCAGGAATTAAGCTTGGGGATGTTGATACGTCCAAAACGTATCTATAATTTCTGCTTGCTCCATGCCTCTTTTGGGTGATATTGCTATGATATTTATACACTTCCATACACTTTTGATCATATTTGGACTAACCTATTAACTCAGTGCACCCCAGTGCCAGTTTTTGTTTTCTGCTATTTTTGTATTTCAGGTTTTCCCGTCACGAAAACTGCCAGAAAAATCCCGGAAAAATTATATAAAAAATCAGCGTTCCGGAAGCTTCCACACGGCCAAAGTAGGGCCGAAGGGGGGCCACCAGGGCTCCAGGCGCCCTGGTGGCGCGGCCCCCCTCCTGGCCGCGCCGGGGGGGGGGGGGGGGCGCCTGGGCCCCCCAGGCCTCCGCTGCTGCCCCCTTTGGCATATATTTAACACGCGTCCCGAAACCCTCGAGGACGGAACCCTTTTTCGCGATCTCATCTCTGTTCCACCGCCGCCGCGCTTCCAAGATCGGGAGCACCAGGAGAACTCTTCCCGGCACCCTGCCGGAGGGGAGGATCACCACCGGGAGCCTCTCCACCACCATGGACGCCTCCCGGATGAGTTGTGAGTAGTCTCCCTTGGACCATGGGTCCATGACCAGTAGCTATGTGATGTTCTCCTCCCCTTCTTGTGCTTCACTAATTAGACCTCGTGAGCTGCCCTACATGATCGAGGCACATATGTAATCCTTATGCTGTTGCTATGTTGAGTTTGCTGGGATCCGATGGATTGTGAGATTATGTTCAGATTGTGTTTGAGTAATATATTTGATTTACCTCTTTTATATTTATGTTCTTAAGTAATTCTTGCATGTTCTCCGTTGCTATTTATTGCTTTGGCCGAGTAGTAGGTAGTGACTCCAAGAGGGAACGTTATGCTTGATTGTGGGTTCATGCCCCTCGATGACTAGCTTGAGTGACAGAAACATGAGTCTAGGGGATGTGCTGTTGCCACAAGGGGGAAAACAACGGTGCTTGTGCTCGCGGGTGCAAGGATTGTTTACTTTACGCAAAGTTCTTTTAATGCAGTTGTTTGTTGCTTTGAGTTTACACTATGGGTGGGACTCGCAACTTAATACCAGCGAGATGTTCTGGATAGATATCTCAAGGTGGATGATTAGTAGTAGATGCAAATGGATTTCGGTCTACTTGCCTTGGCGTACCGCCCAATGTTTGAACCTCTACCTTTCTTGCAACATAGTTAGCATTGGTTTGCGCACATAATTCTGTCAATTGCCCAACTGTAATTCGTTTACCTCACATAGCTGTTTTATCGTCTTTTGGGAGAGAGACATCATTAGTGAACATCATGGGACCCCGGTCCATATTTCCATCACTGGTCACATCCGCTATTTACTTTCCGCTTTTACTTACTAGTTGCAGTAATACCTATCACTATTATCTCTTGTGTTTGATCCTTTGTAAACGACAAGGCCGGAGGGATTGACAACCTCTCTGTACTCGTTGGGAGCAAAGTTATTTGTATCTGTGTGCAGGTCCAAGTTGATTGCTAAGTATCTGGCGCCGTTAGCAGTTGACACCTTCTTGTTGAACCTTGGAGTCTCAGGGGAAATCGATCCTTGGTATCTTTGCCAAGGGAAAACTTCCGCTACACTGCATCTCAAACCTTCCACTTGGGGTAACCAACGAGGGGCGAGAAGCCATCAAGCAGAGATCATCTTGGTATCGTGGTATCCCATCTTTGTACATTCATTCTAGCCCATTTTGCGTCACTTGCCTATCGAGACTAGCCTTTGAGTATTGCCGGCAACGTTACCTGTGCACATTAGTGATCATCGATCTACACCTCCCATTGCATATATACCATATACTATTAGTATCATCTTGGTATCATAGCACATCCCTTGTGTCACAAGATTATTCCCGCATATACACAATTGCTATCTTGGTTTGTGCATTCGCATAAGTGGCCATATAAAAAAACTTTTAAGCAAAAAGAGAAAAAAAGAGCTTGTAAGCAAATAGCCATAGCATCGCCACATTACATATCATATACCATATTGAGCATCTTGGATCATCGTGTGCAAAACACCGGAACATCATATATGTATAGCATACTTGGGATAGAGAGTTGACACATTTTGAATCTTATAGGTTGTGCACAAGTGTCGTATCCGCCTATTGAGCAATCGTGCTAGCGTCTCTCTTGAGTTGTGCAACACGAGAGTTTTCCATGTATTCCACATTTTGCGCTTATTCCTTGGTTGCCCGACCCCATTCATCTATCCATGTGTTGTGTTTCCGTGTACATTCCATTGCTATTGGTCTACTTGTTTCACTTGCAAATTTGTGAATCTCTTTCAACATTATTGACTCTTGCTAACATTTGCAACAAATTTTTTGTGCCACTATCCTCACCGAGCTCCACCAAAAGCTTTACTTGTGTAGGTGTGAGAATTGTCAAGATCCGGTACCAATTGTGCTATTTCCATGATACATTACTGAGTGATCATTGATCCATATTTAACATTGGATAAGTTACATTAGTCTAGTTCTTTCCTTTCTTCCACTCACATTTTGCTCGAGTCTTGTGATGGATAGGCAAAGCATTTCATCTCCGATCTTAAACGACAACAACGACGCGAACAACTACGTCATGAAAACTCCACCCTTCAGACTACAACAAGCAATACAAGGCATTGAGCGACTCGCCACCGACATGCGACACTCTGAGGCAAGAAGCACTACTGGAATCAGGATCTTTGTCATCAGCCAATTATTTGCCATCTGCTAGCTAACGACAAAGACCTTATTTGCCGTCAGCTTACAGAAAACTAACGACAAAGAACTGGCTGATGGCAAAGATCATCTTTGTGGTCGGCCGTTTCTTTGTCGTCTGCTAGCAGACGACAAAGAGGGAGGCTGGGCCACTAACGAGCACAACCTAACGGCCCCCCTCTTTGCCGTCTGCTAGCGGATGACAAAGAAGCTTTCCCGTCCGCTAGCAGACGACAAAGAAAGTGACCAAGCTAACGGCCGTCCCCCCCGAACCCATCCCACTAGCTAGGCTCTTTGTTGTTTGCTAGCATATGGCAAAGCTTCTACGTCGCCTGCTAGCAGACGACAAAGAATTTTGACCTAATTAAAACGGCCAGCGCCCCGGCCCATCCTCCCTCTCTCTCCCCTCTCTCTCTCCCCTCACCTCACCCGCGCCGTCCCCGTACCCCGAGCCGCCGTCGGCCCGCGCCACCCCCAGAGCGCGAGGCGCCGCCGGCCGGCCGGCCCAGCCCCGCCCCATCACCGGAGCCGCGTCGCGCCGCCTCGCCGCCAGAGCTGCACCGCACCCCGCCGCCCTTCCCCCGGCCTTACTCAACCCGTGCCCCCTCCCCGTGGCCTGCCTCCATGGACCGACCTCGCCGGAGGTGAGTTATTGTGTTTTTTTAGATTTAGTTTAGGTTAGTTTAGTTTAATTTAATTTAGTTTAGTATAGGTTTAGGTTTAGATTTAGTTTAGTTTAGGTCTAGGTTTATATTTAGTTTAGTTTAGGTTTAGTTTAGTTTTGGTTTAGTTCAGTTTTTCCTGTTTTTTAAGAATAAACAAGAAAGATGAAAAAATGTAAAAGAAGAAGAGGAAGAAGAAGAGAAAGAAGATGAAAACATATAACAATAAGTAGAAGAAGAGGAAAAAGGAGGAGGAAAAGAAGAAGAAGAAACAAACAAAGAAAGAAGAAGATGGAAAAAAAAGTAGAAGAAGAAGATGAAAAAAAGAAGTACGAAAAGTAGAAAAAGTGGGTCGTCGAGTGGTCGGGTCGAGGATCGAGGGGAAAAGGAGTCGAGGGTCGAGGGGTCAAGGGGTCGAGGGTCGAGGGGAAATGGGGTCGATGGTTGATGGGTCAAGGATTCCTGACACCCGAACCCTGACACCAAACCCCGACCCCCTGACCCCGACACCCCGACCCCGACACAACACCCCGACACCCCGACCCCGACCCAGACACAACACCCCGACCCGACACGGCACCCCTGACCACGACACAACACCCCGACTCCGACACGACACCCCTGCACCCCGACCCCCGACACCTCCTGAAAAGGTGCTCTTCGGCCTTCGAGAAACCGACGGGGTCATATATTTGTGAATTATGAGTTAGGTCATATATTTTTTGATTTTGTTATAAAAACATCATATTTGTGTTGATCGGGTGGTTTTAAATGTGCAGTTGTTTCATCGTTGCGAGGGTCTGGTGTTCGACGACCTCGCTGTGCATTCGATGAGCTCCGCCCATGCGTTCGTGGGTGAGCACAAATGACGTCTCCTCTCCCTTCATTTGCTTTGTTCTGGTCTTCGTGCCGATGAAACTTGCTAGCTATAGGTGTCTTCAATCATCAGTATGCGTGACCACTATGTGTCTCCCATTTGAAAGGGTTACATCTATAAATATGCATGCATTTGCATATTTATAACCTTGATTCTTTCGAGTTGTCCAGTGTTATCCATGGACAGCCCGAGAATGTGTAGATTGGGTTTGTTTTCCCAGATGCTCTACTCCGGATCCGATGCAGAATTTCGTCAGTGTCTACCTATTGTTCTTCAGGTACACATCCTCTCTGCTTATTGCCAAGACGTGTATCAGGAGAACAACGGGGAGATGCTGCCGAAATTTTGGGTCGGATCCGGAGCAGAGCATGGGAAAACGAACCTAATCTACACATACTCGGGTGGGATTAGGACCTATCTTTACCTATTAGCGTCTAGGTTGCATGGACGTAATAAAACTGGCAAACTCCATTAACTGATGGATATGGTTTACTGAATTATGTATATATTTCTTATGTGTCTAGTAGCTATGCAATATGAGTGATCGTGCGTGGATGTACACCGGTCACACCAGGCAGGAAGACATGACCGATGAATGGTTAACAAAAACCAAGGGGTTTGTGAGAGCCGCATTTGCAAATGGCCAGAGAAAAAGCTGGTGCCCCTGTATCCCGTGCGACAACTGTCATAGGAGGAACAAGCTTGAAATGAGTAAACACCTGCAGAAGTTTGGTTTTACGCCTGGTTATACGGTCTGGACATTTCATGGTGAGTTTGCCCAACGTGCCAGAGCCGAGGTGGTTTGTCGTCGCACCGACGAGCATGGTACCGGGATGGAAGACATGGTGCAAAACTTTGATGATGCTCGGGACTCAGACAATGAGATGGAGGAATCTGCAAAGGCCTTCAATGAAATGTTGGAGTCTTCAAAACGTCCTCTCCACGAGCACATGGAGCTTTGTCAGCTGGATGCCATCTCACAAATAATGGCTCTAAAGGCTCAGTTCAACTTGGGCAGAGAATGCTACGACGCGATGATGATAGTATTTGGACGTTTTCTACCCAAAGGCCATGTACTACCTGCAAACATGTACCAGTCAGACAAAATCCTCCGTGCTCTTAAGATGCCCTATGAGAAGATACATGTCTGTGAGAAAGGATGTGCCTTATTTAGGCTTGAGTATGCGAACTTGAACTATTGTCCCATTTGCAAGTCATCCAGGTATGTTGTGGTAGACAACGGTATGGGTGAGAAGATGCAGACTAAAATCCCCGTTAATGTTCTTTGGTATATGCCAATCATACCAAGACTTCAACGTCTTTTCATGGTCGAAGAGACGGCTAGACACATGACATGGCACAAAACGGGGAAAAGAACCCAACTAGATGCAGATGGGAAGCTGATGATGGTGCACACATTGGATGGTGAAGCGTGGAAGCGCTTCGATGCATTACATGACAAAAAAGCGACAGATCCAAGGCATCCTTGAGTCGCCATCTGCACGGATGGGTTCAGTGTGTTTGGTCTGACGGCAGCCCAATACAGTTGTTGGCCCATGTTTATCATTCCACTCAATCTCCCCCCGGACAGATGCAAAGAAAGAACATTTTCCCGACGTTGATAATTCCAGGTCCCAACTATCCGGAGAAGAATATGAATGTGTACATGCATCCACTTAAGGACGAATTGCAAGAAGCTTGGGATAATGGGTTCAAGACATACAACGCATTTAGCAAACAAAACTTCATAATGCATGTCTGCTACATGTACTCGACGCATGACTTGCCAGCGTATGCGCTATTCGTTGGCTGGTGTGTGCTGATACGTCCATTTTGCATCATGCTTTTATGTTGATATTTATTGCACTATGGGCTGTTATTACACGTTATGTCACATTACTTATGTCTTTTCTCTCTTATTTTACAAGGTTTACATGAAGAGGGAGAATGCTGGCAGCTGGAATTCTGGGCTGGAAAAGGAGCAAACACTGGAAACCTATTCTGCACAACTCAGAAAGCTCCGATACTCCATGAAACACCGTTTTAGAAAATATAAAAAATATCTGGCGAAAGAGATTCACCAGGGGTCCACCACCTGTCCACGAGGGTGGGGGCGCCCCCCCTCTGGGCGCGCCCCCCTGCCTCGTGGGCCACACGGTGACCCCCCGATGCCCATCTTCTCCTATATGGGGTGCTTTGACCTGGAAAAAATCAGAAGGAGGCTTTCGGGACCAGACACAACCGTCTCGAGGCGGAACCTTGGCAGAAACCAATCTAGGGCTCCGGCGGAGCTGTTCTGCCGAGGATACTTCCCTCTAGGAGGGGGAAATCGTCACCGCCGTCATCACCAACAACTCTCCCATCTTGGGAAGGGTTATCTTCATCAACATCTTCACCATCACCATCTCCTCTCAAACCCTAGTTCATCTCTTGTATCCAATCTTTGTACCCAAACCTCAGATTGGTACCCGTGGGTTGCTAGTAGTGTTGATTACTCCTTGTAGTTGATGCTAGTTGGTTTACTTGGTGGAAGATCATATGTTCAAATCCATTATGCATATTAATACCCCTCTAATCATGAACAATATTATGTCTTATGAGTAGTTACTTTTGTTCCCGAGGACATGGGAGAAGTCTTGCTATAAGTAGTCATGTGAATTTGGTATTCGTTCGATATTTTGATGAGATGTATGTTGTCTCTCCTCTAGTGGTGTCATGTGAACGTCGACTACATGACACTTCACCATTATTTGGGCCTAGAGGAAGGCATTGGGAAGTAATAAGTAGATGATGGGTTGCTAGAGTGACAGAAGCTTAAACCCTAGTTTATGCGTTGCTTCGTAAGGGGCTGATTTGGATCCACTTGTTTCATGCTATGGTTAGGTTTACCTTAATACTTCTTTTGTAGCTGTGATGCTTGCAATAGAGGTTAATCATAAGTGGGAGGCTTTTCCAAGTAAGGATAATACCCAAGCACCGGTCCACCCACATACCAAATTATCAAAGTACCGAACGCGGATCAGATGATCATGATGAAAACTAGCATGACGATAATTCCCATATGTCCTCGGGAGCGCTTTCCTTCATATAAGAGTTTGTCCAGGCTTGTCCTTTGCTACAAAAAGGATTGGGCCATCTTGCTGCACCTTATTTACTTTTACTATTTGTCACTTGCTGCCAATTACCTTATCACAAAACTATTTGTTACCGATAATTTCAGTGCTTGCAGAAAATACCTTACTGAAAACTGTCTATCATTTCCTTCTGCTCCTCGTTGGGTTCGACACTCTTACTTATCGAAAGGACTATGATAGATCCCCTACACTTGTGGGTCATCAAGGTAAGTAGAATTTGGTAAGGAAAACTTTATATAGTGTGCTGAAATTTACTGTCACTTGTTACTATGGCTCATCATCCTTTGAGGGGCTTGTTCGGGGTATCTTCTCCCCGACCAGAAGAGAAAAGAGTTGCTCCTCAACCTACTGAACCTACTGAAAATGTTTGCTTTGAAATTCCTTCGGGTATGATAGGGAAACTGCCAGATAATCCCTTTACAGGAGACGGAACATTGCATCCCGATTTACACCTAATCTATGTGGATGAAGTTTGTGGATTATTTAAGCTTGCAGGTATGCCCGAGGATGTTATCAAGAAGAAGGTCTTCCCTTTATGTTTGAAGGGAGACGCATTGACATGGTTTAGGCTATGCGATGATATTGGATCATGGAACTATAATCGGTTGAAGTTGGAATTTCATCACAAGTTCTACCCTATGCATCAGGTTCATCGTGATCGTAATTATATATATAATTTTTGGCCTCGCGAAGGAGATAGCATCGCTCAAGCTTGGGGGAGGCTTAAGTCAATGTTATATTCATGCCCCAATCATGAGCTCTCAAGAAAAAATGATCATACAATTTTTTTTTGCTCGGCTTTCTCTCAATAATCGCACCATGCTCGATAATTCTTGTGTTGGTTCTTTTATGATGAAGAATATTGAGTTCAAATGGGATTTATTGGAAAGAATTAAACTCAACTCTGAAGATTGGATCTCGACGAATGTAAGGAGTCAGGTATGACCCCTAAGTTTGATTGTGTTATAGCTTTTATGGATACCGATGTTTTCCGTGAGTTTAGCACTAAATATGGACTTGATTGTGAGATAGTAGCTTCTTTCTGTGAATCATTTGCTACTCATGTTGATCTCCCTAAGGAGAAGTGGTTTAAATACCATCCTCCCATTGAAGTAAAAGTAGTTGAACCTGTTAAAGTTGAAGAAAAGATTGTCACTTATAATGTTGATCCTATTGTTCCTACTACTTATATTGAGAAACCACCTTTCCCTGTTAAACTAAAGGATCATGCTAAAGCTTCAACTGTGGTTCATAAGAGTAATACTAGAACACCTACACCCTCTGAGCAAATTAAAGTTGAACCTAGTGTTGCTATGGTTAAAGATCTCTTGGTTGAAAATTTAGATGGACATGTTATTTACCTCCAAGAGGAAGCTGCTAGAATAGCCAAACCCGATGCTAGGAATAAACATAGACCTGTTGTAGGATTGTCTGCTATTTCTGTTAAATTAGGAGATCATTGCTATCATGGTTTAGGTGACGTAGGTGCTAGTGCAAGTATAATCCCTCACTCCTTATATAAAGAAATTATGCATGATATTGCACCTGTTGAGTTAGAAGGGATTGATGTTACTATTAAGCTTGCTAATAGAGACACTATTTCACCAGTTGGGATTGTTAGAGATTGTCAGGACCCCGATCCTAAGTCACACTGATCTAGCTGCAACACGTCATATCACTTTGCGGCCTCACGCACGGTAACCCCACGGGTGCCACCTTACCTGGCCCGGGACCGTTTGCGCATTTTGGCACACGTATATGACCGTGTCGCTAGCATCCATATGACAGAGAACCCGGGCCGACATGGCTAGTTATAAACCAAAAGTGGCACTAAATTACAGAGACAGGCATCCATGACCAAGCAACGAACGTGTCGGTCATCAACGTATGAACCCAAGTCGTAGCAAGCTACATGGACTTAAAGGAACAACGCGTGACATTTCCCCTAAGGGACATACACAGGAACGAAGAAGGACACATGCCGGCCAGCCTACGTGTTCCGAGCAGTAGCAAGCTACCAAGGCTCATTGGAATCACTAGGAGGCATTTCCCTGTAAGATAGGCTACCAAAGGAAAACAACTAGGTGTCGGATCCCACACATACCAAGCATTTCAATCATACACGCAATATGCTCAATATGTGCAAATACAACATTGCATCACAACAGAACTCTATGACTCAAAGTACTTTATTTAAAAGGCTCCAAGAGCCATACATAACATATCCATACAGATAGGGGTCACATGACCCAACACTCAAGTCATACAGTCATACAAGCACAAGCGGAAGCTACATGTCTGAGTACAGACAACTTAGAAAATAAAACAGGCTTGGTGTAGCCTGACTATCTACAAGGCCCTTCACAAGCTCCAGATCTCCGTCTGGGTGTCAAGCTACTCGTCGACGTCAACGTCTATGTAGAACCCATCAGCAGGGGCAGGATTCTCCTCTGCAACAGTTATTAAGCAAACATGAGTACAAAGGTACTCAGCAAGTCTTACCACAGAACCTATCATACATGCAACATTATCAAGGGGGTAGTAGAGTTTATAGCAGAATGCCAGCTTTGACCTTGGCTAGCCTATACTACAACTCTCAACAGATTGCAAGATGTTATTACGAACACGAGTCCTCTATTCACCACATTAATACACTACCGAGGATCCTCTTCCGTCATCCTACGGAAGGGCCATCCACAGCACTCACGCTTATCCTGAGGCTTTTAGTAGTATCCATCAACTTGTCTATGAACTGTAAGAGTAACCAAGTAGTTCGTACCGCGAACAACGGCTATTCGAATAGTTTGATAACCCTGGAGGGGTGTACTTCTTCACACACGCTTTCACCACTTATCGCCGTTTACTCGGCGTGTACTCGGCAACCTTCAAGCGGAAGCCCAGCGAGGGTGTCGGCCACGACCTGACTAACTACTCAAGTCTCTCGTTCAGGTTTATCGCCTATTTGGGTTCCATCCGTGGGGAGATCCGGCCGGGGTGTCGCTCACGGCCCCAAACGATGTGTACAGGGTTCCCGAGTCACCAAACGGGCAACCGGTACACCGTGCCACGTACCTGTCGCATCACAACCCACCCCGAGGGTCAGCGTTGTGCACGACCTCCAGTAAGCTATAAACACCAGAAACTAGTTGCAACTCCTGGACAGAGATCGAGGGTAATTAATAAGCCGAGAGGGTCCATTGGTTTCGGGCCCAATGCATGGTAGTAACTGCAACTTGAACCACACATACAGATCTCAGGTCCTATGGACGATTCCAATGAAACAACCCACCATGTACTCCTACATGGCCTTTCATCGATACCTTTACCAAGCGTATTCCACACCTCCTTCTCTTTATCGGTAAGATTATTTCACTCTGATCCATCACCCAGATGAACCAGACCAGACACAACTCTATGCATAGCAGGCAACATAAACAAATAGCATGGTGGATCACACATCACATGGCTCAATCAACTCCTACACATGCTAGTGGGTTTCAACTATTTACTGTGGCAATGACAGGTCATGCAAGGGATAGGGTTCAACTACCGCAGCAAGTAGCAGTTCAGACGCTGTTGCCTTAATGTAGTAAAAGAGAGCAGGAGCGAGAAGATTGGGTTTGTATCGGAATGATCAATGATTGCTTGCCTGACAAGGTAGGTGTCGGGTACTGCCCTTCAACTGGATACGCAACAGTTTCCTCGGGAGCAGGACCTAACACAGAGAATACCGACGATACAATCATTAACAAACAAATGCAACAATATGATGCATGTTCATGACATGGCAAGATGCATGTGTGTTGGCTAATGCAACTAAAACCAGAAGGGTTTGAACCTATTTGAATCAAAGATTCAAATTGAAGTTCAAACTATTATTTAAATAAGTGCATTATCATGTTTTTGATGTATACAGCAAGTTAACTTGTTCAAACATGCATGAAACCAGTGCCATTGGAAAGATTGGATTTTTCTGATCGTTTTTCATATATAAATCTTTTCCATCTGAGCTATGGTTGATTTTATATGATTTTTAGAAGTTTTGGGTATTTTTGGAATTTCCTGAATTATTTTTAAATCTAAAAATCCCAGAAAAACCTTTACTGCGTCAGCATGACATCATGCTGACGTCAGGCAGTCAACAGGGCCAGTCCAAGTCAAACCTGACCAGTGGGACCCACTGGTCAGTGTCACAGTTAACTAATTAACTATTTAGAATTAAATTAACACCTAAACTAGGTTTGACTTGCGGGCAGGGCCCACATGTCAGTGACCCAGGGGGTCAAACCCGTGGTCAAAACAGGTCCATCGCGCCGGCGTTTAGCCGCCGGCGAGGCCAAACACGGCGGCGTGCTTCGGAAATCGCCTACGGTGCACGGCTCGAGCTGCGGTTGGGTGCGTTGGAAAGCCCTTGCTGTTGCGCGTCGGATGGTGGTGGTCGCCGGACCTGGGGTGGCCGGAGACGACGACAACGATCTCGACGGCGGCGACCGGCGTCGGGCGTGTGTGGAGATGCGGCTGCAGGGGCCTAGGCGATGCGTGCGTAGCACCTTTCGCATCCACGTGCTGCGGTGAGTGTGATGGACGGGTGCCAGTGACCAAATGGTCACCGGAGCATCACCGGCGGCGAGCACGGCGGCGGTGCGTGCGGTTGAGCTTTGTGCAGTGCGTTCCAGGGCAAAAGAGAGCCAACGGAGAGGGGGAGGATGAAGCTAGGCTCACAGGGGTTGCAGCAAGCGCCGGAGCGAGCTCGGGGGTGGTCGGAGCTGAGCGGGACGGCGAGGGGGATCTCCGCTGCCGGAGTTGGGGAAGAAGAGGTCGGGGGCGTCTCCAGGGCGGGCGAGCGCTCGGGGCTCATCCTGTCCGAAGCAGTCGAGGACGGCGGAGACGATGGACACCAAGGCGGGGCTCAGGGACGACGGTGGACGCGGCTACTACGACGGTGCGAGCACGGCAGCGTCGGCCATGGCGCGGAGAGAGCGAGGGAGAGGAACTGGGGGGAGGTGGAGGTGTCTGCGAGGTCGGGGAGGACGTGGACGACCGAACCATCCCTCCACGACGGCGAGGGGATGAAGCAGGGCGGCGGGCAGCTGCGTGGCGCGCGGCGCGGTCGCCGTCGAGCACCTGCCTGCCTGCCTGGCCGAGCCAAGCAGCTCGCTGGAGCGGCAGCTGGGCTGGGCCGGCAGGTGGGCCGGGTGGGCGCCAGGTAAGCTTTTCTCTCTCCCTTTTTTCTATTTTCTTTTCTGTTTCATTTCTTTTGCAGCTTTGTTCATTTAAATAAAATGCCAGAGCATTTTTGTAACTCATAACACTTGTCATACCTACTGTATATATTATGAACAGTAGGAAACATTATAGTTTATGATTATTTGAGCATTTAAAATATTTTATAGCATTTAAATGCCCAAATTCAAATACCATAAGATTTAATCCAAAGCCCTAGATTGTCCTAGAAAATTGTGCACCATTTTTGGCAGAGGTTTAAGACCAAGGCAGAAATGATGAACATTTTTAAGGGCATTTTGGGTACATTGGAAAATATTTTAGCAAACCCTAGTTGTTAGGAGAGGGGTGCTGGGGTTTCTGTTAATCCCATTTCAAGTTTCTTTGAAAGTAAACATGATGCACACTCTAGTTAGGTCCTAATGCAAGTGCTAGCTAGGGATGTGGCAGAGATGTTGAAGTCTTGTGTGGGAAGGTTAAATACCCTGCTGATTTTCTTATTCTTAGTTCCCCACAAGATGATTTTTGTCCCATTATATTTGGTAGACCCTTCTTGAATACCGTTAATGCTAAGATAGACTGCGTAAAAGATATTGTTACTGTTGGTTTAGGGGATATGTCTCATGATTTTAACTTTGCTAAATTTCGTAGACAACCTCGTGATAAAGAATTACCTAGTTAGGATGAAATTATTGGTCTTGCTTCTATTGTTGTGCCTCCTAACGACCCTTTAGAACAATATCTGCTAGACCATGAAAATGATATGTATATGAATGAGAGAAGGGAAATAGATGAAATTATCTTTAAGCAGGGACCCGTATTGAAAAAACAACTTGCCTGTTGAAATCCTAGGGGATCCTCCTCCACCCAAGGGTGATCCCGTGTTTGAACTTAAACCATTACCTGATAATCTTAAGTATGTTTATCTTGATGAAAAGAAGATATATCATGTTATTATCAGTGCTAACCTTTCAGAGCAGGAAGAAGAAAAATTATTGAAAACCCTGAAGAAGAACCATGCTGCTATTGGATATACTCTGGATGATCTTAAGGGCATTAGTCCCACTTTATGCCAACACAAGATAAAGTTGGAAGAGGACACTAAACCAGTTATTGATCATCAACGACGGTTAAATCCTAAGATGAAAGAAGTGGTAAGGAAGGAAATACTAAAGCTTCTAGAGGCAGGTATAATCTATCCAGTTGCTGATAGCAAGTGGGTAAGTCCTGTCCATTGTGTCCCTAAGAAGGGAGGTATGACTGTTGTTCCTAATGAAAAAGGTGAATTGATCTCGCAAAGAATTGTTACATGTTATAGGATGGTAATTGATTTCCGCAAATTAAATAAAGCTACCAAGAAAGATCATTACCCTTTGCCTTTTATTGATTAGTTGCTAGAAAGGTTATCCAAACATACTTATTTTTGCTTTCTAGATGATTATTCTGGTTTCTCTCAAATACCTGTGTCAAAAGGGGATCAAGAAAAGACCACTTTTACTTGCCCTTTTGGTACATTTGCTTATAGACGTATGTCGCCTTTTGGTTTATGTAATGCACCTGCTACCTTTCAAAGAAGCATGATGGCTATATTTTCTTATTTTTGTGAAAAGATTGTTGAGGTTTTCATGGATGATTTCTTTGTTTACGGAACTTCTTTTGATGATTGCTTGAGCAACCTTGATCAAGTTTTGCACAGATGTGAAGACACTAATCTTGTCTTGAATTGGGAGAAGTGCCACTTTATGGTTAATGAAGGCATTGTCTTGGGACATAAAATTTCTGAAAGAGGTATTGAAGTTGACAAAGCTAAAGTTGGTGCTATTGAAAAGATGTCGTGTCCCAAGGACATCAAAGGTATATGAAGTTTCCTTGATCATGCCGGGTTTTATAGGAGGTTCATTAAGGACTTCTCCAAAATCTCCAGGCATCTGACTAATCTTTTACAGAAAGATATTCCTTTTGTCTTTGATGATGATTGTTTAGAAGCATTTGAAATACTTAAGAAAGCATTAATATCTGCACCCATTTGTCCAGCCTCCTGACTGGAATTTACCCTTTGAGATTATGTGCGATGCTAGTGATTATGCTGTAGGTGCTGTTCTAGGACAAAGAGTTGATAAGAAATTGAATGTTATCCAATATGCTAGTAAAACTCTAGACAGTGCCCAGAGAAATTATGCTGCTACTGAGAAGGAATTTTTAGCAGTTGTATTTGCATGTGATAAGTTTAGGCCTTATATTGTTAATTATAAAGTAACTATTCACACTGATCATGTTGCTATCAAATACCTTATGGAAAAGAAAGATGCTAAACCTAGACTTATTAGATGGATTCTCTTGCTGCAAGAATTTGACTTGCATATTGTTGATAGAAAGGGAGCTGAGAACCCCGTAGCAGATAACTTGTCTAGGCTAGAGAATGTTCTTGATGACCCACAACCTATTGATGATAGCTTTTCTGATGAACAATTAGCTGTCATAAATACTTCTCGTACTGCTCCATGGTATGCTGATTATGCTAATTACATTGTTGCTAAGTTTATACCACTAAGATTTATATACCACCAAAAGAAAAAGTTCTTCTATGACTTGAGGCATTACTTATGGGATGACCCACATCTTTATAAAGAAGGAGTAGATGGTATGATTAGACGTTGTGTACCTGAGCATGAACAGGAACAGATCCTACGCAAGTGCCACTCCGAAGCTTATGGAGGACACCATGCTGGAGATAGAACTGCACATAAGGTATTGCAATATGGTTTTTATTGGCCTACTCTCTTCAAGGATGCTCGTAAGTTTGTCTTGTCTTGTGATGAATGTCAAAGAATTGGTAATATTAGCATATGTCAAGAAATGCCTATGAATTATTCACTTGTTATTGAACCGTTTGATGTCTGGGGCTTTGATTATATGGGACTGTTTCCTTCCTCTAATGGGTACACACATATTTTAGTTGCTGTTGATTATGTTACTAAGTGGGTAGAAGCTATTCCAACTAGTAGTGCTGATCACAACACCTCTATTAAGATGCTTAAAGAAGATATTTTCCGGAGGTTTGGAGTCCCTAGATACTTAATGACTGATGGTGGTTCACACTTTATTCATGGTGCTTTCCGTAAAATGCTTGCTAAGTATGATGTTAACCATAGAATTGCATCTCCTTATCACCCACAGACTAGTGGTCAAGTAGAATCAAGTAATAGAGAGCTAAAATTAATTTGCAAAAGACAGTTAATAGGTCTAGAAAGAATTGGTCCAAGAAACTTGATGATGCATTATGGGCCTATAGAACTGCATACAAAAATCCTATGGGTATGTCTCCATATAAGATGGTTTATGGAAAAGCTTGTCACTTACCTCTTGAGCTAGAACATAAGGCATATTGGGCTATTAAAGAGCTCAATTATGATTTCAAACTTGCCGGTGAGAAGAGGTTATTTGACATTAGCTCTCTTGATGAATGGAGAGCCCAAGCCTATGAGAATGCCAAGCTGTTTAAAGAAAAAAGTTAAAAGATGGCATGACAAAAGGATACAAAAGCGTGAGTTTAACGTAGGAGATTATGTCTTGCTATACAACTCTTGTTTAAGGTTTTTTGCAGGAAAACTTCTCTATAAATGGGAAGGTCCTTACGTTATCGAGGAGGTCTATCATTCCGGTGCCATAAGAATTAACAATTTCGAAGGCACAAATCCGAAGGTGGTGAATGGTCAAAGAATCAAACATTATATCTCAGGTAATCCTAGAAATGTTGAAACAAATGTTATTGAAACTATAACCCTGGAGGAATACGTAAGGGACACTTTTCAGAACAATTCAGACTTCGAAAAGGAAGAGGTATGTGGTACGATAAGTAAACCGACTCCAAAACAGTTCTAGTGGCAATTTTTCACCGTATGGGAATATTTAGAAAAATAGAAAAATAAGAGACATGAGCTGTCCACGAGGGTGGAGGGCGCGCCCCTGCCTCGTGGGCACCTCGTGTGCCTCCTGGACTCCGATGTCTTGCACATTACTCGTTTTGGTCAGTACAAATTCATTATATATTCTCCCAAATATTTTGACCACCGTATCACGCAAAAATCCTCTGTTCTCGTTTCGAGCTGTTGTTTTTGACAGATCTAGATCATCGTGGCGTCTCCGAGCACCCCCAAGGACAAGTTCTTTGAGAAGGTCATCAACCCCTACCTCGTGGAGGTGATGCATCACCCTCAAACCATGGAGTTGTGTGAAGGGCTGTTGCACATCCGCGATGTTGAGGGGCCAAGGAGGACCGGAAGCATGGAGACGAGACTCGAAGCAACGGAGCAACAAGTTTTCAAGTGCCAAGGTATGATGGAACGAGGACTCAACACCAACCACATGATGATCACGGAGCTCGCCAACAACAACAAGCTGGACGCAAGGATCTTCGGGGAATCCATCTCCAATCTCCAAGAGAAAATCAAACACCTCCAAGCCCAAATATATGACCTGCAAAACCAAAACCGTGAGTATGAATATAAATTCAAGAAGATGAGTTTGGCTGCAGATTTGAGTATCCCGGAGACTCGATCATCCTTCTATGATGGTGAGCCCATGCCTTGGAAGATGGACGACAAGCCTACATCATCAACAACTCCATCATCACCATCTCCGAAGAAGGGGACATAATCATATGGTATGTGCACTCCCCTTGGCAACTGCCAAGCTTGGGGGAGGTGCCCCGGTATCGTATCACCATCACACTCCTATCTTTACCGTTTTTCTTAGTTCGATCCTTTTGGTAATATCTTGATCTAGTAGAATAAAGTTAGCATGATCTAGTTGTGAGCTTTTGCTTTATGATCTTTATCTTTGTAATCAAGTCCGTGAGCTATATAAAAAAGATTAGTGTTGAGTCAAGGGCTTGATTTACTCACTTTGGTTATGAGAGAATAAAAGAAAATATAAAAAGTATCAAAGAGATCATATTGATCTTATGGGAAGTAATGACTTCACATATAAAGAGTATGATGAATAAAAGTTGTTGAGAGTTGACAAACATAGCCGTGGTCATCATTGCAATTAATAGGAAGTAATAAAGAAAGAGAGGTTTCACATACAAATATACTATCTTTGACATCTTTTATGATTGTGAGCACTCATTAAAATATGACATGCTAAAGTGTTGATGTTGGACAAGGAAGACAACATAATGGGTTATGTTTTCTTACATTCGAAATAAAGTATATTGTCATGGATCATCCAACATGTTGAGCTTGCCTTTCCCCCTCATGCGAGCCAAAACTCCTTGCACCAAGTAGAGATACTACTTGCGCTTCCATACATCCTTAAACCCAGTTTACCATGAGAGTCCACCATACCTACCTATGGATCGAGTAAGATCCTTCAAGTAAGTTGTCATGTTTGCAAATTCTCTAAAATATGTATGATTTATTACTGTGGAGGAAATAAGCTTTATACGATCTTCTGATGTGGAAGTAATAAAAGCGACGGACTGCATAATAAAGGTCCTTATCACAAGTGGCAATATAAAGTGACGTTCTTTTGCGCTAAGAATTTGTGCATCCAACCATAAAAGCACATGACAACCTGTGCTTCCCTCTGCGAAGGGCCTATCTATTATTCTTGCCTTATAAGAGTCAAGGTGAAAATCACCTTTCCTTTTTACATTTTATCCTTTGGCAAGCACATTGTGTTGGAAAGATCCTGACATATATACCCACTTGGATGTAAGTTATCATGGTCTATTACTGTTGACATTACCCTTGAGGTAAAAGGTTGGGAGGCAATACCATAAGCCCCTATCTTTCTCTGTGTCCGATTAAAACTCCATACCCATAAGTATTGCATGAGTGTGAGCAATTGTGAAAGACTATATGATAGTTGAGTATGTGGACTTGATGAAAAGCTCTTACAATGACTCTTTCCGATGTTATGATAAATTGCAATTGCTCCAATGACTGAGATCATGGTTTGTTGGTTTTCAATGAAGTTTCTGATTCATACTTGACTTTGTGAATGAATTATTACTTTAGCATAAGAATCATATGACAATATATGTGTGTTGCTGTTATAAGAATGATCATGATGCCCTCATGTTCGTATTTTATTTTTATCGACACCTCTATCTCTAAAAATGTGGACATATTTTTCGATATCGGCTTCCGCTTGAGGACAAGCGAGGTCTAAGCTTGGGGGAGTTGATACGTCCATTTTGCATCATGCTTTTATGTTGAATTTATTGCACCATGGGATGTTATTACACATTATGTCACAGTACTTATGCCTTTTCTCTCTTATTTTACAAGGTTTACATGAAGAGGGAGAATGCCGACAGCTGGAATTCTGGGCTGGAAAAGGAGAAAACACTGGAAACCTATTCTGCACAACTCAAAAAGCTCTAAAACTCCACGAAACACCATTTCAGAAAATATAAAAATATCTGGCGAAAGAGATTCACCAGGGGGGCCACCACCTGTCCACGATGGTGGGGGGCGCCCCCCCCTCTGGGCGCGCCCCCTGCCTCGTGGGCCACACGGTGACCCCCCGATGCCCATCTTCTCCTATATGGGGTGCTTTGACCTGGAAAAAATCAGAAGGAGGCTTTCGGGACCAGACGCCGCCGTCTCGAGGCGGAACCTTGGTGGAAACCAATCTAGGGCTCCGGCGGAGCTATTCTGCCGAGGATACTTCCCTCCGGGAGGGGGAAATAGTCACCGCCGTCAACACCAACAACTCTCCCATCTTGAGGAGGGTTATCTTCATCAACATCTTCACCAACACCATCTCCTCTCAAACCCTAGTTCATCTATTGTATCCAATCTTTGTACCCAAACCTCAAATTGGTACCTGTGGGTTCCTACTAGTGTTGATTACTCCTTGTAGTTGATTCTAGTTGGCTTACGTCGTGGAAGATCATATGTTCAGATCCATTATGCATATTAATACCCCTCTGATCATGAACAATATTATGTCTTGTGAGCTCTGTTGGAAAAGGCAGTGCCTAGGAGGCGCTTAGGCACGCCTAGGCGCTAGGCAATGGCCAAACGCCTCGCCTAGGGCATAAATGGAGGTCTAGGCAGGGAAAGCAAGGAATTGTCTACCCAAGCAAGAAATCAGGCCACATACTGCACTGATATGCCAAACAACTTATGTTCCAATGGCAGTAGCCGGTAATTAACTTATTTATATACTCCAAATAATATCAACACCCGTATAATAATCACAAATATACTACAAGTAAAAACTATATTACCGCCTAGGGCGCGCCTAGGGCGCTTAGGCACTGCCTAGGCACTAGGCGAAGGCCGACCACCTCGCTTACTCCTACCGTTTTTTCCAACCTTGCTTGTGAGTAGTTACTTTTGTTCCTGAGGACATGGGAGAAGTCTTGCTATAAGTAGTCATGTGAATTTGGTATTCGTTCGATATTTTGATGAGATGTATGTTGTCTCTCCTCTAGTGGTGTCATGTGAACGTCGACTACATGAAACTTCACCATTATTTGGGCCTAAAGGAAGGCATTGGGAAGTAATAAGTAGATGATGGGCTGCTAGAGTGACAGAAGCTTAAACCCTAGTTTATGCGTTGCTTCGTAAGGGGCTGATTTGGAACCACTTGTTTCATGCTATGGTTAGGTTTGCCTTAATACTTCTTTTGTAGTTGCGGTTGCTTGCAATAGAGGTTAATCATAAGTGGGAGGCTTGTCCACGTAAGGAAAACACCCAAGCACCAGTCCACCCACATACCAAATTATCAAAGTACCGAACGCGAATCAGATGATCGTGATGAAAACTAGCTTGACGATAATTCCCATATGTCCTCAGGAGCGCTTTCCTTCATATAAGAGTTTGTACAGGCTTGTCCTTTGCTACAAAAAGGATTGGGCCATCTTGCTGCACCTTATTTACTTTTACTATTTTTCACTTGCTACCAATTACCTTATTAAAAAACTATCAGTTACCGATAATTTCAGTGCTTGCAGAAAATACCTTACTGAAAACTGCCTATCATTTCCTTCTGCTCCTCGTTGGGCTCAGCACTCTTACTTATCAAAAGGACTACGATAGATCCCCTACACTTGTGGGTCATCATGTGCATGGAAGGTTCCCGTGCTCCACATGCAAGGGAGCTCTTGAGTTTCGCTGGCTTTAGGCCGGTCGCAAGTTTTCTTGCTTTGACTTGCATAGACAGTTCATGGATCCTTGCCATAAGTTCAGGAAAGATAAGAAGAACTTCATCAAAGGTAGAGTTTTCAAAAATTCCGCACCACCTCCGTTGATAGGCAAAGAGACCCTGGATCAGTTAAACGCTCTCGAGCCAGATCCAGAGCGTCCAGGGTATTTCAAGGGGTCTTGAGGAACACGAGGAGGATGCAACTATGGTTGTCGAAGCTGAGTGCAAGCGCCTACTTCAAAACTTACGACACGAGGCTCGGGTGCAAGCTGTTTGAGACTACTACGCCTCGACTAACATTAAGAGGTCCAAGACGAAGTGTCGAGGCAAGTTTCTGAGTAAGAAGAAGTACATGAAGGTAATTACCTATTCTTAAGGCCTTGTACTTAGTTTCCTTGATTTGATTCATAGGTGTCGGGGATATACCCCGCGGTATGACCCGGCCGGAAATATGACCCGGCCGCACTTGGCGGTTTACTTGAGACCCAGTTTACACTTGGCGATTCACTGGCGACCCGCCCTGACCAGACGGTTTTTATGACGCACTGGTAACCCGGCGGGCGGTAGACGGATGACAAGGCCCAAGGCTCAGAAGGCCGGTTCATGTTATGGTGGGCCGGTTTATGTGGAAAGCACAAGGAATATTCTCCTACAAAGAAAGCAAGACTATGACTCCAGTTGTAATAGAGTAATCCTAATCCTACTAGGACTAGTCATGTAACCCGCCCCTTCAACATATATAAGGAGGGGCAGGGCTCCCCAAAGAGGGACAGACAAAGAACAAACAATCTTAGGGCTAGATACAATAAGGAGAGCCGGCTTATGCGGCTACTCCATGAGGGTCATAATGAGATATAGCCTCAAACAACATGTAGGGCTATTACCGGATGATGTTTCCCGGGGCCCAAAGCTGTCTAACTCCTTGTCTTGCATTGTGTCTCTCGATTCTGCTCAACCCCTCTCAAGCTACTACATAGATGCGTTGGCCTCATGACTAAGTCCTCACACTAGGACATCTGCCGTGACAATTCCACGACAGTTAGCGCCCACCGTGGGGCTCGCGCACGGTGGTGTTGAGTTCTTCTTTTCTAGGGTTTGAGAAGTTCGCAATTTTCTGGTACAAACCGGCGTGGAAAGTTCACATCAGCTATAAGTTCATCAGTCAAGCTTGACGAAGGGTTCTGGAGCAGCGTGGAAAGTTCACATCAGCTATATGTCCGCTGCTCCACAACCCTTCGTCAATCTTGACTAATGAACTTATAGCTGATGTGAAATTTCCACGCCAGTTTGTACCAGAAAAATTGCGAACTTCTCGAACCCTACAGAAGATCCCTCCAAGAACTCAACACCACCGTGCGCGAGCCCCACGGTGGGCGCCAACTATCGTGGAATTGTCACGACAGATGTCCTAGTGTGAGGACTTAGTCGTGAGGCCAACGCATCTATGTAGTAGCTTGAGAGGGGTTGAGCAGAATCAAGAGACGCAACGCAAGACAAGGATTTAGACAGCTTCGGGCCCCGGGAAACATCATCCGGTAATAGCCCTACATGCTGTTTGAGGCTAGATCTCGTTATGACCCTCATGGAGTCGCCGCATAAGCCGGCTCTCCTTATTGTGTCTAGCCCTAAGATTGTTTGTTGTTTGTCTGTCCCTCTTTGGGGAGCCCTGCCCCTCCTTATATATGTTGAAGGGGCGGGTTACATGAATAGTCCTAGTAGGATTAGGATTACTCTATTACAAGTGGAGTCCTAGTCTTGCTTCCTTTGTAGAAGAATATTCCTTGTGCTTTCCTCATAAACCGGCCCACCATAACATGAACCGGCCTTCTGGCCTTGGGCCTTGTCATCCGTCCACCGCCCGCCAGGTTACCAGTGCGTCATAAAAACCGTCTGGTCAGGGCGGGTCGCCAGTGAATCACCAAGTGTAAACCGGGTCTCAAGTAAACCGCCAAGTGCGGCTAGGTCATATCTGCCGTGACAATTCCACGACGGTTGGCGCCCACGACAATAGGCATAATGCCGAAATTTCTCTTGACTAACTTAGGTGCCCTCGAGATGGTGTGCAGATAGGATGGACTGTTGGGAGGCGTTGGTGGATGAGTGGTGCTCTCCCCAATGGCTAGCCGTCCACAATAAGGCCATATATAAGCGTGCCCGAATGCAAGGTGTGCCACACCATCAAGGGAGCTCCAACCTGTTTGACTACGGGGATAACTGGGTATGTGTGGTTTGCTTCATGATTCATGCAATTTCATTCTTCATGCTAGCTTGAGCCCTTAACTAATATTGTGTTCCTCTCTTTTAGGCGCGACACAACAAGAAGGAGGTGCTAGGTGTGTTCGGCCTCTATGCCATGGCCCATACTGCCCCATACAAGAAGGCCAAGGCATTCTCTGAGTCTGACCTCGATCATCCAGAGAGCTTCACCAACATATCCTCCCACCACAAGCTCGTGAGGTATAGAGACGAGGGGAAGACGAGGAAAGCAGAGGAATTTAACCCGAGACAGAGTCCTTTTAATCTAGAGCTGGTGGTGATATCTGGTGGCGGGAGGTACCATGGCTCGGCAACCATTGGGGATGGACTGATATGTTGTCCTAGAACTCTCTCGGAGATCAAGAAGTTCAAGACGAGCTCTGATCCTGAGATAAGGCCTCGTCCACGGCCAATGGAGCTCGCCATCGAGGCTAGGGCCGAGCAGCTTCTGGCGGAGGCAAACATGCATGCAGCGGAGAGGGAGAGGGACATGGAGGAGAGGATGGCTAGGTTGTTGGAGGAGGATAGGAACCGGAATGACGCATCTCACCGGGCCCTATACGAGCTCCTCGTGGTAAGTTTGTCCTACATATTAGCCGAATCATGCAAGTAATGTCTGTTTCATTACTAACTGTATGACTGACTCGTGAAAACCAAATGTGCAGTCCGTGTGCCAGATCAACGGCCAAAACCCTCTGCCGATGCCCCAGATTGGTATAGCGCCCACAGTGAGTTTCATTTGAATGGTCATTAGTTACTAGTATTCACATTTGAGTTGCATCATGCTAACGAGACATTGCAAATGATCTTTAGTGCAGCATGCCTCTCGACAAGCATCGATCGATCCTTCCCCGACTGCCACTGGCGCAACCCCGACCGGTCCTTCACCCCCGTGATGATGGTAAGTTTTCCCAAGTGTTTTGCTTAACAAATGCATACTTAGTTAAAAAATGACCTATTTAGCTCCAAAATGACCTATACTTAGCTTATTTCCTCGAAAATGACATAATAACCTTTCTTGGCTCTAAAATGACATATTTTACCTAGGATAGCTATAAAATGACATATTTTACCTAGGATAGCTATAAAATGACATGTACTTAGCATTTTTTTCCTCCCAAATGAGTTAATATGCTTAGTTAGCTAAAAAATGGCATACTACCTAGGATAGCTCAATAATGACCTATACTTAGCTTAGCTAGTTCATTTATGACATAATTAGCTTACTTAGGTAAAAAAAATGGCATAATAACCTTGGTTTAGCTCTAAATTGTCATATACTTCGCTTATTTTCCTCGAAAATGACATAATAACCTTACCTAGCTGCAAAATGACCGATTTTAACTAGGATAGCTCTGAAATGACCTACACTTACCATTTTTTCCTCCAAAATGAATAAATATTCTTAGTTAGCTAAAAATGACATAACTACGTGGGTTAGCTCAAAAATGACCTATACTTAGCTTATTTAGTTCATTTATGACATACTTGGCATACTTAGGTCAAAAATGGCATAATAATCCTGGTTACCTCCAAAATGACATATACTTAGCTTATTTTCCTCAAAAATGACATAATAACCTTACTTAGCTCCAAAATGACCTATTTACCTATGTTAGCTCTAAAATGACCTACACTTAGCATTTTTTCCTCCAAAATGACTTAATATGCTTAGTTAGCTAAAAATGGCATAATTACCCATGTTACCTTAGTTAGAAGAAGAAGAAGATAAAGAAGAGGAGAAAAATAAAGAGAAGACAAATTCTTCTTCTTCTTCTTCTTCTTCTTCTTCTTCTAGCTAGTCTCCTTCTTTTAGTCTTCTTCTTCTTCTTATTCTTCTTCTTCTTCTTCTTCTTCTAACTTTCTTCTTTCCCAATTTGTAGATTTGCTTTAGATCATGGAAGCTTGCATTGATGGAGTCTACTCTTCTCCTTGTCCTTCCTTTTTTGTTTTGCTTTTGTAGGATGAACAATGTGAAACTTGCTACCTATATATGTATGTATGGATGAAACCATTGTATGCTTGTTGTTGGATATGTTGGCTATATATATGTTGGATATGGACTTTTGATTTGGTATGTATATGTGTTGGATGATCATATCCATATGGCAGGGATATGTATGCTTGTTGAAAGTATTTAAAAAAATAAATATATGTGTGTGTGTGAAATTGATTGAATTTAAGAAAAAACAGGGGCATTATAGGCACTTCGCTGTGTGCCGGCAGACGGCAAAGAGGTTTGCCGTCTGCCAGCAGATGGCAAAGCTGCCATGTGGCAGCTACCTGTGCAACTTGGGGGCACTGGGATGGCCTATTTGGTTGCGTTGCCGTCCACTGGTAGACGACAAAGACCTTTACATCTTTGTCGTCCACCAACTGACGGCAAATCAAGCCACGTGGCAGCTACCTGGGGCTGGCCTATTTGGGCACTTTGCCGTCTGCTGGCAGATGGCAAAGATGCAAAGGTAACCCCTTAAAGGACCTAACACTACCCTCTAGCGTCCGGGCCCTTTGCCGTCTCCCAGCTGGTGGCAAAGACCTTTTCATCTTTGCCGTCCGCCAGCAAACGACAAAAGGGCCCTTTGCCGTAGTTCGTTCAGCTGGACGGTGGGCCTGATTCCTGTAGTGGAGAAGAGCTTACATTGACGACACGTTCGACTCCATCAACAAAACGGTGCACAAACACATGTAGGAGCTGCGACACGTGGTGGTCGACTACAAGTCGTCTCCCACTTCGCCATCTTCACGGAGGCGATGTTCAAGCCGTCAAGCGCGACAAAGTCACCATCAACACGAAGACGCTCAAGATGCACACACCGTCAAGTCCCAACAATCTCTACATCAAGCTACGACCAAGCTTCATGAGCAAAAGAGAAGACCACGAGACAAGCATCACCAAGAAGCAGCTACGGCTACCACATCCACTTTGGCATCTTCGCCAAGTGTTCTCAAGGCATCTTCACCTTTGTACGTACATCATTGTAGCGACCACGATCCGAATGGACCAAAGTCTCTGTGTTCCGTGTCATCCCTGGATAGGTATGCTGACACACACAGTACTCGAGGATTTATAACAGAGGTAAATCACATGTATGAAGTAACGTAAATACTATTACCTCAATCGATCATAGCGGAAGCATCAAAGGTTGTGGATTCCCATCAACACCAACGGCAAAGTTGAGTGTGGAAATTGTAACCCTAACGTATCACTTACTCATAGTAAGATAATCCTGCAACATGAGACGTTGCAGCCACAGAGGGTCAGTACATTGAATGTACTGGCAAATTCACACTGTAATGATAATGATGAACAAAGCCTACAACTACATGCATAATTGGCTGGTGGAGGCTGTAAGGTTAAAGTTTTTGCGTAAAGCCAATTTTTCCCTACTTGAAAGGAATATATTTTAATTAACTATCATGGTAGTTGAAACATTGTTGAGAAGATAGAAATCCTCTCAACCCCAATTAAAATAATCGTTAAGCCCAACAATATTAATTAGAGTAACATGATGAGATGCACATGATAATCCAAGTACTAGATACTCAAGACGTCCATAACCGGGGACACGACTAATCATGATCAGTTTGTACACTCTGCAGAGGTTTGTGCACTTTTCCCCACAAGACTTGACCGCCTCCGTTTGCTTTCTCGCACTGCATGGTGTTTGAGAAACGGATGACCGAGATACAGTCTTTCCGAAGAGGTCCCCTTAACCAGATAGATAGGCCGGTACACCTACAAAACCCACTACATCTGCTAGCCCATCATGGAAAGGTTTCCCACAACTTACTCAACTATGCCAGAGCCCATATTGGCATGTGGCTGCACACAGAAGTTTCTAGTATGAAAAATCTCATGATCCCTTTGAGCCTGGGTGACGGTCCAAAAGAAAAACAGGCAATCACTGGAATACCCAGATGCCTCAATCCACCCAGATGTGTATTAATGTTTCCACCTCAAGTTGAACCATTAATTAACAAACTCACATCTGTCATGGATTTCACTCACCCAATCCACGTCTACGAGCATAGCATGTCCTAACAGCAAATGTAGAAGTAACTCCCAAAGGTTTGAATGTAATGCAGGTAATAGGTACTACCTCAAACTACTTCCCAATCCCACAAGTTAATTGATCCTACTCATGCAATGTGTGAGGGTTGGACTAATGCAATGAAAATTGGGTAATTGGAAAGTATGATCAAAGTGTGAACTTGCGTGCAATGTTGATGAAGATGATTCGCACTCAACACTCTTGATAGATCTACTCGTCACACTCCGATCAATCTATCGTAAGCAAGCAGTAGTATCCACACATAAGCAATCACTCAGAAAGATCGGACAGAACGAATAAACACTTCGGAAAACTTCGAAAACAAACGAATGGATCTTGAAACACAAAACAATTTCCAACAGTACCAAAATTATGTGAATTTGGCCTTATCAGAAAGTTTAGGTCAAGAGCTTCGATTTGCAAAAAGAATCAATTCAAACAGAGTCACGAAACTCAAGTTATGATCAAACGAAGTTTGAATCTAAATCTAGTTGAATTCAAATTTTAAAATTTTCAAAAACATGTTTAAGTTTTATTACTGGAAAGAGGGCTTCGTAACGAAGACGTGGGCGTTGGTTTCATTGGATTTGGACCAACGAGCAAAAGGTTAGGGCCGAAAGAAGAATAGAGGCTAAACTGTAAATAAAGTATTTACAGAGAGGCCCCTGGCCAAAATAACTAAATAGAAAAAGAAAAGAACTAACGAGTGAATGCTCGTTTTCTAGACCTAACTAGTGAACGTTCACTGTATAATTAAACAAAAAAACGGATCTAGATCTAGGGTTTTGAAATGAAACCATAAATAAAATTGTCCCGGTTTTAAGAGAAAACCTAATTAAACGAAAACGAAAAAAAACCATCGGGTTTTACCGTGGCGGTTCGGCGGTTTTCCGCGGGGCGGCTTTGGCTCCGCCGGCGGTGAACTCCGGCGAGGCCTGCGGCGGGCGGCGGTGGGCGGGCGGCTGCTGGGCGAGGGGCGGAGCGCGGCAGCGGGGAGGCAGGCGAGGGGCAGCGGGGCAGGGCAGCGAGGCGAGGCGGCAGCGAAGCAGCAGCAAGGAGCAGCGGCGACGGCAGAAGCCGGCGATCTGTGTCAGCGGCGGCGGCGATCTGCGAGGGCGGCGGTGGTGGCGAAAAACGCGGCCCGGGGCCCGGCTTAAATAGAGGGGGAAGGCGGTGGCGAGGCGTGGAGGAGGGGCAAGGCAGGGGAGTCCGTGATGGACACGGCGGCGGCGGCGGCGCTAGCGTGCGGGAGACGGAGACCTGCCCGAGCTCGGGGACGAGCGGCGCGGGCTGGCTGGGCCGCGGCCTGGCGGGCAGCTGGGCCGGCCCAGTTCGGCGGAGGGTATTTTTTTTCTTTTCTTTAAACATTTTTTTAACAGACAGAAAAACGAATAAAATCAAAATAACTAAAAATATCCTATAGGCATATAATATATAAAAATTTGCAGAAAAATAAGCCCTACAACATGAACATTTTACTACTGCCAACTAAAATGCCTACAAATTCTAATAAATCAAAAGGTGCTACCGATGAAAATAAAAAACCAATAAAATCATTCTTAAACACCAAAATGAATTCAAATTTATTTCTCTCCAATTTTTTGCTGTAGGGAATCATGTTACCCTATTTTCCATGTAATTTCATTTTGGAGAAAAATAATTTGAATAAAACCCAAATAACTCAATTTTTGAAAATGAGTTATAAAGAAAATTTCAGAAAACTTCCAACACATATTTCCTATAATTTGAAGAAGTCATTTTATCTTCTCTCTGGAAAATCATTGAGTCGCATAAAGTTTCTGAATTGAAAAGATTTCGAGGATAAAATTCAAAATCCTTTCAAAGCCCTTGATCATTTAAAATAAATGGAAGAAGTCATATTATCTTCACTCTAGGGTTTTGTGTTGAAAAGAAATTGAATTTCCCTCGAAGATCAAAAGCAAAGTGAAAGTTTTGGGAAAGTCATTTTATTCCCTCTCATTTAACTTTCAAAAGTTTCAAATTTCACTCAATTTCACTCAGCGCAACAACAAGCAATCAATTCTATCTATTTATTATAACATTTGAAAATTTAAATTTTTGGGATGTTACAAACCTACCACACTTAAAATGAATCTCGTCCTCGAGATTCGGAGAGGCTAGCAAGAAATAGGTTAGGGTTTGGGGGTCTTCTAACAAATCACTTGATTGGTATGGTCTAGTGTGCTACCACACTTAGGAACATGGATACGGTTCCATCAAAACTCAGGTACTCCATCCTTTGGGTTGACAGTATCGATCTTCTCTGATCTTCAGGGTAACTCCTTCTCCGGGGCTCTTTCGATAATGGAAAATCTTTGTCCTCAAATCTTTGTATCCCTTCATCTTGGTAAGGCTCTTTCTATGATTAGCTCCTCTTAGCTGACAGGTCTGGCGCCAATTCTATACATTATAGATATCTCATGGGGGTCATCAAACAATTTGTTGGGTCCCTGCAGAAAATGGGTCTGGGCTTCATCCTCACCGTATATCCTACGGTTGGCAACAACATGCCGTGTACAAGGGAAAAAAAATTCTATACCATTCTAAGGTTTAATCAAGGTTTTGACATCGTCGTCTCTCTACTATAGGTAAAGTCACTCAGATTTACCATCCCGTATAACAGAGGCGAATAATAAGAGTAAGTCGGTATGGTGATCAATCCATCCCGCACCCAAATCATTACCTTGTATATGGTTTAGTGAATCTCGCATTCTAACACTCGGTCATCCTCACAAGCATTGCATAATTTCATCTTGCTGACGAACTGAGTTCGAACATCTCCATTTATTCTGCAAGCCAAACAACCGTCTATCATGTTCACAACCCTCGGGTTTAGCGCAAAACCTATAAGATCGTCTATTGACAAAGGTCGTAACTTCTTCCAGGGTTTTCCTTCAGCAAGGATGAGCTTGCTTTCTTGACAGGTCCTGGGGCCTGTGGGTTATGGCTCATTTCATCACTAGCAACACTTGGTCTCATCCTCGGGTTGCAACTGATCATTCTTCCAACATCCAACTTCATTGGCTCTCTTAAATCCATCCAATTTTGTTTGGTATCCCCTTTTCTCTAGGTACCAAACTGAGCGTAATTACTCACACTCATCCTTGGGTAGTCCTTTCCAAGTCGGACGTAACTAACCACTAGCTAGTGTATTCGGGTAACGGTGTTGGATTCTACCACACTTAAAATGAATAACACTAGTTTCTTCAAAATCTCCTTCCATGCATCATGTCTTCACTCATCACCTTTTATAGTACCCACTTATAATATCCAAAATCAATTCTACGATGCCAACTGTATTTATTCTCAACTTACTACGATCTACTGCATTTCCATTTTCTTGCTTCAACTCCAATACTTAGCACAAAACTTCTTCTTCTTGATACAATCTATAGCGAAATAAACTGCTTTACTACAGCAGATACACATAACTATAGACAAGTCTCGTGGTTCCCTTATGATTACGTAGCCTCCTTAGGTCCTCGGCTAAAGGGTCCACTTCAGAACTTGTATATCCATAACTCAATCCTTGGGGTCACTATAGTTCCATACTCCAGCATTACACCATCCTTAAATCCAATTGTACTTATCTCCCTCATAACCTTGGGGTAAGCATCATAAATAAACTCCAACTTATTTGTGCAAACTCTACTCCTTGGAGCAACACTTTCCTTTCTATTGGTCCAGGGTTCACTCAGTAAGGTTCAACTAAACAAAATGCACTGGTTCATCCATAATCCATATTCTCCTCATATCAAATCTTTTATTACTTCTTGAACCAGTATTTAATACTCCAATTTCCAAGGGTGCATCACTACAATTGCTACTATCCACATAGTCGGGTATGGTCAACATTCCTTCCATCTTTATTCCTTTGTCCTAGCTAAGGATGCTTCAGTCCCAAGGGAATTGTGCAATGTGATTCTTAAGATCATCAATCTTTTGATCCATCCTATTGGTCGTGTGCTTCATCTCCATCATCTCTTCATGCACCTTACTCAGGCATTCCTGGGTAACGAAGTCTTGCTTCGAGTATTTCTCCAATCTGACGTATGGCCTCCATAGCAGCTTCACGAACAGAATCGAAGAATGCTGTTCACGGTACTCGGAAGATGAAAAAGTATTGACCCATAGTCTTTGGGCAAACTCCTTTCACACGGTGGAGGTGTACCTCCACGTACCAATGTTCAACTCCATTCTCCATAAAGGGATAACCCTTGTAAACTCCATCTCCTTCCAGTTGAATATGCTTCATCATGTCCTTCAGGATCTTTGGATAATCCTGATCGCTAATCAGGGTCATGATGGTTTCCAGGCCTTTGAGAAAAGACTCGTAAAGGGTTGTCATCTGTGGGTATAAGACAGAAGGGGTTCTCAGGACTGCATAAGGATATCCTTGGGGTAAAACGGGGTCGTTTGTCCGAAAAAGGTTTGGGGTCAACTTCTCCATGGGTTCTAGGTCTAGGTCTGGGTGAGATAGCAAGAGAGGCACTCACAATCATCCAACAACTCATAACTTTTCCTCCTTAGACTCCAAAAGTATCAACTTCTATGGCTTCACGAACTATTACAATGTTCTTTCCATAACTCAACTCAACATTGTAATAAAGGGTATTCCATATCTAGCTACATGCTTCATTCTAATTTTCCAGATCTCAACTACTCTGGTCATCCTTCCTGCGGTCTGAAACTTCTTTGGCAAAATGCCCTACTTCCTTGCAGCGTAAACTAATGACATAAGACAAATCTAGGGACTTCATGGCGACTATCCTGGTTCACTGGATTCTCCGCTTCCTAGTTGGGCAGTTGCTAGCATAATGACCTAAATCCTTGCACCGGTAACATGTGATGTGACTTAGGTCCTTTTCCGCAAAATTTGGGTTCTTCTGGGGACACATGCTCTTTCTCTTCCTCGACTTCTTCGTTCCTATCAATTCTTCTATCTTCTGTGGATCAAACTCCAGTTCTTCTGTCGGGAAGTCTCCTAGATACTCTTGACTTTCCCTCGTGCATTGCTGTGAAAGATGTCCTTTCTCTCCACATGAGTAGCAAGCACGGGAGTAATATCTATCTAATCCTTCTCCATCGGGGTCGTCAATATCTTCCTCCATCGCGGATTCCCTTAAGGTTTCCTCGAGGACTTCTTTCATTGCTTCTTTCTTTTGCTGGACAGTTCGTTGCACCATGGGATAAATGTGGCACTGAGCAGGGTAGAGGGTAGTCCCTTCACACAAGAAACAAGTAATCTTCCTAGTTGGGCATTCTTCAGCTAGGTGACTTCATTTACAATTAGGGCATTCATCCTTATGCTCCTCCTGGGTGTGTCCTATTTCTCCACAAATCCTGCAGGCACAAGGTTTCTTCTTCGGATTATCACCACGCTTGCGGATGAGACGGGATCCTAACAGGGTCTTCTTGAATTCTTTCCAATTTTCTGCTCTATTACATCCTTGTAGGGCTTGATGCATCTTCCACCATGTTGCAGCACTTTTTGTAAAGTACTGAAGAGCATATTGAACTTCATACTTCCTTTCAACTAAATTTTTCCTGAAGTGGTCCTCCATGTTTTGTATCCATAACTCTGCCTCCGGTTGGGTCATTAGTCCAGAGACTTCAAGTCTATCTTCAGTCATCCTCTATTGGTTCCAAGGGTTTTGGGATGAGATTCAGAAGAGATAGAGAGAGATACACTCAATACAAACAATGATTTTGAAAAGACGGGTTTAATGTTGTGGCCGTCGGAAAAACAACAAACAAATGACGGCTCACAATCGTCGCATCTAACGTAAGTACATAACAGGGGGTTGGTCTTCTAAAGGTCATCATCTCTTCAAAGTTGTCAACTCTTCAAATCTTCGGAGTATCCATTGTTGTAGCTTCAACACTTCCAATGCATAGTGAAATCCTCTTTACTCCGAAGTGGTCCAATGGTAAAGGGTATTCTCTAACTATTTAAGGTCAAAGGGAAAGTTTGACAAAGCTCGGAAAAGAAGAGAGATAAGAATCTTTTTGAGAAAGATAGTTTTAGAGAAATCCTTTCCTATGGTATGGCCAGTTTCTAGGGTCACGTCCTACAGTCAACATGTGCTCTGATACCATCTTGTAGCGACCACGATCCGAATGGACCGAAGTCTCTGTGTTTTGTGTCATCCCTGGATCGGTATGCTGACACACACAGTACTCAAGGATTTATAACAGAGGTAAATCACATGTATGAAGTAACGTAAATACTATTACCTTAATCGATCATAGCGAAAGCATCAAAGGTTGTGGATTCCCATCAACACCAACGACAAAGTTGAGTGTAGAAATCGTAACCCTAACGTATCACTTACTCGTCGTAAGATAATCCTGCAACATGAGACGTTGCAGCCACAAAGGGTCAGTACATTGAATGTACTGGCAAATTCACACTATAATGATAATGATGAACAAAGCCTACAACTACATGCATAATTGGCTGGTGGAGGCTGTAAGGTTAAAGTTTTTGCGTAAAGCCAATTTTCCCCTACTTGAAAGGAATATATTTTAATTAACTATCATGGTAGTTGAAACATTGTTGAGAAGATAGAAATCCTCTCAACCCCAATTAAAATAATCGTTAAGCCCAACAATATTAATTAGAGTAACATGATGAGATGCACATGATAATCCAAGTACTAGATACTCAAGACGTCCATAACCGGGGACACGGCTAATCATGATCGGTTTGTACACTCTGCAGAGGTTTGTGCACTTTTCCCCACAAGACTCGATCGCCTCCGTTTGGTTTCTCGCACTGCATGGTGTTTGAGAAACGGATGACCGAGACACAGTCTTTCCGAAGAGGTCCCCTTAACCAGATAGATAGGCCGGTACACCTACAAAACCCACTACATCTGCTAGCCCATCATGGAAAGGTTTCCCACAACTTACTCAACTATGCCAGAGCCCATATTGGCATGTGGCTGCACACGGAAGTTTCTAGTATGAAAAATCTCATGATCCCTTTGAGCCTGGGTGGCGGTCCAAAAGAAAAACAGGTAATCACTGGAATACCCAGATGCCTCAATCCACCCAGATGTGTATTAATGTTGCCACCTTAAGTTGAACCATTAATTAACAAACTCACATCTGTCATGGATTTCACTCACCCGATCCACGTCTACGAGCATAGCATGTCCTAACAGCAAACGTAGAAGTAACTCCCAAAGGTTTGAATGTAATGCAGGTAATAGGTACTACCTCAAACTACTTCCCAATCCCACAAGTTAATTGATCCTACTCATGCAATGTGTGAGGGTTGGACTAATGCAATGAAAACTGGGTAATTGGAAAGTATGATCAAAGTGTGAACTTGCCTGCAATGTTGATGAAGATGATTCGCACTCAAAACTCTTGATAGATCTACTCGTCACACTTCGGTCAATCTATCATAAGCAAGGAATAGTATCCACACATAAGCAATCACTCAGAAAGAACGGACAGAACGAATAAACACTTCGGAAAACTTCGAAAACAAACGAATGGCTCTTGAAACACAAAACAATTTCCAACAGTACCAAAATTATGTGAATTTGGCCTTATCAGAAAGTTTAGGTCAAGAGCTTCGATTTGCAAAAAGAATCAATTCAAACGGAGTCACGAAACTCAAATTATGATCAAATGAAGTTTGAATCTAAAACTAGTTGAATTCAAATTTTAAAATTTTCAAAAACATGTTTAAGTTGTATTACTGGAAAGAGGGCTTCATAACGAAGACGTGGGCGTTGGTTTCGTTGGATTTGGACCAACGAGCAAAAAGTTAGGGCCGAAAGAAGAGTAGGGGCTAAACTGTAAATAAAGTATTTACAGAGAGGTCCCTGGCCAAAATAACTAAACAGAAAAAGAAAAGAACTAACGAGCGAACGCTCGTTTTCTAGTCCTAACTAGTGAACGTTCACTGTATAACTAAACAAAAAAAAACGGATCTAGATCTAGGGTTTTGAAATTAAACCAGAAATAAAACCGTTCCGGTTTTAAGAGAAAACCTAATTAAACGAAAACGAAAAAAAACCATCAGGTTTTACCGTGGCGGTTCGGCGGTTTTCCGCGGGCGGCTTTGGCTCTGCCGGCGGTGAACTCCAGCGAGGCCTGCGGCGGGTGGCGGTGGGCGGGCGGCTGCGGGGCGAGGGGCGGAGCGCGGCAGTGGCGAGGCAAGCGAGGGGCAGCGGGGCAGGGCGGCGAGGCGAGGCGGCAGCGAAGCAGCAGCAAGTAGCAGCAGCGGCGGCAGAAGCCGGCGATCTGTGTTGGCGGCGGCGGCGATCTGCGAGGGCGGCGACAGTGGCGAAAAACGGGGCCCTGGGCCCGGCTTAAATAGAGGGGAAGGCGGTGGCGAGGCGTGGAGGAGGGGCAAGGCAGGGGAGTCCGTGATGGACACGGCGGCGACGGCGGCGCTAGCGTGCGGGAGGCGGAGACCTGCCCGAGCTCGGGGACGAGCGGCGCGGGCTGGCTGGGCCGCGGCCTGGCGTGCAGCTGGGCCGGCCCAGTTCGGCGGAGGGTATTTGTTTTCTTTTCTTTAAACATTTTTTAACAGACAGAAAAACGAATAAAATCAAAATAACTAAAAATATCCTATAGGCATATAATATATCAAAATTTGCAGAAAAATAAGCCCTACAACATGAACATTTTACTACTGCTAAATAAAATGCCTACAAATTCTAATAAATCAAAAGGTGCTACTGATGAAAATAAAAAACCAATAAAATCATTCTTAAACACCAAAATGAATTCAAATTTATTTCTCTCCAATTTTCTGCTGTAGGGAATCATGTTACCCTATTTTCCATGTAATTTCTTTTTGGAGAAAAATAATTTGAATAAAACCCAAATAACTCAATTTTTGAAAATGAGTTATAAAGAAAATTTCAGAAAACTTCCAACTCATATTTCCTATAATTTGAAGAAGTCATTTTATCTTCTCTCTGGAAAATCATTGAGTCGCATAAAGTTTCTGAATTGAAAAGATTTCGAGGATAAAATTCAAAATCCTTTCAAAGCCCTTGATCATTTAAAATATTTGGAAGAAGTCATATTATCTTCACTCTAGGGTTTTGTGTTGAAAAGAAATTGAATTCCCTCGAAGATCAAAAGCACAGTGAAAGTTTTGGGAAAGTCATTTTATTCCCTCTCATTTAACTTTCAAAAGTTTCAAATTTCACCCAATTTCACTCAGCGCAACAACAAGCAATCAATTCTATCTATTTATTATAACATTCCAAAATTTAAAATTTTGGGATGTTACAGTCATCTTCGCCTACTTCTCATGAATTTGCCTACATCGACATCTTGTACAACAAGGCGACCACCTACGAGCGAGGACGACACTTCCATCTTCGGAAGCACCTCGAGCATGACAGTCGAGCATGGGGCATCCCCTTCGACCAAGGCGACGAGCATGAACCTCTTCAACAACATGAAGACGGCGCCCCTCTATGACACCTACTCCGAGTCAAGCTACGGGAGCGCACATGAGACATTCTCTTCGGTCTCGGAGGACAGTGGTGATTTGCCACCTCCAACGACATTCATCTTTGGAGACGTTATGGATGAGGAGACGAAAGGAGTCGAGTTTGGAGACATTTGCACCTACACCTCTCTGACACCCATATATGATGAGATGACCCAATGGCCATGTGAGGAGAGACACCACCACATGAGTGACTCCACCATATGCGACATTGAGTACATTTCCTTTGAGAGGATGAGGGTGACCACCACTAGCCCCATACATGAGAGGATGACACACATCCTATGTGAGGAGAGACACCACCACATGAGTGACATGAGTGACTCCACCGACCATATGAGTGAGAGCATCCTAGAGTGAGTGAGTGAGCCACATCACTTAGTGAGTGAGAAAGCTGAGAGAGCAAGTGAAGCCACTATGATTTCTAACGACTTACCCTCTACTCCTATTGTGTTTGCTTCTTTGGTGCTAGATCTCCTACATGATGACGCGCCAATCTTCGACGAGTCCATACCTCCAATGGATGGCCATGGTGGACGATGACATACGCCCACATGGTTCCATCAAGACAATAACGTTGACCAAGCATCGATCTTCGACACCTCACCTACACCACATGAGTTGAGCTCCAAAGGTAACATAGGTGATGGTGCTTCTCTTGTCCCACTAATGGACTATCCTAACAATGATTGCTTGCATGATGTTGATTCACCTATTACCATGCTTCCACCTAGTGCGACTTCATGACTTACCAATTTATGATGAATATGATGATGATTATGTCAAGTTGCCTAGTTGTCATGCTATGTTACATAGGATATCTTGTGAAAATTCTATTGGTCACATCATGTTAGACAATCCTCTAAACTTGTCATACGCTATGAGTGAGATCTCCCATGTTGCATCATTTCAATCTCAACATAGTGACTATGTATGCCCCATTAAAGTGAATCCCATTTTGCACTTACGGCATAGATGACGAGATGATGTTCATTGGCTTTTGTTTTTCTTGTGATGATATTGCTATGCTAACTTTGCACAATTTGCGCAATTCATCTACTATGCATGCCATGATCACATTGTTCCAAATATGCATTGTTTTGTATGTTGTCAATATTCTCCATGTGATCTTTCCACTAATGCTCATGAGGAGACATCCCTATTTTCCTCATATATACTAGGAGATCTTGACGCATGCCATACTTTGCAGGCTTCCCATAATTGTGTGCACCCTATGCATTCCATGAATAACAATGCTCTACATACTTCTCATGATGCATTCCACAATATGGGTCTCCATTATGCTATACATAACAACAAACCTCTCATGATGGATGACATGTTTCTACATCACGCATCTAATTTATTTGAGCATTTGCTATTTTGTGCTAACCAACACATGCACGTGCGCATCATAATGGATGATGTGTACATATACCACGCACACACAATTTTTCCTTTGTCTTTGTTTTGTGTAGGTACTCATGAATACTTGTCAACCTCACAATCCCATGAGTTGACAAAATGAGCTCTTGAGAGCAATGACGATTTGAGATCCCGTGGATTATCCTTACCACCGTTCTCTTTGCGCAAGGACTACACGCTTTCCTTTTACCAGTCTCTCACGCGACTTTGGGCCCTTTACCACTTGTTACGTTATGCCCATTCTCTCGTGTTCACTTTGCATGTTATGCCTCTTTACATGACTTTGCCATGCAATTGTGACCCTTGCTTGCAATTACCCGTGATTCTCAATTATGCTATTCATATGTGTATTTGCATGCTTGGTGGAGATGCTATTAGCTATTGCCATAATTGCTTTGTGTCCCATGCTATTGACGCTTGTTGTGTTGGGAGAGTCGTGATGCTTAATTGCTCTTTACATAGGACCTCTTGCCTATACGATGTTGAGACTTTGCTCATATCTTGCTTTCATGCTTGTGATATGTCATGTCCATTATGTATGTCTACTATTTTCACACATGAGATGCTTGCCATGATTACTCCTAGTACGTTCCAACTTCGCACTACTAGCTTGCTTGACTTGATCACTACGATTGCTTGCTTTGTCGCATCACCCATGTTCCATTATTACTCAGTTTCTTGGGTTGATGACATATTCGTTCACGCCTCTCACGTGATATATCTTGATCATTGTTACTTGTCTCCATTCGTTGCATCCCTCATATTCACATACATTGAGTGCAACCATGCTATGATTATTGATCTTGGAGACTTGGACACCTTACTTGTGATGCATGCTTATTTCTTTGAGCCTAATGTATTTGGTTGTTATCGCATCATATGCTTACATACCATGCCATATTCCCTTGTACTTTCTTATGATGAGCATGATGCATACACTTGTTGGGTATCTTACCACACGAATGATAGGTTTTCCACTTCCGCTAACCTCATTTGTTTTTCCGAGTGTTTGTCATGTTCTTCCACTTTGAAGGATTCACAAGGCGGTACGATAATGAGATATCTTAGGCATGTGAAGGCATACACATTGCGACACCAACATTTTTGACATCCTCGTAAAGGTGGATTCATTCCTTGTGAGCCATCCTCACATATGCATATTGGATGGGCCATACTTCCATTATTGTTTCCTTCTTATTGTCTGCATGATACATCTATTGGATGGAGGACCAACATTGAAGATGGACCCTATGGACCTTCAAGTTGAAGAGTGCTCAAACTTTGTAGATGCACCTACTTTGGAAGCACCACCGAACCAATACTTCCACCACGCCATTGAGAGATGGTACAACACTGCTCATAACATATTTGCATCTTATGCATGGATTGACACACATTATGATTGCCATGTTGCATCTTATATTTCTATATCATCCATGATATATGAGCTTGTGAACTTCCTTAGCAATTTTGTTCTGATCTTTCTTGATGGACTCCTCATACATATTGATCACTGATACGTCTCCAACGCATCTATAATTTTGGATTATTCCATGCTATTATATTATCCTTCTAGGATGTCTTATGGGCTTTTATATACAATTTTATATGATTTTTGGGACTAACCTATTAACCCAGAGCCCAGTGCCAGTTTCTGTTTTCCCCTTGTTTTTGAGTTTCGCAGAAAAGGAATATCAAACGGAGCCCAATTGACCTGAAACTCAGCGGAGGCTGTTTTTGGACCAAAAGAAGCCCAGAAAGTACCAGAGGAGGACCAGACGGTTCCAGGGCTGCCCACGAGGGTAGGGGCGCGCCCCCTGCCTCGTGGACAGCCCGGAGACCCCTTACTTGTTCCCGACTCCAACACCCTCTATATATACAAAAACCTCCAGAAAATAACCTATATCGAGAGTTCCGCCGCCGAAAGCCTCTGTTGCCACCGAAAACCAATCTAGACCCGTTCTGGCACCTTGCAGGAGGGGAGAATCCCTCTCCGGTGGCCATCTTCATCATCCTGGCGCTCTCCATGACGAGGGGGGTAGTTCACCCTCGGGGCTGAGGGTATGTACCAGTAGCTATGTGTTTGATCTCTCTCTCTCACTCTCTCTCTCTTGTGTTCTTGAGATGGCACGATCTTGATGTATCGCGAGCTTTGCTATTATAGTTGGATCTTATGATGCTTCTTCCCCTCTATCTTCTTGTAATGGATTGAGTTTTCCCTTTGAAGTTATCTTATCAGATTGAGTCTTTAAGGATTTGAGAACACTTGATGTATGTCTTGCATGTGCTTATCTGTGGTGACAATGGGATATCACGTGATCTACTTGATTTATGTTTTGGTGATCAACTTGCGGGTTCAGTGACCTTGTGAACTTATGCATAGGGGTTGGCACACGTTTTCGTCTTGACTCTCCGATATAAACTTTGGGGCACTCTTTGAAGTTCTTTGTGTTGGTTGAATAGATGATTTTGAAATTGTGTGATGCATATCGTATAATCATGCCCACGGATACTTGAGGTGACAATGGAGTATCTAGGTGACATTAGGGTTTTGGTTGATTTGTGTCTTAAGGTGTTATTCTAGTACAATCTCTAGGATAGATTGACCGAAAAGAATAGCTTCATGCTATTTTACTACGGACTCTTGAATAGATCGATCAGAAAGAATAACTTTGAGGTGGTTTCGTACCCTACCATAATCTCTTCGTTTGTTCTCCGCTATTAGTTACTTTCGAGTGACTCTTTGTTGCATGTTGAGGGGTAGTTATATGATCCAAGTATGTTATTATTGTTGAGAGAACTTGCACTAGTGAAAGTATGAACCCTAGGCCTTGTTTCCTAGCATTGCAATACCGTTTGTGCTCACTTTTATCATTAGTTACCTTGCTGTTTTTATATTTTTAGATTACAAAAACCTATATCTACCATCCATATTGCACTTGTATCACCATCTCTTCGCCGAACTAGTGCACCTATAAAATTTACCATTGTATTGGGTGTGTTGGGGACACAAGAGACTCTTTGTTATTTGGTTGCAGGGTTGTTTGAGAGAGACCATCTTCATCCTACGCCTCCCATGGATTGGTAAACCTTAGGTCATCCACTTGAGGGAAATTTGCTACAGTCCTACAAACCTCTGCACTTGGAGGCCTAACAACGTCTACAAGAAGAATGTTGCGTGGTAGACATCAATCACATTGCCAATTATCAATTGCATTATCACATAGTCACATTGAGAATCCATTACCATGTTCATGCTTTTGATACACCGTCCCATTACGACATCATTTTGCACAATGGTAGCATTACACCCTTCATGCACAATGAGTTTGATCACATGAATGCATTATATGCCATGTTCTCTCTTTTTGCTACAATTCATGCTCATTGCCACTACCAATTTCATTGGACAAACTCATGCTTAAATGAAGGACATCCTGCGTCCGCTAACTGTTGTATTTCCAAGTGTCCCTTGTGTTTGCTCTTTTTGCATGTATACCATTCCGACGACATCTTGGAGTACTTTGCTAGCAGCGTGATATACACCTCGTCCAATTTCACGTCCATCCATGCCTACCGTGTACATGGCGATATGGTTTACGATACGAGGACGGATCTTTCCCAAGGGAGAGGAGATGATGCGGAGCATCCTACGGCTATCTCCATGTGCACCTTCATATCACCTCATGCCCCAAGTGGACCTAAGGTGAACCCGCTCCTCTTCGAGATTGACATGAATATCCGTTGGACATGGTCACTACATCACCACGGAATATTGTGCATCTTTAGGTACGAGGTCGACCACCACCATGAAGCTAGGGAGCATCGCCAAGGCCAAGGAGAAGGACCCCAAGGCCCCAAGGAAGAAGGAGAAGCTCACCAAGACAAGTCAGCAGGTCCCAGGCAACCCCGTGCCCACGGGCCTCCCAGAAACCTTCTGGAAGTGAAGATGCGCACCTCGTGCACACAGCCTCAGAAGACCCGGTGCACACAGGCCGCTGCTGGGGCAACCCGTGCGCACGGGCTTGTACCGTGCCCATGGGACCCACGTGTGCACGGGCCCAACGAGATGGACGACTGTGAGCTGCTGTTGGGCCTCCACTTTGCCCCCTCCACCTACCTATATATTTCGTGCCTAGGTCATTTGTTAGGGTTAGCTAAGCTATGCATATGATATGAGCTTTGCTCCTTGTACCACCCCTTACGGTATTCCTCTTCTTGAGAGAGAGAGAGGACACTCCATTGGAGTTCAAGGCCTCCATTGGAGAAGGATCCTGATGTAGGGTGGAACCCTAGATGGCCGATCTTTCACGAAATGGAGGGGATTCCCCGAAGAACACGAAGAACACGAGAGGGAACACGAGGGGAAACACGAGAGAAACACTCAAACCAACAAGAATAAGTCACACATATGCTAGATCCTCGAAACACAAAGAGATACAAGATCCATGATCAACAAGGGACGATACAAGTAGCGATAGTCTTCTCCGTGAGGAGGTCTTGGTATCCCGTAGGATCTTCTCCGCAGAGGTCTTGAATCCGTGTGGATCTTCTCCGAAGAGGTGCCGCAGTCACTCTCGAGGAGATGAACCACTAGATGAGCAAAGATCTAGGTATCAAATGAGCTATCACTAAGCTAACCCTCACTAGGAGGAGGTAGAGGAGTATATATAGTCTAGGGCCACGAAGGGGTAAGTGGGAGAGGGATACATGGGCCTCTGGCCCAATAACTGTGCGCAGACAGCATGTAGCGGACGTCCGACGGCTACCGGACGTCCGGTGGCTCGCGAGGGTCCGGACGTCCGGAAGTCTTCGGACTTCCGCTATTTTCCTTCTGTGATCGCTGTTACGGACGTCCGGTTGTTGCCGGTCGTCCGGTCGCCTGGGACGCGTTGGTCGTCCGGTGAAGGCCGGACGTCCGGAGCCTGTAGCTTTTGCAGCAGCTTCTCTTGATCCTTGTACTTGGTGTCCTCGCCGTCTTGTCCAATGCTCCTAGCTGTTCCATGGCCTCCCTCTTGGTTCCTGGTCATGCATAGCACATATATTTGAGGTAGTAGCCATGTCTCACATGTAGAAAGTGGAGGTTCGGAGAGGAGCGAATTAACCTTGTGTCCAATGGTGGGTACTTGAGGTCTCGTCGAAGTGAACATGGGGATGATCGTGGGATGCTCCGCATCATCTCCCCTCCGTTGGGAAAGATCCGACCTCGGATCAAAAACCTCATCACCAGGGAAACGGTAGTCGTGAACGGACTTGTAGTTGGACGAAGTTGAGGCCATGTCGCAATCCAAGTACTCCAAGGTATCTCCGGTATGTGGTACATGCAAAATGAGCAAACACAAAGTACACTTGGAAATACAATGGTTAGCGCACACAAAGTGTCCATCATGTAAGAATGAGTCCATGTGACAAGGTACATGAAGCTTAGCAAGATGATATAGTATGAGATGTAAATCATTCATGTGATCAAATGCATTTGTGGTGCACACAAAGGTGTTGTGAATGTGATCAATGCAACCATTGTGCAAAATGATTTCATAGTGTGATGGTTTATCAAAAGCATGAACATGGCAATGGATGCTTAATATGTGTATGTTATCATGCAATTGATGGAGGACAAAATGATCATGATGTATGAATATGCCATCAAGAAAGATCACAACAAATTTGCTACGGAAATGCGCAAGCTCATATATCATGGATGACATGGGAATACAAAATGCAACAAGGCAATCGTAATGTGAGTCAATCCATGGGCAAGATGCAAATTTGTTATGGGAATGATATGTCCATGGAGCATGGCATGTGAGCACACAATCAACAAATATGAAGGTTTTGGTGCAATGTGTCAAAGGGGTTTTGACATACCAATGCTCGATGTCGTGGCAAGAGTGGTAGACCGGTGGTGAATCCATAGGGTCCTTCTTTAATGTCGGTCCTCCATCCCGTAGATGTATCATGTAGACAACAAGAAGGAAACAACAATGAAAGTATGGCCCATCCAATATGCATATGTGATGATGGCTCACAAAGAAGGAATTCACCTTATGTATGTTCTCGAAGGTGTTGGTGTCGCGCAACGTGTATGCCGTCACATGCCCAAGATGCCTCGTGATGGTACCGCCTTGTGAATCCTTCTAAATGAAAGAACATGACAAACACTCGGAAAAACAATTGAGGTTAGCTATAATGCAAAACCTAGCATTCGTGCGGGAAAATACCCAACAAGGGCTTGCATCATTCTTATCATAAGAAAGTACAAGGGAATGTGGCATGGCATGTAAGCATATGATGCGATAACAACCAAAGACATTAGGCTCAAACAAACAATCATGCATCACAAGTATGGTGTACAAGTCTCCAAGATCAACAAACATATCATTGTTGCACTCAATACAAGGGATGAGAGATGCAACTAGTGGAGACAAATGACAATGATCAAGATATATCATGTGAGTGTCATGAACATATATGTCATCAACCCAAGAAAGCAAGTAAGAGAGGAACATGGGTGATGCAACATAGCAAGTAATCATAGTGATCAAGTCAAACAAGCTAGTAGTGCGAAGATGCAACGTACTAGAGGTAATCATGGCAAGCATGTCATGTGTGCAAATAGTGAGCATACGTGATGCACATGGCATAGCACAAACATGAAAGCAAGATATGAGCAAAATATCATCAATGTGTTGATGAGAGGCCATATGGAAATAGCAATGGGATATCATGACTCTCCCAACACAATAATCAACAATAGCGTGGCGCACAAATAAATCATGGTTGTAGCTACAAGTATCTCCACCAAGCATGCAAATACACATATAAGTAGCATAATGGTGAATCACGTGTAAAGGCAAGCAAGGGTCACAATTGCATGGCAAAGTCATAGCAAGAGGCATAACATGCAAAGTGAACACGATAGTATGGGCATAATGTGACAAGTGGCAAATAGCCCATAGCCGTGTGAGAGCCAAGTAAAAGAGATGCGCGTAGTGGTTGCGCGAAGAGAATGGTGGTAAGGAGATTCCACGGAATCCCAAGTCATCGTTGCTCTCAAGAGCTCGTTTTGTCAACTCATGGGATTGTGAGGTTGACAAATGTTCATGAGTACCTACACAAAACAAAGACAAAGGGAAAATTGTGTGTGCGTGGTATATGTACACATCATCCATCATGATGCACACGTGTGTGTGTTGGTTAGCACATAATATCCAATGCTCAAATAAATGAGATGCGTGATATAGAAACATGTCATCCATCATGAGAGGTTTGTTGTTATGTATAGCATAATGGAGACTCAAGTTGTGTAATGCATCACGAGAAATATCATTGTGATTCATGGAATGCATATGGTGCACACAATCATGGTAATCATGCAAGGTATGGCATGCATCAAGATCTCCTAGTATGTATGGGGAAACTATGGGGGTCTCCTCAATAGCATTCATGGAAACATCACATGGAGAATATAGACAACATCCAAAGCAAAGCATATTTGGAACAATGTGATCATGGCATGGCATAGTAGATGAATTGCGCAAGTCATGTAAAGGAAGCATGGCAATATCATCGCAAGAGAAACACAAGCCAATGACCATCATCTTGTCATCTATGCCACAAGTGCAAATAGGATTTACTTTAATTTGGCATGCATAGTTACTATGTTGAGATTGATATGAAACAATATGAGAAATCTCACTCATAGCATATGACAAGTTTAGAGGGTTGTCGAACATGATGTGACCAAAAGAATTTTCACATGAGATCCTATGGAGCATAGCATCACAACTAGGCAACTCAACATGCTCATCATCATATTCATCATAAATAGGTAAGTCATGACATGATGAATTCGCACTAGCATGAAGCATGGTAATAGGTGTGTCAACATCATGCAAGCAATCATTGGTAAGATGGTCCACAAGTGGGACGAAAGAAGCACCATAACCTATGTTACCTTTGGAGTTCAACTCATGTGGTGTAGGTGAGGTTTTCAAGATCCGATTATTCTCATCTTTCTCTTGATGGAACCATGTGGGTGGTGCATCGTCTTCCACCATGGCCATCGGTTTGTCCATTGGAGGGACGGACTCATCGAGGGTAGGCATGTCCTCTTGTAGGAGACCTAGCACCAAAGAAAACACACTCGGAGTAGAGGTTAAGTCGTTAGAAATCATAGTGGCCTCACATGCCCTATCAACTACCTCACTCACTAAGTGGTGTGGCTCACTCACTCCCTCATGGATGCTCTCACTCGTATGGTTGGTGGAGTCACTCAAATGGCTCTCAACCTCACATAGGAGAAGTGGCATGCTCCCATGTGTGGGGCTAGTGGTGGGCACACTCATCCTCTCAAGGTAAATGCTCTCAAGCTCACATATGGTGGAGTCACTCGTATCACTCATGTGGTGGTGGCTCTCCTCACATGGAAATTGGGGCATCTGGTCATATGTGGGTGTCGGAGAGATGTAGGTGCGAACGTCTCCATGCTCAAGTCCAATCGTCTCCTCATCCATAACGCCTCCAAAGATGAATGCCGTAGGAGGTGGCAAATCATCACTCTCCTCCGAGATCAAAGAAGGCTCATGTGCGCTCGCGTAGCTTGACTCGGAGTAGTAGTCATATTTGGGCGCCGTCTTCATGTTGTTGAAGAGGTTCATGCTCATCGCCTTGGTCGAAGGGGATGGCCCATGCTCGACCATCTTGTCGCCGTCGCTCGTAGATGATCGCCTTGATGATGAAGACGTCGATGTAGGCGAACTCATGGGAAGTAGGCGAAGATGCCGTACATCCAAAGGCGAAGATGCCTTGATAGCACTTGGCGAAGATGCCGAAGTGGTGGTTGTAGCCGTAGCACCATCTTGGGTATGCTTGTCTCGCAGTCTTCTTATGTGCTCTTGAAGCTTGGGCTTGGCGTGAAGTAGAGTGTCTTCGGACTTGTAGGTATGCGCTTGTCGAGCATCTTCATGATGAGGATGTCGTTGTCGTGCTTGAGCTCTTGGTAGATGTCGTTCGTCGTCATCGTGCACATGATGCTTGGAGGTGACTTGCCCTTCATGACGATGTCGATGGTCGCCATGGTGGTGTGAACGTGGAAGACTTGCACTTGCATCATGTCCGCGCTCCGAAGACTTGTGACTTGAACGTCGCCGCTGAGAGGATGACGAAGGGTAAGAAGACTTGTAATCGACCACCAAGTGTCGGAGCTCTGCCATTTGTTTGTTGAAGGAGTCGCACATGTCTTCGAAGGAAGCCATTGTCCTTGTCTCGGAGTGTCGTAGTTCGATGGCGATGTTGCCCAAGCACTCTTGCATTTCTCGTTGTAGTCCGATGGTTTTCGCGTGGATGTCATTGTTCGCGGCGTCGATGTCGAAGACCGGAGATGAAATGCCTTGCCTATCCATCACAAGACGCTAGCAAGTATGAGTGGGAGAAAGAGAAGAACTATACCAAATGTACCTTGACCGATGTTGAAGATGGATCAATGATCACTCAAATGTGGAACAAGGAAATAGCACAATTGGTACCAATTCTTGTCGGTTTCTCACACCTACACAAGTAAAGCTTATGGTGGAGCTCGGTGAGGATAGTGGCACAAAAATTTGATGCAAAATGTTAGAAAGAGTCAATAATGTTGAAAGAGATTCACAAATTCGCAAGTGTAACAAGTAGACCAATAGCAAAGAATGGCACACGGAAACACACGCACGGATAGATAAATGTGGTTGTGCAACCAAGGGTTGAGCGGAAAATGTGGAATCCACGGAAAATGCTCTTGTCGCACAACACTAGAGAGACGCTAGCTGATTGCTCAATAGGCGGATACAAACTTGTGCACTACCTATATGAGACAAAATGTAGCGACTTCCAATCACAAGTATGCTATGTGTATTATGTTCCGGTGCTTTTAGCACAAGATGATCCAAGATGATCGGATATGGCAATCTTATATGCAATGTGGTATGATGCTATGGCTCTTGCTTACAAGCTTCGTTGTCTTTCTCTTTTTTCTTAAAAGTTTTTTTTTGTATGGCCACGATGCGAAATGCACAAACCAAGATAGCAATTGTGTATATGCGGGAACAATCTTGTGACACAAGGGAAGATAAGATGATACCAATATGATATGGTATATATGCAATGGAAGAGTGGATTGATGATCACTAATGTGCACAAGTAACATTGCCGGCAATACTCAAAGGCTAGCCTCGATAGGCAAGTGACGCAAAATGAGCTAGGGGTTAACAATGCAATTGCAAGGGAATATACAATGATGTCATCGAAGTTACCGTCTGTGTCGATGATGAGAGGTGGTGCTCTTGATGTAGACCCGTTCCTAATTAGCCGAAACACCTTAGGAAACGGAAAAACCACAACTCAAAATCTCAAGGATAAATGTCAAATAGTGGTAGCGGCAATGCCGTGGTGGTTGCGGAAGTGGAATGATGGGCTATACACGGTGTCGGAGTTGACGTCACGGTCCCTAAGTAGCCGAAACACCTTAGGAGACACAAGCCACAACTCAAACAAGCTCGAACAAAATTTGGTTAAGTTGGGTTGGCTATGTATGGTGGACTAGGCTATGTGGAAGTGGTGGTGGTGGTTGATGAAGAAGCAATTGTCCCTAAGTAGCCTAAACACCTTAGGAGACTCAAATCACTACTCAAGCAACCACAAATGCTATGGTGGACAAAATGGTTAGGTTGCGGAAAGCTATGGTGGCTATGCGGATGATATGGTGGAAGGCCTATACAAACTTGCCAAATTTGATAAAATTTGATGGAGTCAAATGATGATGGTTGTATTTTTCTGGTATAGGGAATGTCAAGAGCTTCAAAACGAGCTCAAGAACGTCCAAATCGGAGTTCGTATGAATTAGTTATGACCAAAAAAAAATCAGCTGAAGTCAAAATCTGGGTGTACCGGATGTCCGGAAAAGGCCGGAAATCCGGTATTTTCTTCTGTATAGGTGGTTCCGGTCGTCCGGTGAGTTCCGGACGTCCGGTGCTTCGTGAGGGTCCGGACGTCCGGTAAAACGCCGGTCGTCCGGTGGGTCGGGGTCAACGCGATATTTGAGTTCCGGGACGCGATTGTGGGCGGAATTTGATGATTTTGGGGTCAAAATTTGACGGATTTTGTGGAGGAAAGATGGGGAAACTTGGGGAAATGCTAGATCCACTTGAAACCAAGCAAATCCATGGATCAAAATCAACAAAACGTCATCAAACCAACAGATCACAAAAAAATTTGGGGCTATTTTTGGTGGGGAATTTTCGAAATTGGGGAAGAACACAACAAAAACAAGCTAGAAAACGGTGGAGGGGGCTCCAAATTCGTGAGAAACCGTGGCTCTTGATACCATAATGATGTAGGGTGGAACCCTAGATGGCCGATCTTTCACGAAATGGAGGAGATTCCCCGAAGAACACGAAGAACACGAGAGGGAACACGAGGGGAAACACAAGAGAAACACTCAAACCAACAAGAATAAGTCACACATATGCTAGATCCTCGAAACACAAAGAGATACAAGATCCATGATCAACAAGGGACGATACAAGTAGCGATAGTCTTCTCCGTGAGGAGGTCTTGGTATCCCGTAGGATCTTCTCCGCAGAGGTCTTGAATCCGTGTGGATCTTCTCGAAGAGGTGCCGCAGTCACTCTCGAGGAGATGAACCACTAGATGAGCAAAGCTCTAGGTATCAAATGAGCTATCACTAAGCTAACCCTCACTAGGAGGAGGTGGAGGAGTATATATAGTCTAGGGCCACGAAGGGGTAAGTGGGAGAGGGATACATGGGCCTCTGGCCCGATAACTGTGCGCAGACAGCATGTAGCAGACGTCCGACGGCTACCGGACGTCCGGTGGCTCGCGAGGGTACGGACGTCCGAAAGTTTTTGGACTTCCGCTATTTTCCTTCTGTGATCGCTGTTACGGACGTCCGGTGGTTGCCGGTCGTCCGGTCGCCTGGGACGCGCCGGTCGTTCGGTGAAGGCCGGACGTCCGGAGCCTGTAGCTTTTGCAGCAGCTTCTCTTGATCCTTGTACTTGGTGTCCTCGCCGTCTTGTCCAATGCTCCTAGCTATTCCATGGCCTCCCTCTTGGTTCCTGGTCATGCATAGCACATATATTTGAGGTAGTAGCCATGTCTCACATGTAGAAAGTGGAGGTTCGGAGAGGAGCAAATTAACCTTGTGTCCAATGGTGGGTACTTGAGGTCTCGTCGAAGTGAACATGGGGATGATCGTGGGATGCTCCGCATCAGATCCCTAGGATCATCAAGGCCTCCTAAGGGAGAAGGATTCCCCAAGTGAATCACCAAGAATTCTTTCCTCATTGGATTGGGATGAACTAGCACTACTACAGGATGGTCCAAACACGATAGTTGAATCAGAGACCCTTCGACGAAACTATGTGCGATGCATCAATCACAAACGGTGATGTAACAAAACCGTCAAAAAGATGCAAAACGTTTGCGATGGCGATGACATCAAACACGGTTCATATTGGAGTTACGTGTGCGATGAGTGGCAAATGGTTAATTCATAAGAACTATTTGCGATGATGCAGAACAACAGAAACAGACAGCCAGATGAGGGCGTGTGCGATATACGGCATACAGTTCACTAGGATGAACTGTGTGTGATTAGGCAACACAATAGAAACGGTTCAACTGAACAAGATGTGTGTGATACGCGGCACGCAAGTCCGTAATAATAAATCTGTGCGAAGACAAATAATAACACAGACTATTGCTGCTGATAAGCCGTGTGATTTGCTATGTCCACAGAAGAATTACATAAGTGACTATACAGATAATTCACACACACTTCAATAAACAATTGTATGCATTCTAAACTAGGAGAAATGATCGTCTAGTCATCTACTTCTTGTGATGCTCCCGCCACTGCTCTATGGCTTGATCCCTCGTCTGGGGCAGGAAGAAGACACTCCCTCATGTCAACGATGTGCTTGTACATCTCGTAGCTTGTGTACCCGTCCTTGGCCGCGTACGTGACGTGTTGTTCATCCAGTCTCTCATGCCAGGCGTTCTTGTCCTTCTTGCTCTCAACCTTCATCTTCATGTAGTAGGGGTCGATGATGGCCGAGGCAAGGCCAACCAAGGAGTTCTTTTTGTTGTTGTCGCTGCCCCAGACCTTGTAGTGGTCCTGGATGTTGACAAGGTTCTGGCATTTCAAGCCCGAAACCTTGAGCGCTTTTAGATCGTTGGTGGTTGATAGCCCACAAGTGTAGGGGATCGCAACAGTTTACGAGGGTAAAGTATTCAACCCAAATTTATTTATTCGACACAAGGGGAGCCAAAGAATACTCTTAAAGTATTAGCAGCTGAGTTGTCAATTCAACCACACCTAGAAACTTAGTATCTGCAGCAAGATAGTTTAGTAGCAAAGTAATATGATAGTGGCGGTAGCAGCAATAAAAGTAACGATAAAGTTTTTGTAGTTTTTGTGATAGTAGAAACGGAAAAGTAAATAAGCAGCAAGCAATATAGGTAAAGCTCATAGGCATTGGATCGGTGATGGGAAATTACGTCGGATGCAATTCATCATGTAGAAGTTATAACCTAGGGTGACACAGAACTAGCTCCAGTTCATCAATGCAATGTAGGCATGTATTCCGAATATAGTCATACGTGCTTATGGAAAAGAACTTGCATGACATCTTTTGTCCTACCCTCCCGTGGAAGCGGGGTCCTATTGGAAACTAAGGGATATTAAGGCCTCCTATTAATAGAGTACCGGACCAAAGCATTAACACATAGTGAATACATGAACTCCTCAAACTACGGTAAACACCGGGAGTGGTCCCGATTATTGTCACTTCGGGGTTGCCGGATCATAACACATAGTAGGTGACTATAGACTTGCAAGATAGGATCTAAAACACACATATATTTATGAAAACATAATAGGTCCAGGTCTGAAATCATGGCACTCGGGCCCTAGTGACAAGCATTAAGCATAGCAAAGTCATAGCAACATCAATCTCAGAACATAGTGGATACTAGGGTCAAACCCTAACAAAACTAACTCGATTACATGATAGATCCCATCCAACCCATCATCGTCCAGCAAGCCTACGATGGAATTACTCACAAACGGCGGTGAGCATCATGGAATTGGTGATGGAGGAAGGTTGATGATGGCGATGGTGACGATCTCCACTCTCCGGAGCCCCGAACGGACTCCATATCAGCCCTCCCGAGAGAGATTAGGGCTTGGCGGCGGCTCCGTCTCGTGAAACGCGATAATTCTTCCTCTCTATTTTTTTTCTCCCCGAAACGGAAGATATAGGATCTGGGGGTACGTCGGTGGAGCATCGGGGGGCCCACGAGGCAGGGGGGCGCGCCCTGGGCAGGGGGCGTGTTCCCACCCTCGTGGACAGGGTGTGGGCCCCCCGGTGAGGATCTTCTTGCGGGTATTTTTTATATTTTCTGAAATAATTCTCCGTTGATTTTCAGGCGATTCCGAGAACTTTTTATTCTGCACAAAAACAACACCATGGTAGTTCTGCTGAAAACAGCGTCAGTCCGGGTTAGTTCCATTCAAATCATGCAAGTTAGAGTCCAAAACAAGGGCAAAAGGGTTTGGAAATGTAGATACGTTGGAGACGTATCAACTCCCCCAAGCTTAAACCTTTGCTTGTCCTCAAGCAATTTAGTTGATAAACTGAAAGTGATAAAGAAAAACTTTGACAAACTCTGTTTGCTCTTGTTGTTGTAAATATGTAAGCTAGCATTCAGGTTTTCAATGAGATTATGAAGTAACCACATTCACAAAACTTTCAGGTCTCAAGACTACTCACATCAATGGCATAATCAGCTAGCGAGCAATAATAATAAACCTCAGATGACAACACTTCTCAAAACAATCATGATATGATATAACAAGATGGTATCTCGCTAGCCCTTTCTGAGACCGCAAAACATAAATGTAGAGCACCTTTATGGATCAAGGACTGCTAGATATTGTAATTCATGGTAAAAGAGATCGAGTCATGATCATACTCAATGCAAATTAATAGTAATGCATGCAACGACAGAGGTGCTCTCCTACTGGTGCTCTTTGATAAGAGGATGATGACTCTGCATAAAAGTAAATAGATAGGCCTTTCGTAGAGGGAAGCAGGGATTTGTAGAGGTGCCAGAGCTCGATTCTTAAATAGAGATTGAATAAAATTTTGAGCGGTATACTTTCATTGTTAACATAACAACCAAGAATCTCGATATCTTCCATGCTATGCAGATTATAGGCGGTTCCCAAACAGAATGGTAAAGTTTATACTCCCCCAACCACCAACAAGCACCACGGCTAGCCCAAAACAACGGGTACCGTCCAAACCAGCAACAGCCTTGGGAGAGTTTTGTTTAATTATTATGATTTTGAGCATGGGACTAGGCATCCCGATGACCAGCCATTTTCTCATGAATGATGAGCGGAGTCCACTCATCGTGAGAATAACCCACCTAGCATGGAAGATATAGACAACCCTAGTTGATACATGAGTTGTTCGATCATACAAAACAGAATTTCATTTGAAGGTTTAGAGTTTGGCACATACAAATTTACTTGGAACGGCACGTAAATACCGCATATAGGAAGGTATAGTGGACTCATGTGGAATAACTTTGGGGTTTATGGAAGTGGATGCACAAGAAGTATTCCCGCTTAGTACAGGTGAAGGCTAGAAAGAAACTGGGAAGCGACCAGCTAGAGAGCAACAACAGTCATGAACATGCATTGAAATTAATCAACAATGAATGCAAGCATGAGTAGGATATAAATCACCATGAACATAAATATCGTGAAGGCTATGTTGATTTGTTTCAACCACATGCGTGAACATGTGCCAAGTCAGATCACTTAAATCGTTCAAAGGAGGATACCACCTATCATACCACATCACAACCATTTTAATATCATGTTGGCATGCAAGATAGACCATTATAAACTCTCAGGTAATTAAGCTTGGCATAAGAAGCTATGATCTCTAATTGTTATTGCAAGCATGTTTCATTCATAACAAGCTGAATCAAGAACGATGAGCAATCATATTTACAAAAACAAAAGAGGTCGAGTTCGTACCAGCTTTTCTCATCTCAATTAGTTCATCATATATCATCCTTATTGCCTTTCACTCGCACGACCGAACAGTGTGAATAATAATAATAGTGCACGCGCATTGGACTAAGTTGGAATCTGCAGACATTTAATACAAGAGAGAATACAAGGTAATATGGCTCAAGGTTAAATCTACAATAGAGCATATGAGAGCCACTAAGCATTTTAATCATGGTATTCTACTCTTAACCCCTAAAGAAAAGAAAATAAACTATTTACACGGGAAAGCTCTCAACAAGCAAAAGAAGAACGGGAAATCTTTTTTTTTGGGTTTTCATTTTTTAACTACTACTACAAGCAAAGAAAGTAAACTAGCTAGAAGCTACAACTATTTTTTTTTTGTTTTTGTGGGGTTTTCTAGCACACAAGAAAATGACTAAGAAAAAGAAATTGAAACTAAGCATGGATGGTACAATGAAAGAGTGTGAGCACCGACAACTAGAATAAGTGTGAACATGAAAGTAAGTCTGTGAGAAACACGTACTCCCCCAAGCTTAGGCTTTTGGCCTAAGTTGGTCTATGGCCACAGGTGTAAGACACTCCCTCCAGTGTACTGAGATGTGTCCTGTGGATGCCACTGGCTGATGAGCTCATCCAGCTCCCACCCATAAACAGATTGACGGGAAGGATCAATTGGTGGTTCTGGCTCAGGCTCTGAAGCTTGTGCCTGGCCTTGGTACTTGTAGAAGGCGTCTGAGGTAATGAGATACTTGCCTGTGGACAGATCAAACAAAGATGGTGCAGGCAAGGTAACAATTTCAGAGTATATTTCATCAAATCTTAATTTATAATTAAGCTACATATTCTTGTCTTTAACAATAAAATCATGAGCTACCATGCTCTTGTAGTCTAGATAAACAGGGGCAAGCAATTTTTCTTCCTTCTCATAATGCCTAATAGGTATATTAAAATATTCAGCAAGGCGAGAAGCAAAGATGCCTCGAAAGACGGGCCCCATTGAGCGGTTCAGACTCAATCGTTTGGCAACGACAGCGCCCAAGCTAAAAGTTGTGTCTTGAAACATGGCATGGCGTAAAATGGTAATATCAGGGGCACTGAGATTCCCACTGTTCCCACGACCAATTAAACATCTACTAGCAAATAAAGCAAAGTAGCGCAGAACAGGGAAGTGTATACTGGTGATTCTTGCCCCTGAAACTTGTCTAGTTTCCCCTACAACTATCGTATCGATAAACCCTTCAACGTCTTCACGACGTGGTTCATCAAGTCTACCTCCGAAGGGTACTTTGCATATTTCACAAAAAATCTAAGAGTGATATCTCCTTAACCACATCATATAAACGAAACTCCACCGTAGGTGGTGTTTTCCTAGAATGAAAATGAAAGCTTTGCGTGAAAATATTGGTGAGTAAGAGATACTATTCTTTCTGGTTGTTGAGGAAGTGGGTGAGACCTGCATTATTCGCCAACCAATAAAAGTCTTCGTAAATACCGGCGGACATCATGAAATTATTACAAGGCCATTCGCACAGTCGAACTTCCGCCATGCGAGGAAGATTATACTTGGGCTTCTTATTTTCTTCTTTCTTCTTCTCCTCTGAGCTCTTGCTGGAGGAGCCCCTCAATAATATTTTTAACATTTTCCTTTCCTGAGAATTTCTGAAATTTTTAGTAACTCACAATAAAAGTTAACCAAACTCAATAAGATTGATAGCAACAACTCCTATAAGTGCCTAGAGGCTATATCATGCATTCGAACTACTTGGGACCAAGAAAATTTGACATGCAAGCTCAAGAACAAGGTCACCACAACAGCATAAATTTGCAACAAATAAAGCACTAGAGCAAAAACTAATTGGACCAATGGAGGAGCCACATACCAAGGAACAATCTCTCCAAACAGTTTGGTGAATGGTGCTTTGAGCAAGGAGATCGAAAGTGGCAGCAAGATGAGCTAGAACTCGAGTTTGAGCTGGTTGGGGATTTTTTTGGGAGGAAGAAGAAGAGCATGGGTGAAAGGATAACTGGAGGGAGGCCACGTGGGGCCCACGAGGCAGGGGCGCGCCCTGGGCAGGGGGGCGCGCCCTGCACCCTCGTGGCCACGTGCTGGCTCCCCTCGCTGTGTGCTCAATGCCATATTTTCTTAAATATTCTAGAAAAAATCATATTTCATTTTCATGGCATTTGGAGAACTTTTATTTTCGGGATATTTTTTATTGCATGGATAACTCTGGAAACAAACTGACAATGCTATTTTCTCTTTATTTATCCTAATTAACAGAAAGTAAAAGGAGGGTATAGAAGATTGTACTATCTAGATTCACCTATCCCATGCCAATCAAAAGGAATCCATTAACAAGGTTGATCAGGTCTTGTTAATAAACTCTTTCCGAGTAACATGAAACCGGAGAATTTTCGAATAACACTAGGTTACCTCAATGGGGATATGTATGTCCCCAACAATAAGTATGTCATAAGCCTTCTTGATAGTAGGAATAGGGAACTAAAAACCTTCAATAGTGATAGTTGAAGTTTTTCCAATATAATTGATACTATGGACCTGAGGTTGTTTCCTCGGAAAGTGTACCGTATGCTCATTACCATTGACATGAAAAGTGACATTGCCTTTGCTGCAATCAATAACAGCCCCTGCAGTATTCAAAAAGGGTCTTCTAAGAATAATAGACATACTATCGTCCTCGGGAATATCAAGTATAACAAAGTCCGTTAGAATAGTAACATTTGCAACTACAATAGGCACATCCTCACAAATACCGACAGGTATAGCAGTTGATTTATCGGTCATTTGCAAAGATATTTCAGTAGTTGTCAACTTACTCAGGTCAAGTCTACGATATAAAAAGAGAGGCATAACACTAACACCGGCTCCAAGACCACACAAGGCAATTTTAACATAGTTTCTCTTAATGGAGCAAGGTATAGTAGATACTCCTGGATCTCCTAATTTCTTAGGCATTCCACTCTCAAAAGTGTAATTAGCAAGCGTGGTGGAAATTTCTACTTTAGGTATCTTTCTTTTGTTGGTAATAATATCTTTCATATACTTGGCATAAGGATTTGTTTTAAGCACATCAGTCAAACGCATACGCAAAAAGATAGGTCTAATCATTTCAGCGAAGCGCTCAAAATCCTCATCATCCTTTTTCTTGGTTGGTTTCAGAGGAAAAGGCATGGATTTCTGAACCCATGGTTCTCTTTCCCTACCGTGCTTCCTAGCAACAAAGTCTCTCTTATCATAACGTTGATTCTTTGATTATGGGTTATCAAGATCAACAACAAGTTCAATCTCTACATCATTATCATTACTAGGTTGAGCATCAACATGAACATCATTACTAATATTATCACTAGGTTCATGTTCATTACCAGATTGTGTCTCAGCATCAGAAACAGATATATCATTGGGATTCCCAGGTGTGTCAGCTACAGGTTCACTAGGAGCATGCAAAGTCCTATCATTTTTCATTTTCTTCTTCTTAGAAGAACTAGGTGCATCTAAATTAGCTCTCTGAGAATCTTGCTCAATTTTCTTAGGGTGGCCTTCAGGATACAGAGGTTCCTGAGTCATTCTACCACCTCTAGTCACAACTCTAATGGCATTATCATTATTCTTATTATTTAATTCATTGAGCAAATCATTCTGAGCCTTAAGTACTTGTTCTACTTGAGTGGTGACCATAGAAGCATGTTTACTAATAAGTTTCAGTTCACTTTTGGCTCTAGACAGATAATCACTCAAGCGTTCAATCATATAAGCATTGTGTTGTAATTGTCTACCAACAGAAGAATTGAAGTTTTCTTGTTTCACAATGAAATTGTCAAACTCATCTAAACATTGGCTAGCAGACTTATAACGAGGAATATCACCTTCATCAAATCTATAAAGAGAGTTTACCTTTACTACCTGTGTCGGGTTATCAAGACCATGTATTTCTTCAATAGGCGGTAAATTCTTAACATCTTCAGCTTTAATACCTTTTTCTTTCATATATTTCTTTGCCTCTTGCATATCTTCAGGACTGAGAAATAGAACACCTCTCTTCTTCGAAGTTGGCTTAGGGGCTGTTCAGGAAGTGTCCAATTATTTTCATTGGCCAGCATATTGTTCAATAATAATTCAGCTTATTCAACTATTCTTTCCCTGAAAACACAACCAGTACAACTATCCAGGTGGTCTCTGGAAGCATCGGTTAGTCCATTATAAAAGACATCAAGTATATCATGCATCTCAAGAGGATGATCAGGCAAAGCATTAAGTAACTGGAGAAGCCTCCCCCAAGCTTGTGGGAGACTCTCTTCTTCAGTTTGAGCAAAGTTATATATTTCCCGTAAGGCAGCTTGTTTCTTATGAGCAGGAAAATATTTAGCAGAGAAGTAATACATCATATCCTAAGGACTACGCACACAACCAGGATCAAGGGAATTAAACCAAGTCTTAGCATCACCCTTTAACGAGAACGAAAACAACTTAAGGATATAGTAATAGCGAATCTTTTCATCGTTGGTAAACAGGGTGGCTATATAGTTCAACTTGGTAAGATGTGCCACAACAGTTTTAGACTCATAGCCATGGAAAGGATCAGATTCAACCAAAGTAATTAACTCGGGATCAACAGAGAATTCATAATCCTTATCAGTAACACAGATAGGTGAAGTAGCAAAAGCAGGGTCATGTTTCATTCTAGCATTCAAGGACTTTTCTTTCAGCTTAGCTAATAATTTCTTAAGATCATATCTATCATTGCAAGCAAGAAAGTCTCTAGCAGTTTCTTCATCCATAACATAACCCTCAGGCAAAACAGGCAATTCATATCTATTGGGAGTAGTTTCATCATCACTTTCATAAATATCATCAACATTTGCACTCTCCCTAACTTTAGCAACTTGTTCATCTATAAATTCACCTAGTGGCACATTATCAGGCATAGAGGTAGTTTCATCATACATAGCATAAGTAGCATCATCAAGAACATACGACATATCAGATTCAATAGCGGGAGTAGGCGTCGCAAGTTTACTCATAACAGAAGGAGAATCAAGTGCAGAGCTAGATGGAAGTTCCTCACCTCCCCTCATAGTTGAGGGTAAGATCTTGGTTTTTGAGTCCTTCAAATTCTTCATAGTGATCAACAGATATAAATCCCAAGTGACTTAAAGAATAGAGCTATGCTCCCCGGCAATGGCGCTAGAAAATAGTCTTGATAACCCACAAGTGTAGGGGATCGCAACAGTTTTCGAGGGTAAAGTATTCAACCCAAATTTATTTTTTCGACACAAGGGGAGCCAAAGAATACTCTTAAGTATTAGCAGCTGAGTTGTCAATTCAACCACACCTGGAAACTTAGTATCTGCAGAAAGATAGTTTAGTAGCAAAGTAATATGATAGTGGTGGTAGTAGCAATAAAAGTAACGATAGTGTTTTTGTAGTTTTTGTGATAGTAACAACAGAAAAGTAAATAAGCAGCAAGCAATATAGGTAAAGCTCGTAGGAATTGGATCGGTGATGGGAAATTACGCCAGATGCAATTCATACTGTAGAAGTTATAACCTAGGGTGACACAGAACTAGCTCCAGTTCATCAATGCAATGTAGGCATGTATTCCGAATATAGTCATACGTGCTTATGGAAAAGAACTTGCATGACATGTTTTGTCCTACCCTCCCGTGGAAGCGGGGTCCTATTGGAAACTAAGGGATATTAAGGCCTACTTTTAATAGAGTATCAGACGAAAGCATTACCACATAGTGAATACATTAACTCCTCAAACTACGGTCATCACTTGGAGTGGTCCTGATTATTGTCAGTTCGGGGTTGCCGGATCATAACACATAGTAGGTGACTATAGACTTGCAAGATAGGATCAAGAACACACATATATTCATGAAAACATAATAGGTTCAGATCTGAAATCATGGCACTCGGGTCCTAGTGACAAGCATTAAGCATAGCAAAGTCATAGCAACATCAATCTCAGAACACAGTGGATACTAGGGATGAAACCCTAACAAAACTAACTCGATTACATGATAGATCCCATCCAACCAATCACCGTCTAGCAAGCCTACATTGGAGTTATGAAAGGATCGATATGGTTGACTAGAGGGGGGGGTGAATAGGCAACTAACAATTTTTAGCTTTTCTTAACCACTTTAAATTAAGCGTCAAAGTAAGTTGTCTAGATATGCTACTAAGATGACAACTAATAGAAAGTAAAGATAATAACTTCACAAGCAAGCTATAGGAGATAAACAAGTAATGCTTGCACAAGTAAAGGTAAGAAATAACCACAAGAGGAACCGGTGGAGACGAGGATGTGTTGCCGAAGTTCCTTCCCTTTGAGGGGAAGTACGTCTCCGTTGGAGCGGTGTGGAGGTACAATGCTCCCCAAGAAGCCACTAGGGCCACCGTATTCTCCTCACGCCCTCACACGATTCAAGGTGCCGTGATTCCACTAGTGGTGCCCTTGAAGGCGGCAACCGAACCTTTACAAACAAGGTTGGGGCTATCTCCACAAATAATTGGAGGCTCCCAACGAAACCACGAAGCTTCACCACAATGGAATATGGCTTCGAGGTGACCTCAACCGTCTAGGGTGCTCAAACACCCAAGAGTAACAAGATCTGCAAGGGATTAGTGGGGGGAATCAAATATCTCTTGGTGGAAGTGTAGATCGATGCCTTCTCAAGCAATCCCGAGCAAATCAACAAGTTTGATTGGTTAAGGAGAGAGATCGGGCGAAAATGGAGCTTTGGAGCAACAATGGAGTATGTGGGGGGAGAGGTAAGTCTTCTTGGGGAAGAAGACCCCCTATATATAGCGGGAGAGCAAATCCAACCGTTATTCACGTTTTCTGCCTGTAGAGAGCGGTAGTACCGCACGTAAGTTGCGGTACTACCGCTTGGTGAGCGGTACTACCGCTCTGGGTGCGGTACTACCGCTAGGCAAAAACAAGCGAGCCGAGGACAACCACGGATGTAATAAATTACATCCGTGGCTACATCCGCAGAAATACAGTAGTAGCAAAACATGACACGGTACTACCGCTTGGAGCAAGCGGTACTACCGCATAGGATGCGGAAGTAAAAAATTACTTCCGCACCTACTTCCGCACTTGGTGCAGTGCCGGGCCAGATACACGGTACTACCGTTCTGGAGCCGCGGTACTACCGCTGGTGCGGTACTATCGTGTCTTCAGGCGGTACTACCGTGTGGCTGTGCGGTACTACCACTTATGGAGCGGTACTACCGCTTGCCAGGCAGATGTATTAGTTAAGAAGCCATGGTTTGCATATACGATAAGAAACGTTTGGAACTCCAGAGAAGCAAGGGAAAGGTGGTGTGAGAGAAGATGTGTATGTGTTGATTCCACCCAAACCTTTCCGAAACGGACCCCCTCTTAATAGTACGGCTTTCCTATTACTCAAAGCCACCGACAGGGAGCAAAAAGGAAACACCGTCTTCCATCGAATCCGAGGGGCAAGCAATCGTCTTGTGCCTAAGTGAGATATACCTGCAGGAGCTTAGAGCACACGATTAGTCCGCAAATGCATTGTCATCAATCACCAAAACTACTTAGGGAGAAATATGCCCTTATAATCTCCCCCTTTTTGGTGACAATACGGGATTTGCACAGGGATAAATAAGAGAGTATGTAAACCTAAGAAACTACAATATAGGTGAGCTCCCCCTAGATGTGAGCCTACACGAGAGAGTGCTTTGGACTGCACAACACACATACTAGGTTCAATGCTCCCCCTATATTCTACAAATAATATACTCCTTATTTAAATGTGAGCACATAATTAAGGGAAAGTAAACTAACTGCTCACGACATAATAATAAAGACATAACAACTAGTTTAACGATAGAGAAGCATATGTCTTACACCATACGATAGTCTCACGCACACGACACGAAGGCAAATAAACAACAGAGTTCGACCAACGAAAAACACAAAGAAACGGCACAAGACGCAAATCACTCTCTCCCCCTTTGGCATCGAGACACCACAAAGGGAAAGAGGACACAAAGAGGGGTGGTAGCTCTCACAGAGGAACTCAGTCATCGTGCTCTCCATCGTACTCCTGCTGCTCCTCCTGCTGCTCCTCGTCAGACTCAGACCACTTGTACCCTTGTCGAGCCATCCATGCTGCCTCAGGGGTGATGTTGTCCTCGGATCCGTTGGACATGTTCTCATCGAAGATCCTCATGATCTTCTTGTCACGCTGGCGAGACTCCTTGTGAGTGACATGAACCCTGTACTGACCTTGAGCTTGCATGCAAAAGAGGGCCTTCATCTTCTTCTTCAGCTTTTTAGCCCAAGAGGGCTCAGAAGAGGAAGGAGCATATCTTCCAGGGCTCTCCTCAGCTGCCTCGTCCACAGGCTCCTCGTCCGTACCCATCTGAGCCGCAGCAGCTTGGGTACGAGTGGTAGTATTGGCCCATCGAGTCTTGATGCGAAGACGAATGGGATCATGACGGATACAATCGGCCTCGAACTCCTCATCAGGGTACAACTTCTCCCAAGTCTTGGAGATGAGTAGAAACAGGAACGGACCATAAATGGGTACCTTGCGAGTGTAGATCGCAAAGCGGAGCTCACACCACATGATATGGGATATGTCAAGTGGTGGAGACTGCGTCGTGCGAGCCTCTTCACACATCAGCAGCATGTCAACTAGGTATGCATGGATCTTGTCCTTGTCCCCAACGCGAGGAAACAAGGTGTTGCGAAAGATCCGATGCATGATGTCCAAAAATGGGTTCAACACCCATGTATTCTTGCCACTTGCAAGAGTCTTCTCCACATAGAAAGGTAGCAATTTGTCTTTGTTGGCAGATTCTGGATTGGCATGAGGCCGAGCTCCAACTGGGTTGTGGAGTCCCTCGTCAGCAATCTGTAAAAGATCCATTAATTCCTTCCAAGTTGTAGTCATTTTGTGACCATTGGTCATCCAAGTCATTGGGCGATCATCCTTGGTATGGAGATTTGAATTCCACCATCATGGTTCTTGCCGCATCCATCAGAGTTCGGTTCTTTCTCTCCGCTACACCGTTTTGTTGAGGGGTATATGGGGCTGCATATTGATGTTTGATCCCCTCATCACTGAGAAACTCATCCAAGGTGTAGTTCTTGAACTCGGTGCCGTTGTCACTTCTGATCATCAAAATCTTTGCTTCATGTTGTCGTTGAGCTTCATTAGCAAAGTTGATGACGGTTTGTTGGGTCTCACTCTTCTTCTTGAAGAAGTATACCCAGGTGTATCTTGAGTAATCATCCACAATCACCAAGCAGTACTTTCTACCCCCAAGACTATCAAAAGATGGAGGCCCAAAGAGGTCCATGTGAAGGAGCTCTAGGGGTCTCTTTGAATAGATGATAGTCGTGGGGGGGGGTGAGCCGTCTCATGTAACTTTCCTTCAATGCAAGCCCTGCAAGCACGATCTTCGGCAAAGCTAACATTTGTTAGTCCACGGACATGGTCCCCCTTGAGAAGACTTTGCAAAGATCTCATATTGACGTGGGCCAAACGGCGATGCCAAAGTCATCGCACATCAACTTTAGCCATTAAGCATGTCGTGACCTTAGTGGGTTGCTTCGAGAAGTTAACCACATAAAGGCCGTTCTCGACATGCCCAACATAGGCTACTTTAAGAGTCTTGCTCCACAAGAGGGCCACAATATCAATATCAAAGAATGTATCAAAGCCCATGAGTGCAAGTTGGCGAACAGAAAGTAAATTGTATGCAAGGGACTCAACAAGCATGACTTTCTCGATCGTGAGATCATGAGAGACAACAATCTTGCCAAGCCCCAATACCTTAGAAGATGAAGCATCACCCCATTCGACGTTGGTGGCCATAGATGAACCTAGATGCACGTCCACCACCAAGTCTTTGCTTCCGGTCATATGATTTGTGGCTCCGCTATCGAGCAACCATGATCCCCCACCGGAAGCAAATTCCTACAAGAGATCAATGCTTGGATTTAGGTACCCATTTGGTAATGGGTCCTTTGAGGTTAGTAACAAGGGTCTTATGAACCCAAATGGACCATTCAATGTACTCATAAGAAGAACCAACAAATTTAGCAAACACATGACCATCACTAGCATGACATAAAACATATGAAGGATTAAAGTCGCCGGCCATGTTTGATGGTATGGTGGAGTTTTTCTTGACACCACCACTTTTCACCATTTTCTTCTTCTTTGATGTGCCCTCTCCTTCTTTCACAAAAGATTGTCGGAGAGGGGGTGGTTGCTTGGTCTTGTCATTCTTCTTCTTCTTGGGCTTAGGAACAAACCCAATTCCTTCCTTTGCCACAACCTCCTTTTGATTGCTCAAAAGGTTGTTGAGGTTCTTCTCACCTTGTATACATGTCACAAGGCCTTTCTCAAGTTGCTTCTTCAACTCGGCATTCTCTTCAACAAGATGCACATGCTCGCAACACGGGTTAGTAGCATTTGCATTATCAATTAATACCATGCGAGGAAAGATAGCCTTTTCCTTGGTTAGCGAAACTTGGAGTTGATCATGAGACTCCTTGAGAGTAGAATGCATACTTTTCAAGGCCTTGTGAGCCTTGTCGAGTATGTCAAACTCTTCTTTGAGTTTAGCATGGTCAACCTCAAGTTTTTCCTTCTCGGAATTAAGCACACGAGAAACAACTAATGCATGTTCAAGATCTTTATTTAATTTAGCGTGATCATCGTTGTGTGACTCCTCAAGAGCCAAACGAAGACCACGCTCTTCCTCTAGGGCGTTAGAGAGATCTGATATCTCATCGACATAGTCTCAACTATGTCCTTCCATTTTAGTAATGGTTTCCTCGCGAGCCTCGATCATGTCATTGGCCTCACCGAGTTGTTCCAAGAGAGCAACAAAATGCTTCTTGGGTTTGCCCTTGAGATTTTTCACGAACAACTCAAATTCATTCTCTCCCTCCTTAGTTCCCTCACTTTCATCAATACAATTAGTCAATGAAGGATTAGAGGTGATGGTAGTATTGATGTTTGGGGTTACCTTGGTGGTGGCCTTGGCCATAAGACACTTGGCGGTAATGTTCTCATTTGGCGAGTCGAAGAGAGATGAGTGCGGAGTAGTAGCAATAGCAATTGTGGCCATGGTGACCATCTCATCATCTTCATCATTATCATCATCCTCAACATATTCTTCTTGGGCCACCAACCCTTTAGGAGGAGTCTTCTTGTTGAAGTTGTTCTTGTTGGGATAGGACTTTGACTTGTCCTTCCGGATAAGCTTACCTCCAAAGTCTTCTCTCTTCTCATATGGGCAATCCGCAACGAAGTGGCTTACATTGCCACAGTTGAAGCATGTCCTTACTCGTTGCTTGCCCTTGTTTCCACTTGAGTTGTTCCTGTTGAAGTTGGGTCTTGTGTTCTTCTTGCCCCAGAATTGCCTTGAAGCAAGAGCCATGTGCTCATGATAGGCATATTTGGTGTCCTCGGGGCTACACTCATCATCATCTTCCACCTCCTCTTCTTCCACACAAGCCTTGGCCTTCAGGGCAAGATTAGGCTTCTTCGATCGTTGAGCTCTTAAGACCGCATTGTCGGCGGTCATATCCAAGATCCTCATGGCAACAAACTCATCCAACACTTCATTTGAGGATAAGTGGTGGAAGTCCGGTCTCTGACGAATGACAGAGGATATGGCCTTATGATAGGGCATCATGGCCTTGAGGAACTTGCGCTTGATCCAATTGTCATCCGTATCCTTACTGCCATGATCTCGAAGAGAGACCGCAAGGGTAGTTAATCTCCGATAAAGTTCACGAGGATCTTCTTCTTTGATCATAGCAAACTCATCGGCTTCATCTTGCACAACTTCATAGTTGGAGCGTTGAATACTGGTGCTTCCCTTGTACATCGTGCCAACATGCTCCCAAGCTTCCTTGGCCACAGTGAAGGGTCGAAGATGTGCAATGTCTTCAGGAGGGATGGCATCTTGAAGAATGCAAAGAGCAGACTCGTTGAATTGATGATCCGCAGTTTCTCTTGGAGTCATGTTGTCGGGATCATGCGGATAAAAACCTTGCTCAATGATTCTCCAAAGATTAGTAGAACAATGATTTATATGATGTTCGAAACGAAACACCCAAGTAGCAAAATCAGAATTTTTGATAAACTTGGGAGGAGGCCCAACGGAATTTAAATGTGGTGTGGGAACGGGTCCTCCATAGTGAGTAGGAGGAGCGGAGTGGGCAAAGATCCCACTCCCATTCTTAGTAACAGGGGCTTGTTCACTACTAGCTTCTCCCTTGTCGAGATTAGCCTCCGACACGTTGGTAGCGGGACGAACCACTTCCAACGGTGCGGTGGATAATTTAAGCCCCTCAAGCAAATCTTTAAACATGCCTTTGACCTCGCTCGCTAGTGACTCTTTCAATGTGGTCAAGGCCACATTGAACTCCTCACGAGAGACCGAGGCTCCCCCATCTGACGTAGGCAAGGACGGAGTTCCACCGGAATGATCCTCCGTCTCGACTACGTTGTCACCCATACTCTTTGGATGGTAAAGTCCTTAAGAAGAGACGAGGCTCTGATACCAATTGAAAGGATCGATATGGTTGACTAGAGGGGGGGG
>LR738713.1:406866229-406903280 GCA_902687465.1 Secale cereale
GTGAATAGGCAACTAACAATTTTTAGCTTTTCTTAACCACTTTAAATTAAGTGTCAAAGTAAGTTGTCTAGATATGCTACTAAGATGACAACTAATAGAAAGTAAAGATAACAACTTCACAAGCAAGCTACAGGAGATAAACAAGTAATGCTTGCACAAGTAAAGGTAAGAAATAACCACAAGAGGAACCGGTGGAGACGAGGATGTGTTGCCAAAGTTCCTTCCCTTTGAGAGGAAGTACGTCTCCGTTGGAGCGGTGTGGAGGCACAATGCTCCCGAAGAAGCCACTAGGGCCACCGTATTCTCCTCACGCCCTCACACGATGCAAGGTGCCATGATTCCACTAGTGGTGCCCTTGAAGGCGGCAACCGAACCTTTACAAACAAGGTTGGGGCTATCTCCACAAATAAATTGGAGGCTCCCAACGAAACCACGAAGCTTCACCACAATGGAATATGGCTTCGAGGTGACCTCAACCGTCTAGGGTGCTCAAACACCCAAGAGTAACAAGATCCGCAAGGGATTAGTGGGGGGAATCAAATATCTCTTGGTGGAAGTGTAGATCGATGCCTTCTCAAACAATCCCGAGCAAATCAACAAGTTTGATTGGCTAGGGAGAGAGATCGGGCGAAAATGGAGCTTTGGAGCAACAATGGAGTATGTGGGGGAAGAGGTAAGTCTTCTTGGGGAAGAAGACCCCCTATATATAGTGGGAGAGCAAATCCAACCGTTATTCGCGTTTTCTGCCCGCAGAGAGCGGTAGTACCACACGTAAGTTGCGGTACTACCGCCCTGGGTGCGGTACTACCGCTAGGCAAAAACAAGCGAGCCGAGGACAACTACGGATGAAATAAATTACATCCGTGGCTACATCCGCAGAAATACGGTAGTAGCAAAACACGACACGGTACTACCGCTTGGAGCAAGCGGTACTACCGCATAGGATGCGGAAGTAAAAAATTACTTTCGCACCTACTTCCGCACTTGGTGCAGTGCCGGGCCAGATACACGGTACTACCGTTCTGGAGCCGCGGTACTACCGCTGGTGCGGTACTACCGTGTCTTCAGGCGGTACTACCGTGTGGCTGTGCGGTACTACCGCTTATGGAGCGGTACTACCGCTTGCCAGGCAGATGTATTAGTTAAGAAGCCACGGTTTGCATATACGATAAGAAACGGTTGGAACTCCAGAGAAGCAAGGGAAAGGTGGTGTGAGAGAAGATGTGTACGTGCTGATTCCACCCAAACCTTTCCGAAACGGACCCCCTCTTAATAGTACGGCTTTCCTATTACTCAAAGCCACCGACAGGGAGCAAAAAGGAAACACCGTCTTCCATCGAATCCGAGGGGCAAGCAATCGTCTTGTGCCTAAGTGAGATATACCTGCAGGAGCTTAGAGCACACGATTAGTCCGCAAATGCATTGTCATCAATCACCAAAACTACTTAGGGAGAAATATGCCCTTACAAATTACTTACACACGGCGGTGAGCATCATGGAATTGGTGATGGAGGAAGGTTGATGATGACGATGGCGATGATCTCCATCTCCGGAGCCCCGAACGGACTCCAGATCAGCCCTCCCGAGAGAGATTAGAGCTTGGCGGCGGCTCCGTCTCGTGAAACACGATACTTCTTCCTCTCTGATTTTTTTCTCCCCAAAACAGAAGATATAGGATCTGGGGGTACATCGGTGGAGCATCAGGGGGCCCACGAGGCAGGGGGCGCGCCCTGGGCAGGGGGGCGTGCCCCCCACCCTCGTGGACAGGGTGTGGGCCCCCCGGTGAGGATCTTCTTGCAGGTATTTTTTATATTTTCTGAAATAATTTTCCGTTGATTTTCAGGCGATTCCGAGAACTTTTTATTCTGCACAAAAACGACGCCATGGCAGTTTGGCTGAAAACAGCGTCAGTCCAGGTTAGTTCCATTCAAATCATGCAAGTTAGAGTCTAAAACAAGGGTAAAAGGGTTTGGAAAATTAGATACGTTGGAGACGTATCAGTGGTGTCCACCGTAGCTAAATTGTAGTCGGAGCTGTTGATAAACCTGGAGAAACGCTCACAAGGCCTTGTGGCCAGGTGGTAGTGGTAGACTAGGATGTCATGTCGCACGCACAACTGGGCGACGACCACCTTCTAATCGTGACCGACACGACCGATGGTGTACTGGAGGTGGAAGCCGACCACTTGGTACCCTTCCTCGACAATGAACTGCTCTATAGTTTGGATGGAGCTCTCCACCAAGACCAAATTATTCGTGTACACCACCAAGCGTGCCTTCCCCCTCACTTGGGTGTCCACTACATGATGCGTGGTGAACTACCTGCCGTTGTCGTTGTCGGTCGCTCGGAGCGCCATTGGAGCCACGGGGATCGCCATTGGAACTGCCGGATGTCCTCTATGTATGTGTCGTCGTGGGTGTGCTTATTGTGTCGTGTGACGCGAGAGATAAAGGTAAATGACCACAAGAATAAATGGGGGCCGGGCGGCCTGGATTCACAGCGCGTCCGAATGACAGTTTTTGCAGCGGGTAATTGCATTGTCGCGCCGCGCTCGGCGCAACCACATGAACACGAACGTGCGTGATCGTGCGCCGGCCCCAAACGCCGGTAGCGCGTGTGGAGGGACAAGGGCAGTGCACCCGGAGGGATGCGAGAGAAGAGCGCGTCGTGGCCGCCTCAACCGCAAGCAGTTGAGGCCGTGTGCTACTAGAGCAGTTGAACACGCAGAAAATGGTCGCCTACAAGCTGGCCGCCAGCTGCGCCACTGCGTAGAGAGCGGCCGTGTGCTACTACCTCCGTCTTGGTCTATAGTCCCCTTTATATCATGTGCCATACTTTGCCCTCAAATTTAACCAACAAAATGTTAATGCATGTTATAAAAATTATATTATTGGAAACTATATTCAAATACGAATCCAACTATATAATATTTGGCGACATGCATTCGTATTTTATTAATTAAATCCTACTTATAAACCAGGACAGGGGTATAGTAGGTAATTAAATCGCAAACTTTTTTTTATTAACCGTATGTGTATGTGGCCTTTCGTCCTCCTCTCGCACGTCTTTGTAACATCCCAATTTTTTAATTTGGAATGTTATACATAGGTCATCTTGCATATCATATTTGATTTGCATTTGTGTGTTGCGATTCTCGAAATTCTAAGCAACTCAAGGACCTACGGAGAGAGTTGGAGATTTTACCGTTTTCATATTTGAGTTTCTCAAATATCGGTACGAGGATCACTTTGGTTTTAATTATTTTTCTCTCCAAAAATATTTCATAATAAAATATATATGAGCGCAGATAATATGACTTCTACAAAACAAAAGAAATATTGGAGGAAAAATATTAAAATAAATTATTTTATTTTATTTGGATTTATTTGCAATTTTATTTGCATAGGAAAAATACGCGTTTTCCAAAATCGCATTTAGGTCCGGGAAAATGTTCACTTTGTCCTAAATATTATTAGAGGACGGTGAAAATTTATTTCGGAAATTTTTGAGTAAGTTTAGTACTCCCTCCGTCCCATAATGTAAGACGTTTTTTTACACTACACTAGAGTCAAAAAACGTCTTACATTATGAGACGGAGGGAGTATTTCTTTTGTCCGTTTTGCAGTTTCAGGATTATTTAAAAAAAAGGGGGAACCGACCTAACGGGCCGTGTCCGACCCGGACACTCCACCCGGCCGCCTTTATAAGCCGCCACCCCCCTCAGCCCAGCCCACCCCACCCAAAATCCTAGCCGCCGGCCCCGCCACCTTGAGCCCCGCGTCGCGCCGCCACCCACTGCCGCCGCCATCGCTGCCCGCCGCGCTGTCCCGCCACCGTCTCTGGAGTTCGCTGGATTGCCGCGTTTTTTGTTCATTTTTTAGGTAAACCCTAGATCTAAACCCCAGGTTTTTAGATCAGTTTCCCCCGGTTTTTCCGTTCGGATCTAGTTTGCGAATGTTCATTCCTTTAGATCTGTTAACGAACGTTTTCGTTCGTTAGTTTCTTTAGCGAACATCCGTTCGTTAGCCTGTTCGTCGCGTTTTCTTTTTTAGGGTTTTTCCGTGATGATTTTCGATCGTGATTTATGCCCTGATCTTCGTTTTAGTTTAAATTTTTGCTCGTTAGTCGGAATCAGGCGAAACAAGCACCTAGATCTTCGTCTCGAAACCCTCTTTTTGTTTAACCAACTTGAACAAGGTTTTGGTACTGTAAAATTTGACTTTAGTATAATCTAGTGGACGGATCTTGTTTCTTTCATAGTTTGAGTTTCGTTTATCCGTTTGATTTGATTCTTTTTGCAAACCGGAGTTCTTCAGTTGCACTTTCTGGTTAGATCTTCTTGTTTGAGATTTACCCGTGCATCTTTGCTTGGTTGCTTATGTGTGCTATTGTTTGTTTGTGATAGAATCCCGGAGTGCGAAGCGTGCTACTACGAGTCCCTAGGTTTTGCGAATCATCAGCAAGTCAAGTAACACTTTGATCATACCCTTTATTACCCAGTTTTTATGCATTAGTTCAACCCTCACACATTGCATGAGTAGGATCTCCTAACATGTGGGTCTGGGAAGTAGATTGTGGTAGCACCTATTACCTGCATCATTATGAAACCCCTGGGAGTTACTTCTACGTTATGCTTAGGTTGCCATGCTATGCTCGTAGACGTGGATTGGGTTTGAGAGTATCCTTGACAGCTGTGGGATTTTTAATTAATGGTCCAACTTAAGGTGGCTACTTTAATACACATCTGGGTGGATTGGTTGCAGGGCACCTGGAGAATCCAGCGTTGTCCTAGGAAATCCCGGAGGAACCGTGTGATTATCCTATGGAATGCCACCCAGGCTCAAAGGGATCATAAAACTATTCATGCTAGAAACTTCCGTGTGAAGCCGCAATGCCATTATGGGCTCTAGCATAGTTGAGTATGTTGTGTGAGCTCTTTCAGTGGTGGACTAGCTGATGTAGGGGAAAGTAGGTGTACGGGTCCACCCAGGGTAAAGAGTAAATGCTTCTGAAAGACTGTGTCTCGGTCATCCGTTTTTCAAACACCATGCAGTGCGAGAAATCCAACGGAGGAGATCGAGTCTTGTGGGGAAAAGTGCACAAACCTCTGCAGGGTGTACAAACTAATCATGATTAGCCGTGTCCCCGGTCATGGACATCTTGAGTATCTGGTACTTGAATTATTGGATTGATCTCATCACTCTAAAACTAATTTGTTGGGTTAATTAAGATGGTTTTAATTGGGATTGAGTTGGAGGAACCTTCTCAATGATGTTTCAACTACCATGATAGTTAAAATAAAATTTATTCCTTTGTTGTAGGGAAAAATTGGCCTTATGCAAAAACATTATAACCTTAGAGCCTCCACCAGACATATATGCATGTAGTGTTAGCCTTTATTCTGTTACTTGCTCTACTGTGTTATCTTGCCAACATACTCCATGTGATGACCCGTTTCAGGCTGCAACATATCATGTTGCAGACTTTTCAGAAGAAGAGTAAGGTGCGCAAGTTCGTTTTTCATGCACTCAGCTATGCCATTGGAGTTGATGGACTCACTTTATCTTCCAAGCCTTCCGATCGTGTTAGATGGCCTTATGCCATGTTATTTTGTAATAAGTTTTCTTTTGAGACATTCGATGTAATAAGTGTGTGATTGCCACTCTGTTATAAATCCTTAAAGTACTGTGTGTGTCAGCATTACCAATCCAGGGATGACACAGAACACAAAGACTTTGGTCCATTCGGATCATGGTCGCTACAAGATGGTATCAGAGCACACGCTGAATGTAGGACACGACCATTAAGATGAGCCATAGGTCACTCTCTCTACTCATTTCTGACTCCTCTCCATTTTCTACTCTTTAGGATGGTGGACCCAAGGAACAAGTTCACTCAACCGGATGAAGACACACCTTTTGGACGACATTTGAAGGAAGTCACTAGGTACCTGAACATCGGAATACCAAGCTTCACCGAGACTTACACCACCACTTTACCAGAAGAGGAGCGATGGAATATTCAAGTTCAAATTTCCGGGAAGACATTCGTGCCAGTCACTGAGCCCATAGAGTTTCCTTTGATGCACCAACCTGGAGCCTAGGTAAGAGCATGGCCTGTCAGGACCCCGATCCTAAGTCACACCGATCTAGCTGTAACACGTCATATCACTTTGCGGCCTCACGCACGGTATCCCCACGGGTGCCACCTTACCTGGCCCGGGACCGTTTGCGCATTTTGGCACACGTATATGACAGTGTCGCTAGCATCCATATGACAGAGAACCCGGGCCGACATGACTAGTTATAAACCAAAAGTGGCACTAAATTACAGAGACAGGCATCCATGACCCAGCAACGAATGTGTCGGTCATCAACGTATGAACCCAAGTCGTAGCAAGCTACCTGGCCTTAAAGGAACAACACGTGACATTTCCCCTAAGGGACAGACACAGGAACGAAGAAGGACACATGCCGGCCAGCCTACGTGTTCCGAGCAGTAGCAAGCTACCAAGGCTCATTGGAATCACTAGGAGGGATTTCCCTGTAAGGTAGGCTACCAAAGGAAAACAACTAGGTGTCGGATCCCACACATACCAAGCATTTCAAACATACACGCAATATGCTCAATATGTGCAAATACAACATTGCATCACAACAGAACTCTATGACTCAAAGTACTTTATTTAAAAGGCTCCATGAGCCATACATAACATATCCATACAGGTAGGGGTCACATGACCCAACACTCAAGTCATACAGTCATACAAACACAAGCGGAAGCTACATGTCTGAGTACAGACATCTTAGAAAATAAAACAGGCTTGGTGTAGCCTAACTATCTACAAGGCCCTTCACAAGCTCCAGATCTCCGTCTGGGTGTCAAGCTACTCGTCGACGTCAACGTCTATGTAGAACCCATCAGCAGGGGCAGGGTTCTCCTCTGCAACAGTTATTAAGCAAACATGAGTACAAAGGTACTCAGCAAGTCTTACCACAGAACCTATCATACATGCAACATTATCAAAGGGGGAAAGTGGAGTTTATAGCAGAATGCCAGCTTTGAACCTTGGCTAACCTATACTACAACTCTCAACAGATTTCAAGATGTTATTACGAACACGAGTCCTCTACTCACCACATCAATACACTACCGAGGATCCTCTTCCGTCATCCTACGGAAGGGCCATCCACGACACTCACGCTTATCTTGAGGCTTTTAGTAGTATCCATCAACTTGTCTATGAACTGTAAGAGTAACCAAGTAGTTCGTACCGTGAACAACGGCTATTCGAATAGATTGATAACCCTGCAGGGGTGTACTTCTTCACACACGCTTTCACCACTTATCGTCGTTTACTCGGCGTGTACTCGGCAACCTTCAAGCGGAAGCCCAGCGAGGGTGTCGGCCACGACCTGACTAACTACTCAAGTCTCTCGTCCAGGTTTATCACCTATTTGGGTTCCATCCGTGGGGAGATCCGGCCGGGGTGTCGCTCACGGCCCCAAATGATGTGTACAGGGTTCCCGAGTCACCAAACGGGCAACCGGTACACCGTGCCACGTACCTGTCGCATCACAACCCACCTCGAGGGTCAGCGTTGTGCACGACCTCCAGTAAGCTATAAACACCAGAAACTAGTTGCAACTCCTGGACAGAGATCGAGGGTAATTAATAAGCCAAGAGGGTCCATTGGTTTCGGGCCCAATGCATGGTAGTAACTGGAACTTGAACCACACATACAGATCTCGGGTCCTATGTACGGTTCCAATGAAACAACCCACCACGTACTCCTACATGGCCTTTCATCGATACCTTTACCAAGCGTATTCCACACTTCCTTCTCTTTATCGAAAGATTGTTTCACTCTGATCCATCACCCAGATGAACCAGACCAGACACAATTCTAAGCATAGCAGGCAACATAAACAAATATCATGGGTGGATCACACATCACATGGCTCAATCAACTCCTACACATGCTAGTGGGTTTCAACTATTTACTGTGTCAATGACAGGTCATGTAAGGGAATAGGGTTCATCTACCGCAGCAAGTAGCAGTTCACACGCTGTTGCCTTAATGCAATAAAAGAGAGCAGGAGCGAGAAGATTGGGTTTGTATCGGAATGATCAATGATTGTTTGCCTGACAAGGTAGTTTTCGGGTACTGCTCTTCAACTGGATACGCAGCAGTATCCTCGGGAGCAGGACCTAACACATGGAATACCGGCGATACAATCATTAACAAACAAATGCAACAATATGATGCATGCTCATGACATGGCAAGATGCATGTGTGTTGGCTAATGCAACTAAAACCAGAAGGGTTTGAACCTATTTGAATCAAGGATTCAAATTGAAGTTCAAACTATTATTTAAATAAGTGCATAATCATGTTTTTGATGTATACAGCAAGTTAACTTGTTCAAACATGCATCAAACTAGTGCCATTGGAAAGATTGGATTTTTCTGATCATTTTTCATATATAAATCTTTTCCATCTGAGCTATGGTTGATTTTATATGATTTTTAGAAGTTTTGGGTATTTTCTGGAATTTCCTGAATTATTTTTAAATCTAAAAATCCCAGAAAAACCTTTACTGCGTCAGCATGACATCATGCTGACGTCAGCCAGTCAACAGGGCCAGTCCAGGTCAAACCTGACTGGTGGGTCCCTCATGTCAGTGTCTCAGGAGCTAATTCCGGTCATAACCAGGGTTGACTGGGTTTGACTAACAAAGGGGGCCCACTGTCAGTGACTGTGGTGGTTAAACTAATTACTGTTAGCTACTAAACCACAGGCCATGTCAGCCCGCCGGAGTTTGGCCGGCGGCGACCATATCGCACGGCGGTGACTCGTCGGAATCCCTATTCCGACATCCATTTGCCGCGCGGATGGGCTCGGTGTGCTCCTGGTGATGCACCGCATCTAACGTGCCACTGGTTGGACGAGAGGTCGCCGGAGTCGACGGCGACGAGCTCGTCCGCGGCGGTGCTCGCACGGAGTTGGTCGGGATGGGGTTGTAGTGCACGGTAGGAGGAGCTAAAGCTTGCTTTAGCTTGCTGGTGACCTACTGAAGCTAATGGCGTGCTCAGCCACGAGGTACGGTGCCTATAGCCACGGCGGTGAGTTGGCCGGCGGCGGTGATCGTCGGTCAGCAAAGGGGGCGGCGGCTACAAGGCATAAACGAGCCCGTGGAGAGGGGGGTTCGAAGCGTGAGCTCACAGCGGTCGTAGAGGGCGTCGAAGTGAGCTCGGAGACGGTCGGACGAGGGCGTACGGGCGGCGGCGATCTCCGGTGCCGGAGGTTGAAGACGACGGCGAGGAGGACGTTGCGGGGCTCCTGGCATCGTGTGCGTCGGTGGGGAGTTTCGGGGCGACGCGGCGGAGCTAGTGGTGCTTCGGGGAGGCGAGGGGGTGGCATAGAGCGCGGTGTCAGCGGTCGTCGGCGACGAGCTCGCTCGGGGGAGCTCGGCGGAGGGAAGAGAGGAGGGGGAGAGACACGGGGGAGAGGGGAAACGGTCGAGGGGGCTTCGTGACATCGTTCTAGTCCGTCCAGAGGGCCGAGGGGCCAGCCAGGCAGGCAGGAGGTGGCCGGTGCATCGGCGGCGCTCGCCACCGAGCTGCTTCGTGCGCTGGCGCGGCGAAGAAGATGGAGATGCCCCTGGTGGGCCGGGCCGGCTGGGCCAGCAGGTAAGTGGGCTCAGGTAAGTGTTCTTCCTATTTTTTTCTTTTCCTATTTTCTTTCTGTTTTATTTCTTTTGCAGCTTTGTTCAATTAATAAAAATGCCTAAACATTTTTATAACTCATGACACTTGTCATACCTACTGTATATAATATGAACAGTAGGAAACATTATAGTTCATGATTATTTGAGCATTTAAAATATTTTTAAGTATTTAAATGCCCAAACTCAAATACCATATGATTTAATCCAGAGCTATTGAGTGTCCTAGAAAATTGTGCACCATTTTTGGCAGAGGTTTAAGACCAAGGCAGAAATGATGAACATTTTTGAAGGGCATTTTGGGTACATTGGAAAATATTTTAGCAAACCCTAGTTGTTAGGGGAGGGGTGCTGGGGTTTCTGTTAATCCCATTTCAAGTTTCTTTGAAAGTAAACATGATGCACACTCTAGTTAGGTCCTAATGCAAGTGCTAGCTAGGGATGTGACAACTCACCCCCACTTAAAAGAATCGCGTCCCGAGATTCGGGTTCCTCCGGAAAGAGGGTGGGGTACTCAAGTCGAAGACGATCCTCCCTTTCCCAAGTAGCTTCACTCTCGGAATGATGTGACCATTGAACCTTGAGAAACTTGATATTGTGGCGTCGAGTGGTGCGCTCAGTTTGATCAAGAATACGAACGGGGTATTCTCGATATGTGAGATTGTCTTGGAGATCAAGCGTTTCGTGGTCCACTCCGCGGATAGGATCCGAGAAGCAACGCCTGAGTTGAGAAACGTGGAAAACATCATGAACTCTGGAGAGGTGCGGAGGTAGTTCCAATTGGTAGGCAACTTCTCCTCGTTTGGCAAGAATGCGAAAAGGACCGATGTAACGAGGGGCAAATTTGCCTTTGATACCGAATCGATGGGTTCCCTTAAGAGGAGTAACCCGAAGGTAAGCCTTATCGCCGACTTCAAAAGTCACAGCCTTATGATGACTATCATATTGGCTCTTTTGGCGAGACTGGGCTATTTTCAATCTCTCACGAACGATGCGAACTTGTTATTCTGCTTCCTGAATCATATCCGGGCCAAAGAATTGTCTTTCCCCGGTCTCTGACCAGTTAAGAGGTGTTCGACACCTTCGTCCATATAGAACTTCGAAGGGAGCTTTGCCCAAGCTGGCTTGATAACTATTGTTATAAGCGAATTCGGCAAATGGAAGACACTTTTCCCATTCCATACCGAAAGAGATGACAGAGGCTCGAAGCATGTCTTCCAGAATCTGATTGACTCGTTCCACTTGACCACTTGGCTGCGGATGGAAGGCAGTACTGAAAGAGAGATGAGTTCCCATAGCATTCTGGAAACTTTCCCAAAATCGTGAAGTGAAAAGACTTCCACGGTCTGAGTTAATCTCCAACGGTACACCATGAAGTGATACTATTCGAGAGATATATAAGTCTGCTAGCTGGCTAGCGGTAATACTCTCTCGAACAGGCAGGAAATAAGCTACTTTAGAGAGGCGGTCGATAACGACGAAGATAGCATTATTCCCTATCCTGGACCTAGGAAACCCGTTAATGAAGTCCATACCGACTTTATCCCATTTCCATTCAGGAATAGCTAAAGGTTGAAGGGTGCCAGCAGGCCGTTGATGCTCTGCTTTGACTCGTCGGCAAATGTCGCAGTTAGCAATAAATTGAGCGATTTCTCTCTTCATCCTAGTCCACCAGAATCTCTGACGTAAGTCCTAATACATTTTGGTACTACCGGGATGAATCGTGAGAGGAGATTCATGAGCCTTCTTAAGGATCAAACGTCTTAGGTTTCGTACTTTAGGAACCACTAAACGGTTGCTAAAGAATACGACTCCTTGATCATCAATTGAGAAACATCCTGCAACTCCTTTCTTGATGTTCCTCTTCATACGGGAAATTCCGGGATCAACCTTCTGTGCTTTGATGACCTGATCCATAAGGGTAGGTTTCGCCACCAAGGTGGAGAGGAATCCTCGAGGAACAATGTGAAGGTTAAGCTTGCGAAATTCCTCGTGGAGAAGTGGTTGACTTTGTTGTAATATTAAATTGTTACAATATGACTTACGACTTAGTGCATCAGCCATGACATTGGCCTTTCCAGGAGTGTAAGTGATTCCTAAGTCGTAGTCGGTGAGCAACTCAACCCAACGTCTTTGCCTGAGATTTAGATCCGGTTGAGTGAAGATATACTTCAAACTTTGGTGATCAGTGAAGATTTCACAGCGATTACCAAGAAGGTAATGTCGCCATGTTTTGAGTGCATGGACTACAGCTGCAAGCTCTAGATCATGAGTAGGATAGTTATCCTCATGTGGACGCAACTGTCGGGATGCGTATGCAATCACTTGACGATCTTGCATGAGAATGCAACCTAGTCCTTGTCGCGAGGCGTCGCAGTAGATTATAAAATCCTTGGAAAAGTCTGGTGGTACCAGTACAGGTGCAGATGTCAGGCGTCTTTTCAGTTCCTGAAAACTGGACTCGCACTGTGAGGTCCACTCAAACTTTTTATCTTTCTTGAGGAGTTCGGTTAGAGGTTTAGCAACCTTGGAGAAGTTCTCGACGAAACGTCGGCAATAGCTCGCTAAGCCAAGAAAACTCCTAACTTGCTTGACCGATTCAGGGGGAGTCCAATCAAGTACGGCTTGAACTCGCTCGGGATTGACAACAATACCCTTGCCAGAGATCACATGACCTAGATAGGTTACTTCTGGCAACCAAAATTCACATTTAGAGAATTTGGCATAAAGGCGGTGCTCTCGAAGTTTCGTCAATACCAGCCTTAAATGCTCGGCATGATCTTCCTTGTTCTTGGAGAAAATGAGTATATCATCGAGGTATACCACGACGAATTTATCCAAATACTCCATGAATATAGAATTCATTAACCGAGAAAAGGTAGCTGGGGCATTGGTTAATCCGAAGGACATGACGGTGTACTCATATTGGCCATAACGAGTAACGAAAGCCGTTTTAGGAATGTTCCCATTCTTGATTTTGATTTGATGGTAGCCCAACCTCAAATCCATCTTAGAGAAGACCGAGGATCCAGCGAGCTGATCATACAGGTCGTTGATCCTGGGGAGCGGATACTTATTCTTTATGGTGACCAGATTGACAGGTCGGTAATCTACAACCATCCGCTCCGTTCCATCCTTCTTCTTAACGAAGAGGACGGGGCAAGCCCAAGGGGAAGAACTAGGACGGATGAAACCTTTTTGCAAACACTCATCGAGTTGTTTCTTTAGCTCAGCTAATTCTAGTGGTGCCATCTTATAAGATCTCCTAGAGATTGGGAAGTTCCAGGGATAAGATCTATCACAAACTCGACATCTCTGTCAGGTGGAACTCCTGGCAGTTCTTCTGGAAAAACATCCGGAAAGTCACGGACTACCGGGATATCTTCGAGTTCTGGTAGAGGGCTGGCATTAAGAGAATAGAGCTGACGTTCAGCCATTCGGGTCAAGACATTGACTATCTTGCCGGATGGATGTGTAAGTTGAACGGTCCTAGTAAAGCAATCAATCTTGGCATAATGAGTTGTCATCCAATCCATACCCAAGATGATGTTTATGTCCGAGGACTTGAGAGCGATTAAAGATGCAAGGAAAACAAGTCTATCGACAAGGATTTCATTTCCATGGCTTACCCTAGAGGTTTGCCACTTTGAACCAGGAGTTTGAATAACCATGGAAGTAGGCATGTCACAAAAAGTCATGTTGTGCAATCGAGCATAGCTCTCAGATATGAACGAATGGGATGCTCCAGTATCGAAAAGAACAGATGCCGGATGGCAATTTACGAGAAGCGTACCAAGGACGACGTTAGGATCCTCATAAGCTTCTTCGGCAGAAACATAGTTGACATGACCACGTGCAGTGGGGATTGGCTTGACATAGTTCACCTTGCCGGTTGGCTTACCACGACCAACGGGTTTTCCTGGCTGGTTCTGGGGACAATCACGCATGTAGTGTCCCGGTTCTCCACACTTGAAACATGTCACAGTGGTGGTGCGTGGAGCAAAGTTGGAGGGTGGACCTCCATAGGTCTTGGCAGGTGCAAACTGTTGAGTTGGGCGAGGCGCCTCATAGGATGGCCTCGGTGTATACTTGGGTGGCAGAGCAGTGTTAGGAACCCACACACGGCGCTTGTGAGAGCCAGAGCCGGATGAGGAACCAAAGTCTCGAGTATGCTTGCGTGTGGCCTCGAAGTCGGTCTGGCCTGTTTCAGCACTGATAGCCTTGTTAACCAACTTCTGGAAGGAAGTGCACTCGTGCAGACGTAGATCTCGACGGAGTTCAGGGCTGAGTCCCTTGCGGAACCTCGCCTGTTTCTTGGCATCGGTGGATACTTCCTCAGGTGCATAGCATGCCAGATTACCAAACTCACGACTATAGCCATCCACAGTTAAACGGCCCTGGGTGAAATTGCAGAATTCCTCCCGCTTGCGATCCATGAGACCTTCCTGATTGTGATGTTCATGGAATGCCTCACTGAACTCAACCCAGGTAGTGACTTGGCCAGCAGGACGCATAGCTTCAAAGTTTTCCCACCAAAGACTGACAGGGCCCTCAAGATGATAGGCGGCGTAGATAACATTGTCAGCTTCGGCCACACGGGCAGAGTGTAGCTTGTGGGTGATACTACGTAGCCAGTCATCAGCATCCAGAGGTTCAGTGGAGTGATGGAACTTTGGTGGACACATCTTGATAAAATCGTGGATTGACACCACGTCATTCCTCTGACGGAATCCAGTGTTCTGCTCTATGCGTTCCAGCAGACGGTTGGTCTCTCTCTTGTTCCGTTCTGCTTCAAGCATAACTTCCGCCAAAGAGGGTGGCTGGGGCAGATTTGCATCTCTAGCCCCACTAGCCTCACCCTGCTCCTGAGCAGCAGGAGTGTTGCGAGTGTTGACCATCCTAGGAAAACAAAACAACGGTTTAGACAAGGATGGCAAAAATTTGACATAGAAGTGCAGAATGTAATGGATGCCACAGAATGCAGAGATGTTCATCCGTACGACATGGTAATATAGGAACTGCTATATATACACCAGTGGTCATACACACCATACAAAGTTTAGTACAAGCCAAGGCTAAAGTACAACTGCGGTGAAAGACGATACATCCCATCAGAGGCATTCCAAGCTCCTATACATTATTTAACTACACCTCCGGAACTCAGTACACACTAAGTCATATTCCACAAGACACGCAGGACTGTGGAAATACAACTACTACAATACTACTACAACCACGGTCTAGCTCAGACATTCGCGTAGTAACCCTCATAAAGATTACCACCGTAGCCTGGAAGTGGAACAGATGGATCTTGGAACTCGCGAGCACTCGAAGGCTGTGGACCATAGGGGCATGGGTGTGGTCTCGGTCCCGATGCTGGTGGTAACCGACGCCCACGTGGAGGTGTAATACTCCCAACGTCACGCCAATCCATGCGATCAGGCAGACGAGTCCGCACAGGATACAAATCCCGCATGTCCAGATATCCGGCGTGCACAGCAGGTGCAAGCCGTGTCAAAGTAGTCCAATGAGCGGCTCGAGTGTTATACAACTCCATTCGAAGGGCACGGACCTCACGGTCCCTATCCTCCAACATCTGAATAGTAGTCTGAAGCAGTGGCTCTTCATGAGCAGCATCAGTATACAGACCAGTGTAGTAGCCTTCCTCTCCGGGAAGTGAGGCTGGCATGTAACAGAACTCAGTGTTCAGCAACAGGGCATGCCTAGCACGGAGAATGGTCATCATCGAATAAGCGGCATCCTGCACTGCCATCTCGATGGTAATCCCGAGTCCATAAGACCAATGGATGGGATCATTAGCTCCGGGATATGAGGGGTATATCCGGACTGTGCAGAAATACTGACTCTGATTGAAATCCCGGTACTGTTCCTCCACGGTGTATTCGGGATACCAGCGATAACCGGTCTCAGTCATCACACGGACTAGCATGGCCGTGTGACCGGGCACATTAATGCACCGAGTCAAACGAACCACTTGGTGAGGGATGCGGCCAGACATCTGAAACACGAAATAATGCAAGGGCATTAGTGTTTCTGGAAGAAATCGGGCAGCATAACAACTGTAAATGCTCAAACAAAGATTTGAGACATCATACAAATGATAGCATAGCCACTCAACAATTCCATATCAAGGTTCCGGTTCAACAATCATCATACTCAAGGGATAGAAACTGAACGGAGGCTTGAAACCAACAATCCTAAGAGTCTACGGATTAGTAACACGTGAACCTAGTAAGGATAAGAGGCCTAGTCCTAAATCCCCGTAGAAAGAATAGACTGACTCAGATCAGAAGGGCATAAGGTAAAGGAGTAAAAAGAGCCTTACGTTCCCTTCCACAATCAATTCCCCTACATATAACTAAGAATTTTTCTAGACTCAACATCGACCAGTTTGGCTTGAGAAACCTACAGGCAGTCCAGCTCTGATGCCAACGCTGTCAGGACCCCGATCCTAAGTCACACCGATCTAGCTGTAACACGTCATATCACTTTGCGGCCTCACGCACGGTGTCCCCACGGGTGCCACCTTACCTGGCCCGTGACCGTTTGCGCATTTTGGCACACGTATATGACAGTGTCGCTAGCATCCATATGACAGAGAACCCGGGCCGACATGGCTAGTTATAAACCAAAAGTGGCACTAAATTACAGAGACATGCATCCATGACCCAGCAACGAACGTGTCGGTCATCAACGTTTGAACCCAAGTCGTAGCAAGCTACATGGACTTAAAGGAACAACGCGTGACATTTCCCCTAAGGGACAGACACATGAACGAAGAAGGACACATGCCGGCCAGCCTACGTGTTCCGAGCAGTAGCAAGCTACCAAGGCTCATTGGAATCACTAGGAGGCATTTCCCTGTAAGGTAGGCTACCAAAGGAAAACAACTAGGTGTCGGATCCCACACATACCAAGCATTTCAAACATACACGCAATATGCTCAATATGTGCAAATACAACATTGCATCACAACAGAACTCTATGACTCAAAGTACTTTATTTAAAAGGCTCCATGAGCCATACATAACATATCCATACAGGTAGGGGTCACATGACCCAACAGTCAAGTCATACAGTCATACAAACACAAGCGGAAGCTACATGTCTGAGTACAAACATCTTAGAAAATAAAATAGGCTTGGTGTAGCCTGACTATCTACAAGGCCCTTCACAAGCTCCAGATCTTAGTACAAAGGTACTCAGCAAGTCTTACCACATAACCTATCATACATGCAACATTATCAAAGGGGGAAAGTGGAGTTTATAGCAGAATGCCAGCTTTGAACCTTGGCTAACCTATACTACAACTCTCAACAGATTTCAAGATGTTATTACGAACACGAGTCCTCTACTCACCACATCAATACACTACCGAGGATCCTCTTCCGTCATCCTACGGAAGGGCCATCCACGGCACTCACGCTTATCTTGAGGCTTTTAGTAGTATCCATCAACTTGTCTATGAACTGTAAGAGTAACCAAGTAGTTCGTACCGCGAACAACGGCTATTCGAATAGATTGATAACCCTGCAGGGGTGTACTTCTTCACACACGCTTTCACCACTTATCGCCGTTTACTCGGCGTGTACTCGGCAACCTTCAAGCGGAAGCCCAGCGAGGGTGTCGGCCACGACCTGACTAACTACTCAAGTCTCTCATCCAGGTTTATCGCCTATTTGGGTTCCATCCGTGGGGAGATCCGGCCGGGGTGTCGCTCACGGCCCCAAACGATGTGTACAGGGTTCCTGAGTCACCAAACGGGCAACCGGTACACCGTGCCACGTACCTGTCGCATCACAACCCACCCCGAGGGTCAGCGTTGTGCACAACCTCCACTAAGCTATAAACACCAGAAACTAGTTGCAACTCCTGGACAGAGATCGAGGGTAATTAATAAGCCGAGAGGGTCCATTGGTTTCGGGCCCAATGCATGGTAGTAACTGGAACTTGAACCACACATACAGATCTCGGGTCCTATGTACGGTTCCAATGAAACAACCCACCACGTACTCCTACATGGCCTTTCATCGATACCTTTACCAAGCGTATTCCACACTTCCTTCTCTTTATCGAAAGATTGTTTCACTCTGATCCATCACCCAGATGAACCAGACCAGACACAATTCTAAGCATAGCAGGCAACATAAACAAATAGCATGGTGGATCACACATCACATGGCTCAATCAACTCCTACACATGCTAGTGGGTTACAACTATTTACTGTGGCAATGACAGGTCATGCAAGGGAATAGGGTTCATCTACCGCAGCAAGTAGCAGTTCACACGCTGTTGCCTTAATGCAATAAAAGAGAGCAGGAGCGAGAAGATTGGGTTTGTATCGGAATGATCAATGATTGCTTGCCTGACAAGGTAGTTGTCGGGTACTGCTCTTCAACTGGATACGCAGCAGTATCCTCGGGAGCAGGACCTAACACAGGGAATACCGGCGATACAATCATTAACAAACAAATGCAACAATATGATGCATGCTCATGACATGGCAAGATGCATGTGTGTTGGCTAATGCAACTAAAACCAGAAGGGTTTGAACCTATTTGAATCAAGGATTCAAATTGAAGTTCAAACTATTATTTAAATAAGTGCATAATCATGTTTTTGATGTACACAGCAAGTTAACTTGTTCAAACATGCATGAAACTAGTGCCATTGGAAAGATTGGATTTTTCTGATCATTTTTCATATATAAATCTTTTCCATCTGAGCTATGGTTGATTTTATATGATTTTTAGAAGTTTTGGGTATTTTCTGGAATTTCCTGAATTATTTTTAAATCTAAAAATCCCAGAAAAACCTTTACTGCGTCAGCATGACATCATGCTGACGTCAGCCAGTCAACAGGGCCAGTCCAGGTCAAACCTGACTGGTGGGTCCCTCATGTCAGTGTCTCAGGAGCTAATTCCGGTCATAACCAGGGTTGACTGGGTTTGACTAACAAAGGGGGCCCACTGTCAGTGACTGTGGTGGTTAAACTAATTACTGTTAGCTACTAAACAACAGGCCATGTCAGCCCGCCGGAGTTTGGCCGGCGGTGACCATATCGCACGGCGGTGACTCGTCGGAATCCCTATTCCGACATCCATTTGCCGCGCGGATGGGCTCGGTGTGCTCCTGGTGATGCACCGCATCTAACGGTGCCACTGGTTGGACGAGAGGTCGCCGGAGTCGACGACGACGAGCTCGTCCGCGGCGGTGCTCGCACGGAGTTGGTCGGGATGGGGTTGTAGTGCACGGTAGGAGGAGCTAAAGCTTGCTTTAGCTTGCTGGTGACCTACTGAAGCTAATGGCGTGCTCAGCCACGAGGTACGGTGCCTATAGCCACGGCGGTGAGTTGGCCGGCGGAGGTGATCATCGGTCAGCAAAGGGGGCGGCGGCTACAAGGCATAAACGAGCCCGTGGAGAGGGGGGTTCGAAGCGTGAGCTCACAGCGGTCGCAGAGGGCGTCGAAGTGAGCTCGGAGACGGTCGGACGACGGCGTACGGGCGGCGGCGATCTCCGGTGCCGGAGGTTGAAGACGACGGCGAGGAGGACGTTGCGGGGCTCCTGGCATCGTGTGCGTCGGTGGGGAGTTTCGGGGCGACGCGGCGGAGCTAGTGGTGCTTCGGGGAGGCGAGGGGGTGGCGTAGAGCGCGGTGTCAGCGGTCGTCGGCGACGAGCTCGCTCGGGGGAGCTCGGCGGAGGGAAGAGAGGAGGGGAAGAGACACGGGGGAGAGGGGAAACGGTCGAGGGGGCTTCGTGACATCGTTCTAGTCCGTCCAGAGGGCCGAGGGGCCAGGCAGGCAGGCAGGAGGTGGCCGGTGCATCGGCGGCGCTCGCCACCGAGCTGCTTCGTGCGCTGGCGCGGCGAAGAAGATGGAGATGCCCCTGGTGGGCCGGGCCGGCTGGGCCAGCAGGTAAGTGGGCTCAGGTAAGTGTTCTTCCTATTTTTTTCTTTTCCTATTTTCTTTCTGTTTTATTTCTTTTGCAGCTTTGTTCAATTAATAAAAATGCCTAAACATTTTTATAACTCATGACACTTGTCATACCTACTGTATATAATATGAACAGTAGGAAACATTATAGTTCATGATTATTTGAGCATTTAAAATATTTTTAAGTATTTAAATGCCCAAACTCAAATACCATATGATTTAATCCAGAGCCTTTGAGTGTCCTAGAAAATTGTGCACCATTTTTGGCAGAGGTTTAAGACCAAGGCAGAAATGATGAACATTTTTGAAGGGCATTTTGGGTACATTGGAAAATATTTTAGCAAACCCTAGTTGTTAGGGGAGGGGTGCTGGGGTTTCTGTTAATCCCATTTCAAGTTTCTTTGAAAGTAAACATGATGCACACTCTAGTTAGGTCCTAATGCAAGTGCTAGCTAGGGATGTGACATGGCCGCCCACATTGCTATGGGACGAATTGGAAAAGTCTACAAACAAGAGCTGAAGGACACTATCTACCAGATATGCGGGCGCGGAGATGAGCAATGGGACATGCTCAGTGCACGGAAGGACATGTCCATTGCAGCTTTCATCCAGGAGTTAAACCAGCACATTCGTCGACAGGAGCACCAGATGTGCGCCGGCATGATAGATTTGAAGAAGGCGTTAACCAGGAACACATAACTAGAAGAGGAACTCAAGTTTTCGTGTGACGGATACGAGGAGGAAATTGCAATACTTGTGGAGAAGAATGACGACCTGACATGGAAGCTATGAGTATTCATGGGAGATCCCGCGCGAGGAGGAGAAGAAGACGAACCCAAGGAGATTCGTTCTGAGGACTACATCATCATCGACGACACCGACTTAGACCGTGATGATAGTGATGATGACTATGTAGACGAAGCTAGAGCAGATATCATGGAATCTTCCACCGATCAAAATTTCTAGAGGACCACCATATGAATAGTAGTTTTTCCCCATATAGTAGAAGTCCGAGCACTTTTGTATCGTTAGTTTAGATCCTTTGTATGACCTTGCTTGAAATTGATTGGTGTGATATGATTGTGTTTGTCTCATGTGCATATGGGTAGTGAATTCCCCCCTAGACCTCATTTCTATTCTAATCTCTTCCCTCTAAACCCATCAGATGCCTCCGAGATGTGAGCCCGGATTTGAGTTTCCCCCTGAGCTCACTCAGTTGATCCAGCAGTAGAACACTTTGATGCAACTTCTTGTCCAGAACCAGAACAATCAGAACAACAACAACAACAACCCTCCACCACCACCACTAGTGGACAACCTAGCTCGTTTTCTAAGGTTGCACCCGCCGGTGTTTTCCAGTAGCGTCGAGCCAATAGTGGCTGATGACTGGCTACGCAAGATTGGAAGGGAGTTGACCACCGCAGGTTGCACAGATGCTGAGAAGGTGCGTTTTGCCGCACATCAATTGGATGGACCAGCAGCCTCATGTTGGGAGAATTACACATCCACTTTTCCTATAGCCAATGTCACTTGGGATCAGTTTCAGTAAGCTTTTCGCACCTCCCATGTCTCAACTAGAGCTATGAGCATGAAGAAGCATGAGTTTCGCAACTTACGCCAAGGAAATCGTATTGTGGCTCAGTACGTAGATGAGTTTAGTACTCTATCTCGCTATGCCCCTGATGATATGGCCACAGATGCCGCAAAGCAGGAGAGGTTTATGGAAGGGCTGAATGATGAGATGAGCATACAGTTGATGGTGGCAACATTCAACAGCTACCAGGAGTTGGTAGACAAGGCTCTTATGATTGAAGGGAGCAACAGCAGATTGAGAGCCGCAAGAGGAAGTATGGACAAGGAAAGAATAATTCTGGAGCCCAGCAGAAGCCCCGGTTCACCCCGAACTCGGGAGGATACACCCATAACCATGGAAGCCACACCCATAATGGAGGGAGTTCTCATAACCACAACGGCTCCAAGAATGGGAATGGGAATGGAGCAAGCAATAATCAGAACTGCTGCACTCCAGCCACACCTGCCAAGAGGGATTTAGGTCACATTACCTATTTCAAGTGTAGGAAGAATGGACACTACGCCACGAAATGCCCGGAAGCAAAGAATGGGAACGGCAATGGAAGCGCTGGGAAGAAGCCCAACCCTTTCAACAGGGGACAAGTGAACCACGTGAACGTAGAGGAGGTTGAAGAGCAGCCTGATGTAGTTGTCGGTAAGTTTTTGGTTAAGTCATTTACCGCAATAGTTCTTTTGATACTGGTGCATCGCATTCATACATTTCAAGGGGATTCATGGATAGATATAAGTTGCCCACCAAAGTACTTATGACCCTTATGTTAGTAAGCTCACCAGGAGCTGAATATATGGCAAATCAAGGATGTTTTCAGATGCCATTGACCATTGGACGCCATGTTTTCCCCTCAGACCTGATAGTTTTGGAGTCACAAGGATTGTATGTGATACAAGGTATGGATTGGCTATCGATGTATGGAGGGAACATCGATTGTGCCAGTAAGTCGATTTTACTTACCACCCCGGAGGGAAAAAGGATCAAGTATGTATCTAGGCATGTGCCTAGGAGGACACAAGTAAATTCTCTCTCTCGAGAGTTGTTCAGGAGGAAGTGCTTGTAGTAAAGGATTACCCGGATGTATTCCCAAAGGAACTACCAGGCATGCCGCCAGATAGAGACATTGAGTTTTTGATAGAGCTATTGTTAGGCACCGGACCAATATCGAAGAGACCATACCGGATGCCAGCGAATGATCTGGAGGAGATCAAGAAGCAGATTAAGGAGTTATTGGAGAAATGATTCATTCGACGAAGTTCATCACCCTGGGGAGCCCCAGTGCTAATGTCGAGAAGAAGGATGGATCTTTAAGGATGGTCATTGATTATCGGGCACTGAACGAAGTGACCATTAAGAATAAGTACCCACTGCTGATGATCAATGATTTGTTTGACCAACTTCAAGGAGCTAAAGTATTCTTCAAGATTGATCTACCATCAGGATACCACCAGTTGAAGATCCGAGAAAAAGATATACCTAAGACAACCTTCACCACAAGGCATGGGTTATATGAATATACGGTTATGTCATTTGGATTGACTAACGCCCCTGCCTATTTCATGAGTATGATGAATAAGGTGTACATGGAGTTCTTGGATAAGTTTGTCGTGGTATTCATTGATGATATTTTGGTGTATTCGAAGAACAAAGAGGAACACGAGGAACATTTGTGTTTGGTTCTCGAGAAGCTCGGAGAACATCAGTTATATGCCAAGTTCAACAAATCTGAGTTTTGGTTGAAGGAAGTTGGATTCTTAGGACATGTTATATAAGGAGAAGGTGTAGCAGTGGATCCTATCAAGGTGCAGGCAATCACTGAGTGGTTGGCACCCACCTCAGTTGGAGAAAGCCGCAGTTTTCTTGGACTCGCGGGATATTACCGGAGATTCATAGAGAATTTCTCCAATATTTCAAAGCCTATGACTGCATTGTTGAAGAAGGACACAAAGTTTCATTGGATTGAAGAGTGTGAAGAAAGTTTCCAGGAGTTGAAGAAACATTTGACGACAGCCCCAGTGCCGATCTTGCCAGATATACACAAGGATTTCCAAGTGTATTACGATTCTTCTCACTTAGGACTTGGAGGAGTAGTCATGCATGATGGAAGAGTTGTTTCTTATGCATCTCGTCAACTCCGACTGCACGAGTTGAATTATGCTACGCATGATTTGGAGCTAGTAGCCGTGGTGCATGCGCTCAAAACCTGGAGACATTTACTTATTGGAAACCGTTGTGATGTTTACACGGATCACAAGAGTTTGAAGTACATTTTCACCCAGAAGGAGCTAAACCTCAGGAAGAGGAGATGGTTGGAGCTCATAAAGGATTATGATATGAAGCTGCACTATCATCCATGCAAGGCCAATGTCGTTGCAGACGCTTTGAGCCAGAAAAGTTATGTCAATACCCAAGTAAATGGGGGATTGCCAAAGGAGTTAGCAGAAGATCTCAGGGAGCTTCGTTTGGAGATAGTCCCTAGAGGTTTTGTTGCAGCCTTGGAGGTTCAGTCAACATTATTGGGAAAGATACGAGAAGCTCAGAAGGATGACAAAGAAATTGCAGAAATAGAGGAGAAGATGAGTGAAGGAAAAGCCAAGGGTTTTCGTGAGGACGAACACGACACCTTATGGTTTGAGGACCGAGTCTATGTGCCCAACAACGCCGAGATCAGGAAGTTGATACTGCATGAAGCACATGATTCACCATACTCGATACACCCCGGAAACACTAAGATGTATTTAGATTTGAAGGAACGTTTCTGGTGGACGGGAATGAAGAAGGACATTGCCGAGTATGTAGCCGTATGTGATGTATGCCAGAGAGTGAAGGCAGAACATTAGAAGCCAGCAGGATTACTACGACCTATGCCGATACCCGAATGGAAGTGGGATAAGCTTGGCATGGATTTTATCACCGGATTACCCAGGACCCGATCGAGATATGACTCTATCTGGGTAGTAGTGAATCGCTTGACCAAAGTAGCCCACTTTATCCCCGTGAAAACCACCTATACCAGTGCGAAGTTGGCCAAGATATACATGACCAGGATCGTATGTCTGCACGGAGTTCCGAGGACCATCATATCACATAGAGGAACACAGTTTACTTCAAAGTTTTGGCATCAACTACACCAGACTTTGGGTACTAGGCTAGAGTTCAGTATGTCCTTTCATCCGCAGACTGATGGACAGACCGAGAGAGTAAATCAGATTCTGGAGGACATGTTGAGAGCTTGCGTGCTAGATTATGGATCTAGTTGGGATGACAACTTGCCCTACGCAGAGTTTTCGTACAACAACAGTTACCAGGCCAATTTGAAGATGGCACCATTCAAAGCATTGTATGGGAGGAGATGCCGAACGCCGTTGATGTGGGATGAAGTCGGAGACCGTCAATTATTCGGACCACACCTGATCAAAGAGTCAGAAGAGAAGGTTAAGCTGATTCAAGATAGACTGAAGGTAGCTCAGTCCAGGCAGAAGAGTTATGCGGACTCGAAATGCAAAGATGTAGTCTATGAAATCGAAGACAGAGCGTACCTGAGGGTATCACCTCTACGAGGAGTTAAGCGCTTCGGTGTCAAGGGAAAGTTAGCCCCGATATATGTATGGCCATACCGTGTTTTGGAACGCATGGGAGAGGTTGCCTACAAGTTAGAGTTACCCAAAGGATTGTCAGGAGTTCATGACGTGTTTCACGTTTCCCAGCTTAAGAAGTGCCATGCTGAGATGGCCGATATTCCCTTTAGAGATACAGTGCCCCTGGAAGTAACTCAGCTGGATTTAGTGATCTAACTAACGAGGAGAAACCGGTCAAGATCCTCGAGTTTGCAAGCAGAGTCACCCGCAACAAGGTTATCAAGTTTTGCAAAGTTCAGTGGAGCCACCATACCGAGGATGAAGCCACTTGGGAACGAGAGGATGATCTATGCAAGGACCACCCACACCTATTTTCTTGCCAACCCAAATTTCGAGGGTGAGATTCATCTTAAGGGGGTAGGTTTGTAACATCCCAAATTTTCAATTTGGAATGTTATACATAGGTCATCTTGCATATCATATTTGATTTGCATTTGTGTGTTGTGATTCTCGAAATTCTAAGAAACTCAAGGACTCACGGAGAGAGTTGGGGATTTTACCGTTTTCATATTTGAGTTTCTCAAATATCGGTACGAGGATCACTTTGGTTTTAATTGTTTTTCTCTCCGAAAATATTTCATAACAAAATATATGAGCGGAGATAATATGACTTCTCCAAAACAAAAGAAATATTGGAGGAAAAATATTAAAATAAATTATTTTATTTTATTTGGATTTATTTGCAATTTTATTTGCATAGGAAAAATACGCGTTTATCAAAATTGCATTTAGGTCCAGGAAAATGTTCACTTTGTCCTAAATAATATTAGAGGACGGTGAAAATTTATTTCGGAATTTTTCGAGTCCGTTTAGTATTTCTTCTGTCCGTTTTGCTGCGTCGGGATTATTTATAAAAAAAGGGGAACCGACCTAACGGGCCGTGTCCGACCCGGACACTCCGCCCGGCCGCCTTTATAAGCCGCTAACCCCCTCAGCCCAGCCCAGCCCAACCCAAACCCTAGCCGCCGGCCCCGCCGCCTCGAGCCCCGCGCCGCGCCGCCACCCGCCGCCGCGTCGTCCCATCGTCGTCGCCGTAGTTCGCCGATGTTGCCGCGTTTTTTTCGTTCGGTTTTTTAGGTGAACCCTAGATCTAAACCCCGGTTTTTTCAGATCGGTTTTTCCCCAGTTTTTCCATTCGGATCTAGTTTGCAAACGTTCGTTCGTTTAGATCTGTTAACGAACGATTTCGTTCGTTAGTTTCTTTTAGCGAACGTTCGTTTGTTAGCCTGTTTGTCGCATTTACTTTTTCAGGGTTTTTCCATTATTATTTTCGATCGCGATTTCTGCCCTGATCTTCGTTTTAGTTTAACTTTTTCGCTCGTTAGTCGGAATCAGGCGAACCAAGCGCCTAGATCTTCGTCTCGAAACCCTCTTTCTGTTTAACCAACTTGAACAAGGTTTTGGTACTGTAAAATTTGACTTTAGTACAATCTAGTAAACATATCTTGTTTTCTTTCGTAGTTTGAGTTTCGTTGCTCCGTTTGATTTGATTCTTTTTGCAAACCTGAGTTCTTCAGTTGAACTTTCTGGTTAGATCTTCTTGTTTGAGATTTACCCATGCATCTTTGCTTGGTTGCTTATGTGTGCTATTGTTTGTTTGCGATAGAATTCCTGGAGTGCGAAGCGTGGTACTACGAGTCCCTAGGTTTTGCGAATCGTCAGCAAGGCAAGTAACACTTTGATCATACCCTTTATTACCCAGTTTTTATGCATTAGTTCAACCCTCACACATTGCATGAGTAGGATCTCCTAACATGTGGGTCTGGGAAGTAGATTGTGGTAGAACCTATTACCTGCATTATTATCAAACCCCTGGGAGTTACTTCTACGTTATGCTTAGGTTGCCATGCTATGCTCGTAGATGTGGATTGGGTTTGAGAGTATCCTTGATAGATGTGAGATTGTTAATTAATGGTCCAACTTAAGGTGGCTACTTTAATACACATCTGGGTGGATTGGTTGCAGGGAACCTGGAGAATCCAGTGTTGTCCTAGGAAATCCCGGAGGAACCGTGTGATTATCCTATGGAATGCCACCCAGGCTCAAAGGGATCATAAAACTATTCATGCTAGAAACTTCTGTGTGCAGCCACAATGCCATTATGGGCTCTGGCATAGTTCAGTATGTTGTGTGAGCTCTTTCTGTGGTGGACTAGATGATGTAGGGGAAAGTAGGTGTACGGGTCCACCCGGGGTAAAGAGTAAATGCTTCTGAAAGACCGTGTCTCGGTCATCCGTTTCTCAAACACCATGCAGTGTGAGAAATCCAGCGGAGGAGATCGAGTCTTGTGGAGAAAAGTGCACAAACCTCTGTAGAGTGTACAAACTAGTCATGATTAGCCGTGTCCCCGGTTATGGACATCTTGAGTATCTGGTACTTGAATTATCGGATTGATCTCATCTCTCTAAAACTAATTTGTTGGGTTAACTAAGATGGTTTTATTTGGGATTGAGTTGGAGGAACCTTCTCAATGATGTTTCAACTACCATGATAGTTAAAATAAAATTTATTCCTTTGTTCTAGGAAAAAATTGGCTTTATGCAAAAACATTATAACCTTAGAGCCTCCACCAGCCATATATGCATGTAGTGTTAGCCTTTATTCTGTTACTTGCTTTACTGTGTTATCTTGTCAGCATATTCCATGTGCTGACTCGTTTCGGGTTGCAACATATCATGCTGCAGACTTTTCAGAAGAAGAGTAAGGTGCGCTAGGTCATTTGTCATGCACTCAGCTATGCCGTTGGAGTTGATGGACTCACTTTATCTTCCAAGCCTTCCGCTGTTATCGTGTTAGATGGCCTTATGCCATGTTATTTCGTAATAAGTTCTCTTTTGAGACATTCGATGTAATAAGTGTGTGATTGCCACTCTGTTATAAATCCTTCAAGTACTGTGTGTGTCAGTATTACCGATCCAAGGATGACACAGAACACAGAGACTTCGGTCCATTCGGATCATGGTCGCTACAGTCTTGTCACCCCGTTTCCGCAGATGGCTTACAACGCAAGCTTGCGCAGCGCGCGGGGGCGTTATTTTGGCCAAACGGTGGTGCCAATGGATCGTCGGTGAGCCCGTTCCCGCGCAACCTCGCAGGTTCCCACGCAAGCTTCCTGCCCGACTCGGTGAAATCCCCCAAAATCCCAATGCTTACCGAACTGCTATATAAACACTCACGGCCGACGAGTCTTGCGTCGCATTTTCCCCTCCCTCCCTGTAGCTTATATCGTCTGCTTCTCCCACAATTGCCAATAACACTTGTCTTCTTCGTCACTAGGCCACTCCGCCGTCATCAGAGGACAGCTCTAGCTGGGAGGCTACACCGCGGCGGCGGCGCAGTCCTCGGCGTAGTGTAGTGCGTGTGGCGTCCCTGTTGGGTGTGCGCGGAACACCCACCACACGCTCCGTTGTCGTTGCCCGTCGGCAGCTGTTGCTGGCCGCCATTGCCGCCACACCACCGTCGAAAGCCAGGGCCATCGCTCGGGCCGCCGCCATGGCTCGAAGACGGGATGTGGCCGTCGTGGCCGCCACCCCACTGCCGGCCACCGTGGCCTCCGCCACCGCTCCCCGAAGGTGGGACGTGGTGGTCGTGGACGCCACCCCGTCGTTGGCCGCCGTGGCCTCCAGCCCACCGTCGACCGCCGGGTTCATCACCCGCTCCGCCACCGCCTCTGGAAGGTGAGAGGGGAAGGTGGATGCCCGCACGTGCGTCAGCGACCTTGCGTGCTACACCGAGTTCCTGCGAGAGAAGGAGGAGCGCCTCGTCGAGCACACAAAGAGCCTTACCGCCGCCGTGGCCCCGACACACGCCGCCTCATAGGCGAGGAACCAGGAGATCTACGTGGAGAACCACCGCAGCGAGAGGGGTCGTCTGGAGCGAAAGAGGGCGTTCAAGGTGAGCGTCGCTGAAGGTGCAGCAGCGACATGCACCGTATTGCAGTTGTCCAGCTTGTCGGTAGGCTCCTCCTCCTCTGCCTCTTATTGAGCGCACTCAGCAGAGGCGAGGCTGTTGGAAATAGTACAAAGCCCCACTGTAGTAGTAGTATTTAGGGGCTATTTTGCTTAGTTCATCTGACTATTGATGTGGTGGAAATGTACAACGTACTTAAAATTAGCTAGTATATAAAGGAGAACTAGCTATTTTAGTATGTGGTTGGCAACAATTGGTGAAAAGTTTGTTCGGTTCAGCTATCGAGTTGAACTATTTTTATAAGGAATGACTGCTTAATCTATGAATGAATTATATGCTTAATTACTGAATTTTAGTTGCAAAAATTAGATACTGCTAATGATTTTTAGCTTAATATTTTGATAAATTGTAGTGTTACAAGGTTGACAAACTGAAAGTGCGTTATATCGACTAGAGGGGGGGGGGTGAATAGGCGATTTTTATGAATTCTTCACCGAGGAATTTGCCGTTGAGGAAATTCCTTAGCGAAGAACTACTTGCAGCGGAATAAGTACTCAGAAGTAAACATGACAGAATACAAGCATGGTCATTATGAAGAAATGAAGACAAACACAGAGTACAAAAAGCGTAATCACAGGATAACACATGATGAAGACAAACATAATGAAGAAATTGAACTGAGGAAATTGAGAAAGTCTTCAGTCAAAGTCTTCAAACAGATATGAACAAGCACACAACACAAATACGAGGAATTGAAAGAGTTGAGGAGATAGAACCAGTAAGCTTGGTGAAGACAATGATTTGGTAGACCAGTTCCAACTGCTGTCTCAGTTGTACATCTGGTTGGAGCGGCTAGGTATTTAAACTTGAGGACACACAGTCCCGGACACCCAGTCAAGGACACACAGTCCAAGACACCAAGTCCTCACCGTATTCTCCTTGAGCTAAGATCACACAGACCTCGCCCAATCACTCGTGGTAAGTCTTCAGGTGACTTCCGAACCTTCATAGACTTGGTCACTCGGCAATCCACAATTCCTCTTGGATGCTCTAGACCTTGACGCCTAACCGTCTGGAAGAAGCGCAGTCTTCAAAGGTAACAAGCGTCGGATCCACGCAGGATCAATCTCTTCAGTGATGCTCAATCACTTTTGGGTTGAAGGTTTTGGGTTTGGTTTCGGGTTTTTCCTCACTTGATGATTTTCGCTCAAAGTCCTCGGAGGATGGGTTGCTCTTATGACAAGTGTCAGTTTCTCGCGGAGCAGCCAACCAACTAGTGGTTGTAGGGAGTGGCTATTTATAGCCTAGGGAGCATCCCGACATGATAAGACATAAATGCCCTTTAATGATATGACCGTTAGGTAGGTAGATATTTTGGGACAGCTGGCTCGTAGCACAGCAACGGTCGGAAATTTGAGTATCAAATTCCTCAGGGCTATCATGTTCCTCACTATGTAGGTAATCCGCACTGGAGAATTCCTAACTCTTCAGTCAGAGCAAATTCCTCAGAGACCAGAAGAACTTCGTCTCTGTTAGTGAAGAATATGACTGAACTGTATGGGATTTCCAATGGCTTCACTCGAAGGGATTGGTAGGTGTAGGATTTTGAGTTAAGCATCACATGGACATTTTTCCTTAGTATTTCCTCGACCCCCTTTAACAGTACAATGTTTCCTATGACTCAAGAAAAAGAAAATGAAACTATAAAAACAAAAGTCTTCATGCTTCATGTTCCTCAACTGAATACCAAGTCTTCAGGGTCACACCAATTTCTTCACTTTCAAAGTCTTCAGAAAGTCTTCAGAAATCCAAAGTCTTCAGTCGAAGAACTTCATTTTTAGGGGTCGACTTTCCCTGTAATAATCAAACTCCTCATAGACTTATAGACCTGTGTACACTCACAAATACATTAGTCCCTTAACCTATAAGTCTTCAATACACCAAAATCACTAAGGGGCACTAGATGCACTTACAATCTCCCCCTTTTTGGCGATTGATGACAATATAGGTTAAGTTTTCAACGGGGATAAACATATGAAGTGTAAATACTGATGTTGAGGAATTTGATTGCAAGATATAGAAGAACTCCCCGTGAAGTTGTGCATAGTGAGGAATTTGCTTTTGAAGCAATGCACACTTGAAGAGTAGAATCATGGAGATCTCCCCCTATATCTTGTAATTCATACACGCATTTGACATACAATATGAAGGATTTGAAATGCACGATGAAATATGGTGACTGATTTAATTCAACATGCGTGCATAACATTAATGTGGAATAAGCATGCAGAAACACCACAGCAAAAGTATCAGGTCACCATAGAGTTTAAGTTTACAACTCGATCCACAAAGTCATCAGAAGAACGAGTGTTGTAACTTAGCAAAAAAACGCCCATATATATAGACCCGCTTGAAGAATAACTCAAATCCCCCCCTTTGTCATCGAATGACCAAACGGATTGAAACTGAGGACTAACGCCCCTGAAGAATCTCAAGATGATGAAGGAGCGCCAGTGTTGTTGGGGTCGATAGTTGAAGTAGGGCCTGCCGCAGTGTCGTCCAGGTCTTCATACTCGTCGGTCTCGCGTGATGAAGAATAAGAGCTGGCCACCAAGGGAGGAACCTTGACCTTCTTGTATTTCTTCGGAGGAGGAGCAGACCAGTCAAAGTCATCCTTGAGACCCATTTTCTTCAGATCTTCTTCGTCATATAGATGAGACAGAATAGCCCATGTGCGGTTTAGGGTTTCATGTAGGTAGTAATGGTTTTTCTTCACTGCATTATGTGTAGAGGTCATGTTGTGAATAATCGAACCAAACTGACGCTTGACCCATTTGTGGTTGCGATCAACCTTCTGATGAAGACTAAGGAGAAGCTCACGATCAGTCATCACCCTGGGAGCTGTGCCTTGCGGATTTTGCTTTGGAGCGTTGGCGGCAGACTCATGAGTGGCAGAGTCATCATTGGTGGAATAAGATGCAGCTTTGCGAAACTGGCCATCCAATGGACGAGTGCCTTCATAAAAAACAGCACTGGCCTTGCCCTTGTCATCAGCTGAGGAAAATGTCCGTTTGAGGACTTCAATTGGGGGCAAGTAGCTGCAATGATTGAGAGTGTTAGCTTTGTAATTCACTGAAGACCTTGTCCTGATGAATCTCATAATCCAAGGAGCATAAGGCTTCAGGTTGAAAGGGGACAGTGCAACATTTGCCATTGTCCTCATGAAGAAATCATGAAAGTTGACGGGAACGCCATGGATGATGTTGAATAGCAGGTTCTTCATGATGCCAACGACTTCTTCATCATTCGAGCGGCCCTTGATTGGACTCAAAGTCTTCATCAGAATGCGATAGACAGTCCTTGACAGAAACATCAATTCCTTCACGAGGAATTTGGTCTGTGGAGCTTGTCCTGGCATCAAAGGCTTCATGAGCACTTGCATGTAGTGATCAGTGAGTTCAGTTTCTTCATACATGCAACGTGCAGCTTCATTTGGAGGACTGAGGGGCAGAGCCTGAAGCAATTCAGAGGCTGGAGCTTTGTAATGAGTGTTTTCAGACATCCAGTCCAGCACCCATGAGTTGATGTCTTCAGAATTGCCGGTGATGTGCAGGGTTGCATAAAATTGAAGAATCAATTCTTCATTCCAATCGCATATATCTGTGCAAAAACCGAGAAGTCCAGCGTCGTGAAGAACACTAAGGACCGACATAAAACACGGCAGAGACTCCATGTCCACGTGAGGAATGTGCTGATGCGCAAAGACTTTGTCTTTATTGTATAACACCGAGGAATAGAAATTCGCCTGACTGGCAGTCCAGAAACGCCTATTCCTTATGCGAGCAGAGTCATAGGGATTGAAATCAGTGAAGAACACATGCTCGCCGAAGAAATCAGCCTTCTTGAAAGATTGCTTCCTTGAGAAAGGATCCTTTGGCTTCGGTTGAGGAGTATCTTTCAATTGCATCACTACCTCTGAATTAGCAATCTCAGGTTCTTTAGTCTGAGGAATTTCTTGTTCCTCTTCAGCATCAGTCTTCATCGATTCAGCAGCAGTAGCAGTTTCTTCAGCACTAGTGGCTGGAATGTCTTCATGAACAAACTGTGTGGGGTGAGTTTCCTCAGAGCCCAATGGAACAATTGGTGCTGTTGAATGAGGAATTTGTTGGAGTGGCGTGAACAAAGGGGAGTTGGGATGTTGACTATCCCAGAAGTCATCACTCATCAGTGGAGTGGAATTCTCGATGTCCACGTCAGAATCTTGTTCTTCCATTTCTTCAACACCGACCTCTTCAGCACTAAACTGAGGCATATGCGAGGAGATGATTGGGGTTGAAGGGATAGGATCCGCTTCAATTTCTTAATCCGTCTGCTCTGAGGAAGCAGCAGAGGGAATGTCTTCATCCGATTCACTTGGAATCACATAGTCTTGATCAAAAGGAACAAGGTTCTTTGATGGCATAGATGAAATGGGAACGACATCAATTGGATTCTCAGCTGAGCTTGTCAATGGCTTCAATTTCTTCGGAGCTGAAGAATCTGAAGAAGCTGATGCCTTCCTTTTCTTCACAGCTGCACGCTCTGCAGCCTTTGTCTTCTTCACATCTAATGCACATGGAAGGATTGGAGTTGGAGTAGGCGCAGGAGCAGCAGAGGAATTTGGTTCATTTTCTTCAGGCACAACTGATGCAGTTGTCCTGACTTCTTCACGATCTTCAGGTGCAACATTTTGAGCTTCAGCTGGCCTGACATTTTCTTGAGGCACAACACTAGAGGTTGCCCTGGCAATTTCTTCAGCGGCTGGAGTGGAGTCATCAGCCCTGGGATTTTCTTCAGCAGCTAGATTTTCTTCAGTGGTGCTGGCATGTCCTTCAGCAGACTGAGCAGATGCTTCAGCCTGAGGAATTTCAATATGCGTCTTGCGAAAAGCACTAGAAGAAAAACCTTTGGTCAGATTGACAAATCTGACTTTGACGCCCAACCAGTCAGCACGATATGCTTCAAATTCATTACTAAGGGCTTTGATTTCACCCTGAATCTTGACTAGTTCTTCAGTAGTCATATTGACAACATTTTTCTTCAGGAAGCACTCCTTCTTGTACTGCGCTTTCTTGGTCTGCCTGGCCTGTTCAAATTTCCATTTTTCTTCGCCTATGAAGGCGGTCAACATATGACTTTTGCCAGGAGTCAGATTGAAATCAGGCATAGGAGTGTTGGGGTCCTTGTGCCAGAGATCAATGAAATCAAGGATCACCTTGGGATCCAACAGCAGTGGTACTTCACTTCCTTTGGCTCTAGCGGCCCTTTCTTGCCTGTCTCTGATGATTTGAACAAGTTCTTCATCATCAGCTTCGTCATCGGACGACACTTGGAAAGCAACTTGCTTCTTATGAGGACTTGGGCGAGAGCCTCGTCCAGCAGTTGTCTTTTTCTTCGGCAGTGAGGGACCAACTGAGGAACTTGGTATCGCTGAGGAACTCGGAGCAGCTGAGGAGCTTGTAGAGGCTCCTGAGGAAATGGATATGCCTACAGTCCTCTGACATGTGTCAAGATGCAATGGAGCAGAAGGTTTTATTGCAGCATCTGAAGACTTTTGCGGAGGAGCTGAGGACTTTGGAGGAGCAGAAGCAGTCTGAGGAATTTGCCGTGAGGGCTTTGAAGAAACTGGCCGTGAGGGCATTGCTGAGGAAGAAGCACTTGGCCTGTGAGCAGGCTTCTTAGCCATGGCCTTCTTAGGCTTGGAAGCAAAGGCCTCAGCAGAGGCAACATCAGCAGCAGAGTCTTCATTGAATTTCCTCACTGCATCTTTTGCTTGTCTGACCAACTTGGCCTGGCGCTTGGCCCATTCTTCAGGAAAGTCCTCACCATGCTTGATGCTTGTGGGATCAGCAACTTGGCCAGGTGCCAGTGGAGATCTTGGGCAGGGAGGATTTAGTGCGAATTTTTTCATGTATTTGGGAGTGATATATCTGTACTCCCTCCACTCACGTGCCCATATCCTCTCTATTCTTTGTATGCACACTTTGCGCTGATTCTTGTCCTCTTTTCCAAATTTTGCCTCATCAGGAGTGCAATAGTCAGCATACACGTCTTCAGGTATCTCAAAAGCCGTATTGACCTCAGGCCTTTTTCCTTCTTTCTGCGGCTTCTCTCCATCAGCCATTTTCTTCAGATGAGGAATTTGAACAATTGATTTCTCTTAAGAAGTATGCAACTTTTCTTCAAGGAACGCTGCAAATGAGTTAAGTTGATGAGAACCTGGTGATTCAGCAGCAGACATGAGTACCTGTGAACAGAGTATAGTTGCGAGGATTTTGGAGAGGCCATATGCGTTCTCAGAAGTTTTTGTAAAAAGAACAAGTTTGAGGAATTTGACCAGATGTGTCTTGAAGAATTTCACAATGCGTTCTTTGTCTTAGGTTCCATAGTTGTATAGATTGAAAAATCCACACAATTGAGGAATCTTGAAGAAAATCATAGCTTAGAGAAATCAAATCAAGAACAGAGGATATGTGAGGTGTTTAGTGTGTGAAGATTTGATAAAGAAAACACCTTTTGTGAATTTTGAAGAACACGTTTGAATCAAAGAGGGCAGTAAAAGTAACTTTTAATTACCCTGGATGAAGAACACGACGAACTGTGAGATGGAGAAGTGAAGTTCGTCTGTGCAGATCTTCCACGCCCTAACTTGGCGGAGGAAGACAACTACGGCGGCGGCGGAGTGAAGAAATCCGCGGCCGGCGCGAGTACGACGGCGAAGAGGTGGAGGCAGCGAAGCTCTTCCTCACCGGCGACGATGGAGTAGCGGCGGCGCTAGGGTTGGAGAAGCTCGAGCAGGAGAGTGAGAACGAGCGGAGTAAAAAGTGAAGCGAAGGAAGGGGAGGGGTATTTATAGCTGAGATGAAAAAAACCGTTCGCCCGAAGAAATAGGACGAACGTGCCCCTGACCCTTCTCATTCGCACGATATGTGTCACCCACGTACTGTGTAGTGGAGATCGTGTGAGATCGTGGCTGAATAGATAAGTATTGTCGAGGAATGCAGAACGATTTGAGCGGCAAAACCGAAAATTTTGGAAAGGATAAGTTTTAACGTTGCGTTTGCAATTTCTTCAGCTGACAAGGACACAGTGAAGATTCTGAACAAGTTTCAAATAGAACGCATATAAAGAATTTGTGAATGGAATGGGTTGAGTTTAGCATAGAGGGGGAAGGGTCCGATCACATTCACTTAGCAGAAAAAACAACTTGAAGAAATAGCAATAAGTGAATGTTGTAGAGGACATAAACTCGTATATATATATATATATATATATATATATATATATATATATATATATATATATATATATATATATATATATATATATATATATATATATATATATATATATATATATATATACAGCCGATCTATTCTCATAACATTATGAGAATAATATTCTCATAACACTTCCGAACTGCATTGCAAAATTGCATTGGAGAGCTAAACGCACCGCACCACAGAGACCAGCGAACTTCATGTTGAAAAAACTGTACGTGTTGTTTTTTCGGTACCTTTTTTGCTCTAATTTTTTAACCGTTTACCGGAATTATGCGTGTAATATACCGTTGAAAAGCTATGGAGTAGACGCATATTCGCCATGTTGAACACTTTTCAAGATTCCGCACGGTTTAAGAGCAGTTTCGAAAATCGTGCGGCTCACAACGAATGGCAGCGAGCGTTTTTTGGCGTTTTTTTCTAAACCGCTCGTCGGAACGAAACATATGATAGACCGTTGGAAAGGTATCGTCGCCACGCATCTTTTTCGTATCTATTATTTTTTCTAATTCGCTACGGTTTAAGAGCAGTTTTGAATTTACTAAATCGCGGAATTGTTTTTTCGAATTTTTTCAAATTTTCGGTACTGTTTTCACTCCAGTTTTTTAACCGTTTGTCGGAACAAGGCGTGTAATATACTGTTGGAAAGCTAGGAACGAGGTGCAACTTTCATATGTTGAAATATTTTTGAGATTCCTTACGGTTTTTAGTTAAATTTGAAAATCGTGCGGCTGACTACGAACTGCAGCGGCCGTTTTTGCGCGCGTTGAGAAGTGTTTGAGAAGTGAGCTGCTTTCCGATGTGTGTTTTGTTTTTTGATCACGAAGTGAACCGCATTACTCTTTTTGTGTTGTTTTTGGTAACAAATTTTTTTTGAGATTCCGCTATTTTTTTTTTTTTGCATTTTCATGTTTTGAG
>LR738713.1:406903636-407102763 GCA_902687465.1 Secale cereale
CCTACATATGTTGGAAAGGTATCTGGACGTCCTGCGTGGCGGCGGTGCAGATCGGTGGCTGGCGCGTGGGGAGGCGGTGGTCGGGGGGCGCGTGCGGAGGGAGTGGCCGGGCGGCGCATCAGGAGGGGGTGGGTGGCTTGCCGGGCGGCGCTTGGGGAGGCGGTGGCCGGGCGGCGCGTCGGGAGGTGTTGGGTGGCCGGCCGAGCAGCACGCCCGGAAGTGGTGGATGGCCGGCCGGGCGGCGCGTCGAGAGGGGATGGGTGGCCGCCGGGGAAGGGAAAGGAACGGGTGGCGCCGTGGCTGCAGGCTGTGGAAGAGCGCGAGGTGGGGGGCGGCGCCATGGAGGGACTTGGTGCGGCGGCGCGGGATAGGTGGTGCGGTGGTGGAGCATCGGGGAGAGAGAGGAGAGTGGGTGGCTGAGGTGAGGATAAGGTCGGATGGGGTTCGTTCGGTTCCTTCGCGCGGTTAGTTTTGTAGCTATGGATAGATCCTGAGTGTTATGAGAATAAGGCTAGTGTTAGGAGAATAGGGTCTTAAGGGGTGTTATGAGAATAGACCCACCTTATTCTCATAACAAAGGCCTTATTCTCATAACACCCCCACACCCCTTCCCACCCCCCACTTAACACAGTTTCTAGCGCGGCAGCGCCCGCACACCACGGCCCCTCCCCACCCCTCCCCGATCCAACCACCACGCAACGCCGCTCGCCCCAGCCCCCAACCACCACACGCCGCCCACCGTCGGCCACCACCCCGTGCCATCCTCCCCGGCGACCAACCACCCTGCGCCACCCGCCCCGGCGACCAACCACCCCGCGCCTCCCTCCCCGGCCAACACCCAGCGCCGCCTACCCCTACAACCTCTCCGCGCTCCCCGCCCCGTCGTGATTCACTAATTGTGCCGCCGCACCTCGGCCATGCCGGCCCTCTTCATCCGCCGCAGCACCTCCATCCAATCTGCCTCCCGGAGCCGACGAGGATCCACCGCGCGGTGCATCAACAACCGCCGTAGGGGCTGCTCTCGATCTGGGAGCAGCAGCACCTCCCCGTCAGATCCGACGAGGGTCATGGCGCCGTGCAGTTCAGATCGGGTACTCACCCCGTCCCACACTGTCCACCGCAGGGGAGAAGGACAAGGAGCTCCACCACCGGCCCCTCTGCGCCTCCAAGGTGCAGAGGGATCGGCATCTGCGCTCGGATCCGACGATGGACTGCATCGACGTGCCTACCGCCAGATCAAGCGCCCGCTGGCCATAAAAATGTAGGGGAACATAGTATTTTAAAATTTTCCTACGATCACGCAAGATCTATCTACCAGATGCATAGCAACGAGAGGGAAGAGTGTGTCTACGTACCCTCGTAGACCGGAAGCGGAAGCGTCAAGTGACGCGGTTGATGTAGTCGAACTTCTTCGCGATTCAACCGATCAAGCACCGAACGTACGACACCTCCGCGTTCAGCACACGTTCAGCTTGATGACGTCCCACGAGCTCTTGATCCAGTTGAGCTTCACAGGAGAGTTTCGTCAGCACGACGGCGTGGTGACGGATATGATGTATTCACCGGCGCAGGGCTTCGCCTAAGCACCGCGACGGTATGACCGAGGTGTGTTTCTGTGGAGGGGGGCACCGCACACGGCTGGAACAATTCAACTTGTGTGTCTTTGGGTGCCCCCTGCCCCCGTATATAAAGGAGCAAGGGGGGAGGCCGGCCGGCCCTTGTATGGTGCGGCTAGGGGTGCAATCCTACTAGGAATAGGATTGCAATCCTATTCCTAGTAGGAACCACCAAAGAAGGAAGAGAGGGAAAGGAAAAAAGGGAGAGGTGGCGACCCCCAATCCTAGTCCAACTAGGAACCCTAGGTGGGGCGCCGGCCAGCCCTATGGGCTGCCTCTCTCTTTTCCATAAGGCCCACTATGGACCATCCCCCTTCGTAGGGGGTTCCGGTAACCCCCTCCGGCAATCCCGTTAAATCCGAAACTTTTCCGGAACACTTCCGGTGTCCGAATATAGTCATCCAATATATCAATCTTTATGTCTCGGACATTCCGAGACTCCTCGTCATGTCCGTGATCTCATCCCGGACTCCGAACTACCTTCGGTACATCAATACTCATAAACTCATAATATCGATCGTCATCAAACGTTAAGCGTGCGGACCCTACGGGTTCGAGAACTATGTAGACATGACCGAGACTCATCTCCGGTCAATAACCAATAGCGGAACCTGGATGTTCATATTGGCTCCTACATATTCTACGAAGATCTTTTATCAGTCAGAACCGCATAACAACATACGTTGTTCCTTTTGTCATCGGTATCTCCATACCTAGTTCAATCTCGTTACCGGCAAGTCTCTTTACTCGTTCCGTAACACATCATCTCGTGACTAACTCATTAGTCTTTTGCTTGCAAGGCTTATTGTGATGTGTGTTACCGAGAGGGCCCAGAGATACCTCTCCGACACTCGGAGTGACAAATCCTAATCTTGATCTATGCCAACACCACGAATACTTTCGAAGACACCTGTCGAGCATCTTTATGATCACCCAGTTATGTTGTGACGTTTGATAGCACACAAGGTGTTCCTACGGTATTCGGGAGTTGCATAATCTCATAGTCATAGGAACATGTATAAGTCATGAAGAAAGCAATAGCAGTAAAACTTAAACGATCATAGTGCTATGCTAACGGATGGGTCTTGTCCATCACATCATTCTCCTAATGATGTGATCCCGTTGATCAAATGACAACTCATGTCTATGGTTAGGAAACATAACCATCTTTGATCAATGAGCTAGTCTAGTAGAGGCATACTAGGGACATACTGTTTTGTCTATGTATTCACACATGTATCAAGTTTCCGGTTAATACAATTCTAGCATGAATAAAAGACGTTTATCATGATATAAGGAAATACAAATAACATCTTTATTATTGCCTCTAGGGCATATTTCCTTCAGTCTCCCACTTGCACTAGAGTCAATAATCTAGCTCACATCGCCATGTGATTTAATACCGATAGTTCACATCGTTATGTGAATAACACCCATAGTTCACATCGCCATGTGACCATCACCCAAAGGGTTTAGTAGAGTCAATAATCTAGTTCACATCGCTATGTGATTAATAAGGTGTGATCATGTTTTGCTTGTGAGAGAAGTTTAGTCAACGGGTCTGTCACATTCAGTTCCGTATGTATTTTGCAAATTTCTATGTCTACAATGCTCTGCATAGAGCTACTCTAGCTAATTGCTCCCACTTTCAATATGCATCCAGATTGATACTTAGAGTCATCTGGATTTAGTGTCAAAGCTTGCATCAGCGTAACCCTTTACGACGAACTCTTTATCACCTCCATAATCGAGAAACATTTCCTTAGTCATCCAGTTACTAAGGATAATTTTGACCGCTGTACAGTGATCTACCCCTGGATCACTATTGTACCCCTTGACAAACTCATGGCAAGGTACACAACATGTTTGGTACACATCATGGCATACTTTATAGAACCTATGGCTGAGGCATAGGGAATGACTTTCATTCTCTATATATTTTTCTGCCGTGGTCTGGCTTTGAGTCTTACTCAACTTCACACCTTACAAGTCAGGCAAGAACTCCTTCTTTGACTGATCCATTTTGAAGTACTTCAAAATCTTATCAAGGTATGTATTCATCGAAAGTCTTATCAAGCGTCTTGATCTATCTCTATAGATCTTGATGCCCAATATGTAAGCAGCTTCACCAAGGTCTTTCTTTGAAAATCTCCTTTCAAAACACTCCTTTATGCTTTCCAGAAAATTCTACATCATTTCTGATCGACAATATGTCATTCACATATACTTATCAGAAAGGTTGTAGTGCTCCCACTCACTTCTTGTAAATACAGGCTTCACCACAAGTCTGTATAAATCTATATGCTTTGATCAACTTATCAAAGCGTATATTCCAACTCCGAGATGCGTGCACCAGTCCATAGATGGATCGCTGGAGCTTGCACATTTTGTTAGCACCTTTAGGATTGACAAAACCTTCTGGTTGCATCATATACAAGTCTTCTTTAATAAATCCATTAAAGAATGCAGTTTTGTTATCCATTTGCCAGATTTCATAAAATGTGGCAATTGCTAACATGATTCGGACAGACTTAAGCATCACTACGGGTGAGAAAGTCTCATCGTAGTCAACTCCTTGAACTTGTTCAAAAACTTTCGCAACAAGTCGAGCTTTGTAAACAGTAACATTACCGTCAGCGTCAGTCTTATTCTTGAAGATCCATTTATTTTCGATGGCTTGCCGATCATCGGGCAAGTCAACCAAAGTCCACACTTTGTTCTCATACATGGATCCCATCTCAGATTTCATGGCCTCAAGCCATTTTGCGGAATCTGGGCTCATCATCGCTTCCTCATAGTTCGTAGGTTCATCATGGTCCAGTAACATGACTTCCAGAACTGGGTTTCCGTACCACTCTGATACGGAACGAACTCTGGTTGATCTACGAAGTTCAGCAGAAACTTGATCTAAAGTTTCATGATCATCATCATTAGCTTCCTCACTAATTGGTGCAGGAATCACTGGAACTAGTTTCTGTGATGTTCCACTTTCCAATTCGAGAGAAGGTACAATTACCTCATCAAGTTCTACTTTCCTCCCACTCACTTCTTTCGAGAGAAACTCCTTCTCTAGAAAGGATCCACTCTTAGAAACAAAGACCTTGCCTTCGGATCTGTGATAGAAGGTGTACCCAACAGTTTCTTTTGGGTATCCTATGAAGATTTACTTCTCCGATTTGGGTTCGAGTTTATCATGTTGAAACTTTTTCACATAAGCATCGCAGTCCCAAACTTAAAGAAATGACAACTTAGGTTTCTCGTCAAACCACAGTTCATACGGTGTCATCTCCACGGATTTAGATGGTACCCTATTTAACGTGAATGTAGCTGTCTCAAATGCATAACCCCAAAAGCGATAGTGGTAGATCGGTAAGAGACATCATCGATCGCACCATATCTAATAAAGTACGGTTATGACGTTCGGACACACCATTATACTGTGATGTTCCAGGTGGCGTGAGTAGTGAAACTATTTCACATTGTTTTTACTGAAGTCCAAACTCGCTAACTCAAATATTTTACCTCTACGATCATATCGTAGAAACTCTTATTTTCTTGTTACGATGATTCTCCACTTCACTCTGGAATTCTTTGAACTTTTCAAATGTTTCAGACTTGTGCTTCATTAAGTAGATATACCATATCTGCTCAAATCATCAGTGAAGGTCAGAAAATAACGATACCCGCCGCGAGCTTCAACACTCATTGGTCTGCATACATCAGTATGTATGATTTCCAACAACTCTGGTGCTCGTTCCACAGTTCCGGAGAACGGAGTTTTAGTCATCTTGCCCATGAGGCATGGTTCGCAAGCACCAAGTGATTCATAATCAAGTGATTCCAAAAGTCCATCATTATGGAGTTTCTTCATGCGCTTTACACCAATATGACCTAAACGGCAGTGCCACAAATAAGTTGCACTATCATTATTAACCTTGCATCTTTTGGCTTCAATATTATGAATATGTGTATCACCACGATCGAGATCCAACAAACCATTTTCATTGGGTGTATGACCATAGATGGTTTTATTCATGTAAACAGAACAACAATTATTCTCTAACTTACATGAATAACCGTATTGCAATAAACATGATCAAATCATATTCATGCTCAACACAAACACCAAATAACACTTATTTAGGTTCAACACTAATCTCGAAAGTATAGGGAGTGTGCGATGATGATTGTATCAATCTTGGAACCACTTCCAATACACATCGTCACTTCATCCTTTAACTAGTTTCTGTTCATTATGCAACTCCCATTTTGAGTTACTACTCTTTAGCAACTGAACCAGTATCAAATACCGAGGGGTTGCTATGAACACTAGTAAAATACACATCAATAACCTGTATATCAAATATACCTTTGTTCACTTTTCCATCCTTCTTATCCGACAAATATCTAGGGCAGTTCCACTTCCAGTGACCATTTCCTTAGTAGTAAAAGCACTTAGTTTCAGGCTTGAGTTTAGCTTTGGGTTTCTTCACGGGAGTGACAACTTGCTTGTCATTCTTCTTGAAGTTCCCCTTCTCTCCCTTTGCCCTTTACTTGAAACAAGTGGTCTTGTTAACCATCAACACTTGATGCTCTTTCTTGATTTCTACCTTCGCCGATTTCAGCATCGCGAAGAGCTCGGGAATTCCTTTCATCATCCCTTGCATATTATAGTTCATCACGAAGTTCTACTAACTTGGTGATAGTGACTAGAGAACTTTGTCAATTACTATCTTATCTGGAAGATTAACTCCCACTTGATTCAAGCAATTGTAGTACCCAAACAATCTGAGCACATGCTCACTGGTTGAGCTATTCTCCTCCATCTTTTAGGCAAAGTACTGTCAGAGGTCTTATACCTCTCGACACGGGCATGAGTATGAAATACTAATTTCAACTCTTGGAACATCTCATATGCTCCGTGGCGTTTCAAAACGTTTTTGAATTCCCGGTTCTAAGACGTAAAGCATGGTGCACTAAACTATCAAGTAGTCATCATATCGAGCTTTTGTCAAAACGTTCATAACGTCTACATCTGCTCCTGCAATAGGTTTGTCACCTAGCGGTGCATCAAGGACATAATTCTTCTGTGCAGCAATGAGGATAATCCTCAGATCACGGAACAATTCCGCATCATTGCTACTAACATCTTTCAACTTGGTTTTCTCTAGGAACATATGAAAAATAAACGGGGAGCAACATCGCGAGCTATTGATTTACAACATAGATATGCTAATACTACCAGGACTAACTTCATGATAAATTAAAGTTCAATTTAATCATATTAATTAAAGAACTCCCACTTAGATAGACATCCCTCCGGTCATCTAAATGATCACGTGATCCAAATCAACTAAACCATGTCCGATCATCACGTGAGATGGAGTAGTTTCAATGGTGAACATCTTATGTTGATCATATCTACTATATGATTCACGCTCGACCTTTCGGTCTCCTGTGTTCCGAGGCCATATCTGCATATGCTAGGCTCGTCAAGTTTAACCCGAGTATTCTGCGTGTGCAAAACTGGCTTACACCCGTTGTATTTGAACGTAGAGCTTATCACACCCGATCATCACGTCGTGTCTCGGCACGACGAACTTTCGCAACGGTGCATACTCAGGGAGAACACTTATACCTTGAAATTTAGTAAGGGATCATCTTATAATGCTACCGTCGCTCTAAGCAAAATAAGAAGCATAATAAGATAAACATCACATGCAATCAAAATATGTGACATGATATGGCCATCATCATCTTGTGCTTTTGATCTCCATCTCCAAAGCACCTTCATGATCACCTTCGTCACCGGCGCGACACCTTGATCTCTATCGTAGCATCGTTGTCGCCTCGCCAACTATTGCTTCTACGACTATCGCTACCGCTTAGTGATAAAGTAAAGCAATTACATGGCGATTGCATTTCATACAATAAAGCGACAACCATATGGCTCCTGCCAGTTGCCGATAACATTACAAAACATGATCATCTCATACAAAACCGTATAACTCATCATGTCTTGACCATATCACATCACAACATGCCCTGCAAAAATAAGTTAGACGTCCTCTACTTTGTTGTTGCAAGTTTTACGTGGCTGCTACGGGCTTAGCAAGAACCGTTCTTACCTACGCATACAAAACCACAACGATGTTTCGTCAAGTATGTGCTGTTTTAACCTTCACAAGGACCGGGCGTAGCCACACTTGATTCAGCTAAAGTGAGAGAGACAGACACCCGCCAGTCACCTTTAAGCAACGAGTGCTCGTAACGGTGAAACCAGTCTCGCGTAAGCGTACGCGTAATGTCGGTCCGGGCCGCTTCATCTCACAATACCGCCGAAGCAAAGTATGACATGCTGGTAAGCAGTATGACTAGTATCGCCCACAACTCATTGTGTTCTACTCGTGCATATCATCTACGCATAGACCTGGCTCATGATGCCACTGTAGGGGAACGTAGTATTTTAAAATTTTCCTACGATCACGCAAGATCTATCTACCAGATGCATAGCAACGAGAGGGAAGAGTGTGTATACGTACCCTCGTAGACCGGAAGCGGAAGCGTCAAGTGACGCGGTTGATGTAGTCCAACTTCTTCGCGATTCAACCGATCAAGCACCGAACGTACGGCACCTCCGCGTTCAGCACACGTTCAGCTTGATGACGTCCCACGAGCTCTTGATCCAGTTGAGCTTCACGGGAGAGTTTCGTCAGCACGACGGCGTGGTGACGGATATGATGTATTCATCGGCGCAGGGCTTCGCCTAAGCACCGCGACGGTATGACCGAGGTGTGTTTCTGTGGAGGGGGGCACCGCACACGGCTGGAACAATTCAACTTGTGTGTCTTTGGGTGCCCCCTGCCCCCGTATATAAAGGAGCAAGGGGGGAGGCCGGCCGGCCCTTGTATGGTGCGGCTAGGGGTGCAATCCTACTAGGAATAGGATTGCAATCCTATTCCTAGTAGGAACCACCAAAGAAGGAAGAGAGGGAAAGGAAAAAAGGGAGAGGTGACGCCCCCCAATCCTAGTCCAACTAGGAACCCTAGGTGGGGCGCCGTCCAGCCCTATGGGCTGCCTCTCTCTTTTCCATAAGACCCACTATGGACCATCCCCCTTCGTAGGGGGTTCCGGTAACCCCCTCCGGCAATCCCGTTAAATCCGAAACTTTTCCGGAACACTTCTGGTGTCCGAATATAGTCGTCCAATATATCAATCTTTATGTCTCGGACATTCCGAGACTCCTCGTCATGTCCGTGATCTCATCCGGGACTCCGAACTACCTTCGGTACATCAATACTCATAAACTCATAATACCGATCGTCATCAAACGTTAAGCGTGCGGACCCTACGGGTTCGAGAACTATGTAGACATGACCGAGACTCATCTCCGGTCAATAACCAATAGCGGAACCTGGATGTTCATATTGGCTCCTACATATTCTACGAAGATCTTTTATCGGTCAGAACCGCATAACAACATACGTTGTTCCTTTTGTCATCGGTATGTTACTTGCCCGAGATTCGATCGTCGGTATCTCCATACCTAGTTCAATCTCGTTACCGGCAAGTCTCTTTACTCGTTCCGTAACACATCATCTCGTGACTAACTCATTAGTCTTTTGCTTGCAAGGCTTATTGTGATGTGTGTTACCGAGAGGGCCCAGAGATACCTCTCCGACACTCGGAGTGACAAATCCTAATCTTGATCTATGCCAACACCACGAATACTTTCGAAGACACCTGTAGAGCATCTTTATGATCACCCAGTTACGTTGTGACGTTTGATAGCACACAAGGTGTTCCTACGGTATTTGGGAGTTGCATAATCTCATAGTCATAGGAACATGTATAAGTCATGAAGAAAGCAATAGCAGTAAAACTTAAACGATCATAGTGCTATGCTAACGGATGGGTGTTGTCCATCACATCATTCTCCTAATGATGTGATCCCGTTGATCAAATGACAACTCATGTCTATGGTTAGGAAACATAACCATCTTTGATCAATGAGCTAGTCTAGTAGAGGCATACTAGGGACATACTGTTTTGTCTATGTATTCACACATGTATCAAGTTTCCGGTTAATACAATTCTAGCATGAATAAAAGACGTTTATCATGATATAAGGAAATACAAATAACATCTTTATTATTGCCTCTAGGGCATATTTCCTTCAAAAAAACCATTGCGGTTCACTTGGTGATCCAAAAACAAAAACACATCGGAAAAGCAGCTCACTTCTCAACACTTCTCAAAGTAAAAACGAATTTTGTGGTGTCTATGAAAGGTGTCTGGTTCATTTTGTGGTGGTTTGTTACGTAAGTGAACGTGCAGTGCACTTGGGTAAAAAAGAAGTCTGCTACGAAGGACTCCTCAGTATAGTTCATTTCGAACAAAAATGCATTTAAAAACAAGTAAAAATGCAGTGCACTTTCGTCTAAAAAAAGTTCATTGCAAAGGACTCTTTGAAGCTCACTTTGTTTCTCTCCACGAAGTTGGCCATAAAAAAACCATTGCGGTTCACTTGGTGATCCAAAAACAAAAACACATCGGAAAAGCAGCTCACTTCTCAACACTTCTCAAACGCGCGTAAAAATTAATTAGTACGAAAAAAGACAACAGCAAATCATGAGGTTCGCTTTTGGTAGTGTTCCGCTTCACTTTCGGGAATGTTGCGGTCCACTTTCCTTCGAAAAAAAAGTTGGAAAAAAAGACAACAAAACTCCTCTGAGAAAAATCTACGTCCAACAAAATAAATCATGAGGTTCGTTTGACTGTCTGATGCAGTGCGTTCTTCAGTTTGAAGCAGTGCACTTTTCACATTTTTGTAATTTGAAAACTGCTCTTAAACCGTAATGAATTAGAGGGCGTGTTCTACATGAGAAAGTAGCGTCTCGACGATATCTTTCCAACGGTGTATCATTTGGATCATTTTGGCCAACTTTTTGTAAAAAATTCACGAAAAAACGGCTGCCGCCGTTCGTAGTCAGCCGCACGATTTTCAAATTTAACTAAAAACCGTAAGGAATCTCAAAAACATTTCAACATATGAAAGTTGCGCCTCGTTCGTAGCTTTCCAACGGTATATTACACGTCTTATTTCGACAAACGGTTAAAAAACTGGAGTGAAAACAGTACCGAAAATTTGAAAAAATTCGAAAAACACAATTCCGCGATTTAGTAAATTCAAAACTGCTCTTAAACCGTAGCGAATTAGAAAAAATAATAGATACGAAAAAGATGTGCGCCGACGATACCTTTCCAACGGTGTATCATATGTTTCGTTCCGACGAGCGGTTTAGAAAAAAAGCCAAAAAACGCTCGCTGCCATTCATTGTGAGCCGCACGATTTTCGAAACTGCTCTTAAACTGTGATGAATTTTGAAAAGTGTTCAACGTGGCGAAGTTGCGTCTACTCCATAGCTTTTCAACGGTATATTACACGCATAATTCCGATAAACGGTTAAAAAACTAGAGCAAAAAAGGTACCGAAAAAACAACACATACAGTTTTTTCAAATATGAAGTTCGCTGGTCTTTGTGGTGCGGTGCGTATAGCTCTCCAATGCAGTATTGCAATGCAGTTCGGAAGTGTTATGAGAATATTATTCTCATAATGTTATGAGAATAGACCGGCTGTATATATATATATATATATATATATATATATATATATATATATATATATATATATATATATATATATATATATATATATATAGACCTTATTCTCATAACAAAGGCCTTATTCTCATAACACCCCCCTTCCCGCGCCGCGCTGCTTCCCTCCACACGTTACAGTGCCGCCTCCCTCCCCGCGCCGCCGGGCCGTCCCCCTCCCGCACTGTGCCGCTTCCCTCCTCGCGCCGCCGCACCGCCTCACTCCTCCGCCACACCGCCTCCCTCCCGCCGGCAGCCACCGCACCAGTTCCTCCCGCCAGCCACCGCCGCTGCCTACCACCACGTGGAGGGGCTCCCCGCTGTGCTTCCATCAGCAAATTCGGGTGTAAAAAGTGTTCGAGCACACGCGAGCGGATAGGGCGGGGGCCCTGCCTTCCCCTCGCCGCCCAACCCCACCGCCCCGACGGATCCCGTCGACCCCGGAGACCACCGGCGTACTGGAGCCGACAAGCCCCATTGCCCCGACGGATCCCATCCCAGGATCCAGTCAAGTCTCGTGTCTTCGGCCATCTTCCTTGCTGGATCCAGGAGGATGCATGGGTGTGCAGGCCTTCTCCCTCCAGGTCGTTCGCCAGCGCCTCTTCTCCGCTCGGCTCTGCCCCCTCCTCCTCTAACAAAAGGTACACCGAGCAGCGTGGCATGGTTTGGTCGCTGCACGATCATGCTCCAGCCCACCGAACTCCGGGTGTCCAGGCAAGGCTCACGACATGGTGTTTTTTGTGCGCTTCCCAGCATGCAGCTCTGCTCCTCTACTGGTGTATTTTTTTTCCAGAAAGAAAGCAGTGCAGTTCCTCCTGGGAGACGTTCAATGCTAATTTTGTTGTACACGCAACGCCGATCCGCTAGATACCGGCAACCGTCGAGCGGTCGTGCCATGGCCCCCGGTCTTCATTCCCTTCTGATTGCAGATCATTCCCCCAGTACAGTGTCTGACCCTCTCTGCTCTTTCTCCCCTAAACGGCTTGCAGTTGGTAGCATGTGCATGGATATGCAGTGCAGTCAAGCAATGTACGCATGTTGGCCGGGAGTGTGTTGTAGTTCGGCAACCAGCCACACCATGTGCAGTTTCAGAAGGTGCATGCGTGTCCGATTTTTTTGTAATTATTGAAAAAATCAATGATGTTCGTTCTGCCATACTTAGTGGTTCACTTGTAAAACGAAACTATTTGGCAAAAACAATGTTGAATATAATAGTTAATGACAAAGTTCGCTAAATATGTTTTGGTGGTTTACTTTGGAAACTGAAAATTGCAGCCCACTTATCTCATCCCCGCGGTTCATTTTTTAGGAAAAACAATAAATAAAATGAAATATTTGTTGAGAAGTTCATCTCAACAAGCATTAATGGGTCAGTTTTTAAGAGACATAAATGGATGCAGCCCACTCGGAGGAGTCTTGTCGTTCATTATGTTTAATAAGGAAGAAACATAGTGTTGTTCACTTGTTTCATGGTAAGAAGGAAACGATGCAGCTCACTATGTCTTTATTATATAGATGTGGCTTTGAAGCTCACTTTGTTGTCCCATGCAGTTTGCTATAAAACTTCTACGTGGTTCACTTGTCACACTTGTAAAAAAGGGAAAAATAATATCTCAAAGAAGCTCGCTTCTATATTAGATGTAGTTCACTCGCTCAGTCACTGTGGTCCACTCGCTTGGTCAACGCGCTTAAAAAATTAATTAGTACGAGAAAAGACAATAACAAATCATGAGGTTCACTTTTGGTAGTGTTCCGGTTCACTTTCGGGAGTGTTGCGGTCCACTTTCGTTCGAAAAAAAGTTGGAAAAAAGACAACAAAACTCCTCTAAGAAAAATCTACGTCCAACAAAATGAATCATGAAGTTCAATTGATTGTCTGATGCAGTGCGGTTTTCAGTTTGAAGCAGTGCGCTTTTCTGTCCGATGCGGTTCGCTCGTCGATTTTGGTGTCGCGAAAAACAGAGTGTCCGCGTTTTTGTAATTTCAAAACTGCTCTAAAACCGTAATGAATTAGAAGGAGTGTTCTACATGAAAAAGTAGCGTCTCGGCGATATCTTTCCAACCGTGTATCATTTGGATCATTTTGACCAGCGGTTTGTAAAAATTTCGTGAAAAACGGCCGCTGCCTCTCCTAGTCAGCCACACGATTTTCAAAATTAACTAAAAACCGTAAGGAATCTAAAAAACATTTCAACATATGAAAGTTGCGCCTCGTTCGTAGCTTTCCAACGGCGTATCACACGCCTTGTTTCGACAAACGGTTAAAAAACTGAAGCTAAAACAGTACCAACAATTGCAAAAAATTCGAAAAAACATAATTCCACGATTTGTTAAATTCAAAACTGCTCTTAAACCGTACTGAATTAGAAAAAATAATAGATATGAAAAATATGCGCCTCAACGATACCTTTCCAACGTTGTATCATTTGATTCATTCCGGCGAGTGGTCTAGAAGAAAACGTGAAAAAACGCTCGCTGTCATTCGTTATGAGCCGCACGATTTTCGAAACTGCTCTTAAACTGTGATGAATTTTGAAAAGTGTTCAACATGGCGAAGTTACGTGTACTCCATAGTTTTTCAACGGTATATTACACGCATAATTCCAATAAACGGTTAAAAAACTAGAGCGAAAAAGGTACAGAAAAAACAACACGTACAGTTTTTTCGAGACGAAGTTCACTGGTCGTTGTGTTGCAGTGGCTGAGCTACTAAGAGTGCAGTGCTCCCGCGTTGTGCGTGCAGTGCGGAAGTGTTATGAGAATATTATTCTCATAATATTATGAGAATATTATTCTCATAATATTATGAGAATATTATTCTCATAATATTATGAGAATAATATTCTCATAATATATATAGCCAATGAAGAAAAGAATCGGAAACAGTGAAGATTTTGCAAAGTGTCTGGAATTTGAAAAACTCAAGTTGAAGATTTTCAAATTTTGTGGTGGCATGACCCACCGTATAAGAATGATGATTTCAGACACCGCGTACAATTATCGTAGGGTTCTGAGAATCAATTTCTTCACACTTAGAGCGTTATTCTTCATTGATTGAAGAAAAACAAATTCTTCATGTGTTGCACATCTAAATCATCAATTTTGCATAAGTGTTAGGATGAGTGTCCAATTCAAAGAACATTTGAAGATTCTAAGATATTTGTCTCACACCGCAACTTGCTAAATCTCTTCTCATCCAAGGGCTTTGTGAAGATATCGGCTAGCTGTTCTTCAGTCTTCACATGTTCAATGGAGATGTCGCCCTTCAACACATGATCACGAAGAAAATGATGACGAATCTGAATGTGCTTTGTCTTCGAGTGCTGAACTGGGTTGTGAGCAATCTTGATGGCACTCTCATTGTCACAGAGTAGAGGCACATTCTTCACGTTGACACCATAGTCCTTGAGAGTTTGCTTCATCCATAACAATTGAGCACAACAAGAGCCAGCAGCAATATACTCAGCTTCAGCGGTAGATAGTGACATACAGTTCTGTTTCTTCGAGGACCAACAGACCAAAGATCTTCCGAGGAAATGACATGTACCAGATGTTGATTTGCGGTCCACACGATCACCAGCATAGTCAGAGTCTGAATATCCAATGAGATCAAAAGCCAAGCCCTTGGGGTACCATAATCCAAGTGTTGGTGTGTGAACTAGATATCGAAGAATATGTTTCATAGCCTTATGGTGTGATTCCTTCTAGCCTAGATGCACATAAGTACAACAGAGAACCAATCATGGAGCAGTATACCTTATGATCGAAGTCAATACCAGTTTCATTAGTGCACAGATGGCCATTTGTGGGCATAGGGATTTTGACGCCTTTGCAATCGTGCATGCCGAATTTCCTCAGTACATCTTTGAGGTATTTCTCCTGAGATATGAATGTACCATTGCGTTGTTGACAAATTTGGAGACCTAAGAAGAATTTCAACTCTCCCACCATAGACATTTGATATTCTTCACTCATCATATAGGCAAATTCATCACTATAGCGTTGGTCAGTACAACCAAAGATAATATCACCAACATATATTTGGCACACAAATAATTCACCATCATAAGATTTAGTGAAAAGAGTTGGATCGAGTGAACCGGGTTTGAAGCCTTTCTTCATGAGGAATTCCTTCAAAGTGTCATACCAAGCCCGAGGGGCCTGCTTGAGGCCATAGAGAGCCTTATTGAGTTTGAAGACTTTGTCAGGATTCTTTGGATCTTCAAAACCTGGGGGTTGAGCAACATATACTTCTTCCTCAAGCTTACCATTGAGGAATGCACGTTTCACATCCATTTGATAGAGAATGATATCATGATGGTTAGCATAAGCAAGTAATATGCGAATTGCCTCAAGTCTAGCAACAGGTGCAAAAGTTTCATCAAAGTCAATTCCCTCAACCTGTGTGTAGCCTTGAGCTACGAGCCGTGCCTTATTCCTTACCACAAGGCCATTTTCATCTTGCTTGTTGTGGTAGATCCACTTTGTGCCGATGATATTGTGCTTGCGAGGATCTAGATGTTTGACCAGTTCCCAGACGTTGTTGAGATCAAACTGATGTAATTCTTCTTGCATAGCTTGAATCCAGTCAGGCTCCAGAAATGCTTCATCTACCTTAGTGGGCTCTGTGATAGAGACAAAAGCAAAGTGCCCACAAAAAATAGATAAGTGTGAAGCTTTTGAGCGTGTGAGAGGACCTGGTATATTGATGTCGCTGATGATTTTCTCAATCTGCACTTCTTTCGCAATGCGAGGATGAGCTGGTTGTCGTCGAGGAATTTGATCAGCATTTTCTTTAGCACCATTTTCTTCCGCATTTTCCTGAGGTGCATCAGCTCGATGTTCTTCAGGTTCTGGAATGAATTCTTCAGCATATTCTTCGGTGGGAATGACATGCTCAGTAGCCTTGAATTTGATAGTTTCCTCAGGAGCTGGTTCATCTATCACAGTAGGCAGGTGCTCTCTTTGTGAGCCGTTAGTTTCATCGAACCGCACATCTACAGTTTCAACAACCTTGTGAAGAACGTTGTTGAAGACTCGGTAGGTGTGCGAGTCCTTTCCGTAACCAAGCATAAAACCTTCATGTGCTTTCGGGGCAAATTTTGAGTTGTGATGTGGATCTCTAATCCAACATTTAGCACCGAAGACTTTGAAATAACTCACATTGGGTTTCTTGTCAGTGAGGAGTTCGTAGGAGTCTTCTTGAAGAATTTGTGAAGATATACTCTGTTGATGATGTGGCACGCAGTATCAATAGCATCAATCCAGAAACGACGAGGTGTTTTGTATTCATCAAGCATAGCGCGATCCATCTCAGCAAGAGTCCTGTTCTTACGCTCCATGACACCATTCTGCTGAGGAGTATAAGGAGCAGATAACTCATCAGTAATACCAAGTTCATCAAGATAATCATCGAGACCAGAGTTCTTGAACTCAGTTCCATTGTCACTTCTGATGTGCTTGATCTTCACACCAAAGTTGGTTGAAGCCCTCGAGGAAAAACGTTTGAAGACTTCCCGCACCTCATGTTTGTAAGTAACAATGTGTACCCATGTATATCGAGAGTAATCATCAACAATAACAAAGCCGTATTGAGAAGCATCATTTGAAACTGCAGAATAATGATTAGGACCGAATAGATCCATGTGAAGCAATTCAAATGGTCGAGTAGTAGTCATGATAGTCTTCGCTGGATGCTTGGCCTTGGTCATCTTTCCAGCTTCACAGGCACCACACAAGTGATCCCTGAGGAATTTGACATTTTCTATGCCAATGACATGCTTCTTCTTCGCAAGCGTGTGCAAATTCCTCATGCATGCATGACCAAGTCATCGATGCCATAGCTAGCCTTCTGAAGCTTTTGCAAGTAGACACACAGCTGGTTGAGGTCCTGTAGAGAAATCAACAATATACAAGTCCCCTCTCCTAAAGCCTTCGAAGACTATGGAGTTGTCAGATTCCATGATCGCAGCACAACGATATTTGCCAAAAGCAACAACCATATCCAGATCGCAGAGCATTGAGACAGATATGAGGTTGTATCCTAAGGACTCGACAAGCACGACTTTGTCCATGTGTCGATCCCTAGTGATCGCAACCTTACCTAGACCCAATACCTGACTTTTGCCTTTGTCAGCGAAGATGATGTGCTTCAAATGAGATGGTGATAAGGGAGCATCCATCAAGAGATTCTTGTCACCAGTCATATGATTTGCACATCCACTATCGAGGACCCACTCAGTGGCTTTGGGTTGATCATCCTATAGATGAATTAGTGCAGCTTACAAACTCATATACTTCATCAGTGAAGAATATGACATCAAATCATCAGATCAATTTCATCAAGCAATGCAACAGATAAAGCAGTATGAGGACGTGAGAAATGAGAGTTCATTTCTTCGTGATTAGCCTGCGTCCGTTCAGGCACATTTCAGGTCTCCAGCAAATTCTTCAGACGTTTGAGTACGTTTGGAGACCTGACCCTGCAGAAGAGATTAGTTCTTTTTCTTCACCACCCACATCTGAAGGGGTGGCAAAGAGTTCATCACTCTGCAAGCTCCATATGAGAAAGGTGGCATAAACGCCAACCCATTTCGTTGCACATAAGAGAAGTTAGGATAAGCATATGAATAAGCAAAGTAATTCTTCGAGGACTTATGAACATAATGGTTAGGAGAAGAATGCTCATATTCATAGCCCTTAGCTCTTCCCTGTGAAACAAAGTTGTTAGCACGATGATGTTCATATGAGGACTTTGATCCTTCTGAGGAATTTGATCCATATGAGGATTTTACTCCATCTGAAGATTTTGATCCATATGAAGAATTGGATCTGGGGTTCCTATTCCTCACACGAGGTGTCATGAGGACATTCACTTGAAGATTTTCAAGGTGCCTCTTAGGGACCCAAATTTTCTTCATAGGGGAACCATTCCTGCAGTTAGTTCCAACATATCTAGCAAATACTTCACCATTCTGATTTTTGAACAGTTTATAGTTGGAGTCAAATGACTCATCAGAAGAATGAGGAGATTCACATGTAAAGCCAGATAAATTGGATGGATCAACTAGAGGTCCCTTTGCAGCAACCCATGAGGTTTTGGGATACTGCTCAGGCTTCCAATATGAACCATCAGCATTAAGTTTCCTCTCAAAGGCAATTCCCTCTTTCCTAGGGTTCCTGTTGAGGATCTGCTTTTTAAGCACATCACAAAGAGTCTGATGCCCTTTGAGGCTTTTGTACATGCTAGTCATGTACAATTCCTTCAGCCCTGCATTGTCAGTGATACTAGCAATGTCCTCAGATGAGGAATTAGTGATAGTAGAGACAGTTGAAGAATTTGTAGCATTTGAAGAATTTGAACATTCAGGTGAAGAACTTGCAGTTTCTCGTTCAATGCATTTCAAGCATGGAGGAATGAATTCTTCCTGAGAAGCGCTGATTTGTTGAGCAAGTAATGAATCGCGCTCCTTCTGAAGATCTTCATAACTCACTCTTAGCTTTTCAAGATATTGCTTTCTTTGAAGAAATTCATAAGATAGCTTCTCATGATCAGACAAGAGAGTGTTATGATGACTTTGAAGGTTATCGCACTTGGACTGAAGTCTCTGAAGATTTTTAGTCAAGATTTTAGTTCGATCCATTTCTTCACCCAACATATCATCACTTTTATCTAGCATGTTTTGAACCTTATCAAGAACCTTTTGTTGTTGCACAGCAATTTTAGCAAGTTTAGAATAGCTGGGCTTAAGGTTTTTATCAGATTCATCCTCACTAGATTCAGAGGAGGGATAATTGAGTACCTTGGCACCCTTTTCCATGAAGCAATAGGTGGGAGCATAGTCATCATTGTCTTCATCAGCCTTGTTGGTGAGATCACTTTCTTTAGTGTTCAAGACAGACTTGCTGACGAATGCAGTAGCGAGAGCTAGACTTGCTACACCAGATTCGGATTCCTCAGATTCCTCCTCTTCCTCATGATCCTCAGATTCAGCTTCAGAGTCCATTTCCTTGCCTATGAATGCCCGAGCCTTTTTGGAGTTGTTCTTCTTGTGAAATGAAGACTTTGAGGATTTTGATGATGAAAATTTTGACGATTTCTTCTTCTTCTTTGCATCATCAGAACTGTAATCCTTGTATTTCTTCTTTTTGGATTCCTTTTCCCACTGGGGACAATCTTTAATGTAGTGACCAGGCTTCTTGCATTTGTGACATAGCCGTTTGTTGTAGTCACTGGATGAGGAATCATTTCTCTTAGTGAACTTTCCAAAGCGACCACGTCTTGAGAACCTTTGGAATTTCTTCACAAGCAAAGCTAGCTCCTGGCTCAATTCTTCAGGATCACGAAGGCTACTACCAGAATCTTCACCTTCAGATTCAGAGACGACCTTGGCCTTCAGGGCACGTGATCTGCCATAGCTTGGACCATAGAGATCTCTCTTTTCGGCAAGCTGGAACTCATGAGTGTTTAGCCTTTCGAGGATATCAGCGGGATCAAGTGCCTTGTAATCACCACGCTCTTGAATCATCAAAGCCAGAGTATCAAATGAGGAATCAAGCGATCTCAGCAATTTCTTCACCACTTCATGGTCGGTGATGTCCGTGGCACCAAGTGCTTGAAGTTTATTTGAGATGTTAGTGAGACGATCGAAGGTTTGCTAAACATTTTCATTGTCAAGCCTTTTGAAATGGTTGAAGAGATTGCGAAGAACATCAACTCGAGAGTCACGCTGTGTTGAGACTCCTTCGTTGACTTTGGACAACCTATCCGAGATGAGCTTCACAGTTTCCAAAGCACTCACTCTTCCATACTGCCCTTTGCTCAGATGGCCACAAATAATATTCTTCGCTTGAGAATCGAGTTGCTTGAATCTCTTCACATCAGCAGCATTCAGAGAAGGTGATACCGAGGGAACACCATTTTCCACAACATACCAGAGATCGTTATCAATTGCCTCAAGATGCATTCGCATCTTGTTCTTCTAGTAGGGGTAGTCCGTCCCATCAAAGGTAGGACACCCAGCTAAGACCTTGATCATACCTGCGGTCAACATAACTAAAACTCCAGGCGATTAAACCAAAATCACACAGAACAAGGGAGTACCTAGCTCTGATACCAATTGAAAGTGCGTTATATCGACTAGAGGGGGGGGGTGAATAGGCGATTTTTATGAATTCTTCACCGAGGAATTTGCTGTTGAGGAAAATCCTTAGCGAAGAACTACTTGCAGCCGAATAAGTACTCAGAAGTAAACATGACAGAATACAAGCATGGTCATCATGAAGAAATGAAGACAAACACAGAGTACAAAAAGCGTAATCATAGGATAACACAGGATGACGACAAACAGACTGAAGAAATTGAACTGAGGAAATTGAGAAAGTCTTCAGTCAAAGTCTTCAAACAGATATGAACAAGCACACAACACAGATACGAGGAATTGAAAGAGATAGAACCAGTAAGCTTGGTGAAGACAATGATTTGGTAGACCAGTTCCAACTGCTGTCTCAGTTGTACATCTGGTTGGAGCGGCTAGGTATTTAAACCTGAGGACACACAGTCCCGGACACCCAGTCAAGGACACACAGTCCAAGACACCAAGTCCTCACGTATTCTCCTTGAGCTAAGATCACACAGACCTCGCCCAATCACTCGTGGTAAGTCTTCAGGTGACTTCCGAACCTTCACAGACTTGGTCACTCGGCGATCCACAATTCCTCTTGGATGCTCTAGACCTTGACGCCTAACTGTCTGGAAGAAGCACAGTCTTCAAAGGTAACAAGCGTCGGATCCACGTAGGATCAATCTCTTCAGTGATGCTCAATCACTTTTGGGTTGAAGGTTTTGGGTTTGGTTTCGGGTTTTTCCTCACTTGATGTTTTTCGCTCAAAGTCCTCGGAGGATGGGTTGCTCTTATGACAAGTGTCAGTTTCTCGCAGAGCAGCCAACCAGCTAGTGGTTGTAGGGGGTGGCTATTTATAGCCTAGGGAGCATCCCGACATGATAAGATATAAATGCCCTTTAATGATATGGCCGTTAGGTAGGTAGATACTTTGGGACAGCTGGCGCGTAGCACAACAACGGTCGGAAATTTGAGTATCAAATTCCTCAGGGCTATCATGTTCCTCACTATGTAGGTAATCCGCACTGGAGAATTCCTAACTCTTCAGTCAGAGCAAATTCCTCAGAGACCAGAAGAACTTCCTCTCTATGACTGAAGAATATGACTGAACTGTATGAGATTTCCAATGGCTTCACTCGAAGGGATTGGTAGGTGTAGGATTTTGAGTTGAGCATCACATGGAAATTTTTCCTTAGTATTTCCTCGACCCCCTTTAACAGTACGGTGTTTCCTATGTGTCGGTGTACAGAAAGGGGGTACACTCTTTGTAACCCCTATGACTGTGCACGGGCAGTCTGAGCCACGGGCACCACCGCACCAAGCAAGGCAAGGAAGGTAAGCCAGGGTAAGACCGAAGCTCAAGAGAACTAGAAGACCACGAAGAACCAAGGGACGAGGCGGGCTCCCCCGGCAAGATCCTTGACGGGGCCAGCTTTAGCATCCCCGGCAAGACCCTTGCCGCGGCAAACTCGCCCCACGCCTACGGAGCAAATCACCCTTGAGTCCGCTGCCCCCATAAGGCAAGGATTCGGGAGACATCCCCGTTGTGGCATGCAGATCTTTGTGAAGACATTCAAGATCAGATACGCACTAAGAAGACGACGACCCTTGGCGGGATCCCAGCCAAGGAAGACCACAAGACCTCCGGCAAGCACCTTGCCGGGGATGGCAGCAGGCGCCGCGGCAAGACCCTTGCCGGGGCCCCGGCAAGGGCCTTGCCAAGGACATCCGCAGGGCCACCATCAGGCCCATGCCGACTAAACTTCCACCTTCTTATGCAGCTGCCGACCCATCCAGCTGGGCAGGCACCTGCGTGGCGACATGCAGATCTTTGTGAAGACCCACCATTGCGCCACCTCAGCTGCCTGCCTACCTACATGGCATCTCAGGCATCGCTGGCCAGGGCGCGTGTCGACACAAGAAGGAGCGGCGACGGACAAGACAGATCTCTCCCCCGTCCCCGATAAAGCAAGGACACCTAAGCAAGACACATTAAATGTGCCTTGTCATGTAATGCAAGGGATAAACTCGCATCACTGTACCCTTTCCACCTCCTGTGTGCCACTTTGGCAACCCCTTTTTCTACAAAAGGAGGCCCGAGGCGACCAGGAGGAGGATTCGGCCTTTTGGAACTCCTCACGCCCCATAGCTAGCTGAAGAACACATATATACAATCCACCAAAGCAGGAGTAGGGTTTTACGCATCCTCGCGGCCCGAACCTGGATAAACGAACCGTGTGCTATCTGTTTGATCCGCTCTTCTCTCAACCCCGTGCCCCGCTAACCGTAGTAGGGATTCTTGTGATCACATAGGTGTCGTTCCCACCGACATCTTTGGCGCGCCAGGTAGGGGGCGCAGTTGTGAGAATCGGCTTTAGTAGTTAGTACGACGCTTCTTCATCATCATGGCACCCAAGAAGAAGACGACGGTGGCGGTTGGCCAGTCGGAAGCCAGACAGCCCGTCCCGACGCGGGCGAGCAGCGGACCGGTCGTGGAAAGGACCCGGGGCGCTGCTCGCGAACAGCAATGCCGTCCCAACAGCCGGAGTTTGGGAGGTGGCGATGTTTGTGCGCCTGGTAACGGGCCACACACCGCCAAATCCAAAGACGGAGCCAGGCCCTCCGCGGGTGGCGCGGGGCCTTCCAAGATCGCTGCCGCATCACCCGAAGGCGACGCAAGGGCCTCCAGGACTCCCACGCCAGTGCCAACAGCGCGCTCCTCCCAAGAAGCGCGCGACGAACGGCGTCATCACGCCGAAGATCCCGGGCGTCGCCGCGGGAAGAGCCCCGAGCGCCACTCCCGAGACGTAGAAGACCTCCCCGCCCGCCGAAGCGCTGGTGGAAACGGCATGCGACCGCGGGATCGTGATAGAACTTCTCCTGACATGGTCAGGAGTCGAAGCGCGTCGCGGTCCGTGCAGGTTTCGCTACCGCTAACCCCAGCAGAAGCTCTGGCGTGCGCGCAGTTGCTCCTCGACTTTCCTCCCGTTACGGGGAAACTCGACGAATGGAGAGCCACCATCCGAAGTCTTGTCGCGGTCGCCAACAAGGATGAACCAAGTCCAACGAAGCCCCCGGGTCGACGCTCCGATGGGGTCCCATGCACCAGTGGCGGGAGGACCGGCAGCACCGTGGCCACGGTGCATTCGCCTCCTCCTCGCCCGGTACCGCGTGTGTTGACTCGTCGCGAAGTTGCGGGTGATGACATCTCCATAGCGTCGTCCGACCCACGGACCCACGGCGACCAGCGTCAAGTTCTTCAGGAGCGAGCTCATGAAGACGCTCGAACCACCATCGAGCGCCGGCACGGAGCGTGCCACCAGTCAGACATGCGAGCAGGGCCTGTTGTGAACCGCCCAGCACCGGAGAGCCCTGGAGGTCTACCTTACGAGGTAGGCTGTCCGGCTTTTACCCGTGAGCTGCGGCAGTTCCAGTGGCCCACTCACCGCACCTTCAAGCCTGACGTTGGCGAGAAGTACAACGGCAAGACCCACCCGTCGGAGTTCCTCAGCATCCGCACCATCGCGATGCAAGTTGCCGGAGCCCGCGACGATAAGGTGCTTGCGAATTACTTTCCATTGGCTCTTAAACCCAACGCCATGTCGTGGTTGATGCACTTGCCAGTAGACTCTATTTCCTCCTGGTCGGATTTGTGCCATGAGTTTGTTGGCGCCTTTATTGGAGGTCACCAAGCCCATGGCCAAGCAAGTGACCTGCACGTCATTCCCCAGAAGGGAGGCGAGAGTCTGCGCAAGTATATACAGAGGTTCAGCCGGGTACAGTACAATATCCCTGATGTTCACCCTGTCGCCATCATCAGCGCGTTTCATCAGAATGTGCGTAACCGCAAGATGCGCGAAGAGCTGGCAATGAACAAGGTGAAAGACGTGGCAGAACTCTATGTTCTTGCTGACGGATGTGCCCGGGCTGAAGAGGGAAGGAAATACCCCAGCGAAGATGCCGGCGCGGAAACCGACTCTTCAGATGAGGATGCTGCCGCCCCGGCAAAGAAAGGCCGGCGCCGCAACAGGAAGCGCAAAGGTAAAGTCATGCTTGCCGTCGAGGGATCTGATGACGCTGGCTCCGCCAAGAAAACCAAGGCGGATGACCCCGGCAAGGAAATTGCCAGGTGTGTCGCCTGCCGGGCCTTGGCGGCTGCCGAGAAGCCAGGAAACTCCGACAAGCAATACTGCAAGATCCATCACACCAAAGGCCATGATCTCCAGAACTGCCGACAGGTTGAGCTCCTTGCTGAGAAGCAGAGGGCTGAATATGAGAGGCGGGACAAGGAGAAGGGCCAGGACGGTGATGAGGGCTCCGGCAAGAAGCATGACGGCCAAGCAGGCCGTCGCGGCAAGGATAAACAGCAGGAGAGGCCCGCCCGGGGCCGTGACAGAAAGCCAGAAGACGACGATCACGAAGAGCACGACGAGTCCGGCGACCAAGAGTTTCAGAAAGCCACAGAGGCCATGTGCGTCGATGGCGGCGCCTCGCTGCATACTTCTCACCGCCAGCTTAAACAGTGGGCGCGTGAGATTACAGCCGCGGAGCCGTCGTCTGGTGCCCAAAAGCCGCTGAAGTGGTCCAGCACGCCTATCTTTTTGACACTGAGGATCACCCCGACCGCACTACTGCGGTCGGGTGCTTGCCATTGTTGGTTTCACCAACAATACGCAACCTCAAGGTGACAAAGATGCTAGTCGATGGCGGGGCCGGTCTGAACTTAATCTCACCTACCGTGATCGAGAATCTGCAGATTCCTGACGGAGACCTCGAGGAAATGGGCACGTTTTAGGGGGTCAACCCGGGAAGAAGTCAACCAAAGGGGAAGGTCATGCTGCCCGTGACTTTTGGAAGTGACCTAAACTACAGGACAGAAAGGATCGTGTTTGATGTCACCAAGATCCCCTTGCCATACAACGGGATCCTTGGCCGCCCAACGCTGACCAAGTTCATGGCGGCGTCACACTACGCCTACAACACCCTGAAGATGCCAGGACCTGTGACGATCATCACCATCCCCTCCGATAAGAAAGATGCGCTGATTTGCGCTGACCAACTATACCAACAAGCAGTTGCAGCAGCTGCCGCCACTAGGGCACTTGCTCCTGCCACTGGAGCCCCGGGGGAGAAGAAGAAGAAGAAGACCGGTGAGACCTCGGACACCCACTCCGGATAGCGCACCTCTTCGGAGTGTAGTGCTCCCGTCGAGGACGTGCCAGAGAGCTCCACCGGCAGAAACAAGAAGTCCAGGGCCACACCGCCGGGAACCAAGAAGGTTTCTGTCAAGGAGGACGACACAGGAGGGGCTTTGACCATAAGCTCCACCCTTGACGACAAATAGGAAGATGCGCTCGTCACCTTCCTGCGGGCGAATGTCGATGTGTTTGCATGGCAAGCATCCGACATCCCCGGCGTTCCCAGGGAGGTGATTTAGCACCACCTTGCTATTTGTCCTCATGCGCGGCCCGTCAAGGAGAAGGTCAGGAAGCAAGCTTTGGAACGACAAGAGTTCATCACAGAGGAGATCCGGAAACTGAAAGCAGCGGGTTTGGTAAGAGGAGTGCTCCGTCCAACGTGGTTGGCCAATCCAGTGGTAGTGCGCAAGGCGAATGGGAAGTGGAGGTTGTGTATTGATTACACAGATATCAATAAGGCTTGTCCCAAAGACCCCTTCCCGTTGTCGCGCATCGACCAGATTGTTGACTCCACGGCTGGGTGTGACCTGTTGTCATTCCTTGATGCCTACTCCGGCTACCATCAGATCTTCATGACAAGAGAAGACGAAGAGAAGACATCATTCATCACCCCATGTGGTACGTATTGTTTTGTACGAATGCCTTTCGGGTTGAAGAGTGCTGGCTCAACGTTTGCAAGGGCAGTCCAGATTGGTTTTGAACCCCAGCTCCATAGAAATATGGAGGCCTATATGGATGATATAGTGGTCAAAACCAAGAACAAGGCAACCCTTATACCGAATTTACAAGAAACATTTGCAAACCTACGCAAGATCAATCTCAAGCTGAACCCTGAGAAAAGCGTCTTCGGCGTCCTGTCCGGCAAGCTTCTCGGGTTCTTTGTGTCACAGCGTGGGATAGAGGCCAATCCGGACAAGATCAAAGCTATAGAACAAATTGAAGCACCCAAACGGGTCAAGGATGTGCGTCGGCTTGCTGGCTGCGTTGCCGCCATGAGCAGATTCATTTCCAAGTCTGCCGAGCGCGCCCTTCCCTTTTTCAAGATTTTGAAAAAGGCGGGCCCAATGGAGTGGACGCCAGAAGCTGAAGCAGCATTGCAAGATTTGAAGAGGTATCTTTCCTCCATGCCAGTACTAGTTGCGCCTAGGCCACCAGAACCGTTGCTGCTATACCTGGCGGCAACGAACCAGGTGGTCAGCGCCGCACTAGTGGCACAGAGAGAAATTGATGACGAGGTGATAGCAGCGACAGAGCCTGATGCCGTTGGTGCAGAGACGACACGGCCGGTTGGAGTGCCGTCAAGGAAGAAAATGATGCAGCACCCGGTCTACTTTGTTAGCCCCCTCTTGCAGGGGGGCTAGATCAAGGTACTCCGGTGTGCAGAAATTGCTCTTCGGCCTTCTTATGGCCTCGAGGAAGCTGCGTCATTACTTCCAGGCACACGAGATCACTGTCGTCACTCGCCTCCCTCTGCAACGGATATTGCACAATCCAGATGCAACGGAAAGAATTGTAGAGTGGGCACTAGAGTTATCCAGCTTTGGCCTCAAGTTTGAAAGTACCTCGACGATTCAAAGCCGAGTCCTGGCGGAGTTCGTTGCAGAATGGACCGCGACGCCTGATGAAGAAGCCTAGGAAACTGCTCTCCTCGGCAAAGAGGTGAGTTGCGACTGGATCATGTACTTTGATGGAGCTTTCTCCTTACAGGGCGCCGGGGCAGGCGTACTGATTGCCGCGCCCACCGGAGAGCACCTCAAGTACGTGGTCCAGATGCACTTCCCCAGGGTGGTATCATCGAACAATACTGCCGAATATGAGGGGCTGCTTGCTGGTCTTAGGATCGCGGCAGACCTCGGAATCAAGAAACTCATTGTCAGGGGCGATTCGCAGCTTGTCGTCAAACAAGTCAACAAAGATTACCAGAGCCCGTTGATGAAGGCCTACGTCGATGAAGTGAGAAAGCTGGAAGAGCGTTTTTATGGTATACAGGCGGAGCACGTTTGATACATCCAAAACGTATCTATAATTTCTGCTTGCTCCATGCCTCTTTTGTGTGATATTGCTATGATATTTATGCACTTCCATACACTTTTGATCATATTTGGACTAACCTATTAACTCAGTGCACCCCAGTGCCAATTTCTGTTTTCTGCTGTTTTTGTATTTCAGGTTTTCCCATTACGTAAATTGCCAGAAAAATCCCGGGAAAAATATATAAAAAATCAGCGTTCCGGAAGCTTCCATGCGGCCAAAGTAGGGCTAGAGGGGGGCCACCGGGGCTCCAGGCGACCAGAGGGGGCGGCCCCCCTCCTGGCCGCGCCGCCAGGGCGCCTGGGCCCCCCTTGCCTCTTCTGACGCCCCCCTTTGGCATATATTTACACCGCGTCCCGAAACCCTCGAGGACGGAACCCTTTTTCGTGATCTCATCTCTGTTCCGCCGCCGCCGCGCTTCCAAGATCGGGAGCACCAGGAGAACTCTTCCCGGCACCCTGCCGGAGGGGAGAACCACCACCGGGAGCCTTTCCTCCACCATGGATGCCTCCCGGATGAGTTGTAAGTAGTCTCCCTTGGACCATGGGTCCATGACCAGTAGCTAAGTGATGTTCTCCTCCCCTCTTTGTTCTTCACCGATTAGACCTCGTGAGCTGCCCTACATGATCGAGGCACATATGTAATCCTTATGCTGTTGCTATGATGAGTTTGCTGGGATCCGATGGATTATGAGATTATGTTCAGATTGTGTGTGAGTAATATATTTGATTTACCTCTTTTATATTTATGTTCTTGAGTAATTCTTGCATGTTCTCCGTTGCTGTTTATTGCTTTGGCCAAGTAGTAGGTAGTAACTCCAAGAGGGAACGTTATGCTTGATTGTGGGTTCATGCCCCTTGATGACTAGCTTGAGTGACAGAAACATGAGTCTAGGGGATGTGCTGTTGCCACAAGGGGGAAAACAACGGTGCTTGTACTTGCGGGTGCAAGGATTGTTTACTTTACGCAAAGTTCTTTTAATGCAGTTGTCTGTTGCTTTGAGTTTACACTATGGGTGGGACTCGCAACTTAATACCAGCGAGATGTTCAGGATAGATATCTCAAGGTGGATGATTAGTAGTAGATGAAGATGGATTTCGATCTACTTGCCTTGGCGTACCGCCCATGCTTTTGAGCCTCTACCTTTCTTTGCAGCATAGTTAGCATTGGTTTGCGCACATAATCCTGTCAATTGCCCAGCTGTAATTCGTTTACGTCGCTTAGCTGTTTTATCGTCTTTTGGGAGAGAGACATCATTAGTGGACATCATGAGACCCCGGTCCATATTACCATCACTGATCACACCCGCTATTTACTTCCTGTTCTTATTTACTAGTTGCAGTCATACCTATCACTATTATCTCTTGCGTTTGATCCTTTGTAAACGACAAGGCCGGAGGGATTGACAACCTCTCTGTACTCGTTGGGAGCAAAGTTATTTGTATCTGTGTGCAGGTCCTGTCAATCGCTAAGTTGCGCCGCTAGCAGTTGACACCTTCTTGTTGACCCTTGGAGTCTCACGGGATTCGATCCTTGGTATCTTTGCCAAGGGAAAACTACCGCTACACTGTATCTCAAACCTTCCACTTGGGGTAACCAACGAGGGGCGAGAAGCCATCAAGCAAAGTTTTCTGGCGCCGTTGCCGGGGACTCCACTCTTCAAGATAGGGGAGTTGCATGCTATCTTTTACCTTTGCTTTTTAGTCTTGTTAGTTTACCTTTCAGTTTTTGCTTTAGTGTCTTCTATCAAAAATCATAAAAATAGTTATCTTGCTTGCTTGCTGCTATGGGTTCCACCAAGAACACCAAGTTGTGTGACTTCACTAGTCATAACAACGATGAGTTTATCTGCACGCCTATTACTACACCTGCCACTTCAGCACCTTCTTATGAAATTAAACCTGCTTTACTGAACCTAGTTATGAAAGATCAATTCTCCGGTGCTGGAGATGATGCTGCTTTGCACTTAAATTTTTTTGTTGAACTCTGTGATATGCAAAAGTACCAAGAAATAGATGGTAATATTGTTAAGCTTAAGCTTTTTCCTTTCTCCTTGAGACGAGGAGCTAAAATTTGGTTTCAATCTTTGCCTAGAAATAGCATAGATTCTTGGGACAAGTGCAAGGATGCCTTTATTGGGAAGTACTATCCACCTGCTAAAATTATCCAACTAAGGAGTAACATAATGAATTTTAAACAATTGGATAATGAACACGTTGCCCAAGCTTGGGAACGCATGAAATCTCTTGTCAAGAACTTCCCTACTCATGGTTTGACTACTTGGATGGTTATCCAAACTTTTTATGAAGGCTTGAACTTTACCTCGCGGAACTTGTTAGATTCGGCCGCGGGAGGAACCTTTATGTCAACTACACTTGGTGCTGCCACGAAGCTTCTCGATGAGATGATGACCAATTATTCCCAATGGCACACCGAACGCGCTCCAACAGGTAGGAAGGTAAACTCTGTCGAGGAGATTTCCTCCCTAAATGAAAAAGTTGACTTGATCATGTCTCTACTTTCCAAGCAATCTTCTATTGATCCTCGTGATGTTCCTTTAAATTCTTTGATTGCTCAAGAACAAGTAGATGTGAACTTTATCTCTAGAAACAATTTCAATAACAATGCTTATAGGAGTAATTTTGGTAGCAATCCTAGACCGTTCCCCTCTAATTCCTATGGGAACAACAATGCTTATCCTAACACCAAGAGCTCCACTTCTGAACTACAGATTATGCTTAAAGATTTCATCACTACCCAAAAAGCCTTCAATAAGAATGTAGAAGAAAAACTAAACAAACTAGATGATCTCTCTTCAAAGGTAGACAATTTAGCCCATGAGGTAGAGTTGCTTAAAATTAGAACTCCCCCTCTTGAGGAGAGGACGACCACTCCTATGAATGCTATTCAAGTGCAAATTAATGAAAACATTAGGATGTTGGCTAAACTTAAAGAGAGATGGGCTAGAGAAAAGGAGGAAGAAGATAGAATTAAGAACCTTCCTACCCACCACACTGTTGCTACTATCCAAGTTGTTGAGGATATCCAAACTCTTAGCACCCAATGCACTCCTGGTCCCATTGGACCTATTAATGGTGATGCTATGACCATAGAAACTACCAAACTAGTGAGCCTAAAGGACACCACTACCACTTTACTTGATAGTAGTGACCTTGATTTTGGTAATTGCACCCTTACCGAAGTTATTGATTTTCTTCACAAGATGTCTAGAGATCCCCACACTAGCACACTCAATCTTGCCTTCACCGAGCATATCACTAATGCTCTCACCAAATCTAGGGAGGAGAAACTTAGGGTAGAAGCCTCCATACCTAGAAAGCTAGAAGATGGTTGGGATCCTATAATTAAAATTAAGTTGAACAACTTCTCTTGCTATGCTTTATGTGATGTTGGAGCTAGTACCTCCGTTATGCCCAAAAGAATATATGATATGCTTAAATTGAAACCTTTTGATTCTTGTTCTTTTGGTGTTCGTCTTGTTGATTCTTCCATAAAGAAACCTTTGGGGAGGATCGACGATGTTCTTATCATTGTCAATGACAATTATATTCCCGTTGATTTTACTATTATGGATATTGAATGTGAACCTTCTTGTCCAATTATTTTGGGACGTCCTTTTCTTCGCACCGTTGGTGCCATCATTGACATGAAAGAGGGGAATATAAAATTCCAATTTCCTCTCAAGAAAGGGATGGAACACTTCCCTAGAAAGAAGATTAAGTTACCTTTTGAGTCCGTCATACGGGCTAGCTATTCTTTTACTCTTGATAAAACTTGATCTCTTTGCATTATGCCTAGCTTAAAGGCATAAAAGAAAGCGCTTTTGGGAGGCAGCCCACAATGAATAAAGTTTTATTTTGCTTTTGTTGTGTCTTGATGTTTGTTACTACAGTAGCATCATCATTGTATCTTTACTTTTCAGCTTTGTGCCAAGTTTAGCCTCTGATTGCAAGAAAGTTCAAAAGTTGTGACGTGCTGTCCAGGAAACAGATTCTGTCCTTGGACAGAAAAATTTGTATAAAATCACCAGATCATCTTTTTGGTCTGAAGTTTTTCGACAGCGTGCTCTATACAATTGGCTTTCGGGCGTCTGTTCTGAGTTTTTTGATTTGAGTTGCAGAAGTGCCCCGAAAAAATTATTTACTACCTGCTGGTCTGGTTTTCACAGATTCTGTCCTATTTTGCCTTTCCTTCGTTTTGCAAACCTTGAGCTTGCTTTTTCTTTGCAAAAACCTTTTGGCAATCTTGAGAAACAGTAGACCTTCAAGATTATCTTTATTTCCAGCAAGGAAAAATTATTTTATTATGGGTACTAACCTCGCTAATCAGATTATGATGAGTTATGTATGAAGGGAGTTTTCAAGTGTGCGAGGGAAGATGATAAAAAGATTCAGGAGTGTCAAACGCTCAAGCTTGGGGATGCCCCCGTGCACCCCCAAGAAATATTCAAGAAGACTCAAGCGTCTAAGCTTGGGGATGCCCCCATGCATCCCCTTCTCCATCAACAATTATCAGTTCGTCTTTCGTTTCACTATATTTTAATCACTTCATGTTTTATGTGCTATGCTTGGAGCGTCTTGCTTTTAGTTTCCTTTTTAGTTTTCTTTAGCTTTGCTTGCTGTTCATAACGAGTTGGAACCCATCTTTCTTTGTGTGGGAGAGAAACACGCTCCACTTCAACCTAGAACATAACATGGGATTTTCATGTTTATCTTTGTTGTGTATGTTCTTTGTCTTTCAATAGCTACTGTCATGTTTAGCTCTTAGTTTTCATGCTTTACTTTTTAAAGAGCTTTTGTTTAGTTGGTTGCTGGAACTCTCTTGAGTTATCATGCTTATCTTTTTAAGAGAGTTGGCTTCTGTTGCACTGGTTGATATGTCTATGATAAAAATGCTATGTGCATAATAGTGCTTAGTAGTTCATGTTTTCTTATGGTTAGTCTCAAATAGCTGGGGGGTTCTTAATGTGTTATTGAAGTACCAACATGATTTGTTTGCCTATGATGTGGTATGGTTTAGTGATATCTTCCTCCAAGAATTTATTTTGATTGACTTGGCGTACGCTCACGCATATTTAAGACTGTAAAAAAAGTCTATCAAGCCTTGATGATCTTTAATTTCTGAGTAGCGATATAACTTCCATGCCCGATTCAATGTTGCTTTGTCGCTCTGCATGATTATGACCGTCATTGCTCTCTTAGTTGGTCGCTCCCAGTCTTTTGCTAACCTTCGCCTGTACTAAGCGGACTGACTGCTTGTGCATCAAAAATCCTTTAAACCAGTTATGCCATATGAGTCCACCATACCTTCCTATACATGGTATTTACTTGCCATTCCTAACGAAGACTTTCGTGTACCATCTCGAAATTAATCAAAAAAGCATTTCTCTTTTGTGCCTCTGTTTTAGCTCATGAGGAAGTAGTAGTTGATTCATGATCTTTTTAAGTTGGACAAGCTTCACCCCGGGATTGCATGTCTAATGTGCAAACCCCTAATACGAGAAGGAACTGGCAAAGAGTGCGCCCGGCTCATTAAAAAAATATACAACAAACAAACCCTCCTTCACGCTTTGTTCATGAGAAATCAGAAAACTTTGGCAGTGATAAACAAAGGAGATTAAGGGGATGTGATCGTCCTCGTACGGGAGCCGTTCCTCGAAACTTGTCCAGCTCGAGAAGTAATTGAGTTATCTACTAGCATTCGTTGGCGAAATATGCATCTCTAAAAAATAATTTTTACCTCTGTTTTTAAAAAAACCAAGAGCTCTGGTACATGTTAGTTTTTTTGTTTCCGACCACGGGTTTTCAACCTTGCCATCAAAAGCCACGGTTCGAGAGTCTCCACCTTCTTTCTTTAAAGCACCAACTATTGAGAGCATGATTGTCATTCTGAGTGTAATGTGCATTGTCCCAAAGTACCATTGTCTTCTGCATGATTATGATATAGTTTATTCTGAAATCATTGTATCTAGTCATCACTTAAACCTTGGAGGTGCCCCTGTATTTATGTTTTGCTTCACTAAAGGGGGCAAGCGAGGTACCACTTTGTCATGTTTGCACACCATGCTCATTACAAATCTATTGAGTGTTTCAGTATCATATTGTAAAACTTTCAGTTCTTTGTGATATTCTCATGAGGCAACTTAATTACTACAGATTCATTATCTCAGTAAGCATTTGTCATGAGACTGTGAAAAGTTCTTATATGGTTAAGAGCATGTCACCACAGAAATTATGCTTGTTATCATTTACCTACTCGAGGACGAGCAGGAATTAAGCTCGGGGATGTTGATACGTCCAAAACGTATCTATAATTTCTGCTTGCTCCATGCCTCATTTGTGTGATATTGCTATGATATTTATGCACTTCCATACACTTTTGATCATATTTGGACTAACCTATTAACTCAGTGCACCCCAGTGCCAGTTTCTGTTTTCTGTTGTTTTTGTATTTCAGGTTTTCCCATTACGTAAATTGCCAGAAAAATCCCGGGAAAAATATATAAAAAATCAGCGTTCCGGAAGCTTCCATGCGGCCAAAGTAGGGCCAGAGGGGGGCCACCGGGGCTCCAGGCGGCCAGAGGGGGCGGCCCTATCCTGGCCGCGCCGCCAGGGCGCCTGGGTCCCCCTTGCCTCTTCTGACGCCCCCCTTTGGCATATATTTACACCGCGTCCCGAAACCCTCGAGGACGGAACCCTTTTTCGCGATCTCATCTCTGTTCCGCCGCCGCCGCGCTTCCAAGATCGGGAGCACCAGGAGAACTCTTCCCGACGCCCTGCCGGAGGGGAGAACCACCACCGGGAGCCTTTCCTCCACCATGGACGCCTCCCGGATGAGTTGTGAGTAGTCTTCCTTGGACCATGGGTCCATGACCAGTAGCTATGTGATGTTCTCCTCCCCTCTTTGTTCTTCACCGATTAGACCTCGTGAGCTGCCCTACATGATCGAGGCACATATGTAATCCTTATGCTGTTGCTATGATGAGTTTGCTGGGATCCGATGGATTATGAGATTATGTTCAGATTGTGTGTGAGTAATATATTTGATTTACCTCTTTTATATTTATGTTCTTGAGTAATTCTTGCATGTTCTCCGTGGCTGTTTATTGCTTTGGCCAAGTAGTAGGTAGTAACTCCAAGAGGGAACGTTATGCTTGATTGTGGGTTCATGCCCCTCGATGACTAGCTTGAGTGACAGCAACATAAGTCTAGGGGATGTGCTGTTGCCACAAGGGAGAAAACAACGGTGCTTGTACTTGCGAGTGCAAGGATTGTTTACTTTACGCAAAGTTCTTTTAATGCAGTTGTCTGTTGCTTTGAGTTTACACTATGGGTGGGACTCGCAACTTAATAACAGCGAGATGTTCTGGATAGATATCTCAAGGTGGATGATTAGTAGTAGATGCAGATGGATTTCGGTCTACTTTCCTTGGTGTACCGCCCATGCTTTTGAGCCTCTACCTTTCTTTGCAGCATAGTTAGCATTGGTTTGCGCACATAATCCTGTTAATTGCCCAGCTGTAATTCGTTTACCTCGCTTAGCTGTTTTATCGTCTTTTGGGAGAGAGACATCACTAGTGAACATCATGGGACCCCGGTCGATATTACCATCACTGATCACACCCGCTATTTACTTTCTGTTCTTATTTACTAGTTGCAGTCATACCTATCACTATTATCTCTTGCGTTTGATCCTTTGTAAACGACAAGGCCGGAGGTTGACAACCTCTCTGTACTCGTTGGGAGCAAAGTTATTTGTATCTGTGTGCAGGTCCTGTCAATCGCTAAGTTGCGCCGCTAGCAGTTGACACCTTCTTGTTGACCCTCGGAGTCTCACGGGATTCGATCCTTGGTATCTTTGCCAAGGGAAAACTACCGCTACACTGCATCTCAAACCTTCCACTTGGGGTAACCAATGAGGGGCGAGAAGCCATCAACGTTCCCCGAGCAGAGAACGACATCGCCGATTACATGTCAAAGCGCGCTGCCCTTAAGTTACCTGTGGAACCAGGTACCTTTGTGCTTCAGCTTTCTCAGCCATCCGTTGATCCATCAACAGAGCAAAACAAGAGGAGGAAATCAGGGCCCGGCAAGTACTTTCCCGCCGAGCTCCCCGGAGCCGCCACCAAGGATGTTGCCGGGGACATTGAGCCCGCCACGGGACGGCTAGCTCCAGCGGAGCATCAAGCTCCTGCCGTCGAGACAGCCGCTCCTATAATGGAGGAAATTCCTTTAGTCCTCGCCGTCGAGCTCCAGGCTCCAGCGTGGGCACAACATACCGTCCGATTCCTCCAAACTAGGGAACTTCCTGAGGAGCAGGAAGAAGCGAAAAAGTAGCCCGTCGATCTGCTATGTACCAGTTCGTCGATGACGTCCTGTACAGAAAGAGACCGAACGTCATGAAATTGAAGTGTATCCCTCGAGAGGAAGGACTAGGGCTGTTGGCAAAGATACATGGAGGCATATGTGGATCCCACATAGGGTCGAGAGCCCTTGCCGGCAAGGTATTTCAGCAAGGCTTCTTCTGGCCCACTGCCCTCCAGGATGCGACGACACTGGTCACCAGGTGTGTAGCGTGTCAGTTCCATTCAAAGAAACTTCACCAACCAGCTCAAGCCCTTCAAACCATTCCTCTCTCCTGGCCCTTCTCGGTCTGGGGGCTCGACATACTGGGCCCTTTCCCCCACGCTGTCGGGGGCTTTGAGTACTTGTACGTCACAATCGACAAGTTCACAAAGTGGCCAGAGGTGGAGGCAGTGAGGAAGGTCACAGCCCAGTCAGCCGTCAAATTCTTCAAAGGACTAGTGTGCCGTTTTGGTTTACCCAACACGGTCATCACCGACAACGGCACACAGTTCACAAGCCGCACCTTCATGCAATATACCCAAGACCTTGGCAGCAAAGTCTGTTTCGCTTCCGTTGCTCACCCACGAAGCAATGGTCAAGCTGAGAGAGCAAACGCTGAAGTACTGCGAGGCTTAAGGACAAAGACCTTTGACAGGCTGCGCAAGAGTGGAAGGCGCTGGATTGATGAGTTGCCGACGGTTCTTTGGTCGATCAGAACGACGCCAAATCGAGCCACCGGCCAGACACCCTTTGCCCTAGTATACGGGGCAGAAGCAGTTCTCCCCACTGAACTCATATACGGGTCACCTCGAGTGCTCGCTTATGATGAGCTTGAGCAAGAGCAACTGCGGCAAGATGACGCAACGCTCCTTGAGGAAGATCGTCTTTGGGAGGCTGTGAGAGCAGCACGCTACCAGCAAGCCTTGCGCCGCTACCATAGCCGCAAGGTCCGTGCCCGAAGCTTTGAGGAAGGCGACCTTGTTCTTCGGCGCATTCAATCGGCCAAGAATACCAACAAGTTGACGCCAAAGTGGGAAGGCCCTTATCGGGTAATACGAGTCACCAGGCCTGGCGCAGTCCGCCTGGAGACCGAAAATGCCATTCCGGTGAGCAACTCCTGGAACATTGAGCATCTTCGCAAGTTTTACCCGTGAGGCGCGGCTTGCCGGGCCCCCCGGCAAGCCACCTTTTGTACAAGCCTTGCCAAAAAGGCATGTAACCCTTTGTACAAAGCCAGGCGCAGACCCTGAGCATAAATAAATGAAGCGCTGGCGCCCTAAGTTATATCATGCATGCTAGGTCGAGTCTCGTCCTTGGTTGGGGTTGATAGTGCTTAGCAGCGACTAACCCCTAGCTTAGAGGTCGAGTGTGCGTCTCTTTGTCCTTTTGCCTTCTTTGGTTCACATGACACACACATATCCTTGCCAAGCCACTTGGAAAGAAAAAGGAACGGACCAGCATCCAGACCCTGGCGAGCCAGTATTGCCGGGGGCTACAAGAGCAAAGATTCACCCGCAGCAAACCGAAGTTGCCGGGAGCTGCAAATTCAGATAAGTTTTCCAAACCTTATCATGCATTCCCTTACGAACTGGGGTATGTGAAACCTCATTTATCCTTAGGCTACCGTGCTCCCCTAACTCTAGGCCCTAGGGCTCGTTCCTGGGATTGAGTTTGGTCGTAGTCACGACAGCGAAAGGGTAAAACATGGAGCCTAAACCCACTTCATCCCTGCCTCCGCCAAAGGCGTGAGAAAGGTCGAGCGAAGTGGGGGGATGGCGAGGCCTATTGCCGGGCAAGAAATGTTTATCTTAGAGATATCAGGGATTTATTCCCTGTTGTGGGTTCTACCTGCGAACAAATGACCCGGCAAACATCCCTTTTCATTAAAAAACATCCCGCCCAGGTACAGTCCATAGGGAATGAAAAACATGAACAAGGGGATTACAAGTTTTAAATTTAACAGACGCCCGAAGGCTTACAAACTAAAAAGAGATAAGGTGCCCATAATCCCTTTCTTGTCCCTCTCCTCAGGAGGCAGGTCAAGGAGGCGAGAAGGGCAAAAGGAGCGCCTAGGTGAGCTACGGGTGGCAGAAGACACCGAGAGAACATCTTGGTGGCCGCCCAAAGGCTGGATGGTGATGGCGGCGCCGGAAGCAGAGCTCGAAGACGAGGCGGCAGGACGTCAATACGCATCGAAGGCGTCGGTGCCCGCGTACTCCGACTTGACGGCCTTGCCGCCCGCCCTCTTCCTCTTCCGCAGCCCCACAACGCCAGCCGCCCAAGAAGACGGCTTCGAGAAGTTCAAGGAGCCGGTGACACGGATGATGGGGTCACCGGTGCCGCATGGAACGGTGCCCGACACCTAGTCGGACCCGTCATCCTGCCGCCTACCACCCTCGTCATCGCTGTCGTTGTCCTCCTCGTCACTCTCGCTCGAGGAGGAATCTTCATCATCAGAAGAGCTCTCCACGCAGCACCTTGCACGAGTCCCGAAGTGCCCAAAGACCTTGACGGAAAGAAGGCCACCCTCCATCAACTTAAAATGGAGAGTGAGCCCATCCGCCAAGCTGTGGATACGAGCAAACGTCTTCCACCCCCGACGAAGATACATCACGTGATGAGCAGGGAAGTCGACGCGGACCCGCGTACCGCTAATCCCGCAGCCCCTCATACGTAGCCACAATGACTGCGGCAGATCCAGCTCCATCTCCCGCGCGAATGGAGTCGGGAGGCGAAGGCGACGGCGCGGCGGCCGGCGCAACCTGACGAAGAATTCACGGGGATTGTCGCCAACGTGGCCCTCCATCGGAGGAGGAGCCGCTGGCGGGGGCGAGGCCGGCGCGCCGCCCCGTCCTCCTCTTCCCTGAGCGCTGCGACCTCTACCCCGACCTCGCCCACGGCCTCGCCCTCTCCCCCTTCCCCTCGTGGCTGGCTCTACCACCACAGGTGCAGGAGGAGGAGGGACGTGTTGTCGAGCAGCAACCCTTGCCGCCACCATCAAAGGACCAGGATTCCCTTTCTCCATTGCAAGGGGAAGGAAGAAGCAAAAGCAGAAGAAGGAAGAGGATGGAAGAATACGGGGTGCCATCCCCCCTCCCCGCTCCTTATAAAGGAACGGGGTTGGGGCTCAGCCGCCCCGCTCGGCTAATCGAGACACAAGAAGCGCAGGGAACCAGGACTGACCCGCTGCCCCAACCAGCGACGGCCCGGTTCCCCGCCTCCACCATTCGCCACCCCAAGCGCATGGGAGACACGTGGCCAACGCGCAGAACCGAGGTGACAAGTGAGGCGACCTCTCCCCACCCCGTGATCATGGGGAGTGGACGCCTTGAAGACCGCGCCTCGACTCCATTTAGTAAATGAGCCGCGCCCCCACGCCTCCCTCCTTTTACGGGGGAGGCGCGAAGCCGCCTCTTTACTACAATGTGATGCATGCCTGCGGGAACCGCCCCACGCATGCCACCCACGTCATGCACACCCCTTCGCACCGCGCCACGCGCGCGAATCATGCAAAGCACAGCGCGAAAAGTCTTACCACGTTAAAAACCGTCCCGCCTGCCCGCGCACCGTTCTGGGCCTAGCCCAACAACGCGTCGCCCTTATGTGTGGCCCAGGCCCGGGGGCTCCTGTCGGTGTACAAAAGGGGGGGGGTACACTTTTTGTACCCCTATGACTGTGTATGGGCAGTCTGAGCCATGGGCACCGCCGCACCAAGCAAGGCAAGGGAGGTAAGCGAGGTAAGACCGAAGCTCAAGAGAACTACAAGACCACGAATAACCAAGGGACGAGGCAGGCTCCCCCGGCAAGATCCTTGTCGGGGCCGGCTTTAGCAGCCCCGGCAAGACCCTTGCCGCGGCAAACTCGCCCCACGCCTACGGAGCAAATCACCCTTGAGTCCGCTGCCCCCATAGGGCAAGGATTCGGGAGACATCCCCGTAGTGGCATGCAGATCTTTGTGAAGACATTCAAGATCAGATACGCACTAAGAAGACGACGACCCTTGGTGGGATCCCAGCCAAGGAAGACCACAAGACCTTCGGCAAGCACCTTGCCGGGGATGGCAGCAGGCGCCGCGGCAAGACCCTTGCCGGGGCCCCGGCAAGGGCCTTGCCAAGGACATCCGCAGGGCCACCATCAGGCCCATGCCGACTAAACTTCCACCGCCTTATGCAGCTGCCGACCCAACCAGCTGGGCAGGCACCTGCGTGGCGACATGCAGATCTTCGTGAAGACCCACCATTGCGCCACCTCAGCTGCCTGCCTACCTACATGGCATCTCAGGCATCGCTGGCCAGGGCGCGTGTCGACACAAGAAGGAGCGGCGACGGACAAGACAGATCTCTCCCCCGTCCCTGACAATGCAAGGACACCTCAGCAAGACGCATTAAATGCGCCTTGTCATGTAATGCGAGGGATAAACTCGCATCACTTTACCCTTTCCACCTTCTATGTGCCACTGTGGCAACCCCTTTTTCTATAAAAGGAGGCCCGTGGCGACCAGGAGGAGGATTCGGCTTTTTGGAGCTCCTCACGCCCCATAGCTAGGTGAAGAACACAGATATACAATCCACCAAAGCAGGAGTAGGGTCTTACGCATCCTCGTGGCCCGAACCTAGATAAACGAACCGTGTGCTATCTGTTTGATCCGCTCTTCTCTCAACCCCGCGCCCCGCTAACCGTAGTAGGGATTCTTGTGATCCCATAGGTGTCGTTCCCACCGACACTATGACTCAAGAAAAAGAAAATGAAACTATAAAAACAAAAGTCTTAATGCTTCATGTTCCTCAGTTGAATACCATGTCTTCAGGGTCACACCAATTTCTTCACTTTCAAAGTCTTCAGAAATCCAAAGTCTTCAGTCGAAGAACTTCATTTTTAGGGGTCGACTTTCCCTGTAATAATCAAACTCCTCATAGACTTATAGACCTGTGTACACTCACAAATACATTAGTCCCTTAACCTATAAGTCTTCAATACACCAAAATCACTAAGGGGCACTAGATGCACTTACACAAATGGCAATCTTACTAGATCAGCAAATGTAAATCTTTCCAGTTTGACAAATGGAAACATACCCAATATGACAAATGCAAATCTTACCAAATTGTTTGTAAGTGGTTGCGCACGGGTCATCCAAAAGAACCGTTTGTGTTGAAGAGATGCACAAATCCTCCTCTCACTTTGCATACAGGTGTTTTATCTAAAACGTTTGCGATCAAGAGCTGCACAAATCCTGCTCGGCACATTTTCCTTTGGCTTCCTCGGGAAGCTATTGGTTTGCATATGGGTGTTCTAACTAAAACCTTTGTGATGTGTGTTTTATATTTAAAAACCATTGACGTTTTTTTCAAAAGAAATTCGTTTGATAAGTTTGTACATTAAGAGAGAGAAACGCAAGTTCGCTCAAACCATATCTTTCATTCAGTCATACTGCGAATTTATATTCATACGATCAAGATACATTATTAAAACCAAGAAAAAAACTATTTATGGCGGCGGCAAAGGTGGCGTGCCGCGCCGTTGTTGTCGTTCTCGTCCTCCGGGATGTTGTTGTTGAAGTCTTGAATGCAGCACATAATGTTCTTCACTTGTAAATCAAACATCATGTCGCCACGCGATCGATGGGCAGGGCATGGGAGGATGGCAGCTGGTGGTGCAGAGAGGTAGCGGTCGACAACAGCGTCCCATCCACGCCTAGGGGGAAGCACGCACGGGCGCGGGCGCGATGGGTGCAGCCAAACGCACGAGGACCGGCGCTGCCGTGGGTGGAGGGGCGCGCACGGGCATGAGTGCTGGCGCTGTCATGCACATGAGCTCACACGGGTCCGCGGAGACCTCGTTGACGCCCGTGGCTTCCAGATCTGCGATAGTGCTTGACGACCAGTCCATCAATGCTACAGGGATGGTCGCTGGTGCGGGCGCGGGGATGGGAGCTCAGACGGGAGCGGGGGCAGCATCCGCCGTGGCCACCTCGTTTTGGGCCATGTCCATGAGGCCCCATCCCTCCTTATTTTCTATCTCCTTCGGCTCGGAGTCGACTTCACCAAACTTGAAGACTAGTGGCTTATGATCCTTCTGCGCCATGGTGTTGGTGGAGGTCTGCGGGAGGGAGGGGAATAGAGACAAACAGTAAGGCCGTCCGTATTAAGCAGTGGCTCGGGCGCCATTAATGGAGAGGAAGGCAGGTGGCCATGGAAGTCAAAGGGCTCGCTTCCGAGTGAGCCTGCGCAGCATACAACTCACACGCTTCCTGGTGAGCCTGCGCATTGGAGGACAGCTTGCACGCCTCTCGGTCAGTCTGCGCACCAGACTGCGCTTGCACGCCTCACGTTCAGTCAAGAAGGTGTCCGCACGACACCTCCTGTAGCCATTAAAACCAAGACACATGGCGTCACGTGAATGGTTAACATAACACACACGATTTTAATAACACAAATGTTTACGATGCCTTTGTTGGCTGTTATTCGAGTGCGCCTTCTCTCAAAATGGACACGAAAAATACCACAGCATGTCGGGTGCCATTCCATGATAGCATGCCAAGTTTCATGAATTTTAGATGAGTTTTGGATTTTCTAGAATTTAAAAACAAAGTAGCCCCGGACAAGATCATGTATTCTAGCAGGTTATCCGATAATATGCCTATTGGCAAGAAGAACAAACCTTTTTTTAAGGCATAGGTCCGTACTGGACGAACTGCTCGATATACCTTGCCAAATACATGCAGCCCCAGACAATGTCCCAAACCATTGCCTTAGAGCATGTTGGGTACTCCGGCAGGTAGCAAAGAGTGGTGCGGCAATCCTTGCCACCGACGTATCAGGGGAGAAAGACGTTGGTATCTTTACTGTCTTCGAGATGTTCTCCTCAAATAACCTCTGCAAGTGAGAGAATTGCGAACTTGCTGAGGTCTACCAAATTAGCTCTGCAAGCCCATGGAGCGACACGACAATTAGTTTTTTTTGCCGAAGACGCACCCCGAGTCTGGTCGATCCGAGCATTAACAACTCTTGTACTAGATCCAATAGTGGACGGTTTCCGCCTCACTAAAGTACTTATGGATGGAGGAAGCGGACTGAACCTCATATATGAGGAAACCCCTGCAAAAATGCAGGTCCACAAATCCCGCATTGAGCACACCAACACAACCTTTAGAGGAATTATACCTAGCCGAGAAGCCCGGTGTTCGGGAAGCATTAAGTTCGATGTAGTATTCGGCACATTTGATAACTACAGGTCGGAGGAGCTGCTCTTCCACATTGTTCCCTTTAATAGCGGATACCACGCCCTTTTAAGACGTGACGCGTATTCACGCTTTCAAGCTATACCCCATTACAGGTACATGAAGTTTAGAATGCCAGGGCCCAATGGAGTGATCAAATTAATAAGTTATTCGGATATAGCACTCCGCGCCGAGAACAAAACGACATCCTTAGCCTTAGAGGCATTATCCGAAGCCCTCACGGCCGAAGAATTAACTACCTTACGATCAACGATGGACAGGGACGATGTAATCCTCGCCAAAAGATCGAAATCAACCTCCTTCAAGCCAGCCGATGAAATCATAAAATTCCAAGTGCACCCAACGGACCCTAACAAGACAACATCTATTGGGCAGCTGGATCCGGCGGTAGACAGCGCATAACGCGCCTTCCTTCGGGAAAATTGGGATATATTCGCTTGGCACCCTTCAAATATGCTGCGAATCCCACGCAGGCTGGCCGAACATAGCCTCAATATTATCAAAGAGTTCAAACCAGTCAAGCAGTCACTGCGACGGTTTTCTGAACCCAAAAGACAAGCAATGTGAGAAGAGCTAGCCAAGCTATTGTAAGCCGGATTCATCAGAGATATTAAACATCCGGATTGGCTAGCCAACCTAGTCATGGTACCAAAGAAGGATAAATCCTAGCGCCTCTGCGTCGACTTTACAGACCTAAGTAAGGCCCGCCCCAAGGATCCCTTTCCTTTGCCCCGCATTGATCAAATTATCGATGCAACGGCCGGACACGACTCGTTGTGCTTCCATGTTGCTTACTCCGGATACCATCAGATAAAGATGAAGGAATCCGATCAGGCTGCAACGACATTTATTACCCCGTACGGTCCTTTCTTCTTCAACACTATGCCATTTGGACGTAAAAACACCAGCGCCACATATCAGCGCATGATTCAAACATGCTTAGAAAAACAAATTGGCAAGACAGTGGAGGCATATGTTGACGACGTAGTCGTTAAGACCAAACACGTCGATACTTTGGTGGAAGATCTCCGCCTTACGTTTGCCAACCTTCGAGAATATGACATAAGGCTCAATCCGAAAAAATGTGGTTTCAACGTTCCAGCCGGAAAGTTACTAGGGTTCATCGTATCCGATACAGGAATCGAAGCTAACCCAGCTAAAATCTGGGCCTTGTCAGAGCTCAAAATACCAACCGACCTCAAGCAAGTGCAAAAACTAGCAGGCTGCGTAGCGGCCTTAAGCCGCTTCATCTCCAGGTTAGGAGAAAAAGCATTGACATTTTATAGATTGCTACGACGCACTGACAATTTTGAATGGACGGACACGGCCGCAACTGGATTGGAAGAAATAAAAACTCTACTAGCAAGCAACCCAATCCTAGCCGCTCCAGGCTTTGGCGAACCAATCCTGCTGTATATATCAGCGTCTCACCAGGTAGTGAGTGCCGTGCTCGTCGTTGAACTTGCCGAAGAGGGACATAAATTCCCCGTTCAAAAACCCGTATACTATGTATCCGAGGTTCTGACACTGTGCAAATCACGGTACCCCCATTATCAGAAAATTGCCTATGCGGTCTTCATGTCATCTTGGAAAATTCGACACTACTTTCAAGAGTGTTCGATCACAGTGGCATCCGAGGTACCACTCAACGATATTATTAACAATAAATACGCCACTGGACGCATAGCCAAATGGTCCATCGAGCTCTTACCGTTCAAAATATCTTATAAGCCACGCCGGACTATTAAATCCCATGTGTTGGCCGACTTTGTCGCAGAATGGACCGAACCCGAACTCCCTAAAGAGTACGACTCATACTCCCACTGGACAATGTACTTCGACGGTTCCAAAATGCTAGCCGGATTAGGGCCGACATAATATTGATATCTCCAGCCGGGGATACAGTCCGATACGTTCTACAAATTATGTACACGGACTCAAACAATGCGGCCGAATACGAGGCCCTATTGCATGGTCTCCGCTTAGCCGTATCCATGGGCGTACAATGCCTCGAGGTATGCGGAGACTCAAACCTCGCTATCTCCCAAATAAATGGAGATTTTGATGCGAAGGATTCAAAAATGGCAGCTTATCGCAATGCTATATTGAAAATATCGGCTAGATTTGAGGGGCTGGAATTCCATCACGTAGCGTAGGATAATAACCAGGACGCTGACGTACTGGCTCGTATGGGCACTAAAGGCGACCCCGTCCCGCCTAACACCTTCGTGGAAAGGCTATTTAAGCCATCAGTAACATGGCAGGATGCAGGCGGAGATACGAATTCGGATCCGAACCCCGGCCGAACTTAACCAACATGTCATTGAAGACCCAAACATGGAGATAACTCCTTCAGCTCACGAGATCATGGTTGTTATAGCCTCCTGGACAGAGCCCTTCCTAGCTTACCTTAAAAGGTAGGAGCTCCCCGATGATCAAAATGAGGCCCGCCGCATAGTCCGGCGTTCTAAAGCCTACAAAGTTCACGAAGGTGAACTATATAAGAAAAGCACAACTGGTGTTCTACAAAGGTGCATCTCCAAAGAGGAGGGAAGGCAAATTTTCACTGAAATACATGCTGGAATTGGCGGCCACCATGCCGCAGCCGGGCGCTCGTAGGCAAAGCTTTTCGAGCTGGCTTTTACTGGCCCACTGCCCGAGCAGATGCCAGACCTTAGTCCAACACTGCGTTGGCTACCAGCTCTTTGCAAATCAAAGTCACATGCCTCCCACCGCTTTGAGAACAATCCCCATTACTTGGCCTTTTGCGGTCTGGGGGCTTGATATGGTCGGACCCTTAAAGGGGGAAGCCATAAAAAGAAATACTTGCTGGTGATGGTAGATAAATTCACTAAATGGATAGAAGCCAAGCCAGTAAAAAAAGCTGAGGCAAGGCCTGTGATAGATTTTATATCCGGCGTAGTACACCGTTATGGTGTCCCGCACAGTATTATCACACATAACGACACCAACTTCACAGCTGACGAGGTAAAAAATTAGTGCGCAAAATTAGGTATTAAACTTGATTATGCTTCTGTGTACCATCCTTAAACAAATGGTCAAGTCGAAAGAGCCAATGGTCTGATAATGAGCGACATTAAACCCCGACTGGTGCGCTCCCTACGGGAGTCTGATAAACACTGGGGCGAAGAGCTTGACTCCGTACTTTGGGGGCCGCGTACCACAGCTAATCGGACGACCGGATACACACCTTTCTTTATGGTGTACGGTGCAGAGGCTGTTTTGCCCTGTTACATTATTCATGACTCATCTCGAGTGCGCATGTACGAGGAGAGAGAGGCCGAGCTAGATTGGCAGGACGACCTAGATGGACTTGAAGAGGAGCGCGATACAGCGCAAGCTCATTCCGCATTTTATCAACAATAGGCCAGGCGATACCAGAGCAGAGAAGTGCGGGCGAAGACATACAACATCGACGAACTCGTTTTACGACTCCCGGAGAAGAAGAAGGACAAGCTCAAACCAAAATGGGAGGGGCCCTTCATTATTGAAGAAGTACTCACCGGTGGAGCCTATCGCCTTGGGAATGCACAAGACAACCGCCTCGAGCCGAACCCGTGGAACGCTGCGAGGCTCCGAAGATTCTATGGATAGTTCGGTAGCAAATTTTTCCTCCTTTTAAATTAGGTCTTATATCTTATCTTTTATTTTCTATTTCTCCTCTTTTTTAACTTTGCTCTCATTGGCAAGTATTCGGCTCACCCGAACTGCCACAGGCTAAGTACATCTTTGAATGTATCTACCTCAAATATACTTGGGGGCTTCTTTAACGAAGCCCATTACCAATAAAGCTTCTTGCTTAAAATGTCGTCTATTTCTTACAGTCATTCCTTGCCATTATATGCACCAATATGACTTAAGTTCTGGCCAAGCTGGGTTGCCTGGCTCCTATGCTTACCCTACGTTTCCGATTGTTCGGCTAGGGCGTAAAGGGAGCACCTCTGTGATTGTTATAGCCGGGTAATCCGGACATGTACCTCAGACTGGGTGAAGCCGAAAGCTAGTGCTCTTAAGGGAATAATCGGCCGGCGGATACACGACATATAGCTTTTAATGCGCATATTATAAACTATCATGGGAGATGGCATCCCACAATCCCCGCCCATGGGATCAAAAAGCCTAGGATTGCATATGTATGCACGCTGACCAAGGGAAAGAAACCCCTAACGGAACTATTCTCTATGGAAGATATTTCTTACATTAAATAGTAATATAACATAGCTCCCCGAACACAGTTTGTCTGTTCAAGCACTTATGACTGGATTGCCTGGTTTCCGAACATATCACGTGTTTACCACATATATAGTATCCGGAAACACTCCAGCCTTTGGGTTTATGGAGGTTAAAGTTGAAGGTCGGCCATGACAACCCTTTTATAATTTTGGCCGGAGATAAGTTTGATGGTAAAAGTACATTAATACATAGAATCAAACAACAACACTCTTTCTATTCCCTCTATAAGGCTGTCTAGTTTACAGTCCCGTTGGGAAAACTTGACAGCTGTCTCTACTTGGTCGTACACCAAATGCAGCGGGATTTCTTGTCCATCGGACCCTCGCGGTCTCACGCGGGCCATATGATTCGGATCAAGACGGGTGTAGCATGTCTTCACCATGGCCCAGGCTTCTCGAGCACCCATGCGACATGCTGACGCTTTTCACAGTTCGAAGGAGCATCGAGCCCCTTTGAACATGTCCGCCAAGTCCTCCATAGTTTTTGGAGGGGAATTGCCCGACCATAAAGCCATGGATATATTCTTCATGGCCTTCCGAGCTCGCTCGTGGACCCTGGAAAGCTCTTGCAGCATGTCACCCTCAAAACTGGGCACTTTTCCTTTGGGCTGCCCAGTTAACAATCCTGCAGGATTTTTTTTATGAAAAACTTTCAAGATAAGGGACTATAAGGAGAGCTAGTTATAAGGGACATAGTGAACATCCCGCCTTTTAGCCTCCAATTCTCTTCCATAGTACTTGAGAGCTGGGCTCTTACACCCTTTAGCTCCTATTCCAGCCTAACACTCTTATCCTGCGCTTGGTTTCTTTTATCTATGGCTTGCGTTAATACACGCTTACCATCAGCTGTTTCCCCTTCGGCAAATTTTTTGTCCGCCAAAGCAACCCTTAGCTCCCTCTCCAGTTGGTCGTTCGACCCTATTGCAGTATTACAATTAGTATGTACATAACGACTCAGTAATCAACACAAATATCATAGTACTCGGACTTACCACCAGCATCCTTTCCGAATTTCTTCGAATTTTCCAATTCGGCGATGACAGTCGCGAGCTGGGACCGGCACTCTTCAAGCTCCTTGGATAAGGAGTTATTATTTTCTTGACGCACCTGTAAAAACACAACGATCCTCAAATCAGTTTTACCAACTGCTTTAAGTCTCGGAGGCTACTGGCATGGGAACATCAAAATGAACACTTACTCGCATATCCTTGGAAAGCCGGTGAGTGGCCCCAGCGAGACCGTCTTGAGCGGCTCGGATATAAGCATCTGCAGAGGTGAGGGCGTTAAATGCTTCCTCAGAAAAGCTAGGTCACACATGGCTGCTTTTCACTGCCGGTGGACCATCGCAACCTCCACTTCGGAATTAGTGACTGACATTCCATCTGAATCCTCTTGGAGGGGACAATTCGACACTGAATCCGCATTAACCCTTGACAGGCCGGAAGCCGGATTGGCTGGAGCTTGATCTGCATGATCTCCGGAAATAGTCCGGTGTGTATTCCTCCTAAAAGGACAAATAAAGCGGAAAGTTGTGATACCGACTTTACCACCCAGCGTGTGTCAAAACAAACATACCTCTTTGAAGGTTCGCTGGTGTTTGCGGTCCTCTTTCGCTTCAAGGCCTCACTCGATGTAGGCGTCGCCCTCTGGGATGACAGTCTTCGCACTATTCGGCGTGAGGAGCGCCGCCCCTTTTTAAGCATAGAAAAATGCGGTGGGTAAGGCACGCCGGGAATCTACCCTTTGATGAGATATGTCCTAGGTACTTACGCGGGAAGAAGGAATGAGGCCAGGATAATCGGCTGTGATAGCCACCAAGGCGCCCTCACGGCAGGCTTGATAGAAGACTCCATCTTCTAGCTCTATGCCTATGTTCGGATCTTCATCATATTTGGGGCCTGTTGATGTCTACTACACGCTTCTATTCCTGTAGACAGTGTTGGGCCTCCAAGAGCAGAGGTTTGTAGGACAGCAGCAAATTTCCCTTAAGTGAGTAACCCAAGGTTTATCGAACTCAGGGAAGTGGAGGTTGAATGTACCCCTTTCAAGCAACCCTGCAATCAAGATACAAGAAGTCTCTTGTGTCCCCAACACACCTAATACACTTGTCAGATGTATAGGTGCACTAGTTCGGCGAAGAGATGGTAAAATATGGATGATAGGAGTGGCAAAGCAAAGTAATATAAATCTGTAATAAAAAGTGCAGCAAGCAAACAAGTGGTAAACGTGAGCACAAATGGTATTGCAATGGTGGAAACAAGGCCTAGGCTTCATACTTTCACTAGTGGCAACTCCCAACAACATTAACATAATCGAATCACATGATATTTCCCATAATGGAGACGCACTCGGAGGTCATTCCTTTGTGGTCAAGAGAGGACGAGAATTTTGTAGGGCTACAAAAGCACACCTCTAAGTTCGTAGTTCTCTATCTATGGATTTCCCAATGTCACCGCGGCCATCCAAAGAGAGTACCACAATCACCACAACATATCTCAAGGATAGTCAAAGACAAGCACCAAGAGACTCTCAATCTTCAATCAACACACAAAAGAGGAAATCACCCATGAAAATATTCTTCTAATCCATGTCCAATAGACCGCTGTCACCTTGGTCTCGGGGATTATACTAGATAAAGACAAGTGAGTACATCAATCCAATGCATAGAGGAAGGGGAAATATCATGGGATCACCCTAGATTAACATAGCCTATGATCACAACGAAGATCACATCATGGGAGAGAGAATTGACCACATAGCTACTGGTAGAAACCTCAGCCCCGAGGAGGAACTACTCCCGCATCATGGAGGGAGGAAGCAATGTCGATGGAGATGAATCCGGGGGCACTTCCCCGTCCCGGCAGGATGCCGGCACAGGAATTCTGGTCCCCCCAAACTTGGTGGCGATGGCGGCGGAGATCGGAATTGCCTCTAGAGAAAAGGGTTCTGGAATCGAGGGTTTCGGGACGCGAGGAGTATATATGCCAAAGGGGGTCACCAGAAGCGGAGAGGGGGGCCCAGGTGCCCCCCTAGGGCGGCCAGGGGTGGGGCTGCCTGGGCTGCCCCTGGCTCCCCTCTGGCCCCCACTTTGGTTTTTCTCGAAGCTTCCTGTACGCTGATTTTTTCTGTATTTTTCCCGGAATTTTTGGAGCACTTTTAATATGGGGGAAATCTGAAATAGAAAAATAGCAGAAAACAGGAACTGGCACTGTGGTGCACTGAGTTAATAGGTTAGTCCAAATATGATCAAAAGTGTATGGAAGTGCATAAATATCATAGCAATATCACACAAAAGAAGCATGGAGCAAGCAGAAATTATAGATACGTTTTGGACGTATCACCTGTATTTTGGAATCGGTCATGTGGCTGTGGGGTGGGACTATTAACCCCCTCGATCACCTTCCTCCACTCCTGTTGGGAAAAACCGAATTTAGTTCGGTCCGTACATCATAACCAAGAAAAATGGGCGGATATAGCGGTCACGGGAGAAACTTACCCAGTCAGGGGGATTGTACATGGAAAAACCCTCTCGGCACTTCAAACGAAGAAAGTCTTGCTTCTCTCCCTTATAAAGACCCTCCAGGATGATGGCTAGAGCGGCAGGGTCATCCGGACCCGGGCGTAAGCAGCATGAGGCATCATTCAGGCCATTATAATGCCACATTGGAAATCCTCTTGCTTGGAGCGGCTGCACGCATCGCTTTATTGAAATAGCCATCACTTCAATTATAGACAACCCCGAACTTGCGAGCAATCTGATCTTGCCGGCCAGTCTGCTAACCTCCGCTCTCTCTTCTTCCGAGGGATTGTGGGGACACCAGTTGAAAAGCTTCTTTGGTGGAGCGCTGGAATATTTAGGGAGGCCTTGCCGAACTGTATCCGGCAGGGCAACGTCCTCAATATAAAACCACTCCGAAGGCCACTCTTTGGATACCTTCTTCCGAGTACCGGGAAGATAGCCTGTCCCTGTTATGCTCCATACTTCGGCGCCCCCAACTTCAAATGTGGATCCCTTTTCAGAGCGAGGGACAAGGCAGAAGAACTTTCACCATAGCTCAAAGCGAGGCTCGCAGCCCAAGAACAGTTCGCATAAAGAGACAAAACCCGCGATATGCAGGATAGACCCTGTCGTAAGATCATGCAATTAGAGACCATAGAACTCCAGGAGTCCCTTAAGGAAGGGGTGGACGGGGAAACCTATGCCTCTTAAAAGGAAAGGGACAAAACATACCCGCTCTCCATCGGAGGGGTTGGGAAAGCTCTCTGCCACGGCTTGATTTTCAATAGAATTTAGTCCGACCGGGATGGGGCTAGATCCTCGGGAGTGAGATATTCCTGCGCTTGAAGTGTCCTCAGGTGCGCATGGGGTACATAAAAACTTTTCCAATCTCCTGCACGAGGGCCATGTGGGCGCGAGGAAGAGCTTGGGGCGTTGGCCATGTTTGGAGATTTTTTGCAGGCACTAGGGTTTCTTCCGCGTGGGACGGAATGGAGAGGCAACTGAGATCTATTCTCTTATATAGGCGCCTTCCCTACACATTCAAGGGGGTAATTGCAAAACTGCCCAGACGGTTCACATTCGTTGGACACATGGAAGCCAAGGCAACGGCGGCGAGGAACCAGCGGAATACAATATTAAAATAAGCCGACCTATCATCCAGGAGGACTCACCTTGCAAGACCAAAGACATGAAGCCGGACACGATCTCGTCCTTGAAGGCAAGTCCGGGGGCTACTGAGGGAGTCCTGTATTAAGGGGTCCTCAGGCGTCTGAGTCGATGAAGCTGGGCCGTATTGATGGGCCACAAGAGAAGAAAGCAGAAGACCCTCCCCCGTATTCGGTCAGGACTACTATGTAGGTAGAAATGCAAGTGCAGAGTCCGGATGTGTTAATTACTTCCTCCCCAAGTCACCCTTGTAACCCTAGGTCCTCTCAGGCGTGTATATAAGCCAGGGGGTTTAGTCTGTAGAGGGGATCATCGACATTACAATATCCACATAGGCTAGACTTTAGGGTTTGGCCATTACGATCTCGAGGTAGATCAACTATTGTATTCATATTCATTCATATTAATATAGCAGGAAGTAGGGTATTACCTCGATCGAGAGGGCCTGAACCTGGGTAAACATCGTGTCCCCAGCCTCCTGTTACCATCGATTCTCTAAACGCATAGCTTGGGCCCCCCTACCCGAGATCTGCCAGTTTTGACACCGACAAAGTATCTCAACATTTTGCCGGCAATCAACAGTGCCCTGGTGTTTAAAATTCATTCCCATTTCTTGCATGGGACCTAAGCATGCACCCAAGGACAAATATTTGATTTTTCAACCAATTATATGCACTGGAGCATGTGCATGTAGTTCAAATTTGAATTATGCACGTAAAATGCCTAGAAAACCCAGTTAATGTATAAAAATGTCCAAACGAACACCAAAAAATTCCAAAATTTAACACAACACTCCTGTTGTTCTATGTTGACACTAGAAAATATTTGAAAGGAATAAGAGGCAGCTGATATCGTTTTGTCCCCAAAGGTGGCACATTCCCTACCGAAACCATGAGACTTGTTATGAGAAGCTCTGGTTTGTGAGAAACTTATACCCAAACCTGCACCAAATGGGACAAAAAAATTACCAAAGTATGTCGATGCCGCTCCATGATAGCATACCAAGTTTCATGAATTTCAAAGGACTTTTGGATTTATTAGAATTTAAAAATCAGGCACCTCAATGTTTGCGGCCGAGTGACGATGGAGGGTGTTTGACATTCATTCCTATTTCTTGCATGGGACCTAAGCATGCAACCAAGGACACATATTAAAATTTTCAACCAATTTATATGCATTAGAGCATGTGCATGTAGCTCAAATTTGAATTATGCACATAAATGCATTGAAAACACCATTAATGCATAAAAATGTCCAAACGAACCCCGAAAAATCCTAAAAATTGACACAACACTCCTGTTGTTCTATGTTGACACGGGATTTTTTTTGAAAGCAATAAGAGGCAATGGATATCGTTTCGTCCCCAAAGGTGGGATGTTCCCTACCGAGACCACCATGCTTGTTGCGAGAAGCTCTGGTTTGTGAGAAGCACATACCCAAACCTTCCCCAAATGGGACAAAAATTTTACCACGGCATGTTGATGCCGCTCCATGATAGCATGCCAAGTTTCATGAATTTAAGAAGAGTTCACAAGAATTTAAAAACCAGGTATCTCAATGTTTGCGGCCGAGTGATGGTGGCAGGGTGTTAGATATTCATTCCCATTTCTTGCATGGGACCTAAGCATGCAACCAAGGACACATATTTGAATTTTCAACCAATTTATATGCATTAGAGCATGTGCATGTAGTTCAAATTTGAATTATGCACATAAATGCATTGAAAACTCAACTAATGCATAAAAATGTCTAAACGAACCTCGAAAAATCCCAGAAATTGACACAACACTCATGTTGTTCTATGTTGTCACGAGAATTTTTTGAAAGCAATGAGAGACAATGGATATCGTTTCGTCCCCAAAGGTGGGACATTCCCTACCGAAACCATCAGGCTTGTTGTGAGAAGCTCTGGTTTGTGAGAAGCATATCCGGAAACCCCCAAATGGGACAAAAAATACCACGGCATGTTGATGTCGCTCTATGATAACATGCCAAGTTTCATGAATTTCAGACGAGCTTTGGATTTACTAGAATTTAAAAACCAGGTATCTCAATGTTTGCGGCCGAGTGACGGTGGCAGGGTGTTTGACATTCATTCCCATTTCTTGCATGGGACCTAAGCATCCAACTAAGGACACAGATTTGAAATTTCAACTAATTTATATGCATTAGAGCATGTGCGTGTAGTTAAAATTGGAATTATGCACATAAATGCATAGAAAACTCAGTTAATGTATAAAAATGTCCAAGCGAACCCCGAAAAATCCCAAAAATTGACACAACACTCGTGTTGTTCTATGTTGACACGAGAAACATTTTGAAAGTAAGGAGAGGCAATGGATATCATTTCGTCCCCCAAGGTGGCACGTACCCTACCGAAACCATCAGGCTTGTTATGAGAGAAGCTCTGGTTTGTGAGAAGCTTATACCCACACCTACCCCAATTGGGACAATATTTTTACCACGGCATGTCGCTGCCGTTCCATGATATCATGTCAAGTTTCATGAATTTCGGATGAGTTTTCAATCTACTAGAATTTTAAAACCATGTATCTCAATGTTAGCGGCCGAGCTACAGTGTCAAGGTGTTTGACATTGGTTCTCATTTCTTGCATGTGACTTAATCTTGCAACCAAGGACAAACATTTGATTTTTCAACCCATTTTTATGGACTGGAGCATGTGCATGTAGATCAATTTTGTATTATGCACATAAATGCCTCGAAAACTCAATTAACGAATAAAAATGTCCAAACGATCCCCAAAAAATCAAAAATTTAGCACGACACTCCTGTTGTGCTATGTTGACACCAGGAAAAAATTGAAAGGAAGAAGATGCGAAGAATATCGTTTTGTCCACAAAGGTGACACGTTTCCCTAATGGAACCATGATGCTTCTTGTGAGAAGCTCTGGTTTGTGAGAAGCTTATACCATAACCTGCCCCAAATGGGACAAAGTTTTTTACCCCAGCATGTGATATGTCTCCAACGTATCTATAATTTTTGATTGTTCCATGCTATTATGTATTCTGTTTTGGATGTTTAATGGGCTTTATTTTACACTTTTATATTATTTTTGGGACTAACCTACTAACCCAAGGCCCAGTGCAAATTGCTGTTTTTTTTTGCCTATTTGAGTGTTTCGCAGAAAAGGGATATCAAACGGAGTCCAAACGGAATGAAACCTTCGGGAGAGTTATTTTTGGAACTGTATATACCCAGAAGACTTGGAGTGCACGCGAGGGAACAAGGGAGGTGGCCACGAGGGTCCAAGGCGTGCCCCCTCCCCCTGGGCGCCGCCCCACCCTCGCGGGCCCCCTTTGTATCCCCCGATGCCCTCCTTCCTCCTATATATATATCCACGTACCCTGAAAACATCGAACAATAGAGAAAACCCTAATTCCACCACCGCAACCTTCTGTTCCCGTGAGATCCCATCTTGGGGCCTGTTCCGGAGCCCCGCCGGAGGAGAGATCTACCATGGAGTGCTTCTACATCAACACCATAGCCTCACCAATGAGTTGTGAGTATTTTACCACAGACCTTCGGGTCCATAGTTATTAGCTAGATGGCTTCTTCTGTCTTTTTGGATCTCAATACAAAGTTCTCCTCGATCTTCGAGGAGATCTATTCGATGTAATCTTTTTGCGGTGTGTTTGTCGAGATTCGATGAATTGTGGGTTTATGATCAAGATTATCTACGACCAATATTTGATTCTTTTCTGAAATCTTTTATGTATGCTTATAATATCCTTGCAAGTCTCTTCAAATTATTGGTTTGGTTTGGCCTACTAGATCTATAGTTCTTGCAATGGGAGAAGTGCTTGGCTTTGGGTTCAATCTTGCGGTGTCCTTTCCCAGTGACAGCAGGGGCAGCAAGGCACATATTGTATTGCTGCAATCGAGGATAAAAAGATGGGGGTTATATCATATTGCTTGAGTTTATCCCTCTACACCATGTCATCTTGCTTAAAGCATTACTCTGTTCTTATGAACTTAATACTCTAGATGCATGCTGGATAGCGGTCGATGTGTGGAGTAATAGTAGTAGATGCAGAATCGTTTCGGTCTACTTTTCACAAACGTGATGCATATATATAATGATCATGCCTAGATATTCTCATAACTATGCACTTTTCTATCAATTGCTCGACAGTAATTTGTTCACCCACCGTAGAATTCTGCTTTCATGAGAGAAGCCACTAGTGAAACCTATGGCCCTCGGGTCTATCTTTATCATATTAATTTCCTTCAATTTCTGTTGCCGTTGCTTATTTGCTTTATTTACTTTCTGTTCTTATACAAAAAATACCAAAAATATTATACTATCCTATCTATCAGATCTCACTTTTGTAAGTGACCGTAAAGGGATGGACAACCCCTTATCGCATTGGCTGCGAAGTTCTTATTTGTTTGTGCAGGTGCGAGGGACTCGCGCGTGGTCTCCTACTGGATTGATACCTTGGTTCTCAAAAACTGAGGGAAATACTTACGCTACTGTGCTGCATCACCCTTTCCTCTTCGAGGGAATACAACGCAAGCTCGAGAAGTAGCAGCATGTTAATGCCATTCCATGATAGCATGCCAAGGTTCATGAATTTCAGACGGGTTTTGGATTTATTAGAATTACAAAAGCAAGTACCTCAACATTTGCCGGAGAGCCAAGGTGCCGTGGTGTTCGAAATTCATCCCCATTTGTTGCATAGGACATAAGCATAAACCCATGGACACATATATGATTTTACAACCCATGTTGGTGCACCAGAGCATGTGCACGTGCTTTAATTTTGAATTGTGCACCTGAAATGGTAGAAAACCAATTTAATGTATAAAATTTCCAAACAAACCCTGAATAATTGCACTTTTTTTACGACACACATATAGTTGCATTTTCACTACAGATAAAAGGTCTAGCAATTCAAACACCGTCCATTGCCGCTGTGACCCCATTATGTAATTCAAATCAAGATGAAAAATCAAGTAGACCCCACCCAGTTTATTATCACCAATCGTGTGAGATGCACTACAAAATATCCTGGAGCATCGTCGGTGTATAGTACGCCTATGTCTTACGCGAGAAGGTGCGTCGGCTACAGTCCACATTCGGTGTGTCAAGCACACTAGCTCGCTCCCCAAATATCATTTCATTGTTCATCGTTGCCGGTGAAAGATGGGGACGTGGACCCGTGTCGTGAGGGCAACTTCGGTGGCCCACTCCGGCGAGAGCGCAGCCGCAGCCGCCATGCGCGTGCTAACAACGTGCATGAGCGCGGCCACAATCTGCAACCGGGCGACCAAGGCAGCCCAAATGGCCGTTGTCGCTTCTCAGGTGGCGGCAACAACATCTGCCTCGGGGATAGCAACTGGTGAGAGCGGCACATTAGCTGTTCGTTTCGTAGCGGCAGCCTTAGCCCTGATGGAGGCTGCCCATGACCATGTTGAGGCCGCCCACGCCCAGCTCGTGGCGGTCACCGCACAAATCGAATGACGCTTCTCCAACAACGGTCGGTGACCCACGACCGAAGAGTTGGTAATCGCCGAGAGCGTTCGAGCAGCCGTCCGTTCCTCCGCCGCATACCTTGCGACGACGGAGCCCGTCCAAGCCCAGATCGTGGCCGCCCACACCCAGCTCGTGGCGGCCTTTTCCAAAGAGATGGCGGTACGCGGATGGAGAGATGCTTGCCGAGTATGGTGTGATGGATGCCATGGAGCCCCTTCCCCATGAGTCCGTCGGGCGTGAGCTGGACATGGAGGAGGCGGCGGAGATCAACGAGCACCAGCGGTAGTAGTACTCTTTGTTTCGTTTAATTAAGAGCGCCGATCTTTAATTTGTTACAGCAATGTTTAGGCCATCTAGCTCTGTTTAATTGATGAACTTGCTCGATTAAGAAGTGTGGGAGTGCTGTGTACCCAAATTATGCAATGACGTGGATGACCACTGTAACTAGGGAAACTGGAACAAAAAAATTTGACGTTCAAACTCATCACACACGGGTTAAGCTATCTGAATCGTTTGTGATGTTCACATATCGTACACAGTTCTGAATAGGGGACCGTGTGTGATGACAGTTTGTGTGCTAGTTTTTTCGCTGAACCGATTCAAATGTTTTGGCTTCCATGGAAATATCTACCTTCCCGCCCCTCCCCTTACCAAAAGCCACATTTCCCCTATTTCTGCCTTCCTTTCCAAGTTGAAACCTTCACTCCTTGCTTGCAGCGCCGCCTCCTCGCCGGCGACCCTCCTTCACGCCGCTCGGCCTCGTCTATCCAAGCAGGTAATCCACACCCGACCCCCATCCTCCTCATCCTTCCACATCCACATGCCCCGACCACCGGCGCGACACCTTCCACCCAAATCACCGACCCCTCCACCAAATAAGCGCCGCCCTAAGCCATGGTGCACGCAGTATAGCCAGGAGCTCAAGGAGAATTTGGCAGCGGAGAAGCAAATCGCGGCCGCACGCGCAGATGAGGTTGCGATGGCTGCCATTCGTGCTAACCCGTAGATCTTGGATGAGCACCTTGGCATTTGCTAGCTACGCTGGTTAAGCATGCTCGACTTACCCGTTGCATGTGCTGCTCCTGCCTTTCCTTAACAAATTATAGTGAATTGTGCTATCTAATTTTACCATGCAATCTGTTACTCTAGTGTATATGTTCTATATGTCGTGCAGTGTGGTGCTCACTTATTAACTGTTTGGTTAATTAGTTGTTGTCTTCATTTGACTGTTTGGTTCAGTTCTGCAAATGTGATGTTCGATTCTTCAGGCTGCAATTTTGTGTTGTCTTCCATGTGAGAAATAAATCGAATTTATCTTTACAAAATACCCGAGAAACGAATACAATTGCTATATTTCCAGGTTGTCAAGCATGCTTGGTTTGGTTATACATTATGCAATGTGGTGCTCAGTTAACGTTTGGTTCATTTGTGTTGTGGTATTTATTCAACTATTTGGTTCAATTTTGCAATGCGATGTTCAATAGTTGTGGGTGCATTCTGTTATTGTATACCATGTGAGAAGTAAATCGAATTTGGTGGTACTAAATACATGAGAAAGAAACACAATTGCTATATTCCCAAGTTGTTAAGCATGCTTGGTTTGGTTAACTGTCCGATCTTCTATTAGGAGTATGTTATATTGTGCAATGTGGTGCTCAGTTAATGTTTGGTTAATTTGTTGTGGTGTTTAGTTAACTGTTTGGTTCAATTCTGCAATGCGATGTTCAATTGTTGTGGGTGCATTCTGTTATTATATACCGTGTGAGGAATAAATTGAATTTGGCTATACTAAATACATGAGAAACAAATACAATTGCTACATTTCCAAGTTGTTAAGCATGCTTTGGTTAACTGTCTGATCTTCTATTAGGGGTATGTTATATCGTGTAATGTGGTGCTCAGTTAATGTTTGGTTCATTTGTTGCGGTGTTTGTTAACTGCTTGGTTCAATTCTGCAATGCGATGTCCATTTGTCGTGGGTAGAATTTTATATTGTGGTGCATGTGAGGAATAAATCGAATTTGGCTGCACTTAATACACGAGAAACATATACAAGTGCTATATTTCCTAGTTCTTAATCATGCTTGGTTTGGATAAATGGGTTTTCCATGTGGCTTGAATTAATCTGATGAATCTGCAATGTGCTTATTTTTCATCAACATATTTTACTGATAGCATACGAACCCTTACTTAACCTAATGACTAACTACCTTATATGTGTTGTATGGAAACAATGGGAAGCACTGAGGTACACAATCGAGGTTAGCATGTGCATGATACATTGTCTAATAGCACATTATTTTGCAATTACAGAAACCATTCTAATATTTAGGTTTTTAACAATTTGGTCTTGCACATGTAGGTCCTGCTGTCACAGGTTTTGACCCACTGTTCGACCCTTTTTGCATATGGGGAAATGAATTGTCCATGAATACCAATCAAGTCAAGAAACTCAGAAAGATTGTTAGGATAAAGAAATCAACGACAAAAAACAACAAGATCTTTGTCTGCACAATGAAGAAGACATCAGTTCACTACAGGATGGTACTAACTATTATACCTTGCCATTTTTTATTCCTTTGCCCCATTTCCAATATAGAGAAGATATTTATGCACATCATTGTTTTCAGGCCTTTCCAAAGCAGTTCATTGATGATTGCCTCTCAAACCACCTCTATGGTCAGGAGGCGAGGAAGGTTTTCATACAACACCCACGGTTCAATATTGAAGTGTTCCTGTAGAGGACGAAGCATGGACGGTCAATCATCCACAAGCACTACCTAAAGTTGCAAAGACCTTCAACATGAATGAAGGCTCAACATTCCCTTCCGCTTCAGCAGTTTTCCAAATGAGGTGCATATGTCTATGTACCGTCTATGATGCTAATTTCGAAAGGTTCTACATGTTGCATGTGGTGCTGGTGCAGTTGTGTAAATGGGTAGCTGAGTGCTGAAGCTATATCATGGTGTACTCTAATGTATTTCAATTATGAAATCCTGATTCCTTAATATGGAAATGTAATATATTATGTGCTTAATATGAATGTCAATTAGATTAAAATAATTAATAATAGGGCAATTAGCCTGCTAATGGCGAATTATCCGGCTAATTGGTTTTTTCCATTGCAAACGGTTATTGAGAAAATACCGTGGGCGTTGACCTCAGGTAACCCACATAGTTTCTAGGAATAAACTGTGTTGGATCAATGAACAATCACACATGACCTTCTCTTGATAACTGTTTGCGTTAGGCCACCTTGCGCAAACGTTTACCACATAAAAACTGTGTGTGATGGACAACCTTTGCCACACAGTTTCTTCTACGCACCGTGTGTGATGCATTCAACAACGCAAACGATAAAATTGTTAATATCGTGTGTGATGTACCTGTGAATGGAAACATTTTCCTTGGAGCGACTGTGTGGGATGTATATACGAACGAAAACGTTTAGCGTGGACTGACTATGTGGGATGTACTTACGACCGGAAATGATTTCGACTGTATAATTGTATTTTTTAGCACTAATGTACGTATAACCGTATTTGATAGCTCGTCGGTCGTACACGACCTCATTTTGCCGAGCGTGTGTGCCAGGAGGGCATATCTCCGATGGTTTCTGGGTCATGTGGGAAGGACCCCCCTATCGCCCACATTCACTTGGCGACGATTCCAAATGCCGTCGCGGAAAGGGGTTAAAAACCGTTTGTATAGCACCTCGTTGTACCAGTGTAGTTACCATGTTTCCTTTGTTGTCCTTGGATCTTTGTGACCTGATATTTATGTGCATCTAGCATATGTGTGATTGGATCTAGTCAATTTGAGTGTATCTTCTTGTTTCCCCTCTTGTGTTCTTGTTCTTGAGGATTTCCCCTCCAATTCGTGAAAGATCTTCCCATAGGGTTCCACCCTGTATCAATATCTCTAAACATATTACTCTTGGAAAAAATAGAGCCCTATGACCAACTTAATCATCGTACTTGCTCAATCCTACTGAAAAAATAATGTATAGTGTAGTGTCTATCATGTTTATAAATTTGTTATGTGTGATCAATTACGACCATAAACTCATCCACCCCACAAGGTGTCTTGACTGGTGAAAGTGCATTGTCTCCCAAATGTTTTGGTGTTGATGATAACAGGGTTAGTGATGACTAATGTCGTTTATCAAGTTTACCTCAAGACATTGGTCTCTCGGTGATTGTTTACAGACATGATTGACCTAATATTTCAAAAAGGAAAAAGGCATCGATTTTATGAAGACTCGAAGTTTTTTTGTTCTATTTCAGTCATAGGACAACCACACAATTAAGAGGGCTCAAGGTGTTTAAGGAAGTTGGGGAACATACTGACCATACACATACATTCTCCCGACTACACAAAATCATTCATAAGGTAAAACCCTTAGAAAATTTAAGTTGTGATAGGACCCCTAGCTAGGTCCCCGAGTCGAGGGGTCGGGTCCCCAGAGTCCTTGTCATTCTACCTCTAGACACCATGGGTCCTGATACTCATAGACCTCTAGGTCCCGTAGCCCCCTACCCCTTAGCAACTTGTCCCCTTGTGTGGCTTAGGTCTTAGGGGTAATGTACCTCCGTGAAAGTGCATTCATCTCTAAATGGTGTTGTGTGTTGATAATGTGGCTAATGGAAATGATTACAGTTGTCGAGATTTATCTCAGACCATTGGTTCCTGCTACTTGTGAGTTGTGTTGGGATTTCCTTGAAGAGGAGAGGATGAATCAGTACAATAGAGATAAGTACTTCCATAGTTAAGAACCAAGGTTATCAATCCAGTAGGAGACCCACACAAAACCTCGTTAGCAGCACCTGCACACACATACAAAAGCAAATACTTGCACCCAAGGCAAACAACGGGATTGTCAATCCCCTCGACGGTTAATTGCAAGGATCAAATCTCGTAGTGGTAGGTAATATGATAAATTGCAAAATAAAATAAAGTAAATAAACTTGCAGCAATGTATTTTTGTGTTTTTATATATGATAAAAGTAGACCTGGAGCCATAGTTTTCACTTGAGGCTTCTCTCTCGAGCACATAACATACGGTCTGTGAACAAATTACTGTTGGGTAATTGATAGAAAAATGCATAGTTAGGACAATATTCAAGGCAACGATCATGTATATAGGCATCACGTCTGAGACAAGTAGACTGACTCGTGCCTGCATCTACAACTATTACTCCATCCATCGACCGCTATCCAGCATGCATCTAGGGTATTTAGCATAAAATAGAGTAGCGCCTTAAGCAAGATGACATGGTGTAGACAAAGTAAACCCACACAATATGAATAAATCCCACCGTTTTATCCTTAATGGCATAATACAAATACGTGTCTTGTTCCCAACTTTGTCACTGGGATATAGAGCACCGCAAGATTGAACCCATTACAAAGCACCTCTTCCCTTACAAGATAATCAATCTAGTTGGCCAAACTAAATGGATAGATCAGAGAGAAATACAAAGCTATAAAAATCATGCATAAAATAATTCAGAAAAGACTCAATTAATATTCATGAATAATCTGATCATTAAGTGATGTGGAGCATCCCTTCATCATCCCCATGGACACTCTGTCACCACCACAAGCACCAAGGGGACCGATGACAAGAGCACGTGCATGTGCCGTCGAGAACGATGTCAATTCTTTCCTATTCGAGTTTCATTCGGATTCGCTTGAGAATGAGGTTCTACCTTCAACGGAGTTATTGTGTATTCTTAGGTACCAAGAAGAAGACCATTAAGAGGCGAGAACGGAGACGCAATCACGCATGGAAGAAGAGAAGGAAGAAAGGAGCGAGAAGGACGAAAGAGAAGAAGCCTTGGACACTCCGGGTGCCCGGCCCCAACCTGGGCACCGCCCCTAGCCAGCCTTGGGTGCCCGGCTGAGAGCCCCGGGTGCCCGGCCCCTCCTGGCCGCCGGTCCAGCTCGCCCCGGGTGCCCAGGCCCCTTCCCAGCCTCTGCCCGCCACCCCAGGTGCCCGGGCCCTCAAACCCCGGGTGCTCAGTCCCGCACTAGCCGACGCCCTGACCGGTCCGGGTGCCCGGCCATCTTCGCCCCGGGTGCCCGGCCACACCTGTCCGCCCGCCAGTGAGCGGTCCGGGTGCCCGGACCCCTTTGCCCCAGGTTCCCGGACTCCTCCGACTTGTCTGCGTTTTCAGGGTCATTTTGGACCTTTGTATCCCTATCTCCCCCAATTTCGTCCCTAGCCTTTATATACTCTTTCCGTAGCTCATTTGTGAGGTTAGCAAAGTATTTGATAGAACATTGGTAGCTTTGCTCCTTGTATACCCTCCTCTTGGTGATCAAGACCCCTCTTGGGAACAATCCTTGTGGATTACAAGACCTCCCCAAGGAGAAGATCATCATCAAGACCTCACCTCCTCTAGGAGTGGGAAGAACTTTACCCTAGTTGTTATTTTCCTTGGATTGATCTTGTATACTTGTGGATCTCATGTGTGCTACTCTAGTGGATGTGTGATTGTGGTTTGTTTGAGTGATTTCTCTTCTGTTCATGCTCTCTTTTCCCCCTCCAAGTGTGAAAAGATCTCCCCTAGGGTTTCACTGTACAACATCTTGGTATCACGAGCAAGGTTGATTCACATCTTGGAGTCCCATACCCCATTTGCTAGCCTAATTTCGTTGCTTTTTGGTCCCAATTTGAAAATCCCCACAAAAATAGCCCTAAAATTTTTCTTGCAATTTGTTAGATCCTGCGAGATTTTGTTGTTTTGGTCCATGGATTTGTTGTTTGGCAAGTTGATCTAGCCTTCCCCCATCCATTCCCACCATGAAATCCTCCAATTTCATCAATTTCCATCAATTTTCGCCCAAATTCGGCCACCACCGGTGCCCGCACCCCGAACCCCCGGGTGCCCCCACCACTGGGCAAGTTTTTGCCCACCACCCGTGACCACCCCGGGCACCCACACCCCCAACCCCCGGGCACCCGCACCCCCCGAATCAGCCCCACTACACCACCATTTCGGCCATAACTTCCGCTCCCGAAGTCCGTTTTTTGTGTTCTTTAGCTTGTTTTGTAGCTCTTGACACCCCCATCCACTTATATCATTACCACCACCATTTTATTCCATAAAAAAATTCACCATAAAAACATCCACTTTACACATTTGACCGACTTTGAGTTGTGGTTTCCATTTCGTAAGGTGTTTCGGCTACTTAGGAATGGTGTGACTTCAACATCACTGCCATTAATCATTAACCCAAAATCGACATCGCCAATCGTAAGCAAGGACAGTAACATCGATGACATCTTGTCTATTACCTTGCCATTACACTTTATAACCCCGAGCCACTTTGCGTTCCTTACCTATTAAGACTAGCAAGTTGAGAATTGCCGGGCCACGTTCTTTGTGCACCTTAGTGATACGCCTATCCCGCATAGGTACATTTAGCGTGCAATCATCTTAATATCATCATTGTGCCATTAGTCCCTCCCGTGCATATCTTACATACTTGTCTAATATCATACTTGGCTCGAGCATCAAGCATAGAAGAAAAAAAAGAGGAAAAGAAAAAGCTTTTAAGCAAAAAGAGAAGAAACAAAAGATATTGTTAGGAATAGATCGTGCCATTTGCATAGTTGGATCATATTGGATACTCCATACATAGAAAGTTGGGATTCGGAGATGGCATGTTTACTCTTATAGGTTGGTGCACAAGTGTGTATCTAGCCCATTCGAGCAATCAAGCTAGAGTTTCTCGAGTATCCGTGCAACAAGAGCATTTTCAGTTGTCACACTTATTCCGCTCATTCCTTGGTTGTACGGATACCACTTATCTCCAGCGTGTGCGCTTCCAAGTGATAAACTAGGCTTTGATCTATTTGCTTTACTTGCATTTTTTGAACCTTCTCAACATTATCAATATCTTGACTAACATTTGCTTGAAGATTTCGTGCCACTTATCCTCACCAAGCTCCTCCATAAGCTTTATGTGTGTAGGTGTGAGAAAGAAAGTCGGTACCAATTCCCCTATTGTAGCATCACATTGAGTGATACTCGATACATCTTCAATCTTAGGAAAAGGTAACTTTGGTATTGTCTTCCCATTTTCCTACTCACCCCACTTTACATGATGGATAGGCTAAGTTCTTCGGCAAACCTGCTAGTCGATCATCAAGATGAATCGCCAAACTACGTCACCAAAAATCACCTCTTCAGCGTCCAGTGAGCTCTTCATCAAGAAAGTGAGGCTTTGGGCAACCGCATTGAGCAACTCGCCTCCGACCTTCGTACACAAATGGAAGAGTTCTGCAACATCATCGTGAGCCGCGTGTCTTCGACCTCTTCACCAAGATGGCGCCACTCAAGTCAACGCTCAAGTCGCCATTCTTCGGCCTACTCTTCATCGGATGCAAGTCCTCCACGGACTCGTCCACCTCCACACTTCGTCAATCAAGATCGACAAGCTCCGGAAAATCCATTCCATGGAAATGGGTTGCAAGATCGAGTACGAGCACGCGAGAAAGCGAGACGCCAAGAGAAACAAGCCCAACATCAAGTACATCAAAATGACAAGGCATTCTGGCAAGCACAAGAGCGCCGTGACGATCAAGCACAGGACGCACAACACGCTCTTCATGATTCCACTCGAGCCCTCGCCGACCGCAACCGGCAAGTGTGTGAACAAGAAGAAGCACTTCGCCAAGAACAACAAGAGGAAGCCGCTCGACGAGAAGTGGAGCAAGAGTGAAGGAACTGGAACAACATACCGCGTCCAAACCGGCAAGACCATCACGGGGAGCAAGATTTTGAGGATCCTCCACGTCACGAGCGACACCACCATCATCACCATGATGAGGAAAAACGCTTCAACAAGCTCAAGTTCACCATGCCCAAGTTCTCTGGAAGCAACGATCCCGAGGAGTATCTCTCATGGGCATTGAAGGCCGACAAGATATTTTGCCTCCACAACTTTGAAGAGGAGAAAAGGATTGCCATGGCATCTCTCGAGTTTCAAGACTACATCCTCATTTGGTGGGAACAAGTGATCATGCGATGACAAGCAAGAGGTGAAGCACCCATCACAACTTGGACTCACACGAAGGAGGTCATGAGAGCTCGCTTCGTGCCTACACACTAACCCACGATCTTTTCAAGAATTTGCAACTCCTCAAGCAAGGCATGAAGACGGTGGAAGAATACTATCAGGAAATGGAGATCACTATGATTCGGGCAAACGTCAAGGAAGATGATGAATAAACGACGACTCGCTTCTTGAATGGACTCAACCACCCTATCAAGAAGATTGTGGACTTTCAACCTTACATGAACCTTCTCGAGCTTGTCCACCAAGCGACCAAGGCGGAGCGACAAGTGCAAGATGACTTCAAATACGCCAAGTACTCATCCAAGAACTATGGCTCATACACTCAAGTGCCCACAACTTTGGTACCTCCTACCTATACAAGAGCATCTCCAAGTACCGACGACAAGTCAAGTTCGAAGCAAGCACCTTCTACCACTTGTCCATCGGCAAGCTCATACATGTCCAAAACTGCTTCAACAACGGCACCGCCCGAAGCCCTCACCAAGACAAGTTCAATGAAATGCTTCATTTGTGGTGGCCGAGGACACAAGTGAAGGAAATATGCCCTAGAGGCAATAAGAAAGTTGTTATTTATATTTCCTTATGTCATGATAAATGTCTTTTATTCATGCTAGAATTGTATTAACCGGAAACTTGGTTCATGTGTGAATACATAGACAAAACAGAGTATTCCTAGTATGTCTCTACTAGACTAGCTCGTTAATCAAAGATGATTAGGTTTCCTAACAATAGACATGTGTTGTCATTTGATGATCAGGATCACATCATTAGGAGAGTGATGTGATGGACAAGACCCATCCATTAGCTTAGCATATGATCCTTTAGTTTTATTGCTATTGCTTTCTTCATGACTTATACATGTTCCTCTGACTATGAGATTATGCAACTCCCGAATACCTGAGGAACACCTTGTGTGCTATCAAACGTCACAACGTAAATGGGTGATTATAAAGATGCTCTACAGGTTTTTCTGAAGGTGTTTGTGGTGTTGGCATAGATCGAGAATAAGATTTATCACTCCGAGTGTTAGAGAGGTATCTTTGGGCCCTCTCCGTAATACTCATCATAATAAGCCTTGCAAGCAAATGACTAATGAGTTATTCACGAGATGATGTATTACGAAACGAGTAAAGAGACTTGCCGGTAATGAGATTGAACTAGGTATGATGATACCGGCGATCGAATCTCGGGCAAGTAACATACCAATGACAAAGGGAACAACGTATGTTGTTGTGCGGTTTGATCGATAAAGATCTTCATAGAATATGTAGTAACCAATATGAGCATCCAAGTTCAGCTATGAGCTATTGGTTATTTGACCAGAGATGTATCTCGGTCATGTCTACATAGTTCTCGAACCCGTAGGATCCACACGCTTAAAGTTCGATGATGATTAGTATTATGAGTAATGTGATTTTGATGACCGAAGATTGTTCGGAGTCCCGGATGATATCACGGACATGAAGAGGAGTCTCAAAATGGTAGATACATAAAGATTGATATATTGCAAGGTTATGTTCGGACATTGGAAGGGTTCAAGGATGTTCGAGCATTTTTCTGGATTATCGGGAGGTTATGAGAACCCCCCGGGGAGTCAATGGGCCTTAATGGGCCCTATTAGAGAGAGGAGGCGACGACTAGGTGGTGGCGCATGCCCCCAAGCCCAAATCGATTTGGGTTAGGGCTGGGGGGCCGCCCCCCTTTCCTTCTCTTTTCCTCCTCCTTCCCTCCTTCTCCTACTGGGAATAGGAAGGGGGGGAATCCTACTTGGACCAGGAGTCCAAGTAGGACTCCAACTTGGGCCGGCCTCCTCCTCCCACCCTCCTTTATATACGTGGGAGGGGGGCACCCCAAAGACACACAAGCCAATCTTTTAGCCGTGTGCGGTGCCCCCCCTCCACAGTTACGCACCTTGGTCATATCGTTGCAGTGCTTAGGCAGAGCCCTCCGTCGGTAACTTCATCATCACCGTCACCACGCCGTCGTGCTGACGAAACTCACCCTCGTCCTCAACTGGATCAAGAGCTCGAGGGACGTCATCGTGCTGAACGTGTGCTGAACACGGAGGTGCCGTACGTTTGGTACTTGGATCGGTTGGATCATGAAGACGTTCGACTACATCAACCGCGTTACTAAACACTTCCGCTTTCGGTCTACAAGGGTACATGGACACACTCTCCCCACTCGTTACTATGCTTCTCCTAGATAGATCTTGCGTGATCGTAGTTTTTTTTTGAAATACAACGTTCCCCAATAATGGCATCATGAGCCAGGTCTATGCGTACATGATATGCACGTGTATAACACAAAGAGTTGTGAACGATAATAGTCATACTGCTTACCACCAACGTCATACTTTGATTCAACAGTATTGTTGGATGAAGCGGCCCAGACCGACATTACATGACCGCGTTCATGAGACTGGTTCTACCGACGTGCTTTGCACACATGTGGCTGGCGGGTGTCAGTTTCTCCAAATTTAGTTGAATTGAGTGTTACTACGACCGATCCTTGTTGAAGGTTAAAACATCACACTTGACGAAAAATCGTTGTGGTTTTAATGCGTAGGTAAGAACGGTTCTTACTAGAAGCCCATAGCAGCCACGTAAAACTTGCAACAACAAAGTAGAGGACATCTAACTTGTTTTTGCAGGGCATGTTGTGATGTGATATGGTCAAGACATGATGAATTATATGATATTGTATGAGATGATCATGTTTTGTAAATTATCGGCAACCGACAGGAGCCTTATGGTTGTCTCTTTACTGTATGAATTGCGATCCCTATGTAATTGCTTTACTTTATCACTATGAGTTAGCGATACTAGTAGAAGCAATAGTTGGCGAGACGACCATGATGCTACGATGAAGATCATGGTGTCAATCCGGTGACGATGGAGATCATGACGATGCTTTGGAGATGGAGATCAAAAAGCACGAGATGATGATGGCCATATAATGTCACATATTTTGATTGCATGTGATGTTTATCTTTTTACGCGTCTTATTTTGCTTAGTACGGCGGTAGCATTATAAGATGAACCCTTACAAAATTTCAAGGTATAAGTGTTCTTTCTGAGTATGCACCGTTGCGAGAGTTCGTCGTACCGAGACACCACGTGATGATCGGGTGTGATAAGCTATACGTTCACATACAACGGGTATAAGACAATTTTGCACATGCAGAATACTCGAGTTAAACTTGACGAGACTAGCATGTACATACATGGCCTCAGAACACTGGAGACTGAAAGGTCGAGCATGAATCATATAGTAGATATGATCAACATAAGATGTTCACCATTGAATACTACTCCATCTCACATGATGATCGAACTTGGTTTAGGTGATTTGGACCACGTGATCATTTAGATGACTTGAGGGGTGTCTATCTAAGTGGGAGTTCTTTAGTAATATGATTAATTGAACTTTAATTTATCATGAACTTAGTCCTGATAGTAGTTGCAAATTGTGTTGTAGATCAATAGCTCGTGTTGTAGCTCCCCTATGTTTTTATATGTTCCTAGAGAAAACTAAGTTGAAAGATGTCGGTAGCAATGATGTGGACTAGGTCCGTGATATGAGGATTATCCTCATTGCTGCACAGAAGTATTATGTCCTTAATGCACCGCTAGGTGACAGACCTATTGCAGGAGCAGATGCAAACATTATGAACATTTGGCAAAGCTCATTATGATGTCTACTTAATAGTTTAGTGAACCATGCTTTACGGCTTAGAACCGGGACTTCCAAAACGTTTTGGACGCCATGAAGCACATGAGATGTTCCAAGAGCTAAAATTGGTATTTCAGACTCATGCCCGTGTCAAGAGGTATGAGAACTCTGACAGATACTTTGCCTACAAGATGGAGGAGAATAGCTTAGCTAGCGAGCATGTGCTCATAATGTCTGGGGTACTACAATCACTTGAATCAAGTGGGAGTTAATCTTCCAGATAAGATAGTGATTGACAGAGTTCTCTAGTCACTATCACCAAGCTACTAGAACTTTGTGATGAACTATAATATGCAAGGGATCACGAAAATGATTCTCGAGCTCTTCGCGATGCTGAAATCAGCGAAGGTAGAAATCAAGAAAGAGCATCAAGTGTTGATGGTTAAACAAGAACACTAGTTTCAAGAAAAAGGGCAAGGGAAAGAAAGGGAACTTGAAGAAGAATGGCAAGCAAGTTGCCACTCCCGAGAAAAAGCCCAAAGCTAGACCCAAGCCTGAAACTAAGTGCTTCTACTGCAAAGGAAATGGTCACTGGAAGGGGAACTACCCCAAATATTTGGCAGATAAGAAGGATGGAGAAGTAAACAATGGTATATTTGATATGCATGTTATTGATGTGTACCTCACTAGTGCTCGTAGTAACCCTTGGGTATTTGATACATGTTCGATTGCTAAGATTGGTAACTCGAAACAGGAGTTGCAGAATAAACGGAGACTAGTTGAGGGTGAGGTGACAATTTGTCTTGGAAATAGTTCCAATATTGATATGATCATCATCGCACACTCCCTGTACTTTCAGGGATTAGTGTTAAACCTAAATAAATGTTATTTGGTGTTTGTGTTGAGCATGAACAAGATTGGATCGTGTTTATTGTAATAATATTATTCATTTAAGTCAGAGAATAATTGGTATTCTGTTTACACGAATAAAACCTTCTATGGTCATACACCCAAGGTGAATGGTTTATTGAATCTCGATCGTAGTAATACACATATTCATAATATTGAAGCTAAAAGATGCAAAGTTGATAATGATAGTGCAACATACTTGTGGCACTGCCATTTAAGTCACATTGGTGTAAAGCGCATGAAGAAACTCCATGCTGATGGACTTTTGGAATCACTTGATTATGAATCATTTGATGCTTGTGAACCATGCCTCATGGGCAAGATGACTAAAACTCCGTTCTCCGGAACAATGGAGCGAGACAATGACTTATTGGAAATAATACATACATATGTATATGGTCCGATGAGTGTTGAGGCTCGCGGCGGGTATCGTTATTTTCCAACCTTCACAGATGATTTGAGCGGATATGGGTATATCTACTTGATGAAAGACAACTCTGAAACATTTGAAAAGATCAAAGAATTTCAGAGTGAAGTAGAGAATCATCGTAATAAGAAAATAATGTTTCTACGATCTGATCGCGGAGGCAAATATTTGAGTTACGAGTTTGATCTTCATTTAAAACATTGTGGAATAGTTTCACAACTCACACCACTTGGAATTCTGAATGTCATAACTATACTTTATTAGATATGGTGCGATCTATGATGTCGCTTACCGATTTACCACTACCGTTTTGGGGTTATGCGATAGAGACAGCTGTATTCATGTTAAATAGGGCACCATCTAAATCCGTTGAGATGACACCGTATGAAGTATGGTTTGGCAAGAAACCTAAGCTGTCATTTCTTAAAGTTTGTGGTTGCGATGTTATGCGAAAAAGCGTCAGCCTGATAAGCTCGAACCCAAATCGGAGAAATGCGTCTTCATAGGATACCCAAAAGAAACAGTTTGGTACACCTTCTATCACAGATCCAAAGGCAAGACCTTTATTGCTAAGAATGGATCCTTTGTAGAGAAGGAGTTTCTCTCGAAAGAAGTGAATGGGAGGAAAGTAGACCTTGATGAGGTAATTGTACCTTCTCTCGAATTGGAAAGTAGCTCATCACAGAAAATCGTTGCGGTGATGCCTACACCAATTAGTGAGGAAGCTAATAATGATGATCATGAAACTTTATATCAAGTTACTACCGAACCTCGTAGGTCAACCAGAGTATGTTCTGCACCAGAGTGGTACGGTAATCTTGTTCTGGAAGTCATGTTACTAGACCATGACGAACCTACAAACTATGAGGAAGCGATGATGAGCCCAGATTCCGCAAAATGGCTTGAGGCCATGAAATCTGAGATGGGATCCATGTATGAGAACAAAGTGTGAACTTTGGTTGACTTGCCCGATGATCGGCAAGCCATTGAAAATAAATAGATCTTTAAGAGGAAGACTGACGGCGATGGTAATGTTAATGTCTACAAAGCTCGACTTGTTGCGAAAGGTTATCGACAAGTTCAAGGAGTTGACTACCATGAGACTTTCTCACCCGTAGCGATGCTTAAGTCTGTCCGAATCATGCTAGCAATTGCCGCATTTTATGATTATGAAATCTGGCAAATGGATGTCAAAACTACATTCCTTAATGGATACCTTAAAGAAGAGTTGTATATGATGTAACCAGAAGGTTTTGTCGATCCAAAATGTGCTAACAAAGTGTGCAAACTCCATCGATCCATCTATGTACTAGTGCAAGCATCTCGGAGTTGGAATATACACTTTGATGAAGTGATCAAAGCATATGGTTTTATACAGACTTTTGGAGAAGCCTGTATTTACAAGAAAGTGAGTGGGAGCTCTGTAGCATTTCTGATATTATATGTGGATGACATATTGTTGATTGGAAATGATGTAGAATTTCTGGAAAGCATAAAGGATTGTTTAAAAGGAGTTTTTCAATAAAAGACATCGGTAAAACTGCTTACATATTGGGCATCAAGATCTATAGAGATAGATCAAGACGCTTGATAAGATTTTCTTTAATGATTACATACCTTGATAATATTTTGAAGGAGTTCAAAATGGATCAGTCAAGGAAGGAGTTCTTGCCTGAGTTGTATGGTATGAAGTTGAGTAAGACTCAAAACCCGACCACAACAGAAGATAGAGAGAGAATGAAAGTCATTCCCTATGCCTCAACCATAGGTTCTATAAAGTATGCCATGTTGTGTACCAGATCTATTGTGTACCTTGCCATGAGTTTGGCAAGGGGGTACGATAGTGATCCAGGAATGGATCCTAGACAACGGTCAAAATTATCCTTAGTTACCTAAGAGGACTAAGGAGATGTTTCTCATTTATGGAGGTGATAAAGAGTTCGTCATAAAGGGCTACGTCGATGCAAGATTTAAACACCGATCTAGATGAATCAGAGTCTCAATCTGGATATATATTGAAAGTGGGAGTAGTTAGCTATAGTAGCTTCGTGCAGAGCATTGTAAAACATAGAAATTTTCAAAATACATACGGATGTGAATGTGACAGACCCGTTGACTAAACTTCTCTCACAAGCAAAACATGATCACACTTTAGTACTCTTTGGGTGTTAATCGCATGGCGATGTGAACTAGATTATTGACTCTAGTAAACCCTTTGGGTGTTGTTCACATGGCGATGTGAACTATGGGTGTTAATCACATTACAATGTGAACTATTGGTGTTAAATCACATGCCGATGTGAACTAGATTATTGACTCTATTGCAAATGGGAGACTGAAGGAAATATGCCCTAGAGGCAATAATAAAGTTGTTATTTATATTTCCATATGTCATGATAAAATACTTTTATTCATGCTAGAATTGTATTAACCGGAAACTTGATACATGTGTGAATACATAGACAAAACAGAGTGTCCCTACTATGCCTCTACTAGACTAGCTCGTTAATCAAAGATGGTTAAGTTTCCTAACCATAGACATGTGTTGTCATTTGATGATTGGGATCACATTATTAGGAAAATGATGTGATGGACAAGACCCATCCATTAGCTTAGTACTATGATCGTTTAGTTTTATTGCTATTGCTTTCTTCATGACTTATACATGTTCCTCTGACTATGAGATTATGCAACTCCTGAATACCTGAGGAACACCTTGTGTGCTATCAAACGTCACAATGTAACTGGGTGATTATAAAGATGCTCTACAGGTGTTTCCGAAGGTGTTTGTGGTGTTGGCATAGATCGAGAATAGGATTTGTCACTCCGAGTGTCGGAGAGGTGTCTCTGGGCCTTCTCGGTAATACGATGATGTATTACAGAATGAGTAAAGGGACTTGCCGGTAACGAGATTGAACTAGGTATGATGATACCGACGACCGAATCTCGGGCAAGTAACATATCGATGACAAAGGTAGCAACATATATTGTTGTGCGGTTTCACCGATAAAGATCTTCATAGAATATGTAGGAACCAATATGAGCATCCAGGTTCCGCTATTGGTTATTGACCGGAGATGTGTCTCGGTCATGTTTGCATAGTTCTCGAACCCGTAGGGACCGCACGCTTAACGTTCGATGACGATTAGTATTATGAGTTATGTGATTTTGATGACTGAAGATTATTCGGAGTCCCGGATGAGATCATGGACATGACGAGGAGTCTCGAAATGGTCGAGACATGAATATTGATATATTGGAAGGTTATGTTTGGACATCGGAAGGGTTCCGGGATGTTCGGGCATTTTTCCGTAGTACCGGGAGGTTACTGGACCCCCCCGGGGAATCAATGGGCCTTAATGGGCCCTAGTGGAGAGAGGAGGCAGCGACTAGGTGGTGGCGCGTGCTCCCTCAAGCCCAAACTGAATTGGGTAAGGGTTGGGGGGCCGCCCCCCTTTCCTTCTCTTCTCCTCCTTCTTCCCTCCTTCTCCTAGTGGGAATAGGAAAGGGGGGATCCTACTTGGACCAAGTGTCCAAGTAGGACTCCCCCCTTGGCGCGTCCCCCTTGGGCTGGCCTTCTCCTCCCTCCCTCCTTTATATACATGGGAGGGGGGCACCCCAAAGACACACAAGCTAATCTTTTAGCCGTGTGCGGTGCCCCGTCCACAGTTACACACCTTGGTCATGTCGTTGCAGTTCTTAGGCGAAGCCCTACGCCGGTAACTTCATCATCACCATCACCACATCATTGTGCTGACGAAAATCTCCCTCGTTCTCAACTAGATCAAGAGCTCGAGGGACGTCATCGTGCTGAACGTGTGCTGAACACGGAGATGCCGTACGTTTGGTACTTGGATTGGTTAGATCGTGAAGATGTTCGACTACATCAACCGCGTTACTAAATGCTTCAGCTTTCGGTCTACGAGGGTACGTGGACACATACGACTCCATGAGTGAAGATGAAACGGAAGCACTCGAGCATGTGGCCATGCACCGCCAAGTGAATGAGGATGATGACAACCAAGTCTTTTGCGACTGAGGGAGTCCTATATTCGGGGGTCCTCGGGCGTCCGGGCCATTAATGCTGGGCCGGATTGATGGGCCATTAAGATAGAAGTAGAAGGCCCTCCCTTGTATTTGGTTAGGACTCCAATGTGTGTGGTAAGGCAAGAAAGATGTCTGGATGTAACGATTCCTTCCTCCCCAAGTCACCTTTGTAAACCTAGACCCCCTCCGGCGTGTATATAAGCCGAGGGGTTTAGCCCGTAGAGATGATAGATATCATAGCAATCACATAGGCTAGAATTTTAGGGTTTAGCCATTACGATCTTGAGGTAGATCAACTCTTGTAACCATATTCATCAAGATCAATCCAGTAGGAAGTAGGGTATTACCTCGATCAAGAGGGCCTAAACCTGGGTAAACATCATGTCCCGTGTCTCCTGTTACCATCGATCCTAAGACGTACAGCTTGGCCCCCTTACCCGAGATCTGCCGGTTTTGACACCGACAATGGTGCTTTCATTGAGAGCTCCGCTGTACGCGCACAAAAATCGATCGATGGCTCGTCTCATCATCAGTGACAAGATCACCCTCGGGAACAACCTGGCCATGGGCCAGATCCTTCAGCTTAGCGGGTTCGTTGTATGCGCCCGCGTGGCCTCCAGGCCGGCCGCACTTTTCGTGGCCATCGAGCACCACCCCTACGTTGGCTCTGACCTCCCCGACGACGCGACCTCGACAGATTCCTCGTCTTTAAATGAGCTGCTGGATCACATAGCCGCCTTGGGCCTTTCATCGTCAGATGATCAGATCATACCTAAATCCGGTCAGGAAGTCAATTCCACCCCGACCACTCACCTGGTGGCGACAATCGAGGATCAAGGTGAGAATACATCATCTCTTAAAACGGAGATCGGCGCTATTCGGATATCCGAACCCATCGAGCCAAAGACACCTTTGGCAGGTGGCGCATCACGCTCTTCAAGCTCTGGGGCAGACACTGGGCCCGCGGAATACTCAGACCCAGTTGGGCCCAGAACGTCCACACCGGGGATTGCGAAAACCCGGGACACTAGGTTGGGTTGGGACTTAAAATTATCCACACCCACCCACCACAATACGCGCTCTCCATGCAAATCCGGACTACCGGACATATATGACCTCACGTATATACGGCAACGGCCCCAGGAAACAGTTCATCACTTCTGGGCCAGATTCCCACTTGTTAAAAACAAGATTAAGGATTGCTGCGATGACGATACGGTGCCCATATTTCACCGCAATTGCACGGACGAGGGAGTCTTGAACGCCCACAACAGTCGTCAAATACAGAGCTTTGCAGAACTGGCACACCTGGTATGATAGTACTGTGCCATGGAAAACACTTGGAAAGCCCAGAGTACACCTCTGGAACAGTCCTTCTTCGAACTACACGCCGACAAGGCGAAACAGACACACCCTGATAGGGCGTCCGATAACACACGCAATGGCAAGAAAACCAGACCTTTCACAAGGCACAGATCTATTCTGGATGAACCGTTGGATCAACATTGCCAAATACATGCCACCCCGGACAATATCCCTACCCACTACCTTAGAACATGTTGGGTACTCTGGCAAGTAGCAAAGAGCGGTGAATCAATCCTCACCACCGCAATGCCGGGGGAGAAAGGCCACGATGTCTTCACCATCTTCGAGACATTCTCCTCAAATAACCGACACAAGAGAGCGAAATGCGAACTTGCAGAGGTCAATCAAATCAACATTGCCAGCCCATGGAACGACACGACAATCACCTTTTCTGCCGAAGACGAACCACGAGTCCGGCCGGCCCGAGCCACAGCGGCTCTCATACTAAACCCCATAGTAGATGGCTTCCGCCTCAATAAAGTACTCATGGACGGAGGCAGCAGACTCAACCTCATATACGAGGACACGCTTGCAAAAATGCAGGTTAAAAAATCCGGCATTGAACAAAGTAATACAACCTTCGGAGGAATCATCCCCAGCCGGGAAGCCCGGTGTTCGGGAAGCATTAAGTTCGACTTAGTATTCGGTACACCCGAGAACTACATGTCAGAGGAACTGCTCTTCCACATTGTCCCCTTCAACTGTGGATACCACACCCTTTTAGCGCGGGACGCTTTCTCACGCTTTCAGGCTATACCCTATTACGGGTACATGAAGCTTAAGATGCCATAGCCCAATGGAATAATCACCATTACAAGTGATCCGGATAAAGCACTCCGTGCCGAGAACAAAACCACATCTTTAGCCCTAGAGGCATTATCTGAAACCCTTGCGGCGGAAGAACTAACCACCTTACGATCTACGGTGCACAGGGACGACATAGTCCTTGACAAATGATCAAATCTACCTCTTTTAAGCCTGCATATGAGATTGTGAAATTCCAAGTGCACCCAACGGACCCTAATAAAACAACATCTATTGGGGCACAGCTGGATCCGGCGGTAGACAACGCTTTACATGCCTTCCTTCGTGAAAATTGGGATATATTTGCTTGGCATCCTTTAGATATGCCAGGAATCCCACGCAGGTTGGCCGAACACAGCCTCAACATTATCAAAGGGTTCAAGCCAGTCAAGCAGACATTACGATGATTTTATGAACCCAAAAGACAGGCTATGGGGGAGGAGCTAGCCAAGCTATTAGAAGCTGGATTCATAAGGGAAATCAAACACCCAGACTAGCTCGCAAACCTGGTCATGGTGCCAAAGAAGGACAAACCCTGGCGCCTTTGTGTCGACTTCATGGACCTAAGCAAAGCCTGCCCTAAGTATCCCTTTCCTCTGCCCTGCATTGATCAAATTATCGATGCAACTTCAGGACATGACTCGTTGTGTTTCCTCGACGCCTACTCCGGATACCATCAAATAAAAATGAAGGAATCCGATCAGGCTGCTAAGACATTCATCACTCCGTACGGCCCCTTTTGCTTTAACACTACGTCATTTGGACTTAAAAACACTGGCTCCACATATCAATGCATGATTCAAACATGCTTAGAAAAACAAATTGGCAAGATAGTGGAGGCATATGTTGACGATGTAGTCGTCAAGACCAAACACGTCGAAACCTTGGTGGATGATCTCCACCTCACGTTCGATAATTTACGAGCATATGACATACTGCTTAATTCGAAAAAATGCGTCTTCGGCGTTTCGGCCGGAAAGCTATTAGGGTTCATCATATCCCATAAAGGAATCGAAGCAAACCGAGCTAAAATCCGGGCCCTGTCATAGCTAACTACACCAACCAATCTCAAACAAGTCCAAAAGCTAGCTTTTGGACTTGACCCGCTTTATCTCCAGATTAGGGGAGAAAGCACTACCGCTTTATAGACAGCTGCGGCGCACAGACAACTTTGAATGGACGGATGTGGCTACGGCCGAACTAGAGAAAATAAAAACCTTATTAGCAGGTAACCCAATCCTAGCCGCTCCAGACGTGGGCGAGCCAATGCTGCTTTATATCTCTGCCACTCATCAGGTAGTGAGTGCGGTGCTCGTTGTCGAACGAGATGAAGAGGGACATAAATTCTCTGTTAAAAAACCAGTATACTATGTATCCGAGGTTCTCACACCGTGCAAGTCACGATACCCTCATTACCAAAAATTGCCTATGCGGTATTCATGGCATCTCGGAAGCTTCGACACTACTTTCAAGACTTTTCGATCACAGTGGCATCCGAAGTACCACTTAATCATATCATAAATAATAAAGACGCCACTGGATGCATAGCCAAATTGGCCATCGAGCTCTTACCATTCGAAATAACATACAAACCACGCCGGACTATTAAGTCCCAGGTGTTGGCTGACTTTGTCGTGGAATGGACTAAAGCCGAGCTCCCTAAAGAGTACGAATCATACTCCCATTGGAAAATGTATTTCGACGGTTCCAAAATGCTAGCTGGATTGGGGGCCGGCGTTATCTTGATATCCCCAACAGGGGATACAGTCCGCAATGTGCGGCTGATCATGTAAACGGACTGAAACAACGCAGCCAAATACGAGGCACTACTACATGGTCTCCGCATGGCTGTATCCATGGGTATAGGGCGCCTCAAGGTGTGTGGAGACTCAAACCTCGCCATATCTCAGGTGAACGTAGAGTTTGATGCAAAAGATTCAAAAATGGCAGCTTATCGAAACGCCATATTAAAAATATCGGCTCAATTCGAGGGGCTAGAATTTCACCATGTGGCTCGGGACAGTAACCAGACAGCGGATATACTTGCCCGCATGGGCGCCAAATGCGGCCCAGTCCCACCTTACACTTTTGTGGAAAGGTTGTTCAAGCCATCAGTAACATGGCAGGACAAGGGCAGTGACGCCAATCCGGATCCGAACACGCCCCCTGCCGAACTCAATACAGATGTCATCAGGGACTCCGACACGGAAATCGCACCATTGGCTCACGAGGTCATGGCTGTTATAGCCCCCTGGACTGAGCCTTTCCTAGCCTACCTTAATAGGCAAGAGCTCCCCGATGACCAAAATGAGGCCCGCTGCATAATTCGACGTTGTAAAGCTTACACGGTTCACGAGGGTGAACTATACAAGAAAAGCACTATTGGTATTCTCCAACGGTGCATCTCTGAAGAGGAGGGGTGGCAACTTCTAGCTGAAATACACGCTCGCATGGGCGGCCATCACGCCACGGCTCGAGCTCTCATAAGCAAAGCCTTCTGGACTGATTTCTTCTGGCCAACTGTGGGCGCAGACGCACAGACCTTAGTCCAACATTGTGTTGGATGCCAGCTTTTCGCAAACCAAAGTCATATGCCTCCCAGAGCTCTTAGAACCATCCCCATTACCTGGACCTTTGCGGTCTGGGGGCTGAATATGGTTGGACCTCTTAAAGGGGGAAGCCATAAAAAGAAATATTTACTGGTCATGGTGGATAAATTCACTAATCGGATAGAAGCCAAGCCAGTCCGAATAGCTGAGGCAGGGCCAGTGATAGATTTTATATCCAGCATAGTACACCATTATGGTGTCCCGCATAGTATTATCAAAGATAACGACTCCAACTTTACAGCCGACGAGGTGAAAAATTGGTGCGATAAGTTAGGCATTAAACTTGATTACGCCTTCGTGTACCACCCTCAGACAAAAGGTCAGGTAGAAAGAGCCAATGGCTTGATACTGAGTGGCATTAAACCCCGACTGGTGCGGTCCGTTCAGGAGTCAGATATGCACTGGGTGGAGGAGCTCGACTCCGTACTCTGGGGGCTGCAAACTACACCTAACCGAACAATCAGATACACACCTTTTTTCATGGTGTACGGCGCAGAGGCTGTCTTGCCATGCAATATTATTCATGACTCACCTCGAGTGTGCATGTACGAAGAGAGGGAGGCCGAGCTTGATCGATAGGATGACCTAGACGGCCTCGAAGAGGAACGCGATATCGCGCAAGCTCGTTTCGCATTTTATCAACAGCAGGCTAAGTGATACCAAAGCAGAGAAGTGCGAGCGAAGACATACAATGTTGGTGAACTCGTATTATGCCTCCCGGAGAAGAAAAAAGACAAGCTCAAACCAAGATGGGAGGGGCCCTTCATCATTGACGAAGTACTCACCGGTGGAGCCTATCGCCTTCGATATGCATCAGACAATCGCCTCGAGCCGAACCCATGGAACGCTGCTAGCCTCCGACGATTCTACGAATAGTTCCGTAGCACATATCTCCTTTTTAGTCTAGGTTTTATTCCTCGTTTTTATAGTTTTCCTCTTCCTTTTCCTTATTTTTATCGATAATTTTTCGGCTCAACCGAATTATCCCAAGGTAGAACATCCTTAAGTGTATATACCTCAAATATAATTCGGGGCTTTTATAGCGGAGCCCATTATCAAAAAAGCATATTTCTCAAAATTATTATGTCATCTGTTTCATACAGTCTCCTTGCCATTATATGCACCTTTATGACTTTAGTTTTTGCCAAGCTGGGTTGCCTGGCTCCTATGCTTATACGCTACATTCCCGATTGTTCGGCTAGGGTGTAAAGGGAGCACCTCTGCGATTGTTACAACCGGGTAATCCGGACCTGTACCTCAGACAGATGAAGCCAAAAGCTAGCGTTCTTAAGGGAATAATCGATCGGTGGATACACGACGTATTGCTTTTAAAAGAGCATACATTTTTATTTTTTTAAAATTAACAGGATACAACATCCTACCGTCCTCTTCACAGGATCCAAAGCCTAGGCACGCATATATACGCAAGCCGACCCAGGGAAAGGAACCCTTAACGGAACTATTCTCTCTGGAAGATATTTCTTGATACGTCTCCAACGTATCTACTTTTCCAAACACTTTTGCCCTTGTTTTGGACTCTAACTTGCATGATTTGATTGGAACTAACCCGGACTGACGCTGTCTTTAGCAGAATTACCATGGTGTTATTTTCGTGTAGAAATAAAAGTTCTCGGAATGACCTGAAATCCAACGGAATTATTTTGGAATATATAAAAAATATCTGCGGAAAGAACCAAGCCAGGGGGCCCACACCCTATCCACGAGGGTGGGGGGCACGCCCCCTCCCCCTGGGCGCGCCCCCTGCCTTGTGGGCCCCCTGTTGCTCCACCGACGTCTACCCCGACTACATATATTCACTTTCGGGGAGAAAAAAATCAGAGAGGAAGAATTATCACATTTTACGATACGAAGCCGCTGCCAAGCCCCAATCTCTCTCGGGAGGGCTGATCTGGAGTCCGTTCGGGGCTACGGAGAGGGGAGATCGTCACCATCGTCATCATCAACCTTCCTCCATCACCAATTCCATGATGCTCACCGCTGTGCGTGAGTAATCTCATCGTAGGCTTGCTGGACGGTGATGGGTTGGATGAGATTTACCATGTAATCGAGTTAGTTTTGTTAGGGTTTGATCCCTAGTATCCACTATGTTCTAAGATTGATGTTGCTATGACTTACCCTTGCTTAATGCTTGTCACTAGGGCCCGAGTACCATGATTTCAGATCTGAACCTATTATGTTTTCATGAATATATGTGTGTTCTTGATCCTATCTTGCAAGTCAATAGTCACCTACTATGTATTATGATCCGGCAACCCCGAAGTGACAATAGTCGGGACCACTCCCGGTGATGACCATAGTTTGGGGAGTTCATGTATTCACTATGTGTTAATGCTTTGGTCCGATACTCTATTAAAAGGAGGCCTTAATATCCCTTAGTTTCCACTAGGATCCCGCTGCCACGGGAGGGTAGGATAAAAGATGGCATGCAAGTTCTTTTCCATAAGCATGTATGACTATATTCGGAATACATGCCTACATTACATTGATGAACTGGAGCTCGTTTTGTGTCACCATAGGTTATAACTTTTACATGAGGAATCACATCAGACATAATTCTCCATCACTGATCCAATGCCTACGAGCTTTTCATATATTGCTTGTTGCGTATTTACTTTTCCGCTGCTACTGTTACAAAAACTACAAAACCACTATCGTTAGTTTTATTGATGTTACCACTACTAACAAAATTGCCCGTGCATTGCAATGGGTGTAAAACAATTCAATATGTTATTACCTACCTAAAAATAATTTAATCTAGTTTATACCAGTCAAACATCTTAGGTTTCATCCTGATTTTGATGCTTTGGGAAGGGTAAATTATCATATTCTTCCTTAAATTATATTTGGGTCTTCATTCGCAAAAAATATATTATATTTGCATCTTAATGTATAAGTTGAGCGATGATAAAATATCTGTTATTAACTCCTAATATTGTTTAGTACGCATCATGATATCTAACACTAACTAAGATAAGATAATGAAGGTAAGCATGCCAAGAAATCGGTTTTCACCACTTCTCCATCCATGTAGATTCCAGGTATGTACATGCAGAGGTAAAGTAAACCATAAGTTGGCATATAGTATAAGAAAAGAAAATTCATCTTACTAGCAAAGCTAGTGCTTCAATCTAGGAGTGTTGAACGCACTACTTAATTCATACGAACAGGATGCGGTCCGCCTCGCCTAGGATTTGGAAGATGGGCAGGTCCATTAAGTCATATCAGCTATCATCCTCGAGTAGATCATACTGGTACGACCTTCCAACTGAGTGATGCCTCCTCCTGACCTCCACGCGGAACACTTGTAGATTAATACAAAACAGTTCAACTCAATCCACAACCGTAATGAGGCCCTCGAGTCACATCGGGTGTCGTCCTCGAGTAGATGTGGTGGTTGTGCATCCTGTGTGCGCGCCTCATGCCGAGGAACAGCAGCCGCAATCGCTGCACCTCGCATCTGGCGTTGGCCCTGAAACAGAGTTGTCGCCCTCCATGCAATTGCCGGCGGCGAGCCTCTGGTTGACCGTAGACAGTCTCAAGGATGCATCCCCCGCATGTGCAGTAGCAGGCGAGAGATTTAGCAGCGGCGGCGGTGGCTCTATGTCGTCTCGTCGAACTCCAGCGGGTGAGATTCGGGTCAGGTGGATTGAGGATGTGTCTCCCGCTAGCACCATGGAGCTTAATTTCTTCGATTCGATTAGTTTCTATTCTTGTGGTGTGCGATGTGAGAAGGAAATTAGGGGGATTTGTTTCCGACTTATACACGACCGGCAAACAGACGATCGAATACGTTTGACAGATGGAAAAATTGTCTTGCGAGAGGCCTACCAAGCTATGGGCCGGACCTGGTACCACCCCAAATTAGTACCACCTCATTTATATTACGATTTTTTCTATACAAATCATAAAAGCGTATCATGACATGAGAAGAAAGCGTATTGCGACGGTGAACCCGACAAAGTCAATCCGTGCTTTATTATTAGGGAGAGATTTCCATATTACCTTGCTACTAAACTACCTTGCTACAGATACTAAGTTTCCAGGTGTGGTTGAATTGACAACTCAGCTACTAATACTTAAGAGTATTCTTTGGCTCCCCTTGTGCCGAATCAATATATTTGGCTTAAATACTTTACCCTCGAAAACTGTTGTGATCACATATACTTGTGGGTTATCATATCTTACGTTAAACAATAATATAACATAACTCCCCGAACATAGTTTGTCTATTCAAGCAAGTATGACCGGGTTGCCTGGTCACCGACCGTACCATGTGTTTATCACAGGTATAGTATTCGGAGACACTCCAGCCCTTGGGTTTTCGGAGGTTAAAGTAGATGGTCAGCCATGACAAACTTTTAATTCATTTCGACCATAGATATGTTTGATGATAAAGTACATTGTTACATTGAATCAAACGCTCATTCTTCATCTATACCATGTATAAGCCTGTCTAACTTACAGTCTTGTTGGGAGTACTTGGCGGCTGTCTCTACTTGGCCGTACACCAAGCTTACAGAGATTTCTAACCCGTCGGGCCCTTGAGGTCCAACCCGAGCCATATGGTTCGGGTCTAGGCTGGTATAGCGTGTCTTCACCACATCCCATGCTTCTCGAGTACCTTCGCGGCACACTGATGCTTTCCATAATTCAAAGAGGCGTCGGGCCCCTTTGAACAAACCCGCCAGCTCCCCCATAATTTCTGGAAGAGAATTGACTGGCCATAAAGCCTTTGCCATGTTCTTCATGGCCTTGCGAGCTCGCTTGTGCACATTGGAAAGCTCTTGCAGCAGATCACCTTGAAATCAGGAAACCTCGCCAGCGGGCCGCCCAGTCAACAAATCTGTAGGGACAATTTTCATAAGAAAACTACGAATCAAGGGACTGTAATGGCTAGGTTTATTGTCATACTAAATATGCCGCCCTTAAGCTTCTTGTTCTCTTTTAAAGCCTCCGAGAGTTGGGCTCTTACGTCCTTTAACTCCTCGGCCAGCTTGGCATTGTTATCCCGGAGCTTGTCTTTCTCATCTATGGTGCGTGTTAATACACATTCACCAGCAGCAGTTTGCCCTTCGGCCTGCTCCTTCGCTACTTGAGCAGCCCTTAGCTTTTCCCCCAGTTGCTCTACTAGCCCTGTTGCTACAGGTTAAAACAATGTATACTTAAAGATCAATGATTGGTACGGGACCATACTGTTCGGATACTATTGTTATTACTATCAGAGCCATTCTTGGACTTCTTTCAATTCTCCAACTCGGTAAGTAACAATAGTAAGCTTGACTTGGCACTCTTCCAATTCCTGGGATACAGAGTTATTCTTTTCCTTGAGTACCTACAAACACAATGACCCTTAAATCAGTTGGGACAACTGCTTTAAGTCTCGGGGGCTACTAGCATATGAACATTGAATTAAACACCCACTCACATATCCTTGGAAAGCTGGTGAGTAGCTCCGGCAAGTCCGTCTCGAGCGGCTCGGATATACGCATCCGTAGAACTGAAGGCGTTAAACACCTCCTTAATAAAAGTTGGGTCCCGCATGGCCGCGTTGCGACGTCGATGATTCATCGCGCTCTCCACTTCAGAATTAGTAACTGATACTTCATCCGAATCCTCTTGAAGAGGACAATCTGGCGTTACTGCCGCATCTGCCCTAGTCCTTGTGGAGGGGCCGGGGGCTAGATTGGTTGGGGCATGACCAGCAGGATCACCAGACACAGCCCGGTGTATACTCTTCCTAAAAAGAAAAGATAAAGCGGAAAATCATGATCCTACTCCACCATCGGACATATGTTAAAGAGTCATACCTCTTCGATAAAGGAGGAGGTTTGGTGGTGTCCCCGGTCCCCTTTCGCTTCAGAGACCCGCCCAGCATAGGCATCGCCCTTGGGGAAGACACCCTTGATGTAGTTCGGCCGGATGAGCGTCGCCCCTTTTGAGCATGAGACAGTGTGGTGGCTGAGGCGCGCCGGGAATATTCTCTTTGAAGGGGAGTCTCCTGGGCATTTACCTCAGAGGAAGGAAGAAGGCCAGGGTGGTTGGCTATAATGGCCACTTCGGTACCATCATGGCTGGTTTGGTAAAAGATTCCGTCTTTAAGATCTATGCCAATATCCTGATCTTCTTCGAATCCGGGATCCAGGTCTCGAATATGGTCATGTGGCTGTGGGATAGGACTGCTAATCTTTCCGACCACCTTCCTCCACTCCTGTTGGAAGCAGCCGAACTCAGTCCGGTTAATTAAATAAAAGCATAGTAAAGCTAGTGATCAGGGAAAGCCTTACCCAATCGATGGGGTTGTACATAGAGAAACCCTCTCGGCACTCCAAGCAAAGAAAGTCCTCCTTCTCTCCTTTGTAGAGATCGGCCAGAATGGCAGCTAGAGTGGCGGGGTTGTCTAGGCCCTGGCGTAGGTAGCATGAGGCATCATCCTGGCCATTATAGTGCCACATAGGAAATCCTCTGGCCTAGAGCAGCTGCACGCATTGCATTATCGAAATCGCCATCACCTCGATTATCATTAGCTTGAGGTGGGCAAGTAATCTGATCTTGCTGGCCAGTCTTTTCACCTCTGCATTGTCTTCTTCCTTGAGACTACCGGGACGCCAGTTGAGGCGCTTCTTTAGAGGAGCACTGGAATATCCAGGAAGCCCTTGTCGGATTGCATCCAGCAAAACAACGTCTTCAATATAAAACCATTCCGAGGGCCACTCTTCGGATGCCTTCTTCGGAGTGCCGGGAAGGTAACCTGTCCCAACAATACTCTACACTTTGGCGCCGCCTACCTCGAATATGGATCCCTTATGGGAGCGAGGAACAAGGCAGAAGAACTTTCACCATAGCCCAAAATGACCCTCGCAACCCAGAAAGAGCTCACATAGAGAAACGAAGCCCACAATGTGCAGGATAGACCTCGGCGTAAGGTCGTGCAGTTGGAGGACATAGAACTCCAGAAACTCCCTAAGAAAAGGGTGAATAGGAAATCCAACACCTCTTAGGAGGAAGGAGACAAAGCACACCCGTTCTTCTTTGGAAGGATTGGGGAAACTTTTTGTAAGGGCTTGACCGTCGAGAGAAGTTAATCTAGCCCGGACGGGGACTAGATCCTCGGGAGGTAGATATCCCTCCGCTTGGAGTTTTCTCAGATGCGCATGAGATACAGAGCAACTCTCCCAGTTGCCCTCCTGAGGGCCGTGAGGGCGTGAGGAAGAACTAGGGACATCGGTCATGTTTGGGGATTTGTCGTGGCAGGCTCTAAGGATCTTTCGCGTGGATGGAATGACATCTGAGATCTAGTCTCTTTACATAAGCGCCTTCCTTATGCAGTCGAGGGGTTAATTATAAAAATACCTGGACGGTTTGCATTCGACTGACACGTGGGAGCTAGGCAACGGCGGTAGGGGATTGATACGTCTCCGTCGTATCTATATTTTTTTATTGTTCCACGCCAGTATTCTACAACTTTCATATACTTTTGGCAACTTTTTATACTATTTTTTGGGACTAACATATTGATCCAGTGCCCAGTGCCAGTTCCTGTTTGTTGCATGTTTTTTGTTTTGCAGAATATCCATATCAAACGGAGTCCAAACGGAATAAAAACGTACGAAGATTTTTTTTTGGAATATATGTGAATTTTGGGAAGCGGAACCAACATGAGATAATGCCTGAGTGGGCCACGAGGCAGGGGGCGCGCCCACCAGGGGTAGGTGCACCCTGGGCCCTCGTGGCCACACCGTAAGGCAGTTGATGCCCTTATTACTCCGCAAGAAAGCTAATATCCGGATAAAAATCGTGTCAAAAAATCAGCCCAATCGGAGTTACGGATCTCCTGGAATATAAGAAACGGTGAAGGGCCAGAATCTGGGAACACAAAAACAGAGAGAGACAGAGAGACAGATCCAATCTCGGAGGGGCTCTCGCCGCTCCGTCACCATGGAGACCACGGACCAGTGGGTAAACCCTTCTCCCACCTAGGGAGAAGGTCAAGGGAGAAGAAGAAGGAGGGGGGCTCTCTCCCCCTCGCTTCCGGTGGCACCGGAGTGTCACCGGGGCCATCATCGTGTGACGGGGATATACACCAACACCTCCGTCATCTTCACCAACATCTCCATCACCTTCCCCCATCTATCTACAACGGTCCACTCTCCCGCAACCCGCTGTACCCTCTACTTGAACATGGTGCTTTATGCTTCATATTATTATCCAATGATGTGTTGCCATCCTATGATGTCTGAGTAGCTTATCATTGTCCTATCGGTGATTGGTGAATTGACATGATTGATTTAAATTGCTTGTGGTTATGTTGCTGTCCTTTGGTGCCCATCATATGAGCGCGCGCGTGGATCACACCATAGGGTTAGTTGTATGTTGATAGGACTACGTATTGGAGGGCAAGAGTGACAGAAGCTTCAACCTAGCATAGAAATTGATGCATACGGGATTGAAGGGGGACCAATATATCTTAATGCTATGGTTGGGTTTTACCTTAATGAACGTTAGTAGTTGTGGATGCTTGCTAATAGTTCCAATCATAAGTGCATAGAATTCCAAGTAAGGGATGACATTCTAGCAGTGGCCTCCCCCACATAAAACTTGCTATCGGTCTAGTAACGTAGTCAATTGCTTTGGGGCAATTTCGCAACTCCTACCACCACTTTTCCACACTCGCTATATTAACTTTATTGCTTGTTTATCTTAACAGCCCCTAGTTTTATTTACGCGTTCTTTATATTCTTGCAAACCTATCCCACAAAAACTACAAAGTACTTCTAGTTTCATACTTGTTCTAGGTAAAGTAAACGTCAAGTGTGCGTAGAGTTGTATCGGTGGTCGATAGAATTTGAGGGAATATTTGTTCTACCTTTAGCTCCTCGTTGGGTTCAACACTCTTACTTATCGAAAGAGGCTACAACTGATCCCCTACACTTGTGGGTAATCAAGACCTTTTTCTGGCGCCGTCGCCGGGGAGCAATAGCGTGGGGTGAATATTCTCGTGTGTGCTTGTTTGCTTTATCACTATGTAGATTTTATTTGCTGTTCTAAGTTGTTTTCTATCTTTAGTTATGGATATGGAACACGAAATACCAAAAAACTTAGGTGTACTTGCTACTCATGGAGATGGGGAACCTCCTAAAACCCTCGATGCTCATTATGTGAAAGATATTATGTACTACTTTGATAATCCTGAGAAAACCCCATTCAACTATGTAATGGGAGTAACATTGGATCAACGTGAATACTTTAGGGATTATCGCTTGACACAAAAAGGGAAACTGTTATGGGATCAAATTCATTTGTTGCATTGGTATGGTCGGCAACTATGCTTGAGATATGATTATACTTGTTGCTCTAGGATGAATGCTCCACACCTTCCCTTTTCATGCATATTTAATGATAATGAAACCTTAGCTTCTTATGCTAATGGTATATATGATTATTATGATGTGGAACAAATAGAAGAATTCGTTGCTTTTAAGGGTGCTTATGAAATTGAATCTTTGTTTAAAAAGAATGATGCTTTTGATGATGATGTTTCTAGGCCTAAAAATCTTGCTATACTGAAATATTGCTATTTGAATTATGAATATAACTCCGATATTGATGCATTTATTGAGAAGGTCTCCGCTGTCCAAGAAGAGACTAATATTTTGCAGGAGTCTATGGAAGAAGAAATTAATGACATTGTGAGTTCATTGGATGAAAAAGATGACGAGGAGAGCGAAGAACAAAATGAGGAAGAGCGGATTAGCTACCCGTGCCCACCTTCTAATGAGAGTAACTCTTCAACTCATACATTATTTAATTTCCTTTCGTGCTTACCGAAGGATGATTTTTTTTTGACTATATACTGCAGGGCAAAAGCCCCACAGCCCACTTTATTTATTTATAAAAGAATGAAAATACAACAAAGTTAGAGATACTTACAAAGGTTGAGGAAAAGAAGGGGCTAAGGTAAATTAGCTAACCAATACATGAATCTATCCTTATATTTACATTTTATCCTATGAGATAAGAGAGTCATGTCATGAATAAAGTTGTGCCTCCATCGCCTGAAAAGAGGAGAAACATTCCTGAAGACCTTTCCATTCCTGGTAATCCAAATATTCCAGGCAGCAGTAAAATGTTGGGGAACGTTGCATGGGAAACAAAAATTTTCCTACCGTTCACCAAGATCAATCTAGTAGATGCAACTACGAGGGGAGAGTGTGATCTACGTACCCTTGTAGATCGCTAAGCGGAAGCGTTATGAACGCGGATGATGGAGTCGTACTCGTCGCGATTCAGATCGCCGAAGACCTAGCACCGAAGCAACGGTGCCTCCGCGTTCTTCACACGTACGGCTCGGGGACGTCTCCTCCTTCTTGATCCAGCAAGGGGTGGAGGAGAGGTTGATGGAGAACCGGCAGCACGACGGCGTGGTGGTGATGGTGGAGAAGAACTCCAGCAGGGCTTCGCCTAAGCACCGCGGGAGAAGAAGATGTAACGGGAGAGGGAGGGCAGCACCGAGGCACAAACTGTGTTGGCTGCCCTCCCTTTGCCCCACTATATATAGGGGGGGTGGAGAGGTGAGGGCGCCCTAGGGTTTCCCCCTAGGGGCCGGCGGCCAGGGCAAGGGGAGGGGGCGGCGGCCAGGGCAGGGGGGGCGGCCAGGCCCTAGGGTTTCCCCCCCTAGGTGCCTTGCCCCCCAAGGCCAAGGGGTGCGGCCAGCCCTAGGGGGTCCCACCCCCTTAGCCGCATGAGGAGAGGGCCCAGGGGGGGCGCACAGCCCCCTGAGGGCTGTGGTGTTCCCCCTTGTGGCCCACTAGGCCCAGAACTTCTTCCGGACCCACCGAAAACCTTTCCGGTACTCCGCCGATTTCCCGATGCTCCCCGGAACACTTCCGGTACTCCGAAACCTTTCATCCTATATATCAATCTTCGTCTCCGGACCATTCCGGAGACCCTCGTCATGTCCGGGATCTCATCCGGGACTCCGAACAACCTTCGGTAACCATACACTTTTCTCACTAACAACCCTAGCGTCACCGAACGTTAAGTGTGTAGACCCTGCGGGTTCGGAAACCATGTAGACATGACCGAGACACTCCCAGGTCAATAACCAATAGCGGGATCTGGATACCCATATTGGTTCCTACATGTTTCTCGATGATCTCATCGGATGAACCACGATGTCAAGGATTCAGGCAATCCCGTATACAGTTCCCTTTGTCTCGTCGGTATGTTACTTGCCCGAGATTCGATCGTCGGTATCTCTATACCTAGTTCAATCTCGTTACCGGCAAGTCTCTTTACTCGTTACCGTAATACATAATCCCGTGACCAACTACTTAGTCACTTTTGAGCTCATTGAGATGACGTATTACCGAGTGGGCCCGGAGATACCTCTCCGTCACACGGAGTGACAAATCCTAGTCTTGATCCATGTCAACTCAACAGACACCCTCGGAGATACCTGTAGAGCACCTTTATAGTCACCCAGTTACGTTGTGACGTTTGGTACACACAAAGCACTCCTACGGTGTCAGTGAGTTACATGATCTCATGGTCATAGGAACTTATACTTGACATGCAGAAAAACTATAGCGATAACTGACACGATCAAAAGCTATGTTAACGTTTGGGTCTCGTCCATCACATCATTCTCCTAATGATGTGATCCCGTTATCAAATGACAACTCATGTCTATGACCTGGAAACCGCGGTCATCTTTGATCAACGAGCTAGTCCTGTAGAGGCTCACTAGGGACACAAAATCTGTCTATTCATCCACACGTGTATCTGAGTTTCCAATCAATACAGTTATAGCATGGATAATAAACGATTATCATGAACAAGGAAATATAATAATAACTCTTTTATTATTGCCTCTAGGGCATATTTCCAACAGTCCCCCACTTGCACTAGAGTCAATAATCTAGCATTACAAGGTAATGAATCTAACACCCATAGAGTCTTGGTGTTGATCGTGCTTAGCCCGTGGAAGAGGCTTAGTCAACGGATCTGCAACATTCAAATCCGTGTGTACTTTGCAAATGTTTATGTCCTCCTCCTTGACCGAATCGCGGATGGAATTGAAGCGTCGCTTTATGTGTCTGGTCCTCTTGTGAAACCTTGGTTCCTTGGCTAGAGCAATGGCACCAGTGTTGTCACAGAACAGAGTCATTGGGTTCAGTGCACTAGGCACAACTCCAAGATCTGTCATGAACTCCTTCATCCAGACACCTTCCTTAGCTGCCTCCGAGGCAGCTATATACTCCGCTTCACATGTAGAATCAGCTACCACGCTCTGCTTGGAACTGCACCAGCTTACTGCTCCCCCGTTGAGAATATATACGTATCCGGTTTGTGACTTAGAGTCATCCGGATCTGTGTCAAAGCTTGCATCGACGTAACCCTTTACGACGAGCTCTTGATCACCTCCATAAACGAGAAACATATCCTTAGTCCTTTTCAGGTACTTTAGGATATTCTTGACCGCTGTCCAGTGATCCATACCAGGATTACTCTGAAACCTTCCGGCCATACTTATGGCAAGGCTGACATCTGGTCTTGTGCACAGCATTGCATACATGATAGATCCTATGGCTGAAGCATAGGGGACGACACTCATCTTTTCTCTATCATCCGCAGTCACTGGGCATTGAGTCTTACTCAACTTCGTACCTTGCAATACCGGCAAGAACCCCTTCTTGGATTGATCCATTTTGAACTTCTTCAAAACTTTATCAAGGTATGTGCTTTGTGAAAGTCCTATCAAGCGTCTTGATCTATCTCTATAGATCTTGATGCCCAATATGAAAGCAGCTTCACCGAGATCTTTCATCGAAAAACTCTTGTTCAAATACCCCTTCACGCTATCCAAAAATTCTACATTGTTTCCAATCAGCAATATGTCATCCACATATAATATTAGAAACGCTATAGAGCTCCCACTCACTTTCTTGTAAATACAAGCTTCATTGTAAACTTGTATAAACCCAAACGCTTTGATCACCTCATCAAAGCGAAGATTCCAACTCCGAGATGCTTGCACCAGCCCATAAATGGAACGTTGGAGCCTGCATACTTTGTCAGCATTCTCTGGATCGACAAAACCTTCTGGTTGCATCATATACAACTCTTCCTTAAGAAAACCGTTAAGGAATGCTGTTTTGACATCCATCTGCCAAATTTCATAATCGAAATATGCAGCTATTGCTAACATGATTCGGACGGATTTAAGCATCGCTACGGGTGAGAAAGTCTCATCGTAGTCAATCCCTTGAACTTGTGAAAAACCCTTTGCCACAAGTCGAGCTTTATACACGGTGACATTACCGTCAGCGTCCGTCTTCCTCTTAAAGATCCATTTATTCTGAATGGCCTTCCGCCCTTCAGGTAATACTTCCAAAGTCCATACTTTGTTTTCATACATGGATCCCATCTCGGATTTCATGGCCTCTAACCATTTGTCGGAATCTGGGCCCACCATCGCTTCTCCATAGCTCGTAGGTTCACCGTTGTCTAACAACATGACCTCCAAGACAGGGTTACCATACCACTCAGGTGCAGTGCGTACCCTTGTCGACCTACGAGGTTCGGTAGTAACTTGATCGGAAGCTTCTTGATCATCATCATTGGCTTCCTCTTCAACCTCTGTAGGCTCCACAAAAACATTTTTCTGTGCTGCGCTACTTTCTGGTTGAAGCAGAGGTTCAATAACCTCATCAAGTTCTACCTTCCTCCCACTCAATTCTTTCGAGAGAAACTCTTTCTCTAGGAACGCATTAAAATTCAGGGGAACTCCTGCGCGAGCCATCTACAACATAAATTTGCAAAGACATTTTAGACTATTGTTCATGATAAGTGAGTTATTACCTAATCAAATTAATTATAACTCCCACTCAAATTGACATCCCTCCGGTCATTCGAGCGTGACATGATCCAAATTCACCAACCCAAGTCCGATCATCACGTGAGATGAGGTGGTGTCAATGGTGAACATCAACATGTTGATCATATCTACTATATGACTCATGCTCGACCTTTCGGTCCTCCGTGTTCCGAGGCCATGTCTGTACATGCTAGGCTCGTCAAGTCTAACCCGAGTGTTCTGCACGTGCAAAACTGGCTTGCACCCGTTGTATGCGAACGTAGAGTCTATCACACCCGATCATCACGTGGTGCTTCGAAACGACGAACCTTCGCAACGGCGCACACTCGGGGGGAACACAATTTTATCTTGAAATTTTAGTGAAGGATCATCTTATAATGCTACCGTCGTCCTAAGCAAAATAAGATGCATAAAAGGATTAACATCACATGCAAATCATAAGTGACATGATATGGCCATCAACTCGTGCTTTTGATCTCCATTTCCAAAGCACCGGCATGATCTCCATCGTCACCGGCGCCACACCATGATCCCCATCATCATGATCTCCATCATCGTGTCGCCATCGGGGTTGTCGGCGCCCACCATGCTCTTACTACTATTGCTACCGTTTAGCGATAAAGTAAAGCATTACAAAGCGCTTAATGATTGACACGCAGGTCATACAAAAATTAAAGACAACCCTATGGCTCCTGCCGGTTGCCGTATGCATCGACATGCAAGTCGATATTAACTATTACAACATGATCATCTCATACATCAAATATATCTCATCATGTCATTGGCCATATCATATCACATACATACCCTGCAAAAACAAGTTAGACGTCCTCTAATTTGTTGTTGCATGTTTTACGTGGCTGCTATGGGTATCTAGCAAGAACGCTTCTTACCTACGCAAAGCCACAACGGTGATATTTAAGTTGCTATTTAACCTTCTACAAGGACCGCCTTTTTCTATTCCGATTCAACTAAGATAGGAGAGACAGACACCCGCCAGCCATCTTATGCAACAAAAGTCACATGTCTGTCGATGGAACCGGTCTCATGTACGTGGACATGTAAAGTTGGTCCGGGCCGCTTCATCCCATAATACCGATGAATCAAGAAAGACTAAGGAGGGAAGCAATCTAAACATCAACGTCCACAAACCCTTTTGTGTTCTACTCGTGAAAGCATCTACGCAAGATCCTAGCTCATGATGCCACTGTTGGGGAACGTTGCATGGGAAACAAAAAATTTTCCTACGTTCACCAAGATCAATCTAGGAGATGCATCTACGAGGGGAGAGTTGGATCCACGTACCCTTGTAGATCGCTAAGCGGAAGCGTTCAAGAACGCGGTTGATGGAGTCGTACTCGCCGCGATTCAGATCGCCGAAGATCCTAGCACCGAAGCAACGGTGCCTCCGCGTTCTTCACACGTACAGCTCGGGGACGTCTCCTCCTTCTTGATCCAGCAAGGGGGGAGGAGAGGTTGATGGAGACACCGGCAGCACGACGGCGTGGTGGAGATGGTGGTGGAGGATTCCAGCAGGGCTTCGCCAAGCACCGCGGGAAAACGAAGATGGATGTGGGAGAGGGAGGGCAGCACCGAGGCACGAACGTGTGTGGCTGCCCTCCCTCTGCCTCTCTTTATATAGGGGGAGTAGAGGGGAGGGGGCGCCCTAGGGTTTCCCCTAGGGGCCGGCGGCCAGGGCAGATGGGGAGGGGCGGCGCCCCCTGGGGCTAGGGTTTCCCCCCCAGGTGCCTTGCCCCCCAAGCCTAAGGGGGTGCGGCAGCCCTAGGGGGGTCCAGCCCCCTTGGCGCACAAGGAGAGGGCCCTAGGGGGGGCGCACAGCCCTATGAGGGCTGTTGCGTCTCCCCTTTGTGGCCCATTAGGCCCGAAACCCTTTCCGGGACCCCGAAACCCCTTTCGGTCATCCGCCAACTTCCCGTTGCTCCCCGGAACACTTCCGGACTCCGAAACCTTTCATCCTATATATCAATCTTCGTCCCCGGACCATTCCGGAGACCCTCGTCACGTCCGGGATCTCATCCGGGACTCCGAACAACCTTCGGTAACCATGCACTGTTCTCACTAACAACCCTAGCGTCACCGAACCTTAAGTGTGTAGACCCTGCGGGTTCGGAAACCATGTGGACATGACCGAGACACTCCCAGGTCAATAACCAATAGCGGGATCTGGATACCCATATTGGTTCCCACATGTTTCTCGATGATCTCATCGGATGAACCACGATGTCAAGGATTCAAGCAATCCCGTATACAGTTCCCTTTGTCTCGTCGGTATGTTACTTGCCCGAGATTCGATCGTCGGTATCTCTATACCTAGTTCAATCTCGTTACCGGCAAGTCTCTTTACTCGTTACCGTAATACATAATCCCGTGACCAACTACTTAGTCACTTTGAGCTCATTGAGATGACGTATCACCGAGTGGGCCCGGAGATACCTCTCCGTCACACGGAGTGACAAATCCCAGTCTCGATCCATGTCAACTCAACAGACACCCTCGGAGATACCTGTAGAGTACCTTTATAGTCACCCAGTTACGTTGTGACGTTTGGCACACACAAAGCACTCCTACGGTGTCAGTGAGTTACATGATCTCATGGTCATAGGAACTTATACTTGACATGCAGAAAACTATAGCGATAACTGACACGATCAAAAGCTATGTTAACGTTTGGGTCTCGTCCATCACATCATTCTCCTAATGATGTGATCCCGTTATCAAATGACAACTCATGTCTATGACCTGGAAACCGCGGTCATCTTTGATCAACGAGCTAGTCCTGTAGAGGCTCACTAGGGACACAAAGTCTGTCTATTCATCGACACGTGTATCTGAGTTTCCAATCAATACAATTATAGCATGGATAATAAACGATTATCATGAACAAGGAAATATAATAATAACTCTTTTATTATTGCCTCTAGGGCATATTTCCAACAGTCTCCCACTTGCACTAGAGTCAATAATCTAGCATTACAAGGTAATGAATCTAACACCCATAGAGTCTTGGTGTTGATCGTGCTTAGCCCGTGGAAGAGGCTTAGTCAACGGATCTGCAACATTCAAATCCGTGTGTACTTTGCAAATGTTTATGTCCTCCTCCTTGACCGAATCGCGGATGGAATTGAAGCGTCGCTTTATGTGTCTGGTCCTCTTGTGAAACCTTGGTTCCTTGGCTAGAGCAATGGCACCAGTGTTGTCACAGAACAGAGTCATTGGGTTCAGTGCACTAGGCACAACTCCAAGATCTGTCATGAACTCCTTCATCCAGACACCTTCCTTTGCCGCCTCCGAGGCAGCTATATACTCCGCTTCACATGTAGAATCAGCTACCACGCTCTGCTTGGAACTGCACCAGCTTACCCCTCCCCCGTTGAGAATATATACGTATCCGGTTTGAGACTTAGAGTCATCCGGATCAGTGTCAAAGCTTGCATCGACGTAACCCTTTACGACGAGCTCTTGATCACCTCCATAAACGAGAAACATATCCTTAGTCCTTTTCAGGTACTTTAGGATATTCTTGACCGCTGTCCAGTGATCCATACCAGGATTACTTTGAAACCTTCCGGCCATACTTATGGCAAGGCTGACATCTGGTCTCGTGCACAGCATTGCATACATGATAGAGCCTATGGCTGAAGCATAGGGGACGACACTCATCTTTTCTCTATCTTCCGCAGTCACTGGGCACTGAGTCTTACTCAACTTTGTACCTTGCAATACCGGCAAGAACCCCTTCTTGGATTGATCCATTTTGAACTTCTTCAAAACTTTATCAAGGTATGTACTTTGTGAAAGTCCTATCAAGCGTCTTGATCTATCTCTATAGATCTTGATGCCCAATATGAAAGCAGCTTCACCGAGATCCTTCATCGAAAAACTCTTGTTCAAATACCCCTTCACGCTATCCAAAAATTCTATATTGTTTCCAATCAGCAATATGTCATCCACATATAATATCAGAAACGCTATAGAGCTCCCACTCACTTTCTTGTAAATACAAGCTTCATTGTAAACTTGTATAAACCCAAACGCTTTGATCACCTCATCAAAGCGAAGATTCCAACTCCGAGATGCTTGCACCAGCCCATAAATGGAACGCTGGAGCCTGCATACTTTGTCAGCATTCTTTGGATCGACAAAACCTTCTGGTCATTCGAGCGTGACATGATCCAAATTCACCAACCCAAGTCCGATCATCACGTGAGATGAGGTGGTGTCAATGGTGAACATCAACATGTTGATCATATCTACTATATGACTCATGCTCGACCTTTCGGTCCTCCGTGTTCCGAGGCCATGTCTGTACATGCTAGGCTCGTCAAGTCTAACCCGAGTGTTCTGCATGTGCAAAACTGGCTTGCACCCGTTGTATGCGAACGTAGAGTCTATCACACCCGATCATCACGTGGTGCTTCGAAACGACGAACCTTCGCAACGGCGCACACTCGGGGGGAACACAATTTTATCTTGAAATTTTAGTGAAGGATCATCTTATAATGCTACCGTCGTCCTAAGCAAAATAAGATGCATAAAAGGATTAACATCACATGCAAATCATAAGTGACATGATATGGCCATCAACTCGTGCTTTTGATCTCCATCTCCAAAGCACCGGCATGATCTCCATCGTCACCGGCGCCACACCATGATCTCCATCATCGTGTCGCCATCGGGGTTGTCGGCGCCCACCATGCTCTTACTACTATTGCTACCGTTTAGCGATAAAGTAAAGCATTACAAAGCGCTTAATGATTGACACGCAGGTCATACAAAAATTAAAGACAACCCTATGGCTCCAGCCGGTTGCCGTATGCATCGACATGCAAGTCGATATTAACTATTACAACATGATCATCTCATACATCAAATATAATTCATCATGTCATTGGCCATATCATATCACATGCATACCCTGCAAAAACAAGTTAGACGTCCTCTAATTTGTTGTTGCATGTTTTACGTGGCTGCTATGGGTATCTAGCAAGAACGCTTCTTACCTACGCAAAACCACAACGGTGATATTCAAGTTGCTATTTAACCTTCTACAAGGACCGCCTTGTTCTATTCCGATTCAACTAAGATAGGAGAGACAGACACCCGCCAGCCATCTTATGCAACAAAAGTCACATGTCTGTCGATGGAACCGGTCTCATGTACGTGGACATGTAAAGTTGGTCCGGGCCGCTTCATCCTATAATACCGCTGAATCAAGAAAGACTAAGGAGGGCAGCAATTTAAACATCAACGCCACAAACCCTTTTGTGTTCTACTCGAGAAAGCATCTACGCAAGATCCTAGCTCATGATGCCACTGTTGGGGAACGTTGCATGAGAAACAAAAATTTTCCTACCGTTCACCAAGATCAATCTAGTAGATGCAACTACGAGGGGAGAGTGTGATCTACGTACCCTTGTAGATCGCAAAGCGGAAGCGTTATGAACGCGGATGATGGAGTCGTACTCGTCGCGATTCAGATCGCCGAAAACCTAGCACCGAAGCAACGGTGCCTCCGCGTTCTTCACACGTACAGCTCGGGGACGTCTCCTCCTTCTTGATCCAGCAAGGGGTGGAGGAGAGGTTGATGGAGAACCGGCAGCACGACGGCGTGGTGGTGATGGTGGAGAAGAACTCCAGCAGGGCTTCGCCTAAGCACCGCGGGAGAAGAAGATGTAACGGGAGAGGGAGGGCAGCACCGAGGCACAAACTGTGTTGGCTGCCCTCCCTTTGCCCCACTATATATAGGGGGGGTGGAGAGGTGAGGGCGCCCTAGGGTTTCCCCCTAGGGGCCGGCGGCCAGGGCAAGGGGAGGGGGCGGCGGCCAGGGCAGGGGGGGCGGCCAGGCCCTAGGGTTTCCCCCCCTAGGTGCCTTGCCCCCCAAGGCCAAGGGGTGCGGCCAGCCCTAGGGGGTCCCACCCCCTTAGCCGCATGAGGAGAGGGCCCAGGGGGGGGCGCACAGCCCCCTGAGGGCTGTGGTGTTCCCCCTTGTGGCCCACTAGGCCCAGAACTTCTTCCGGACCCCCCGAAAACCTTTCCGGTACTCCGCCGATTTCTCGATGCTCCCCGGAACACTTCCGGTACTCCGAAACCTTTCATCCTATATATCAATCTTCGTCTCCGGACCATTCCGGAGACCCTCGTCATGTCCGGGATCTCATCCGGGACTCCGAACAACCTTCGGTAACCATACACTTTTCTCACTAACAACCCTAGCGTCACCGAACGTTAAGTGTGTAGACCCTGCGGGTTCGGAAACCATGTAGACATGACCGAGACACTCCCAGGTCAATAACCAATAGCGGGATCTGGATACCCATATTGGTTCCTACATGTTTCTCGATGATCTCATCGGATGAACCACGATGTCAAGGATTCAGGCAATCCCGTATACAGTTCCCTTTGTCTCGTCGGTATGTTACTTGCCCGAGATTCGATCGTCGGTATCTCTATACCTAGTTCAATCTCGTTACCGGCAAGTCTCTTTACTCGTTACCGTAATACATAATCCCGTGACCAACTACTTAGTCACTTTGAGCTCATTGAGATGACGTATTACCGAGTGGGCCCGGAGATACCTCTCCGTCACACGGAGTGACAAATCCCAGTCTCGATCCATGTCAACTCAACAGACATCCTCGGAGATACCTGTAGAGTACCTTTATAGTCACCCAGTTACGTTGTGACGTTTGGCACACACAAAGCACTCCTACGGTGTCAGTGAGTTACATGATCTCATGGTCATAGGAACTTATACTTGACATGCAGAAAACTATAGCGATAACTGACACGATCAAAAGCTATGTTAACGTTTGGGTCTCGTCCATCACATCATTCTCCTAATGATGTGATCCCGTTATCAAATGACAACTCATGTCTATGACCTGGAAACCGCGGTCATCTTTGATCAACGAGCTAGTCCTGTAGAGGCTCACTAGGGACACAAAGTCTGTCTATTCATCCACACGTGTATCTGAGTTTCCAATCAATACAATTATAGCATGGATAATAAACGATTATCATGAACAAGGAAATATAATAATAACTCTTTTATTATTGCCTCTAGGGCATATTTCCAACATAAAAACCACTTCAGTAAAGAAAGGTTGACCAAAGTCAGTCCTTGCTTTGCAAGCCATTTGGTAGGTACTCATACCAGGTGTAGGATCCCATGAGATTTGCAAATAGTTCCAAACTCGTTGGCTGAATATGCAGGAGAAGAAAAGATGGCTGACATCTTCATGTATAAGATGAGGACAGAGAACACAGGTTAAGTCATCCACATGCCAATGTCTGCGTTGAAGCATGTCTCTGGTGTTGAGCCTGTCTCTAAGGAGAAGCCAACCAAACATTTTGATCTTCATTGTGCAGGCACTCTTCCATATCCAAGAAAAGATAGGGTCAGAAAAAATTTGTTGATGAACCTGAGTATAGTATGATTTGGGCCTAAAGGAACCTTTATTAAAAGGCCAAATCCAGCTATCAATGTCCTGTGAAGTACCCTGAGAGGTCAAAGCATTTTGCAGATGCTGCAGTTCATCAAAAGCATGTGTGGATAGAGGCATATGAAAAGATCCCAAAAGATCCTGAGCCAAAACTTGAGCAACAGAAAGATGACCATCAATCACAAAAGAGTATAGCCTGGGGTAATAATTGCTCAATGGCTCTCCATTGAGGGCAGACAGCCAAGGATCATGCCAGAAAAGTATGGAAGTTCCATTACCAAGGTGAGGTTTGGCAATGGACAAATATTTGGCAGATAATTGAAAACATCTCTCCACCAAAAAGATCCACAAAGAATAGTTGAATGAGGCACATAATCATGATAGTAAGAATCCCAGACCAAGCTTACCCAAGGGATATCATGATGGTTGTAAAACTTATGAAGAAATTTCATCAACAGAGCTTCATTGTGCACTTTGAGGTTAAGCACTCCAAGACCCCCTTTATCCTTTGGTAAACAAACCAATTTCCATGCTGCAAGAGACTGCTTTGGTGTGTCAGAATTGCCTCTCCACAAACACTGTCTCTGTATCCTTTCAATTTGTTTAAGAATGCCAATTGGAATGTCCAGAGAGCAAAAGAAATATATAGGCATAGAAGATAAGACAGACTGAAGAAGCTGTAGTCTGCAGCCTTGATTAAGGAAACAGGAAGATGCAGAGAGTCTTCTTTCAATTCTATGCACCAAAGGGAGCAAGTCTTGGACAGTAGGCTTAGTTGTACCCATAGGCAAACCTAAATAAGTAAATGGCATAGTGCCAAGCTGACAGCCTAATAATGTGGATAACCTGTGCGCCTCCTCATCAGATAAATTGATGGGGATCATCATAGATTTAGCCAAGTTTACTGATAGTCCAGTTGAAGCTGCAAAAACATCTAGCATGTCCTTCAGGGCAATGAGTTGATGATCTATAGCAGGAAGAACAATTAAAGTATCATCTGCATATTGAACAATTGGGTAATCTGGACAGTTTGTATGGATTGGTAGAGTTAAGATGCCTCTACTGCACATGTCATTCACCACAGATTGTAGGAGGTCAGCAGGAAGAACAAAAAGAAATGGAGACATGGGATCCCCTTGTCTGACCCCTCTCTTACAGTGGAAGTGACTACCAGGTACCCCATTCAGCAAAATGGATGAAGAACCAGAAGATAGAATGGTCTTGATCCATGAAATCCACTTCCCATTGAAACCCTTATATCTGAGGATCCTTAAGATAGCTTCATGTTCAATGGTGTCAAAGGCTTTAGTGAAGTCCAACTTCAGAAGCACAATAGGCCTTTTGGATGTTTGGCATTGATGTATATACTCAAAACACCATGCCAAACAGTCCTGAATGGATCTAGACTTCAAGAATCCATACTGATTCCTATGCAAACAAGAAAGAATGACTCTTTGCAGCCTATTAGCTAAAAGTTTTGTTAGAAACTTTAGGCATGTGTTAGTCAGTGAAATAGGCCTATAGTCATTCATAGTTACAGAACTGAGTTTCTTTGGAATCAAAGTTATCAGGGAAGTGTTAATACATTCCAGGTTTAGGGATCCATCATAGAATTCTTGCACTAACTTCATGAAATCCTCTTTGATGATATTCCAGCATTTTTTCAAGAAAAGACCAGTGAAACCATCAGGTCCAGGAGCTCTATCAGATGGCATCTGCTTAATGACCAGCTCAATTTCCTCTTGAGAAAAGGGTTTAGTTAAATCATCCAAACCCTCCACTTTTGTAATGATGGAATCTAGATCAAATCCCATATTGATACCATTGGAACAACCCATTCTATCTTTGAATTCTTGCAAAAATAGAGCAGACATGGTAGCATGGTCAGAGATGATATCATTATCCACAGTAATACTGGAAATTGTGTTGGACCGGAATCTCTCAGTAGCCATAGCATGAAAGAACTTTGTATTGTCTTCCCCAACTTTGATGTTTCTAATTGTGCACCTTTGTTTCCAGTGAATGAACTGCAATCTGAGAATCTCTTCCAGGTGTTACTTCACAATTCTTCTGAAGTTAGCTTCATGAATGTATAATGGTCTAAGCTCCTCAAGAGTATCCAAATGTAAAATTACCTTGTTGCAGTCTTGGATTAGCCTCTTGATTTTTGAAAGGTTAGTATGCCAAACCTTGAGAGCATATCTGAGATTCTTAAATTTTGCAGATAAGGTAGCAGCAGATGAAATCCTGTGGACCGGTTTAGACCAAGTTTGACTAACACAGTCCATAAAACCAGGCAGGTCAACCCAGTAATTCTCAAAACGAAATATCTTTGCTTTTGGAATCATGGTTTTAATGGAGACCACACAGGCTGTATGATCAGATGTAGATCGAGCTAGAGGTATCACCATTGTGTTTGGGAAAAGACAAGTCCAATTAACTGTAGTAAAGAACCAATCAATTTTCTCCAACAAAGGTATAGACTGCATATTTGACCAAGTGAAACGTCTACCTTTCAAAGGAAGCTCAATAAGACCAAGGATGATTGCTATGATGAGTGATATGATCCCTTTGATTCGTTTGAAATATCCCTTTTTGATGATGCTTGCTATGCTTGTGGCCAAGATGCCAATATGAATTATGCCTATGGAGATGAACTTGCTATAGTTCCTTATGTTAAACATGAGATTGTTGCTATTGCATCCACACATGATAGTCATATTATCTTTTTGAATTCTCCAAACTACACTATATCGGAGAAGTTTGCACTTATTAAGGATTATATTGATGGGTTGCCTTTTTCCGTTACACATGATGATTTTGATGAATATAATATGCATGTGCTTGCTGCTCCTACTTGCAATTATTATGAGAGAGGAACTACATCTCCGCCTCTCTATGTTTCCAACATGATAAAATTGCAAGAAACTGCTTATACTTTGCATTGGCCTTTACTTGATGTGCATGAATTGTTCTTGTATGACATGCCTATGCATAGGAAGAGAGATAGACTTCGTTGTTTCATGAAACATATCACTTTGTGCTCACTACTAAATGCCAAATCATTGCTAATTAAAAATGGCTTTGATATACCTTGGGATCCAGGTGGATCCATTACTTGAGCACTATATGCCTACCTTAATGGCTTTAAAGAAAGCGCTGCTGTCGGGGAAACTGATCCACGAACACCTATGGGACCGGCGGACCGAACCCCTTTCGGTTTGGCGGGGGCGGAGATCGCACGAAGAGCAGATCGAGGCGAAGCACACGAGCAGTTTACCCAGGTTCGGGCCGCACGGATACGTAAAACCCTACTCCTGCTTTGTGGTTTTGTATTGAGTTCTTGCTCGGGAGCGCTGAGTGCTACAGTATATACCAACGGCTAACGAGACAGAGCGTGAGTGTTCTTCTGCCTCCAACCCCCTCTACATTGCGCATGGGCCTCCTTTTATATGCTCAAGGGGTCACCGACAGGTGGCAACGTAGACAAGGGTAAAAATGGAAAGGTGTTGTAGTTGGTACAACTACCTGTACAGTGCATCATACCTAACCCTGACGGCAGGGGACAAGAGCATTAAATGCCCGTCAGCGTCGCCCGAACAGTGCAAAAAGGGACCGTCGGGGACGCCACCGTTCGCCACGACGGCAACCTTGTCAGCGCCGCTTGCCACCGCGCACCGCTGGCTGCACAGCCTCCCGCCACGTATGCCTGGAAGGGTCCTAGAGCGAAACGTTGGCGGGTGTGCTGGAGCGTGGGTACAGAGTGGTAGCTTGCCGCGGCAAGCGTCTTGCCGCGGTCGTTGTCTTGTCGCGTCCGGGAGCTTTCCGCTCACCGGGCCTTACCGGGACGCGTGGCGCGTCGCGGCAAGTTCCTTGAGATGCCTTGGTTGGCCTTACCGGGACGCGTGGCGCGTCGCGGCAAGTTCCTTGAGATGCCTTGGTTGGCCTTCCCGGCAAGCTCCTCTCGCCGGGGTCTTGTGCCTTGAATGGTCTTCCAGGCAAGCTCCTCTTGCCGGGGCCTTGTCTCCTTGGCTTGAATACTTTGTTCTTGAATGGCTCAAAAAGGAACCACGGAGGACCTTGGCGGTCACCCGGCAAGCCATGCCGCGGGGTGCTGCGACTGCCCGTGCACAAGTTCGGGATACTAAGGGTACCCCTACTCTAGTACACCGACAGGAGCCCCCGGGCCTGGGCCATACACGGTGCCGAGTGCTGTTGGGCCAGGCCCAAAACAGGGCACGTGCACGCGCGGCTTGGGTGGCGCCGTATCTTACTCTGTATCCACCGCGCCCTCCCCGAACGACACGCGTTGATTGCAGCGTCGTGGGAGAGATCGTGGGTGGTTTCTTTATTCGGAAAGGCGGAACGTCCGCCCCCTCCCTCCTTATAAGCAGGGGAAGCAAGGGCAGTTCGCCCATCCGCCCGTTGCTACTCCAACCTCGAAAACCTCCGCCGCTCCCCTTCTTCCCAAAGCTGAAAGAGAGCAGCGCTCCGCCCCCCCCCATCGCCACCAGCACCACCAACGCCGTCGACCTCCCTCACCACTTCCTCCATGGCTCCGAAAACCGACAAGGGGAAGGGCGTGAAGTCGGCCGAGGCGCAGCGGCTCGCGGCGCTGCGAAAGGAGCGGGCTGTCTTCCCCCCAAGCTTGCCGCGAGGGAGCTGAGGGAGTGCTACTACCTCTTTTGGTCGGGGGAGACGCGGGCGCACCCGCGCACGAAGGTACTTCCAGCCGTTGCTTGGAAAACGGCTCCAACTGGACACCCTTTCTTCACCTTGTTCTTCTACTGCGGGCTCTGCCCGCCTTTCTCTGAATTTTTCTGCGATATCATGAACACCTACGGGTTCCGCCTCCTTGACTTCACCCCCAATGCTGTTCTGACCATGGCAGTTTTCGCACATCTCTGCGAAAACTTTGTCGGAGTCTATCCCAATGTAGCCCTTTTCCGCCACTTCTTTATGCCTCGAGTTGAGAGAGGAGAGCCTTTATCCGGCGGAGTCTCTTGGATCTCGAGGGCCGGCAAGAAGGACACTTATCTGGAGGGAGAGCTCCGCAGGAAGTGGGAGGAGTGGAGAGCAAACTGGTGCTGGATTGTCGAGGAGAACCCGCAGCCATTTACCGCCTGGCGCCAAACCCCAGTAGTGCGCGGCAGCGACTGGAGCAACATGGCCACGGAAGACGATAGGCTGAAGATTGTCGTCGTCCGGATCCTACGCCTCAGGCTTGCTGGGCTCACTGTAGGCGCAGTTGGCTTAGATTTCCTTCGCCGCCGCATCGCCCCCCTGCAGGAGAGGAAGAGGCCCGCCTGGGAGTTCGAGAATGCGGCGGACATCATGAGGCTGCGCCCGGGCCTCAACTTCAACTTCACTGTCCTGGAGCTCAACGCGATGCTCCAGGAGCTGTTCAAGTATGACCCTCAGCATCCCGAAGTGTTCAGGTTGCCGCAGGGTGTCGTTCCGCTGTGCAACAACTCCGCGCTCAGCCGCATTCGCGCAATGATGCCGCTATGCGACTCTCATGGGATTGACCCAACTTGGCAAGAGCCTGCAGATGACGCTGTGCAGGAGTTCTTTGACAGCTTGGAAGAAGTGCTGATTCGCTCCGATGAGAAGAAAGGCCTCACCCGCGACACCACCGATACGGAGCTGAAGCGCATCGCCACTAGGCTGGAAGAGGCGGCGGCAGCCGCAGCCGCGGGCGAGTTCGGATTCACCGTGGAGGAGGCAGAGGCAGCAAAGGCGGCAAGCCTTGCCGAGCGAGAGGAGTTTGCCGGCGAGGAGGAGCTTGCCAGGCAAGACGTCGAGTCGAGCGAGCCCACCGAGCAGGGCGTCGAGTCGAGCGAGCCCGCCGAGGATACGCGCGGCTCGTTGGAGGTCGACTCCTCTTCCTCCTCATCTTCAGGCAGCTCGCCGCTAGCAGAACCCCAGCTCCACCAAGAAGGCGTCTCCGCAAGGCCGGGGACGTAGCGGAGCGGCAGACGAGTCAACAGCCGCCGCGCCGCGCGACACGCTCCACCGCGGCAAGCACGGTTGCCGCGGGAGCACCTCGCGCTTCTGCATCAACTGGAGCGGGGTCTCCCCGGACCGCCGCTTCTGCTCCTGCCGCTTCTCGCGCCGCGGCGGCAGCCGGAGCGGGGTCGTCTCATACCACCGCCGCTCCTCCCGCCAAGCGGCCAAGGGAGCCTACTCCTCCGCCTCCTCGCGCCGGACGTGAGCCGGACTTCGACTTCTCCGCGCTCAGCTCCGACGAGGAAGAAGAAGAGTAAGATCCTTACCGTACTTGTATGTCTTCAATTTTTTTGCGGTTTTGTCTTGTATCTCATTTGCTTTATTCCGGACTTATTCCTTTTCAGGACTCTGGCCTAGAGAGCAGCGAAGAGAGCCAAGGTCCCGGCGAGGAGAGAGGAGGTGATCATCGTGGAGGACGAACCCACCGAGACCACCTTGCCGGACCCGGCAACTAATCTTCAGAGCATCCCCCAGCGCAGCCTCCAGCGTAAGTATATGGTTTGCTTTCCGCTGTTAGGCGCGCATGGATGCTCTATCTTTGCTGATATCTTGATTGTTGATTTGTGTAGGAGCAGAGCAGCCACACCAGGAGCGCCCGGAGACCGACCCCGACATGCCATCTGCTTCGACAACGCCGCCAAGGGAAAGTTCTCCGGCAAGGTGAAAGTGCAACTAATCCCCGGGTGGTTTTGGCAATTAATAACAACATATATATCATTGAACTAATAGTTACTTGAGAATCATTTCAGAGAAGTTCAGTGATATGGGTATGGCAATGACTGAAGAAGTGGACCCCTCAAAATGCTAAGGCAAGCATTGGCAAAAGCTCAAGACTCCATTTTTTGTTTAGTGATCCAAGATCACATTGAGTCCATAGGAAAAGCCAATACTATTAAAAGGGGATGAGGTTGTGTTGATGATCTGGTTGCTCAAGTGCTTAGTGATATATCTCCTTCAACTATCAGCAACTTTCACTACAATACACACTCATAAGTAATCTCGGACCAACCGATTTTCCACACTCAGTCACACCGAGATGAACCACCTCAGCCATAAGCCAAACCCTAGAAAAATCGGTCATTCCGAGTTTGAGATCGGTCTCACCGAAACATGGGCTGCCAAGCTTCTGTAACCTTCTGTCATCATATCGGAATAACCGAGATGATATTTTCGGTCCCACCGAAACTGGCAAGCTCCTGTCTTTGATCAAATCGGAATAACCGAGATGGTATTTTCGGTCCCACCGAAAACCCCAACGTTCACATTATTTGAACTTTCGGTCTGACCGAGTTGTCCACTTCGGTCTCACCGAGATTGCTCAATTATGTGTGTAACGGTTGGATTTTTGTGTGGAGGCTATATATACCCCTCCACCCCCTCTTCATTCGTGGAGAGAGCCATCAGAAAGAACTACCACTCCTACCTTACACTTTTTGAGAAGAGAACTACCTACCCTTGTGTTGAGATCAAGTTGCTCCACTCCCACCATATGAAACTTGATTTCTAACCTTCCCAAGTTGCTTTCCACTCAATCCTTTCTTCCACCACAGCCAAATCAGTGAGGAGAGTTGAGTGTTGGGGAGATTATCATTTGAAGCACAAGAGCAAGGAGTTCATCATCATCTACAACATCTATTACCTTTTGGAGGGTGGTGCCTCCTAGATTGGTTAGGTGTCGCTTGGGAGCCTCCGTCATCGAGATGTGGAGTTGAACCAAGAAGTTTGTAAGGGCAAGGAGATAGCCTACTTCGTGAAGATCTACCCCGAGTAAGGCTAGCCCTCCGTGGGCGTAGGCCATGATGGAATAGACAAGGTTGCTTCTTCGTGGACCCTTCGTGGGTGGAGCCCTCCGTGGACTCGCGCAGCCGTTACCCTCCGTGGGTTGAAGTCTCCATCAACGTGGATGTACGATAGCACCACCTATCGGAACCACGGGAAAAATCTTCGTGTCTCCAAAATTGCGTTTGCTCTTCTCCACCTCTCTTTACTACATGTGCAATTTACTTTCCGCTGCCTATACTCTAGAATTGCATGTGTAGGGTGATGCTTGACTTGATCATAATTGTGAATCTGCCAAAAACTGTTATTGATCAAAAGGCAGAATTTTTATAATTACAAGTAGTCTAATCACCCCCCCTCTAGACATACTTTCGATCCTACAAGTGGTATCAGAGCTTTGGTCTCCATTGTATTGGTTTCCATTGCATTGGACTCCATAAGCTTGGTTTCACAACCTAGGAGAGTATGGTGTCTAGTGAGGGTAATTATCGTAGAGGTCCTTACTTTGATGGTACAAATTTATCTAGTTGGAAGCATAAAATGAAAATGCATATTCTTGGTCATAACCCAGCCGCATGGGGCATTATTTGTGTTGGCATGCAAGGTGAATTCTTCGAAGAAGGAAAAGTTCCGGATCGCGAAGCTACACCGGAAGAGTTGCGGATGTTGCAAAACAATGCTCAAGCTTGTGACATTCTCTTCAATGCTTTGTGTCCCGAGGAGTTCAACAAAATCAGCCGTCTTGAGAATGCTAAAGAGATTTGGGATACTTTGGTTGAAATGCACGAAGGTACCGAATCTGTGAAGGAATCAAAGCTAGATATTCTTCAAGGTCAACTTGACAAGTTCAAGATGAAGGATGGTGAAGGAGTCGCTGAAATGTACTCTAGGCTTGCTCTCATCACAAATGAGATTGCCGGCTTAGGAAGCGAAGAAATGACCGACCGATTCATCATCAAGAAGATTCTAAGAGCTTTGGATGGAAAGTATGACACCGTGTGCACTTTGATCCAAATGATGCCAAACTACAAGACTCTCAAGCCAACCGAAGTCATTGGAAGAATTGTTGCTCATGAGATGACACTTAAGGATAAAGAAGAGCTTCACAACAAGTCAAGTGGTGCTTACAAAGCTACAAGTGATGCTCCCACAACCTCAAGTGACAAGTTAGTTTCCAATGAAGAGATAAGCCTAATGGTTAAGAACTTCAACAAATTCTACAAGTATAGAGGCAAAGAGAGAAGCTCAAAGTCTAGATCATATGATGAAAAGAGATCTTCTAGTCGTGATCGAAACTGCTACAATTGTGGAAGACCCGGACACTACTCAAATGAGTGTACGGCTCCCCACAAGAGAAGAGAAGAATCTCCAAGAAGAAGATCAAGAGATGAGTCACCTCGGAAAGAGAGAAGGAGTAGAGATGATCGTTATGAACGAAGACCCTCTCGGAGAAGCAAGGATTCGGAGAGGAAAGACAAGTCATCAAGGAGCTACACAAGAAGAAGACATCAAGCTCATGTAGGTGAATGGGTCTCCGGCTCCGACTCCGACAATCAATCCGATGGAAGCTATCACTCCGACTCCGACTACAGTCAAGATGAAGGTGTTGGCGGTCTTGCTCTCGTATCCTCCAACTCCAACTCCTACGACTTATTTGATTCACCAAATGAGGGAATTGGAAGATGCTTCATGGCTAAAGGCCCCAAGGTATCACACCCTGAATTCTTTGACTTCAATAGTGATGAGGATGACTTGCTTGGTGAAGATGAGCTCTTGCATGATAAATCTAGTGAGCTTAGTAACGATGAAAATGCTAGTAGTCTTTATAGTCGAGAAGAGTCGAATGACAATGCTATGAAGGAGATTGAGCGTCTAACTAAAGAACTAAACACTCTTAAGTTAGCTCATGAAACAACTCAAGAAGATCATAGAGAGCTCCTAAGATCTCATGAGAAGCTACGCTTCGAGAAGCTCACTCTAGAGCAAGAACATGAGTTTCTAAAAGCGATCAATGACGATCTTCGAAAGAAGAGTTCTTCATATCTTGCCAAACGACTTCTCTTGTCTAATTTCTTGCCACCCATTAAGACTAAGCATGACAAGCATAAGAAAAATTCTTCCTCTAGTAGTAACAATAACCATGTTAAATCTAATGTTGTTACTTCTAGTAGTTCTCTTGATTCCACTAACAATGTTTCAAGCCAAGTTACACTTGAGCAAGAGAATAGTTTATTGAAAGGGATCATAGAGAAAGGTGTCTACAAGAGTCTTGCCGGAAGCAAGAACTTTGAGGAAATTGTTCGCAAGCAAGGAAGGCACCGGAAGAATCAAGGAATTGGTTTTGAGCGAAAGTTCAACGCCGAAGGTGTTGAGTGGGAAGAAGGTCAATATCCTACTCCACAGTTTGTTTCTCAAAAGGAGAAGTATGATCCTACTTCTTCCAATGTGGAACAAGCTCAAGATGATCTTCCACCACAAGACCACAAGCTAAAAGCCAAGGACAAGCTTCAAGAGGAGATTGATGCATTCATTGAATCACCTCAAGCCATGGTCAAGTGGGTTCACAAGGACACGTCAAGTTCTACTTCGTCAAGCTCAACTACAACCCCAAGGATTCCCATCAAGATGATGTGGATCCCGAAGAAGAAGAACTAGAAGGTTCTTGAGGGTGACTCCGGCAACATACTTCACTCACATACATTTTGGCAAGAACTTGTGCAATCAACTTCCACATCATGCACTAGTTCATGGAGTCACAAACCCTCTTGTTGGTAAGTCAAGGGACAAGGTAATCATTGCTTTCATGGACATCATCTATTGTGAACTTCAATCTATGTCTATGGATATCCTTGTTTGTTCCTTGTGGGACTAACCCATGTAGATATTGAAAGTGCCCTAATCCAAAGGATAGCTCCCAACTCTTGATGATCTACATCAACATTGAGCATCCACATCTTCAACATCTACATGAAGTCTTCTATGACAACCCAAGGTTAGTTTGACCCTTTAAAAGGGGTTCTCACATCTAGGGGGAGCTTTGCTCTAAAAAATTGAGCTAAAGCATCTTCAAATGATGTGAACACATCAATGCTTTATGTAAAAGTGGTAACCCCACTTGTGCTTAAACGATGAGTATGACCTATGATCAAATGTTCTCATTTGGCTCCTAAGTCAAAATACTCATATAAAGATGACCTAGTCATCGACAAATTGTATGCTAGTAGCTAGAGTTTTGGTTGTGCATGTTTGACACATATTTCATTTGCTATCTTATTGTGTGAGCATGTTGAATGCATGATTTTATTCATTCAAGGACATCCATTTGTTGTTTTGGTTGTTTTGATTTTTCTGGCCAAATGGATGGACAAGAATGCCTAAGTACCTCCCCTAGCTATCTATGCTTTCTTGTCTCAAATTCTATTCATGCTTATATCACAAACTTTGAACAAGTCATTTTCGGACCCTCCGAGTGAGGAGCACTCGGAGCCACCGATCCGTCAAGGGCTAACTTCCAAAACCTTCTAAGTGATTTTCGGTCAGACCAACTTTCTCCCACTCGGTCAAACCGAAAGCATTTAGACTGATCGAGGTTTCATCTCGGTGAAACCGAGTTGTAATTTTCGGCGTGACCGAAATGCATAACTGCCTAGCAGTTATCCATCTCGGTGATACCGAGTTTTTCAACTCGGTCCCACCGACAGCAAAGGGATATATATACTGAGGGCAGCGCGCGTTGATTATACCTTCAAACGTTTTCGCTCCCACGTCCCCTGCTGCCGTCGCCCTGATCTCCGGATCGTCGCCGTCGTCGCCTGTGCGCCCTCGCCGCAGGTCTCCGTCGTCGTCAACAGCCTTCTCCTCCGCGCCGTTGCCGCCGTAGAGAGACTCCACCAAGTTAGGGTGAGTCTCGATCCCACTCGTGCTCCCATCTCCGATTCATTGCACGTTTGGTTTGCCCAATATCTTGCCACGATTGAAATCTTCCTTTCCACCAGATCGGTTCTAGTTTCGAGTAAAATTCTTAGGGTTAGGTTTCCACGGAACACATCTCGGTGAAACCGATTTGAAATTTTCGGTGTGACCGATTCGGCCTCTGGCCATTGCACTGCACCTTTCGGTCCAACCGAGTTGTGCAAATCGGTGTGACCGAAATACAGTTTCTGTGAAACCCTAGTGTTTCGGCAGGACCGGAACCCACTTCGGTCCAACCGAAAGTGGTGTGTAAAGCCTCTGTTAACACTTCGGATTCACCGACACTAAAAATCGGTCTGACCGAAATGCCTTCTGTGAAAACTTAAAACTAAAATTTGAACTCATTTTTTTTGCAAAAACCTCTGCAGTTTGTGATAACTCTTCTTTTCTGCCTATACCTTATCTATTCACAGGTTATCAGCCATGTCAGATGCCAGTGACAGTTAGAACAGGTCAGAGTCACCTTTTGCGGACATTCCGGAAGCAGACACTAGTCCTGAGGCTAGTAGTCCAGTTGATGATGGTGAGAGGAGTACACCTAGTGGCTTGCCTCCTGCAGCCACCAGAGCTAGAAAAGAGAAGAACTCCGATGATGAGGATTCTGATTTCGTTGCTGAGGAAGAGGTGTCCTCCAAGCCTAAGAGAAAGGTTGTTGCCAAAGAGCAACAAGGTCAGCAGTCAAAGAAGGGCACCAGCAAGGTCAAGTAGTCAGCTGTTGCCAAGAAGCTGAACTTGGGAGAGCCAGCCCCAAGCAAAGTGAAGAAAACCTCCAAGAGAAAGAGGGTTGTGTATAGTGATCCTCATGCAGATGCAGCAGCCGATGATGAAGCAGAAGAAGATGCACCACAGCCTGCTCCTCAGAAGCAGAAGCTCATGGGTGATGCCATTAGGGCTGGAGCCACTTCAAAGCCCAAGAAGTCTGCTCAAGCTAAGGCAGCTCCAGCAAAGCCTACTGCCAAGCCCAAGAGGACTACCAGGAACATTCCAGCATCTGAGAAGAACAAGGGTGATGTGCCACCAGCTGAGTCTGATGAGGAAGAACAAGTGTTGCTGAAACTCCGTCCAAAACTGCCACTCCACAATGATGCTCATCCTCAAGCCGAGGATATGAAGGCAAGGAAAGATAGAGGTATCAGGCTATGGAGACAAGCTGACCCATATGCCGTGAGGAGAAGGACTGCTGTAGACCCCAGATTCCACACCAGAGAGCAGCAGGACTTCTATGAGACTGTGCTGATGGACAAGAAGCCCATAGTCGCAGACACCAGGTACGTTGACTGGGAATACATTGACAGCGAAGAGCACAGAGACTTCTTTCCACATGTGCATGAAAGCTTCACTGCATGTGGAGTTGCTGAGTTTGTGGGTCAGAAATTGACAGATTGGAACGATGAGATGATTATGCAGTTCTATGCCACAGCTCACTTCTATCCTGATGGGAAGATCACCTGGATGACTGAAGGTCAAAGGTTTTCTTCTTCTGTTGAAGAATGGGTAGAACTTCTGAATGCTCCAGTGCAACGAGAGGATGACATTGATGTCTATGGGATTCCAAAGAAGAACCATGATTCCATGAAGAACATGTACAAGGAGATCCCCGCAGCAGATTTGGAAGTATGGAAGCTCGGCTCAGTTTACTATCTCCAGGCAGGTCTACCTACCACTAACACTATTCTGAGGCATACCTTGATGCCCAAGTCTGGAGATCATCGCATGATCAGAGGGTATTCTATCAACATGCTGCATATACTTGATGAGAAGGCACCTTTCAAGGTGATGGACTTAATGGTAGAGACCATCAAAAGGACTGCAGCTGACCAGAAAAGGTCATGTGGATTTGCCCCATAGATTCAGATGCTTATCAATGCCAAGTTTTGCATGGGCAAATTCTTGTTGGATAGGAAACACTTACCCCTGCAGCCAGAGCATGAAGACAATGTTGTTGTGATGGATGAGGAGGATCCAACATCTGTTGAAGGTCAAGCCAAGATTGAAGCTGCTAGGAAAGCCAAAGCTGATAAAGAGGCAGCAGCAGCAGCAGCTAAACCAAAGAGCTTCGGAGAGCAGATTCTTGAAGCTACCCAAAGGATTGAACAACGCCTAGCCAGCATTGAACAATCTCAGGAGAGCCTAGAGAGGATTGTTGACGAGAAGATCCACGCTCTGGACGTGAAGCTGACTGAAATTCAGGTGACCGTCAACAAGCTTGAGGCAGACATGGAGGAAGCAAAGCAGGACAGGGCAGAGCTCATGCAGGATGACCTAGTCCAGGACTCTCATCGCCAGACTGCTCCGGTTCCCAGAGGATCCCGATCAGCAGCTATTCCAGTGACTGACTCCAGGACTACCACTTCAGCACCTCCTACAGCTCCAGCAGTTACTCCAGCTACAGCTCCAGTATCCACTCCTCCAGCACAGACTTCAGCTGAAGTCTTCGCCGATGCCGTCATATCTACTCCGACATCTACCCAGACGGGAGCCACTAGCAGAGCCCACAGTGACGTTTAGCTCTATGCTTTTTCAAACTTTTTGGTAACTTGTTGCCAAAGGGGGAGAAATTGTATAGATCATAGGGCTTCGAGAGAGAGAGTGCTCTTTCGTTCTTTTGCGGTTTCTTTGAGATACTTTTGGTTTTTCGATACTTTCAGTGTGCTTGATACTACGTTTGATGCTACCTTAATGAGTGCTTGGTCATAATATGCTTTAATGTGTGCTTAATGCTTATCATATGCTATTCCTATCTTGTATGATCATTTACTCATGTCTTGGTGATTGGGTGCATGTTATTCATTCTTATCATTTTGTGCGCTCCACCAAGATGTATGTGACATGGAAGAGTGACCCATGATCCTAATCGATTGTGCATTTGCATTCAAACGCAAATTTTAAATAATGCACAAATTTAGGGGGAGCTCTTGCTTATCACATACTTCTCAAAGCGATGATATTATTCATTGATTATATCTTTTGTCGAAGCTTTGATCTATATGTTGTCATCAATTACCAAAAAGGGGGAGATTGAAAGTGCAACTAATCCCCGGGTGGTTTTGGCAATTAATAACAACATATATATCATTGAACTAATAGTTACTTGAGAATCATTTCAGAGAAGTTCAGTGATATGGGTATGGCAATGACTGAAGAAGTGGACCCCTCAAAATGCTAAGGCAAGCATTGGCAAAAGCTCAAGACTCCATTTTTGGTTTAGTGATCCAAGATCACATTGAGTCCATAGGAAAAGCCAATACTATTAGAACGGGATGAGGTTGTGTTGATGATCTGGTTACTCAAGTGCTTAGTGATATATCTCCTTCAACTATCAGCAACTTTCACTACAATACACACTCATAAGTAATCTCGGACCAACCGATTTTCCACACTCAGTCACACCGAGATGAACCACCTCAGCCATAAGCCAAACCCTAGAAAAATCGGTCATTCCGAGTTTGAGATCGGTCTCACCGAAACATGGGCTGCCAAGCTTCTGTAACCTTCTGTCATCATATCGGAATAACCGAGATGATATTTTCGGTCCCACCGAAACTGGCAAGCTCCTGTCTTTGATCAAATCGGAATAACCGAGATGGTATTTTCGGTCCCACCGAAAACCCCAACGTTCACATTATTTGAACTTTCGGTCTCACCGAGTTGTCCACTTCGGTCTCACCGAGATTGCTCAATTATGTGTGTAACGGTTGGATTTTTGTGTGGAGGCTATATATACCCCTCCAACCCCTCTTCATTCGTGGAGAGAGCCATCAGAAAGAACTACCACTCCTACCTTACACTTTTTGAGAAGAGAACTACCTATCCTTGTGTTGAGATCAAGTTGCTCCACTCCCACCATATGAAACTTGATTTCTAACCTTCCCAAGTTGCTTTCTAGTCAATCCTTTCTTCCACCACAGCCAAATCAGTGAGGAGAGTTGAGTGTTGGGGAGATTATCATTTGAAGCACAAGAGCAAGGAGTTCATCATCATCTACAACATCTATTACCTTTTGGAGGGTGGTGCCTCCTAGATTGGTTAGGTGTCGCTTGGGAGCCTCCGTCATCGAGATGTGGAGTTGAACCAAGAAGTTTGTAAGGGCAAGGAGATCGCCTACTTCGTGAAGATCTACCCCGAGTAAGGCTAGCCCTCCGTGGGCGTAGGCCATGATGGAATAGACAAGGTTGCTTCTTCGTGGACCCTTCGTGGGTGGAGCCCTCCGTGGACTCGCGCAGCCGTTACCCTCCGTGGGTTGAAGTCTCCATCAACGTGGATGTACGATAGCACCACCTATCGGAACCACGGGAAAAATCTTCGTGTCTCCAAAATTGCGTTTGCTCTTCTCCACCTCTCTTTACTACATGTGCAATTTACTTTCCGCTGCCTATACTCTAGAATTGCATGTGTAGGGTGATTCTTGACTTGATCATAATTGTGAATCTGCCAAAAACTGTTATTGATCAAAAGGCAGAATTTTTATAATTACAAGTAGTCTAATCACCCCCCCCCCCTCTAGACATACTTTCGATCCTACCCAAGGGTCTCTCTGGCAAGGGAGAGTTCTCCGCCAAGGGAGAGTTCTCCGCCAAGGGAGAACCCTCCGGCAAGGGAGAGTCCTCCGGCAAGGGGGAGCTCACCGACGAGGGACAGCACCAGCGGCCCCCCGCCTGCGGAGACCACGACCGCAGAACCCAGTGCAGGTAATCCCTTGGGTTTTTCTTCTTTTGATCTTCTTTTTTGGATATTTGTTTGGCTTTTCTCCCCTTTCCGACCGTCAGACCCATCTGCTGTGGAGCCGATGGAGACGGAGGTTACTGGCAAGGAGAACACGCGCGGCAACACCGGTGACGCCGCTGCCACCGAAGAAGCAGCCGGCGCCGACGACCCCGCCGGCGGTGAGGCCGCCAAGGCTGCCACCGCAGCAGCTGGCGAGGGGTCCGGCGATCGCACTGACGGCCCTGAGGCCGCAGGAGCGCCAGGCGCTACGCCGACCGCCGATCCCTCCGCCGCTGCCGCAGCGCCAGGCTCCAAAGAGCCCCAGCCAGGCGTCTACTTGAAGGCCGGCGATGGCGTCTTCGTCAACCTCCCCTGGGCGTCAAGCTCCAGGGCGCCGGTCGAGGGAGAAATCTTTGATGGAGAGGTACTTGCCTCCGCTGGGCTGACGTTAGTTGACGCGCCAAGCAGGAGTAGCGGCGAGCCCGAGGAGGAGCGGCTACTGCGGAAGCTATTGTCGCTCTACCGCGCTCGGCAAGCCAAGCTGGAGTCCCGCGAGGCGCTTGCCGCGAAGGCTGGAGCTGACATCGAGAAACACGCGGAGGAGCTCCGGGGTCTCAACCAGGAAGCTCTCCGGTCCCTGGCAGAGGAGCGGGAGCAACTTGCCGAGGAGCAGCAGGCCTTCTTCCTCGAGAAGGCTGAAGTCGAAGAACAGCAGCGGCTTGCCGCGGAGAAGCTGTCCGCGCGGGAGGGCGAGCTGGCGCAGCGGAAGGTCAATCTTGACAGCCACGAGGAAGAGCTTGCTGCGCGCGAGCGATCACTTGGCGGAGCCCTCAAGCAAGCAGAGGACGCTGCGGCAGCTGCCGAGGCCGCCAAGAAGGAGCTGGAGACGAAGGTGGCGCAGCTGGAGGCCGATCTCAAGGCGAGCGGTGAGGAGATTGCCGCGCTCAAGCGTGAGCGGGAGAAGGACGCCCACAACAATTCAGAGCTGCAGGTTCGCCTCGCCGAGAAGGGCAAGGAGCTTGCCGCCGCCAAGGACTCCAACGCGGATCTTGAGTTAAAGCTGACCACTTTGACCAAGACGCTGGACGGCGCCAGGGAGCGGGAGGCGGCCTTGAAGGAGGAGATCAAGGCCGAGAAGGCGCTGCTGGCGAGTGCTGCTGCCGTCCAGAACACTTTCAGGGAGACCGTCGAGCACTGGACGGAGAGTCTCGTGAACACTGCCGCGGATATTGACAGGGAGCTGGCGCAGCTGGGGATGGAGGATCTCGGGTATCCCTCCAATGAGATCCTCCAGCCCAGCGCCAAGCTCACCTTGTTCTTCAAAGGCGTGGCGACGGCCCTCCAGCTACTCTGGGAGAGGATCCCAAAGCAGCTGGCCGACGAGTCGCGCAAGCTCTGCGCGAGAGCTCTCCAAAAGGTGTTGGTTAAGGTGGCCTTCCGCAACCCGGGCCTCAACCTCACCAACATCCTCAAATCTCTCCGCAGGATGCTGATCTGGAGGCGCTCAAGGCCCTTGTCGCACCCATTGTGGACAAGGTGAGCGGGATCAAGAGGGTTGAGGGCGATCGCGTAGATTAGGCCACCCGTTTTCTTCTTCTCTTGTCGCTGCTGGTCATGTTATGAGAACAATCTATTAGAGCTGCGACAAGCTACTTTGTAGTATAACTCTATTTTGGGTAGTGATTGCAATGTTATTTCCTTTACTTGATTCCTTCCCTTGTATGTTTTTGCCCTACGCTTTTAGGGAACTTGCCGGCGCAGGCACCTTAGCCGCGAGCGCTGAGTGCGGAACGTCAGCAGCCTGCTGGCGGTGCCGCTACCGACAAGAAACCTTGTCGCAACTAGTCGCAGCTCACTTAAGTTGTTGAGCGAACTCGAAACAAAGTTGTTGAGCGGACTCGAAACAAAGTTGTTGAGCTGGCTCGAAACAAAGTTAAGGGCGCAACTGGCTACGAGTTGGTTCCTCCGCGCACAGGTTTTCCATACAAAGCATGGTCGTTCAAGGAAGATAACTTAAAAATTTAAAAATCTGATTGCTCAAACTTTGGCAACTTAGCTTTTGTGTTGTTTGCTTCCTGGCAAGGCGGAACTTTCTTGAATGATGCCTGGTCCATACCATTATCTTCTCCTCCCCCCCGGCAAACTTGTGGGCAAGGGAACCTCCCTTTCCTTGAGAAAAAGAAAGAAGAGAAAATAACGATATGGAGCCTTACGGCTCATTATGGCTTACCGGGGGTAAGTGCTGCACAAAGTGTCCGATAACACATGCAAAATATGGAAAACATGAAATTGACAAGATGTGCGGAGCACATTAGCTTTACCTATGCACGGGGTCTACGCCCGGCTTTGTACAAAGGATTACATGCAACAGCGGCAAGACTTGTACAAAAGGTGGTTGCCGGAACGGGTTCTGGCAACCATGCCTTACGGGTAAAACTTAAGAAGATGGTTAATGTTCCAGGAGTTGCTCACCGGAATGCCATCTTCGGTCTCAAGGCAGACAGCGCCAGGCCTAGTGACTCGTTTCACCCGGTAAGGGCCTTCCCACTTCGGCGTCAACTTGTTGGAATTCTTGGCGAACTGAACGCGCCGAAGAACAAGGTCGCCTTCCTCGAGACTTCTGGCGTTAACTTTGCGGCTATGGTAGCGGCGCAAAGCTTGCTGGTAGCGAGCAGCTCGTACAACAGCCTGAAGACGGTCTTCCTCAAGGAGCAGCGCGTCATCTTGTCGTAGCTGCTCTTGCTCAAGCTCATCATAAGCGAGCAGTGGAGGTGACCCGTATACGAGTTCCGTGGGGAGAACTGCCTCTGCTCCATAGACTAGAGCGAAAGGTGTCTATCCAGTGGCTCGATTTGGCGTCGTCCTGATCGACCAAAGAACCACTGGCAGCTCCTCGATCCAGTTTCTTCCGCACCTGTGCAGCCTGTCGAAAGTTCTGGTCTTGAGGCCACGCAGCACTTCAGCATTTGCCCTTTCCGCTTGACCGTTGCTTCTCGGGTGAGCAACAGAAGCGAAGCAGACCTTGGTGCCAAGATCTTGGACGTACTGCATGAAGGTGCGGCTCCTGAATTGCGTACCGTTGTCGGTGATGAACCTGTTAGGGATCCCGAAGCGGCAAACAATCGACCTGAAGAACTTGACTGCTGACTATGCTGTCAGCTTCCTCACTGCTTCCACTTCCGGCCACTTTGTGAACTTGTCGATTGCGACGTACAAGTACTCAAAGCCCCCGACTGCTCGGGGAAAGGGGCCGAGGATGTCGAGCCCCCAGACCGAAAATGGCAAGGATAAAAGAATCGTCTGGAGAGCTTGAGCTGGCTGGTGTATCTGCTTGGAATGGAACTGGCACGCTTCACACTTGGTTACTTGTGCAGTTGCATCCTGGAGGGCTGTCGGCCAGAAGAAACCTTGCCGGAATGCTTTGCCGACAAGTGCTCTTGCGCCAATGTGGTGACCACATATGCCTCCATGTATCTCTGCCAACAGCTTTTGTCCGTCTTCCCTGTGAATACACTTCAATTTCACACCGTTGAGTCTTCTTCTATACAGTGTGTTGTCAACAAACTGGTACATACTTGACTGCTGGGCTACTCTTTCCGCTTCTTCTTGCTCTTCGGGAAGTTCTCCTGTCTGAAGGAAACGGACAATCTACTGTGCCCATGCTGGAGCTTGTGGCTCGACAACAAGGACTAAAGGCACATCTGCTGCTGCGGGAACATCCGCTTCTACGGCGAGAACCTGCGACTCAGCCGGAGCTTGACGTTCTCCGGCAAGCTTGCCGGAGCAAAACTTGTCGGGAGCGTCTGCTTCAACGGAACAAACCCTAGGGCTTGCCGGAGCAGACTGCTCCTCAGCGCTTTTGGTGTTGATCTTGGGGACCTTCTTGGCGACGGCTTCGGGAAGATCTGCCGGAAAATAGTCACCAGAAATCAACTTCCTCTTCTTGCTCTGTCCAGTTGATGGTGTTACAGACAGTTGAGTCAGCTTGAGCACAAAGATCCCTGGTTCCACAGGTAACTTAAGTGCGGCGCACTTCGACAGGCCATCGGCAATGTCGTTCTGAGCTCTTGGAACATGCTCCATCTGTAGGCCGTCAAAGTGCTCTTCTAGCTTTCTCACTTCATCAACGTAGGCTTCCATCAACGGACTCTGATAATTCTTGTTTACTTGGCGGACGACGAGCTGCGAGTCACCCCTGACAATGAGCTTCTTGATCCCAAGGTCTGCCGCGATCCTGAGACCGGCAAGCAAACCCTCATACTCTGCGGTATTGTTTGTTGCTTGCTCCTTGGGAAAGTGCATCTGGACTACGTACTTGAGGTGCTCTCCGGTGGGTGCGACAAGCAGCACGCCAGCACCGGCGCCTTGCAGCGAGAAGGCACCATCAAAGTACATCAGCCACTCTTTGCTTGCTTCCTTGACGGGGATGCTCGTTTCTGGAATTTCTTCATCTGGTGTTGGCGTCCACTCTGCTATGAATTCTGCCAATGCTCTGCTTTGGATAGTTGAAGTGCTCTCAAACTTGAGGCCAAAGCTTGACAGTTCCAGTGCCCACTCAACAATCCTGCCTGTTGCTTCTGGATTCTGCAGTATCCTCTTCAGCGGAAAGCGAGTGACAACTGTGATCTCATGTGCTTGGAAGTAATGGCGCAGCTTTCTCGAGGCCATGAGAAGGCCAAAAAGCAATTTCTGCACACCAGAGTACCTTGACCTAGCCCCCTGCAGGAGGGAACTGACAAAGTAAACTGGGCGCTGCACCATTCTCTTCTGTATCTCCTCTTGCGTGTGCGTAGATCCATCCTTGTCGGGACCACAACTTGTCGGGGAAGCCCCCTGCTTGTCGCTGGATGCGCCTGCCGTGGTTGCTGGCTCATCGTCTGCCTCCCTCTCCGCTACTAACGCAGCACTAACCACTTGATTGGTTGCCGCTAGATACAGCAGCAACTTCTCTTGTGGCTTAGGTGCGACAAGTATTGGAGTGGAGGACAGGTATCTCTTCATGTCTTGCAGCGCAGCCTCCGCTTCCAGAGTCCATTTCATTGGACCTGCCTTTTTCAATATTTCGAAAAACGGCAGGGCGCGCTCAGCAGACTTGGAGATAAACCTGCTGAGAGCAGCCACGCAACCGGCATGTCTTCGTACATCCTTGACGCGCTTTGGTGCTTCAATCTGCTCAATGGCCTTGATCTTGTCGGGATTGGCTTCAATTCCCCTCTGAGACACGAAGAACCCGAGAAGCTTGCCGGAAGGGACTCCAAACACACACTTCTCGGGGTTGAGCTTGAGGCTGATATTGCGCATATTTGCAAAGGTCTCGTCTAAATCTTGAATCAGAGTTGCCCTGTCCTTGCTCTTGACCACTATGTCATCCATGTATGCTTCCACATTTCTGTGTATTTGTGGCTCAAAAGCTGTATGGACTACCCTTGCAAATGTTGAACCAGCATTCTTTAAACCGAAAGGCATCCGTATGAAACAGTACGTGCCACATGGAGTAATGAATGCGGTCTTCTCCTCATCCTCTTCTGCCATGAAGATCTGATGGTATCCTGAGTATGCGTCAAGAAATGAAAGCAGATCACATCCAGCCGTGGAGTCAACAATCTGGTCAATGCGCGGCAAGGGAAATGGGTCTTTGGGACAAGCTTTATTGACATCGGTGAAGTCGATGCAAAGCCTCCATTTCCCGTTTTCCTTACTCACGACTACAGGATTGGCCAACCACGTAGGATGGAGCACTCCTCTGACAAGGCCTGCTGCTTCCAACTTCTTGATTTCTTTTGCGATGAATTCTTGGCGCTCCACTGCTTGTTTCCTGACTTTCTGCTTGACGGGCCGCACATGAGGACAGACGGCAAGATGGTGCTCAATTACTTTCCTGGGAACACCAGGGATGTCAGATGGTTGCCACGCAAACACGTCGACGTTCGCCCGCAGGAAAGCAATGAGCGCGCTTTCCTATTTAGGGTCAAGAGTGGCACTGATGGTGAAGGTACCACCAGTGCCGTCCTCCTTGGCGGACACCTTCTTGGTCTCTGGCGGAGCTGCCATTGTCTTCTTACACTTGCCAGTGGAGCTCGATGGTGCGTCCTCGACGGTAGCGCAGCACTCCGAAGAGGTGCGCTTGCCGGAGTGGGCATCAGAACTCTTGCCGGACTTGGTCTTCTTCTTCCCCCCGGGAACTTCAGCGGCAAGTGACTTGCGATCTATTGCGGCTGCCGCTTCCCGGTAGATCTTGTCGGTGCAGATAAGAGCATCCTTCTTGTCGCCAGGGACAGAGATGACGCTTATCGGGCCTGGCATCTTCAGCATGTTGTATGCATAGTGAGAGGCTGCCATGAACTTGGCGAGTGCTGGACGGCCGAGTATCCCATTGTAAGGCAATGGAAAATCGGCAACTTCAAAGGTGACTCTCTCAGGCCTGAAGTTCAACTCGCCGCCAAATGTCACTGGCAACATGATCTTCCCCTTCGGCTTGCTCCTTCCCGGGTTGATTCCTTGGAATGTGCCGGTCTCTTCGAGCTCGCTGTCAGGGATCTGGAGTTTCTGGAGTATAGCGGAGGAGATCACGTTCAAGCCGGCCCCGCCGTCAACTAGCATCTTAGTGACCTTGAGGTTGCGAATAGTTGGTGAAACCAACATCGGCAAGCACCCGACCGCAGTTGTGCGATCAGGGTGGTCCTCAATATCAAAGATGATAGGCGTGCTGGACCATTTCAGAAGCTTGCGTGACTCGACAGGTGGTTCTGCCGCATTGACTTCCCGCACGCACTGCTTGAGTTGGCGGTGTGAAGTATGCAGAGAAGCACCGCCGTCAACGCACAAGACCTCTGTGGCTTTCTGGAACTCCTGCTCACTGTTCTCGACATCATCCATGTCTTCATCGTCGTCGTCATCTTCGTCCTTGTCGCGGCCGCGGGGAGGTCTGTCTCCTTGCCGCTGCTTGGCCTTGCCGCGGCGTCCTCCCCGGCCGGGGCGCTTCTGGCCGGATCCTCCAGCACCTCCTTGGGCCTTCTCCTTGTCGCGTCGCTCGTATTCAGCCTTTTGCTGCTCGACAAGCTGCTCGACCCTCTTGCAGTTCTGGAGGTCATGACCCTTGGTGCGGTGGATCTTACAGTACTGCTTGTCGGCGGCTGCCACAGCCTGGCAGTTGGTGCATGCGGCAATCTCCTTGCCGGAGCTACCAACTTTGGCTTTCTTGGCGCCACCTTCGTTGCCGGACTGCTCAATTACTAGCACATCTTTGCCTTTCTTCTTCCTGTTGTTCCGCCGCCGGTTTTTCTTTGCCGGGGCAGCATCCTCACTGTCAGATCCCTGCATTCTCTCCGGGTAGTTTCCTCCCCTCCTCAGCACGCGCACACTTGTCGGCCAGGGCATACAGTTCACTGACGTCTCTGATCTTGCACATCGCCATCTCCTCCCGCATCCTGCGGTTACGCACGTTCTGATGGAACGCGCATATAACCACGGCAGGGTGGACATCTGGGATGTTGTGCTGTACACGGCTGAATCTCTGAATGTACTTGCGCAGGGGCTCTCTTTCCTTCTGGGCGAGCAGATGAAGGTCACTTTCTTGGCCATGAGGTTTGTGGCCGCCTGTAAAGGCGCCAACAAACTGATGGCATAGGTCAGCCCAGGAGGATATGGAGTTGTCCGGCAAGTGCATGAGCCAGGACCTGACGTTGGGCTTGAGCACCAGCGGGAAGTAGTTGGCAAGGATCTTGTCGTCCCGCCCCCCGGCAGCTTGCACCGCGATGGTGTAGATGCTGAGGAACTCCGACGGATGCGACTTGCCGTCTTACTTCTCTGGTACGTCTGGTTTGAAATTCTTCGTGCTGGGCCACTGGACTTGCCGCAGCTCATGAGTAAATGTAGGGCAACCTACCGTGTACTGCAAGTCACCTGGTTCCCCGGGCGCATGCATGTCGACAGTGGGCCCAGCGCGCTGGTCGGATTGACGCCGCGCTTCTCTTCGGCGCTCGATGCGAGTACGAGCGTCTTCTTGCTGTCATTCGTGAAGAACTTGGCGCTGATCGCGATGAGCTCGCGGATCTGATGACGCGGTGGAGTCGCTGTCGAGGTGAATCCGGTGGGTCGGCGATCTTGGCCTTCGGGGCGGAGAGTGCATGGTGGTTGCACCCCCAGCGGTCTTGTCACCACCGGCTTGCGCCTGGCTGGCTTGCCACGGCTGCGATGTACTTGGCTGCCGCGGAGTGTCGCCGTTGGCGAAGCCGATGAGACTCTGAATGGTGGCCCTCCAATCGTCGATCTTGTCTGCCGTTGGAGGGTAGTCTAGGAGCAGTTGAGCTCACGCCAAAGCTTCCGCTGGAGTGGCTGGTAGCAGTGGCGAACGGTGTGAGGAGCGGGATATGCTCGGACTTCTAACTATGTTAGAAGGAGCAGTATCCCGTCCAAGCGACTGTGCCTCGCTCGTGCTAGCATGTTGGCGTGCATGCTGGTCTTGAGCATTCCGAGACCCACCAGCTCGATCTTGGTCCAGCAAACGTATGGTACCGTGAGTACCATGACGTTGCCGGTCCCGCACCTCCTGAGATGGGCACGGTGGATGTACGGACGCCGAGGTCTTGGAGTGCGCCCGGTCGTTATGGGAGCCGGCTACGCCGCCGATGGGCAGCGCAGCCTTGTCCTTGGACCTGGCGGCACCGTGAGCTCCCTCGTCGACGCCCGTTCTTCCGCCGGAGTCTACCCCACCAGCCGGTTGCTCCAGCGGTGGTGGGTTCGGCGCGGACGGAGCAGCTGCCTCCGAAGCCTTCTTCTTCGGCGGCATCTTGATGAAGATGATGAAGATCTAGCTCGTGTGAACGCCAGATCAGGTTCTTCCGCTGTGCAACAACTCCGCGCTCAGCCGCATTCGCGCAATGATGTCGCTGTGCGACTCTCATGGGATTGACCCAACTTGGCAAGAGCCTGTAGATGACGCCGTGCAGGAGTTCTTTGACGGTTTGGAAGAAGTGCCGATTCGCTCCGAGGAGAAGAAAGGCCTCACCCGCGACACCACCGATATGGAGCTGAAGCGCATCGCCACTAGGCTGGAAGAGGCGGCGGCAGCCGCAGCCGCGGGCGAGCTCGGATTCACCGTGGTGGAGGCAGAGGCAGCAAAGGCGGCAAGCCTTGCCGAGCGAGAGGAGTTTGCCGGCGAGGAGGAGCTTGCCGGGCAAGACGTATAGTCGAGCGAGCCCGCCGAGCAGGGCATCGAGTCGAGCGAGCCCGCCGAGCAGGGCATCGAGTCGAGCGAGCCCGCCGAGGATACGAGCGGCTCATTGGAGATCGACTCCTCTTCCTCCTCATCTTCAGGCAGCTCGCCGCTAGCAGAGCCCCCAGCTCCACCAAGAATTAAATGGCTTGAATAAGATGATAATCCTCAAAATAATTTGAATGGATTAAGAATGGAATTATGAATCTTCATCACTCCGGATATGAATAGCAAGAGGAGAATGATTAATTGGAGCACCGGAATAAGAAAGCATTGTGAAATGAGGAAAATGATAAGATCAACATCGAAATCTTGAATTACTTCCACCGACAGAATTTGAGAACAAAAGAATGATGAACTTGAAGCTCTTGAGCATCTTCACGATAATTCACCGGATAAGAACATTGAAAGAAAAGAATGAAGAACCATCACATGAATAAAATGGATACTTCATTTGAGAATTCTAGCTCCAATAAGAAGAAGGGTGGGAGGGTGCGGAAAACAAAGACAATTTGAGATGATTGAAACAGACAATCGTCAGATTTCTCAACGGCGTCCGTATGGAATAACTTGAAGAGAAAGCACACCGGTTGGAAAGGATTAACATGAAAATCTTGATTAATCAAGAAGGACTAGCACTCCCATAGAAATATGAGAACACCGATTAAGAAAGGTATGGAATCAACATTTGACATCGAAGCAACTCGAATACCAGAATCAAAACAAAAACAACGGATAGATATGCAACATGATCTTCACAATATCATCCGAACAGAGAATTGAACGAATGAATTCCGTAGGTACATCAACTTGTCGAGAAGCCACTTGGAGAACGAAAGTAAATAAAAAGGAACAAGGAACAGATAGAACAAATACAAGATAGAAGCTTCGTTCGACATATTCGTGCTGAAAGCTCATGGAACGTGTTACAAAAGGGTTTTGCAATCCCCGGATCAGCATAGCCAAGGATCCTTTAAGATGCAACTCCCGATCGGAACAAATCCATAAAACCACTTCACTCAATGTAGAACCCCGAACTTCATATCATGCATTCGTTGGAAGAATGCCTAGAACTACTAGATGAACCCACCTATTAATTTCCGAAAGTTTCTAGTTATGCAATCAGGTGTTGGGGATATAGGGGAAGCACCGCGCACTCAACTCTAACCCTACATCCAGCTGTATCCATCCTTCAACACATAACCAGTTATCTCCAGAAACCGTTTACCTCGGACCTTCGAAACGCATCCACTATAAAAGCTATGGCAATACTCCCGAACTACCTCCCCAGTACTGGGTGATGTCGGGGTTATCTTGCCACTAACCGCATAGGAGAGTTTACGATGTCGGCCGTCTTAAGTATTCTAGTACTGCCGCGATGGATTTGTGACGACAACACCTCGGAGCTCAACTCCCCGGGACACTGCCACAACCCCTAATGACAGGAGGCATCGAGAACAATGTTCTCGTCACAAAGACATCGAAACAATCCAAACAATACTCGCGTGATCCTAAAAAAAAATTGGTGCATTTTTTTGAAAGTAGAAGAGGCAAGAGTAATCGTCAGGAGTCCTCACCAGAGTGAAAGGGGATGAGAAGCAAAGAAATCCTACTCTCCGATATAAATATAGGACTCAAAACATTTTCAAGTGTGTGTGCCTAGACTCAACCGTCAACGATTCGATCAATCAGTGGGGGCTTCTAGGTCGGAGAAGGCTCTGAATACCAACTTGTAATGCCCAGGATGGGACTATACCTCCTACGTGTCGAGGCACGACTTAAAGGTATAAGCCCATCCTAGAATGATCTCAAGTTTGGTATCTTTGCACGACTCATGTAAAAGAGGGATTAAATTGCAAAAGAAGATAGCTGGCTTACACTCGCCACTTCACACCATACATTACATAAGCAAAACATCATTCAAAACATCACAACCCGACTACGGGTGAAGATCCAAAGAAAGATACCAAAACAACATAAAACCACAGGTCAGGATTGAATCCTAGTAGAAGAACCACTACTGATCGTCGAAAACCGACACAAGCAAACGACCACGCTCTTCATCGAGCTCCTGGTGAAGTACTGAACCATCTCCTGCTTCAACTCGGCTGAACCTGCATCTGGTGTGGTGAAGTAACTGTGAGCCACAGAGGACTCAGCAATCCCGTTCCCGGGTAACACGACTATTTAAGCCTTGGGTGAGGACAAGGCTGAAGAAAGAACAAGAGGTGAAGGAACAACAAGAGTCTGCAGCAGCACTAGCACTAACTTACGTAAAAGAGAGCGAGAAGAGAAGTGCCTCGGTCGAGAGATGATCACGAAGTGATCCTAGCTACAACACGTCAAACATAACCCCACCGTGTTCATCTCCCGAATCCCTATTCGGAAAATGACAGTCACGGTACACACGCTGGTAGTGTATTGGAACATGGTGTCAAGTTATCTACAACCGGATATTAACAAGCTCCCATCTGCCACATAACCGCGGGCACAACTTTCGAAAGTTCAAACCCTGCAGGGGTGTTCCAACTTGGCCCATGACAAGCCCACGATCCGCGGAGTCGCAACTCCAAAAGTGGGAAGGCCCGAGTATTCTCGGAATCCCGTGCTCAAGATACTCCGAACTAAGGTAAGGCTAATCCAGCAAATCCTCCCGGCGTGTCGACACCCTGATAGGTAGCCTCGCGTATCTAGTCTCAGGACACGACCGGATGGGCGATGCTACAGGTTTTTACCAGACCTTGAGTTTCCTCGAGGTGGCCCTGCAGGACCCCCAGTTCGGACCAACACTCATGTGGAGCACTGGCCCGGGGTTGTTGATTAAGAAAGAGGGTTTGCAAGACCCTATGCAAGTTTTATTAGTTATTAGGCGAATAGTACCAATGTTGGGACTTGCTGGAAAAGACTTAGCACTTAGCGGTTTATCGAGGGGGCCCCATAAACCCCAACCGTGTGAGGAACGCATAATCAAGGAACATAACACCGGATTATACGGTTCCTAGCGGCATGAGTGGAACAAATCACCAAGCAAAAGGCTTAGCCTTCCACCCTTGCCAATATATAGATGATTTCATTTAATAATTAATATAGTGTGATATAACCCCACATAACTTCAACATGAAGCAAGCATCTTCAAACTTCACCTGCAACTAGCAATGCTATAAGAGGGGCTAAGCGAAGCGTACTTAGCCATTCAACGGTTTGCATAGGTAGGGTGGTTAGACAAGTTCATGGTTACAATAGGAGGCTGACAGGAAAACATGGGCATCGAGGCAATATACTAAAGAGCGATACTCTAGCAATAGGCAAAGATAGTAATGGTATCCGGGTTCGGTCATCTTGCCTGGGATTCCGCAAGGGAGAAGAACAAGTCCACGAAGAAGAGGGAGCAACATAGACGAGAGAATCCTCACAACTTCGGAACGAAACCGAAGCTAACAAGAGAAGCAACCGGAAAGAAAGAAACAACACGGTAAACACGCAAGCATAAACATGGCATATGATGCACATTCAAGTATGATGCATGTTCGGTTTAATTATGCATGGCATGGCAAGTGCACAAACAAATACTACAAGTTAAGTGGAGCTCAATATGCAACGAGTTGTATATTGACGAAACACCACATTTTAATTATTTAATTGACTCTCGTTATTTACAAGACAAGATTAAATGTTTTTAAACATAGCATGAGGTGAAGCATAATAAAACTACACTATTTAGACATTTTAAATGAGGCCGGAAAATAGCAACAACAAATCCGGAAAAATCCCCATGAGCATGTTTAGTAATTATTAAGCAACAGCAATTCACACATTCAAAGGTTGTTAACATGATGCGGATGACATGATCAAGTTTATGCAATTTTATTAAAGTTGACAGGAAGAAGATATGAAGTATTGTCACCGCGGTGGAAGGAAAGGGTGCCACGGCAACGATCCAAAAATGATGCAATGGCAACATCTCGGTTCCGGTAACTCGTTGAGAGGCCGGAGCAAAAGAAAGATGGCGTGAGCGAGTCAAGCAAGACGAAAGGTGGGGCAATCCCGTCACCGGGTTCCCACGAGTCGGCGACGAGGCAACCGAGGAACATGACAAAAGATGAAACGGGCACGGAGCACACAAGTGGAGCAAACATTCATACAACACATGCAAGCATTCGTTCACGGGCACGTCTCGGGGTTGTACCTTCGAAACAATCGTTTCGGGGCGGTTCGAGTCGATTCGAGATAGTAGTGGAAGTAGACGTTCCGGGGCGTAGTGGAAGTAGTTGTACACGATCATCGGTAGGGGTACTCGTTCCGTAGTGGGAAGTAGTTGTTCTCGCGATTCGTAGAGGAAGTAGGCGTTCACGTTCGGAGAGGAAGTAGTCGTTCACGAGGCCGCCCATGAGTAGTCGTTTCGTTCGTAGAGGTACTTGAGGGTCTCGGCGACGGTAGTCGTTCACGTTCGTAGCGGTCTTGCCGGTCTCGGGTCGTAGTTGTACATGTCGTCGAGGTACTTGTCACAAGGTCGTCGTGGTACTTGCCGTAGGGGTACATGAGGGTCGTCGTGGTACACATTTTGTAGATGTTCATCCGTCATGTCGTGGTACTTGGCAATTCCGAAGATCGCGGTCGTCGGAGTACTTGGTCTTGCGGCTGCGGTCTTCACAACAAAGGGAAAAAAACAACAAGGTCTTGGCGAACAACAGCAGCAACAAAAGGGCGAGAAGGTGGCCGCGGGCGACGCTGAATGAGGAGGGGACGCGGTGGTGCTGCGGCGCTGGTCGGAGGCGAGGACGAGGCATGGAGGCTGCACCAGCTCCTCGCCGGCTGCTGGAGGGGCTCCATGGCGGAAAACAGGGGCGTCGGGGTGCTCGGGCCCTGGCCTACGGGCGATGGAGGAGGAGGCAGGGGCGATGGCGGCTCCTGGCCGGCCGAGGTAGGGCGTCGGTGCCTGGGGCTCCTGGCCGACGCTAGAGAGGCGCGGAGGAGGGAGGCCTCAGGAGCGGAGGGACGATGGCGATCGAGGGCGCCAGGCGCTGGTGACGGATGGCCGCGGGCGCTCGTGGCCGCGGGAGGGGGCCTCAGGCGGGTCCGGCTAGAGGATGCGGCACGCGGGAGGAAGGAGGCACGCTCCCGCCGGCTTGGCTGGCGAGGTGGGATCGGGGGATGAGGGGATCGGCGCTCGAGGGAAGAGGGAGGCGAGCGAGGTCGGGCGCTGGGGAGTTGGGGTCGCGAGGGAGATCGAGGTCGGGTCGGGCGCTGGGTGCGAGGGGAATCGGGGCGATGGACCGAAGGGAAATGGGGTCGGGGGCTGTAGCGGGTGGCGGCGGACGAAGGAAAAGAGGGAGAGAGCGAGCGCTGGGAGGGAGAGTGCAGCGGGTCGCTAGGGTTTGGGAGGCTGGAGTTGGGCCAAGAGGGAGATGGGCCTTGAGGCCTGGCTAGGAAGACAGGTGCGGCTGGGAGGCCCGAGCAGGCCTAGGCCTACTGGCCCAAGAGGCTGCTGGGTATGCCATTTCCAAAAACAGAAGAAAGAAAGGGTTGCTAAAGAATTTGGACAAGAGGCTATTATTCCTGGACTCGCAAAATTACGTTGGTTCCCAGAAAAATAGAAAAAGGGCATGAATGGAAAATAAATTCAAATTCCTTTGAATTTATTTCAATGGTGTGAACAAAGACTATGATTTAGAAAAGCCCAAAAATGTTCGGATTTTTAGAGGAACCTCGATAAATGGGAAAAAGAATATTGACAAGGTTTTTGAAGGAGAAACTCGAAGTGAAAAAGACATGGGGAAAATATATGCAAGTGTGTTGGGTTATTCCGAAGCAATGGAATATTATTGTAATAGCTCCATAAATATTTGGAGGATATGTTATAAAGAGAAGCCACACTTCCCTCAATTTAAATGGACCGAAGGTCCACACAATTTATTTAGGTTGAGATGCAAAATTAATGACATGATGGCATGATGACGTGATGCAATGCAAAAATAATTAACACAAACACAAAAGAAACACACGGGAGACCCGGAACATCTGGAATCTTCGGGAATCTTCTGGGATCTTCTGGGACGTCGGTCTTCGGGCGTCACAACTCTCCCACACTAACAGAGGATCTCGACCCGAGATCCTAGAGATAGCACTGGGTAAAAACGGAAGAGGAAGAGGTAAAACAAAGTTGCATCTTTGACAGACGAGTGAAACCAAAGAACATTGAGAGGTTGACCAAAATGAAAGAAGAATACAACGAAGATGAACGAAGTTAAGAGCACTCCGGTAAAATGAGGAACAAGGAACATTACGAGAAACTTGTAGGTTGAAAGACATGAAACAAGAGCTCACGGATGACGGAAGAATTCCAAAACCACTCCGGTTAACCAAGATTGAGAAGGAATAAGAACGAAATAATTTGGGCAGCACTCCGTCTGAAAATTGAAGGAATTAACAAGAACTTGCCAAGTTGGGAAGATACTTCATGAAATCAACAGCATATTGCCTCCGAAACAATTGAAAGAAAAGCACAAGGGGTAAGAAAGATTCAGACAGCACTCCGGTTGAAAAGAGAGGCAAACTTGATAAGATGAGAGAATTAGAATGGAGGTCACAACATTCCAGTTAAATGATAAGCAAGGGAAAAAACATGATCTCGAGAAAACGAGATGATGGTTTGGAGAGAGCAACATCACAAAGCCTCCGGAACGAAAGAATAGATGCTAGATCGTTGGGAAGAAAGAACGGAGAAGAAAATTACAACTTCTCTCAAAATTGAATTTGAAAGAGCATCCTTATGAAGAATTATTGAACGGAGTTGTTGGGAAATCAACAACGAAAATAATAAGCTCGTTGTGGGCTTATGGAAAACATCTCAAAATTATGAGGTGACAACCGGCCACTGACGAAAACAATTGATTGGATTGAGATCAACAAGGAGATGAAAAAACTTATTTCACTGGAATGATAAATGAAGAACTTGGGTCATTTATAAGCACCATAATAGCAACAATCCTTAGGGAAAGCTTTTAGGTGAAATACAACCCAAGATTACTCCAACAAATAAATTGAATGGTTGGAAAGATCTCCTGAACAAAGAAAATGATGGGTTTAAATATCTCATTCTTGACAACTTGTGAATCATGAAACATGGAGGAAAATTATCAAGAATGACATAACACCACCTGAAAAGATAAGGTAGAAAGGATTGCAATTGGAGTGCATGATGAAGAATGCTTGAGCTTCCACAAGAATCTTGATGAAGACTTCAAGGATGAATAAAATGATGATGAACCACCATGAAGAACTCCGGTAATGAAAGCATAAGAAGTGAAAGATGAAAAGAATAAGATTCAAGGCCTACGATGAATTAGATGGAGCTTTGAAATGATAAATGAAATAACTTGGAGCTCCAGAAACAAGATGAACAACTTAGAACCAAGAATATGATATGATGAACAAGCTCCAGACAAAAGAATTAAATCACCTTGAAGGAATAAGAATAAGAATTATGTCATGCATCTCCTTCACCAATTAAATTGATGACAACCAAGGATTTGGCAAACTACTTATTCTCGTTGGAAAGGATTAAGAGAGAACTCGCACAAGCTTTGATAAATCTTCAACAAACCACCGGTAGGATTATGAAAATAACGAGTGAATTAAAACGATAACAACGGAAGGGTAATCTTGAATGAACCACCGTAAGAATATGGAGACGAACGAAGAGACATCAATGAAGAATAGTTGGAGGACGAAGTTGAAAACTGAGAACGAAGAAATATTCTGAAATGATGGCCTTCAAAGGATCACAAAGAAAAGAATTCATGAAATGCTTCGGACGGGTATAAAAGAATTCCTCACAATCGGAACAATAATGAGGATGGCATGAAGCTAGAACCACAAATCTTCAAGAGAACGGACCAAGATTTAAGAGAAACACTTATCCGGTCTTCAAATGTTGAGAGTGAAGACAAGAAATGCCATGAAGAATTGTTGAGCACTCCGGAATGAGGAATTAAAAGGTTGAACCGATGATGAACAAGAATTTGAAAGCGGTCCTGGAGAAGCCATGTGACGGATGGAAATCATTCTTACGTCACACTTTGAAAAGAATTTAAGTATACCTCCAGAAAATAGAAGAGTCAGGTAAAATCCTGGGAAAAGACCTATGGGTTAGGGCCCACTCAAAGAAATCACCGTTGGAAAATATTGCTGAAGAGATATTGCACCGGTTGAATTAAATGGCTTGAATAAGATGATAACCCTCAAAATAATTTGAACGGATTAAGAATGGAATTATGAATCTTCAACACTCCGGATATGAATAGCAAGAGGAGAATGATTAATTGGAGCACCGGAATAAGAAAGCATTGTGAAATGAGGAAAAGGATAAGATCAACATCGAAATCTTGAATTACATCCACCGACAGAATTTGAGAACAAAAGAATGATGAACTTGAAGCTCTTGAGCATCTTCACGATAATTCACCGGATAAGAACATTGAAAGAAAAGAATGAAGAACCATCACATGAATAAAATGGATACTTCATTTGAGAATTCTAGCTCCAAGAAGAAGAAGGGTGGGAGGGTGGGGAAAACAAAGACAATTTGAGATGATTGAAACAGACAATCGTCAGATTTCTCAACGGCGTCCGTATGGAATAACTTGAAGAGAAAGCACACCGGTTGGAAAGGATTAACATGAAAATCTTGATTGATCAAGAAGGACTAGCACTCCCATAGAAATATGAGAACACCGATTAAGAAAGGTATGGAATCAACATTTGACATCGAAGCAACTCGAATACCAGAATCAAAACAAAAACAACGGATAGATATGCAACATGATCTTCACAATATCATCCGAACAGAGAATTGAAAGAATGAATTCCGTAGGTACATCAACTTGTCGAGAAGCCACTTGGAGAACAAAAGTAAATAAAAAGGAACAAGGAACAGATAGAACAAATACAAGATAGAAGCTTCGTTCGACATATTCGTGCTGAAAGCTCATGGAACGTGTTACAAAAGGGTTTTGCAATCCCCGGATCAGCATAGCCAAGGATCCTTTAAGATGCAACTCCCGATCGGAACAAGTCCATAAAACCACTTCACTCAATGTAGAACCCCGAACTTCATATCATGCATTCGTTGAAAAAATGCCTAGAACTACTAGATGAACCCACCTATTAATTTCCGAAAGTTTCTAGTTATGCAATCAGGTGTTGGGGATACAGGGGAAGCACCGCGCACTCAACTCTAATCCTACGTCCAGTTGTATCCATCCTTCAACACATAACCAGTTATCTCCGGAAACCGTTTACCTCGGACCTTCGAAACACATCCACTATACAAGCTTTGGCAATACTCCCGAACTACCTCCCCAGTACTGGGTGATGTCGGGGTTATCTTGCCACTAACCGCATAGGAGAGTTTTCGATGTCGGCCGTCTTAAGTATTCTAGTACTGCCGCGATGGATTTGTGACGACAACACCTCGGAGCTCAACTCCCCGGGACACTGCCACAACCCCTAATGACAAGAGGCATCGAGAACAATGTTCTCGTCACAAAGACATCGAAACAATCCAAACAATACTCGCGTGATCCTAAAAAAAATTTGGTGCATTTTTTTGAAAGTAGAAGAGGCAAGAGTAATCGTCAGGAGTCCTCACCAGAGTGAAAGGGGATGAGAAGCAAAGAAATCCTACTCTCCGATATAAATATAGGACTCAAAACATTTTCAAGTGTGTGTGCCTAGACTCAACCGTCAACGATTCGATCAATCAGTGGGGGCTTCTAGGTCGGAGAAGGCTCTGAATACCAACTTGTAATGCCCAGGATGGGACTATACCTCCTACGTGTCGAGGCACGACTTAAAGGTATAAGCCCATCCTAGAATGATCTCAAGTTTGGTATCTTTGCACGACTCATGTAAAAGAGGGATTAAATTGCAAAAGAAGATAGCTGGCTTACACTGGCCACTTCACACCATACATTACATAAGCAAAACATCATTCAAAACATCACAACCCGACTACGGGTGAAGATCCAAAGAAAGATACCGAAACAACATAAAACCACAGGTCAGGATCGAATCCTAGTAGAAGAACCACTACTGACCGTCGAAAACCGACACAAGCAAACGGCCAAGCTCTTCATCGAGCTCCTGGTGAAGTACTGAACCATCTCCTGCTTCAACTCGGCTGAACCTGCATCTGGTGTGGTGAAGTAACTGTGAGCCACAGAGGACTCAACAATCCCGTTCCCGGGTAACATGACTATTTAAGCCTTGGGTGAGGACAAGGCTGAAGAAAGAACAAGAGGTGAAGGAACAACAAGAGTCTGCAGCAGCACTAGCACTAACTTACGTAAAAGAGAGCGAGAAGAGAAGTGCCTCGGTCGAGAGATGATCACGAAGTGATCCTAGCTACAACACGTCAAACATAACCCCACCGTGTTCATCTCCCGAATCCCTATTCGGAAAATGACAGTCACGGTACACACGCTGGTAGTGTATTGGAACATGGTGTCAAGTAATCTACAACCGGATATTAACAAGCTCCCATCTGCCACATAACCGCGGGCACAACTTTCGAAAGTTCAAACCCTGCAGGGGTGTTCCAACTTGGCCCATGACAAGCCCACGATCCGCGGAGTCGCAACTCCAAAAGTGGGAAGGCCCGAGTATTCTCGGAATCCCGTGCTCAAGATACTCCGAACTAAGGTAAGGCTAATCCAGCAAATCCTCCCGGCGTGTCGACACCCTGATAGGTAGCCGCGCGTATCTAGTCTCAGGACACGACCGGATGGGCGATGCTACAGGTTTTTACCAGACCTTGAGTTTCCTCGGGGTGGCCCTGCAGGACCCCCAGTTCGGACCAACACTCATGTGGAGCACTGGCCCGGGGTTGTTGATTAAGAAAGAGGGTTTGCAAGACCCTATGCAAGTTTTATTAGTTATTAGGCGATTAGTACCAATGTTGGGACTTGCTGGAAAAGACTTAGCACTTAGCGGTTTATCGAGGGGGCCCCATAAACCCCAACCGTGTGAGGAACGCATAATCAAGGAACATAACACCGGTTTATACGGTTCCTAGCGGCATGAGTGGAACAAATCACCAAGCAAAAGGCTTAGCCTTCCACCCTTGCCAATATATAGATGATTTCATTTAATAATTAATATAGTGTGATATAACCCCACATAACTTCAACATGAAGCAAGCATCTTCAAACTTCACCTGCAACTAGCAATGCTATAAGAGGGGCTGAGCGAAGCGTACTTAGCCATTCAACGGTTTGCATAGGTAGGGTGGTTAGACAGGTTCATGGTTACAATAGGAGGCTGACAGGAAAACATGGGCATCGAGGCAATATACTAAAGAGTGATACTCTAGCAATAGGCAAAGATAGTAATGGTATCCGGGTTCGGTCATCTTGCTTGGGATTCCGCAAGGGAGAAGAACAAGTCCACGAAGAAGACGGAGCAACATAGACGAGAGAATCCTCACAACTCCGGAACGAAACCGAAGCTAACAAGAGAAGCAACCGGAAAGAAAGAAACAACACGGTAAACACACAAGCATAAACATGGCATACGATGCACATTCAAGTATGATGCATGTCCGGTTTAATTATGCATGGCATGGCAAGTGCACAAACAAATACTACAAGTTAAGTGGAGCTCAATATGCAACGAGTTGCATACTGACGAAACACCACATTTTAATTATTTAATTGACTCTCGTTATTTACAAGACAAGATTAAATGTTTTTAAACATAGCATGAGGTGAAGCATAATAAAACTACACTATTTAGACATTTTAAATGAGGCCGGAAAATAGCAACAACAAATCCGGAAAAATCCCCATGAGCATGTTTAGTAATTATTAAGCAACAACAATTCACACATTCAAAGGTTGTTAACATGATGCGGATGACATGATCAAGTTTATGCAATTTTATTAAAGTTGACAGGAAGAAGATATGAAGTATTGTCACCGCGGTGGAAGGAAAGGGTGCCACGGCAACGATCCGAAAATGATGCAATGGCAACATCTCGGTTCCGGTAACTCGTTGAGAGGCCGGAGCAAAAGAAAGATGGCGTGAGCGAGTCAAGCAAGACGAAAGGTGGGGCGATCCCGTCACCGGGTTCCCACGAGTCGGCGACGAGGCAACCGAGGAACATGACAAAAGATGAAACGGACACGGAGCACACAAGTGGAGCAAACATTCATACAACACATGCAAGCATTCGTTCACGGGCACGTCTCGGGGTTGTACCTTCGAAACAATCGTTTCGGGGCGGTTCGAGTCGATTCGAGATAGTAGTGGAAGTAGACGTTCCGGGGCGTAGTGGAAGTAGTTGTACACGGTCATCGGTAGGGGTACTCGTTCCGTAGTGGGAAGTAATTGTTCTCGCGATTCGTAGAGGAAGTAGGCGTTCACGTTCGGAGAGGAAGTAGTCGTTCACGAGGCCGCCCACGAGTAGTCGTTCCGTTCGTAGAGGTACTTGAGGGTCTCGGCGACGGTAGTCGTTCACGTTCGTAGCGGTCTTGCCGGTCTCGGGTCGTAGTTGTACATGTCGTCGAGGTACTTGTCACAAGGTCGTCGTGGTACTTGCCGTAGGGGTACATGAGGGTCGTCGTGGTACACATTTTGTAGATGTTCATCCGTCATGTCGTGGTACTTGGCAATTCCGAAGATCACGGTCGTCGGAGTACTTGGTCTTGCGGCTGCGGTCTTCACAACAAAGGGAAAAAAACAACAAGGTCTTGGCGAACAACAGCAGCAACAAAAGGGCGAGAAGGTGGCCGCGGGCGACGCTGAACGAGGAGGGGACGCGGTGGTGCTGCGGCGCTGGTCGGAGGCGAGGACAAGGCATGGAGGCTGCAACAGCTCCTCGCTGGCTGCTGGATGGGCTCCATGGCGGAAAACAGGGGCGTCGGGGTGCTCGGGCCCTGGTCGACGGACGATGGCGATCGAGGGCGCCAGGCGCTGGTGACGGATGGCCGCGGGCGCTCGTGGCCGCGGGAGGGGGCCTCAGGCGGGTCCGGCTAGAGGATGCGGCACGCGGGAGGAAGGAGGCACGCTCCCGCCGGCTTGGCTGGCGAGGTGGGATCGGGGGATGAGGGGATCGGCGCTCGAGGGAAGAGGGAGGCGAGCGAGGTCGGGCGCTGGGGAGTTGGGGTCGCGAGGGAGATCGAGGTCGGGTCGGGCGCTGGGTGCGAGGGGAATCGGGGCGATGGACCGAAGGGAGATGGGGTCGGGGGCTGGAGCGGGTGGCGGCGGACGAAGGAAAAGAGGAAGAGAGCGAGCGCTGGGAGGGAGAGTGCAGCGGGTCGCTAGGGTTTGGGAGGCTGGAGTTGGGCCAAGAGGGAGATGGGCCTTGAGGCCTGGCTAGGAAGACAGGTGCGGCTGGGAGGCCCGAGCAGGCCTAGGCCTACTGGCCCAAGAGGCTGCTGGGTATGCCATTTCCAAAAACAGAAGAAAGAAAGGGTTGCTAAAGAATTTGGACAAGAGGCTATTATTCCTGGACTCGCAAAATTACGTTGGTTCCCAGAAAAATAGAAAAAGGGCATGAATGGAAAATAAATTCAAATTCCTTTGAATTTATTTCAAATGGTGTGAACAAAGACTATGATTTAGAAAAGCCCAAAAATGTTCGGATTTTTGGAGGAACCTCGATAAATGGGAAAAAGAATATTGACAAGGTTTTTGAAGGAGAAACTCGAAGTGAAAAAGACATGGGGAAAATATATGCAAGTGTGTTGGGTTATTCCGAAGCAATGGCATATTATTGTAATAGCTCCATAAATATTTGGAGGATATGTTATAAAGAGAAGCCACACTTCCCTCAATTTAAATGGACCGAAGGTCCACACAATTTATTTAGGTTGAGATGCAAAATTAATGACATGATGGCATGATGACATGATGCAATGCAAAAATAATTAACACAAACACAAAAGAAACACACGGGAGACCCGGAACATCTGGAATCTTCGGGAATCTTCTGGGACGTCGGTCTTCGGGCGTCACAATCCCGCTCACCTTGTCCACAATGGGTGCGACAAGGGCCTTGAGCGCCTCTAGATCAGCATCCTGCGGTAGGGACTTGAGGACGTTGGTGAGGTTGAGGCCCGGGTTGCGGAAGGCCACCTTCACCAACACATTTTGAAGAGCTTCCGCGCAGAGCTTGCGCGACTCGTCGGCCAGCTGCTTTGGGATCCTCTCCCGGAGTCGCTGGAGGGCCGTCGCCACGCCTTTGAAGAACAAGGTGAGCTTGGCGCTGGGCTGGAGGCTCTCATCGGAGGGATACCCGAGATCCTCCATCCCCAGCTGCGCCAGCTCCCTGTCAATATCCGCGGCAACGTTCACGAGACCCTCCGTCCAGTGCTCGACGGTCTCCCTGAAAGTGTTCTGGACGGCAGCAGCACTCGCCAGCAGCGCCTTCTCGGCCTTGATCTCCTCCTTCAAGGCCGCCTCCCGCTCCCTGGAGCCGTCCAACGTCTTGGTCAAAGTGGTCAGCTTCAACTCAAGATCCGCGTTGGAGTCCTTGGCGGCGGCAAGCTCCTTGACCTTCTCGGCGAGGCGAACTTGCAGCTCTGAATTGCTGTGGGCGTCCTTCTCCCGCTCATGCTTGAGCGCGGCAATCTCCTCACCGCTCGCCTTGAGATCGGCCTCCAGCTGCGCCACCTTCGTCTCTAGCTCCTTCTTGGCGGCCTCAGCAGCTGCGGCAGTGTCCTCTGCTTGCTTGAGGGCTCCGCCAAGTGATCGCTCGCGCGCGGCAAGCTCTTCCTCGTGGCTGTCAAGATTGACCTTCCGCTGCGCCAGCTCGCCCTCCCGCGCGGACAGCTTCTCAGCGGGAAGCCGCTGCTGTTCTTCGACTTCAGCCTTCTCGAGGAAGAAGGCCTGCTGCTCCTCGGCAAGTTGCTCCCGCTCCTCTGCCAGGGACCGGAGAGCTGCCTGGTTGAGACCCCGGAGCTCCTCCGTGCGTTTCTCGATGTCAGCTCCCGCCTTCGCGGCAGGCGCCTCGCGGGACTCCAGCTTGGCTTGCCGAGCGCGGTAGAGCGACAATAGCTTCCGCGGCAGCCGCTCCTCCTCGGGCTCGCCGCTGCTGCTGCTTGGCGCGTCAACTAACATCAGCCCAGCGGAGGCAAGTACCTCTCCATCAAAGATTTCTCATTCGACCGGCGCCTTGGACATTGACGCCCAGGGGAGGTTGATGAAGACGCCATCGCCGCCCTTCAAATAGACGCCTGGCTGGGGCTCCTCGGAGCTTGGCGCTGTGGCAGCGGCGGAGGGATCGGCGGTCGGCGTAGCGCCTGGCGCTCCTGCGGCCTCAGGGCCATCAGTGCGATCGCCGGACCCCTCGCCAGCTGCTGCGGCGGCAGCCTTGGTGGCCTCATTGCCGGCGGGATCGTCAGCACCGGCCGCTTCTTTAGTGGCAGCGGCGTCGCCGGTGCTGTCGCGCGTGTTCTCCTCGCCAGTAACCTCCGTCTCCATCGGCTCCACAGCAGATGGGTCTGACGGTCGGAAAGGGGAGAATAGTCAAGCAAATATCCAAAAAAGAAGATCAAAAGAAGAAAAACCCAAGGGATTACCTGCACTGGGTTCTGCGGTCGTGGTCTCCGCCGGCGGGGGGCCGCTGATGCTGTCCCTCGCCGGAGAGCTCCCCCTTGCCGGAGGACTCTCCCTTGCCGGAGGGCTCTCCCTTGGCGGAGAACTCTCCCTTGGCGGAGAACTCTCCCTTGACGGAGAGACCCTTGCCGGAGAACTTTCCCTTGGCGGCGTTGTCGAAGCAGATGGCATGTCGGGGGCGGTCTCCGGGCGCTCCTGGTGTGGCTGCTCTGCTCCTACACAAATCAACAATCAAGATATCGGCAAAGATAGAGCATCCATGCGCGCCTAACATCGGAAAACAAACCATATACTTACGCTGGGGGCTGCGCTGGGGGGCTGCTCTGAAGATTAGTTGCCGGGTCCAGCAAGGTGGCCTCGGTGGGTTCGTCCTCGACGATGATCACCTCCTCTCTCCTCGCCGGGACCTTGGCTCTCTTCGCTGCTCTCTGGGCCAGAGTCCTGAAAAGGAATAAGTCCGGAGTGAAGCAAATGAGATACAAGACAAAACAACAAGAATTGAAGAAATACAAGTACGGCAAGGATCTTACTCTTCTTATTCCTCGTCGGAGCTGAGCGCGGAGAAGTCGAAGTCCGGCTCACGTCCGGCGCGAGGAGGCGGAGGAGTAGGCTCCCTTGGCCGCTTGGTGGGAGCAACGGCGGTGGTCTGAGACGACCCCGCTCCGGCTGCCGCCGCGGCGCGAGAAGCGGCAGGAGCAGAAGCGGCGGTCCGGGAAGACCCCGCTCCAGTTGCTGCAGAAGCGCGAGGTGCTCCCGCGGGAACCGTGCTTGCCGCGGTGGAGCGCGTCGCGCGGCGCGGCGGCTGTTGACTCGTCTGCCGCTCCGCTACGTCCCCGGCCTTGCGAAGACGCCTTCTTGGTGGAGCTGGGGGCTCTGCTAGCGGCGAGCTGCCTGAAGATGAGGAGGAAGAGGAGTCGATCTCCAACGAGCCGCTCGTATCCTCGGCGGGCTCGCTCGACTCGATGCCCTGCTCGACGGGCTCGCTCGACTCGACGTCTTGCCCGGCAAGCTCCTCCTCGCCGGCAAACTCCTCACGCTCGGCAAGGCTTGCCGCCTTTGCTGCCTCTGCCACCTCCACAGTGAATCCGAACTCGCCCGCGGCTGCGGCTACCGCCGCCTCTTCCAGCCTAGTGGCGATGCGCTTTAGCTCTGTATCGGTGGTGTCGCGGGTGAGGCCTTTCTTATCGTCGGAGCGAATCGACACTTCTTCCAAACCGTCAAAGAACTCCTGTACGGCGTCATCTGCAGGCTCTTGCCAAGTTGGGTCAATCCCATGAGAGTCGCACAGCGGCATCATTGCGCGAATGCGGCTGAGCGCGGAGTTGTTGCACAGCGGAACGACACCCCTCGGCAACCTGAACACTTCGGGATGCTGAGGGTCATACTTGAACAGCTCCTGGAGCATCGCGTTGAGCTCCAGGACAGTGAAGTTGAAGTTGAGGCCCGGGCGCAGCCTCATGATGTCCGCCGCATTCTCGAACTCCCAGGCGGGTCTCTTCCTCTCCTACAGGGGGGCGATGCGGCGGCGAAGGAAATCTGCGCCAACTGCGCCTACAGTGAGCCCGGCAAGCCTGAGGCGTTGGATCCGGACGACGGCGATCTTCAGCCTATCGTCTTCCGGGGCCACGTTGCTCCAGTCGCTGCCGCGCACTACTGGGGTTTGGCGCCAGGCGGTAAATGACTGCAGGTTCTCCTCGACAATCCAGCACCAGTTTGCTCTCCACTCCTCCCACTTGCTGTGGAGCTCTCCCTCCAGATAAGTGTCCTTCTTGCCGGCCCTCGAGATCCAGGAGACTCCGCCGGATAAAGGCTCTCCTCTCTCAACTCGGGGCATAAAGAAGTGGCTGAAAAGGGCTACATTTGGATAGACTCCGACAAAGTTTTCGCAGAGATGTGCGAAAACTGCCATGGTCAGAACGGCATTGGGGGTGAAGTTAAGGAGGCGGAACCCGTAGGTGTTCATGATGTCGCAGAAAAATTCAGAGAAAGGCGGGCAGAGCCCGCAATAGAAGAACAAGGCGAAGAAAGGGTATCCAGTTGGAACCGTTTTCCAAGCAACGGCTGGAAGTACCTTCGTGCGCGGGTGCGCCCGCGTCTCCCCCGACCAGAAGAGGTAGTAGCACTCCCTCAGCTCCCTCGCGGCAAGCTTGGGGGGGGGGGAAGACAACCCGCTCCTTTCGCAGCGCCGCGAGCCGCTGCGCCTCGGCCAACTTCGCGCCCTTCCCCTTGTCAGTTTTCGGAGCCATGGCGGAAGTGGTGAGGGAGGTCGACGGCGCTGGTGGTGCTGGTGGCGATGGGGGGGCGGAGCGCTGCTCTCTTTCAGCTTTGGGAAGAAGGGGAGCGGCGGAGGTTTTCGAGGTTGGAGTAGCAACGGACGGATGGTCGAACTGCCTCTGTTTCCCCTGCTTATAAGGAGGAAGGGGGCGGACGTTCCTCCTTTCCGAATAAAGAAACCACCCACGATCTCCCCCACGACGCCGCAATCAACGCGTGCCGTTCGGGGAGGGCGCGGTGGATACGGAGTGAGATACGGCGTAACCCAGGCCGCGTGTGCTCTTGCCCTGTTTTGGGCCTGGCCCAACAGCGCTCGGCACCGTGTATGGCCCAGGCCCGGGGGCTCCTGTCCGTGTACTAGAATAGGGGTACCCTAGTATCCCGAACTTGTGCACGGGCAGTCGCAGCACCTCGCGGCAAGGCTTGCCGGGTGACCGCCAAGGTCCTCCGTGGTTCCTTTGGAGCCATTCAAGAACAAAGTATTCAAGCCAAGGAGGCAAGGCCACGGCAAGAGGAGCTTGCCGGGAAGGCCACTCAAGGCACAAGACCTCGGCGAGAGGAGCTTGCCGGGAAGACCAACCAAGGCATCTCCAGGAACTTGCCGTGACGCACCACGCGTCCCGGCAAGGCCCGGTGAGCGGCAAGCTCCCGGACGCGACAAGACAACGACCACGGCAAGGCGCTTGCCGCGGCAAGCTACCACTCTGTACCCACGCTCCGGCACATCCGCCAACGTGTCGCTCTAGGACCCTTCCAGGCGTACGTGGCGGGAGGCTGTGCACCCAGCAGTGCGCAGTGGCAAGCGGCGCTGACAAGGTTGCCATCGTGGCGAACGGTGGCGTCCCTGACGGTCCCTTTTTGCACTGTTTGGGCGACGCAGACGGGCATTTAATGCCCTTGTCCCCTGCCGTCAGGGTTAGGTATGATGCACTGTATAGGTAGTTGTACCAACTACAACACCTTTCCATTTTTACCCTTATCTGCGTTGCCACCTGTCGGTGACCCCTTGAGCATATAAAAGGAGGCCCATGCGCAACGTAGAGGGGGGTTGGAGGCAGAAGAACACTCACGCTCGGTCTCGTTAGCCGCTGGTGTATACTGTAGCACTCAGCGCTCCCGAGCAAGAACTCAATACAAAACCACAAAGCAGGAGTAGGGTTTTACGCATCCATGCGGCCCGAACCTGGGTAAACTGCTCGTGTGCTTCGCCTCGATCTGCTTTTCGTGCGATCTCTGCCCCCGCCAAACCGAAAGGGGCTCGGTCCGCCGGTCCCATAGGTGTTCGTGGATCGGTTTCCCCGACATCTTTGGTCCTGTATGAAGGAAACGGACAATCTGTTGTGACCATGCTGGAGCTTGTGGCTCGACAACAAGGACTAAAGGCGCATCTGCTGCTGCGGGAACGTCCGCTTCTACGGCGAGAACCTGCGGCTCAGCCGGAGCTTGACGTTCTCCGGCAAGCTTTCCGGAGCAAAACTTGTCGGGAGCGTCTGCTTCAACGGAACAAACCCTAGGGCTTGCCGAAGCAGACTGCTCCTCAGCGCTCTTGGTGTTGATCTTGGGGACCTTCTTGGCGGCAGCTTCGGGAAGATCTGCCGAAAAATAGTCACCAGAAATCAATTTCCTCTTCTTGCTCTGTCCAGTTGATGGTGTTACAGACGGTTGAGTCAGCTTGAGCACAAATATCCCTGGTTCCACAGGTAACTTAAGTGCGGCGCACTTCGACAGGCCATCGGCAATGTCGTTCTGAGCTCTTGGAACATGCTCCATCTGTAGGCCGTCAAAGTGCTCTTCTAGCTTTCTCACTTCATCAACGTAGGCTTCCATCAACGGACTCTGATAATTCTTGTTTACTTGTCGGACGACGAGCTGCGAGTCACCCCTGACAATGAGCTTCTTGATCCCAAGGTCTGCCGCGATCCTGAGACCGGCAAGCAAAGCCTCATACTCTGCGGTATTGTTTGTTGCTTGCTCCTTGGGAAAGTGCATCTGGACTACGTACTTGAGGTGCTCTCCGGTGGGTGCGACAAGCAGCACGCCAGCACCGGCGCCTTGCAGCGAGAAGGCACCATCAAAGTACATCAGCCACTCTTTGCTTGCTTCCTTGACGGGGATGCTCGTTTCTGGAATTTCTTCATCTGGTGTTGGCGTCCACTCTGCTATGAATTCTGCCAATGCTCTGCTTTGGATAGTTGAAGTGCTCTCAAACTTGAGGCCAAAGCTTGACAGTTCCAGTGCCCACTCAACAATCCTGCCTATTGCTTCTGGATTCTGCAGTATCCTCTTCAGCGGAAAGCGAGTGACAACTGTGATCTCATGTGCTTGGAAGTAATGGCGCAGCTTTCTCGAGGCCATGAGAAGGCCGAAAAGCAATTTCTGCACACCAGAGTACCTCGACCTAGCCCTCTGCAGGAGGGAACTGACAAAGTAAACTGGGCGCTGCACCATTCTCTTCCGTATCTCCTCTTGCGCCTGCGCAGATCCATCCTTGTCGGGACCAGAGCTTGTCGGGGAAGCCCCCTGCTTGTCGCTAGATGCGCCTGCCGTGGTTGCTGGCTCATCGTCTGCCTCCCTCTCCGTTACTAACGCAGCACTAACCACTTGATTGGTTGCCGCTAGATACAGCAGCAACTTCTCTTGTGGCTTAGGTGCGACAAGTATTGAAGTGGAGGACAGGTATCTCTTCAAGTCTTGCAGTGCAGCCTCCGCTTCCGGAGTCCATTTCATTGGACCTGCCTTTTTCAATATTTTGAAAAACGGTAGGGCGCGCTCAGCAGACTTGGAGATAAACCTGCTGAGAGCAGCCACGCAACCGGCAAGTCTTCGTACATCCTTGACGCGCTTTGGTGCTTCAATCTGCTCAATGGCCTTGATCTTGTCGGGATTGGCTTCAATTCCCCTCTGAGACACGAAGAACCCGAGAAGCTTGCCGGAAGGGACTCCAAACACACACTTCTCGGGGTTGAGCTTGAGGCTGATCTTGCGCAGATTTGCAAAGGTCTCGTCTAAATCTTGAATCAGAGTTGCCCTGTCCTTGCTCTTGACCACTATGTCATCCATGTATGCTTCCACATTTCTGTGTATTTGTGGCTCAAAAGCTGTATGGACTACCCTTGCAAATGTTGAACCAGCATTCTTTAAACCGAAAGGCATCCGTATGAAACAGTACGTGCCACATTGAGTAATGAATGCGGTCTTCTCCTCATCCTCTTCTGCCATGAAGATCTGATGGTATCCTGAGTATGCGTCAAGAAATGAAAGCAGGTCACATCCGGCCGTGGAGTCAACAATCTGGTCAATGCGCGGCAAGGGAAATGGGTCTTTGGGACAAGCTTTATTGACATCGGTGAAGCCGATGCAAAGCCTCTATTTCCCGTTTGCCTTACGCATGACTACATGATTGGCCAACCACGTAGGATGGAGCACTCCTCTGACAAGGCCTGCTGCTTCCAATTTCATGATTTCTTCTACGATGAATTCTTGGCGCTCCACTACTTGTTTCCTGACTTTCTGCTTGATGGGCCGCGCATGAGGACAGACGGCAAGATGGTGCTCAATTACTTTCCTAGGAACACCGGGGATGTCAGACGGTTGCCACGCAAACACGTCGACGTTCGCCCGCAGGAAAGCAATGAGCGTGCTTTCCTATTTAGGGTCAAGAGTGGAACTGATGGTGAAGGTACCACCAGTGCCGTCCTCCTTGGCGGACACCTTCTTGGTCTCTGGCAGAGCTGCCATTGTCTTCTTACACTTGCCAGTGGAGCTCGATGGTGCGTCCTCGACGGTAGCGCAGCACTCCGAAGAGGTGCGCTTGCCGGAGTAGGCATCAGAACTCTTGCCGGACTTGGTCTTCTTCTCCCCCCCCCCCCGGGAGCTTCAGCGGCAAGTGACTTGCGATCTGTTGCGGCTGCTGCTTCCCGGTAGATCTTGTCGGCGCAGATAAGGGCATCCTTCTTGTCGCCAGGTACAGAGATGACACTTATCGGGCCTGGCATCTTCAGCATGTTGTATGCGTAGTGAGAGGCTGCCATGAATTTGGCGAGTGCTGGACGACCGAGTATCCCATTGTAAGGCAATGGAAAATCGGCAACGTCAAAGGTGACCCTCTCAGTCCAGAAGTTTAACTCGCCGCCAAATGTCACTGGCAACGTGATTTTCCCCTTCGGCTTGCTCCTTCCCGGGTTGATTCCTTGGAATGTGCCGGTCTCTTTGAGCTCGTTGTTAGGGATCTGGAGTTTCTGGAGTACAGCGGAGGAGATCAGGTTCAAGCCGGCCCCGCCGTCAACTAGCATCTTAGTGACCTTGAGGTTGCGGATAGTTGGAGAAACCAACATCGGCAAGCACCCGACCGCAGTTGTGCAATCAGGGTGGTCCTCAATATCTAAGATGATAGGCGTGCTGGACCATTTCAGAAGCTTGTGTGATTCGACAGGTGGTTCTGCCGCATTAACTTCCCGCACCCACTGCTTGAGTTGGCGGTGTGAAGTATGCAGAGAAGCACCGCCGTCAACGCACAAGACCTCTGTGGCTTTTTGGAACTCCTGCTCACTAGTCTCGACATCATCCATGTCTTCGTCGTCGTCGTCATCTTCATCCTTGTCGCGGCCGCGGGGAGGTCTGTCTCCTTGCCGCTGCTTGGCCTTGCCGCGGCGTCCTCCCCGGCCAGGGCGTTTTGTGCCGGATCCTCCAGCACCTCCTTGGGCCTTCTCCTTGTCGCGTCGCTCGTATTCAGCCTTTTGCTACTCAACAAGCTGCTCGACCCTCTTGCAGTTCTGGAGGTCATGACCCTTGGTGCGGTGGATCTTGCAGTACTGCTTGTCGGTGCCTTCCTGCTTGTCGGCGGCCACCACAACCTGGCAGTTGGTGCATGCGACAATCTCCTTGCCGGAGCTACCAGCTTTGGCTTTCTTGGCGCCACCTTCGTTGCCGGACTGCTCAACCACTAGCACATCTTTTCCTTTCTTCTTCCTGTTGTTCCGCCGCCGGTTTTTCTTTGCCGGGGCAGCATCCTCGCTGTCAGATCCTCCTGCTCCTGCATTCTCTCTGGGGAGTTTCCTCCCTTCCTCAGCACGTGCACACTTGTCGGCCAGGGCATATAGCTCACTGACGTCTCTGATCTTGCACATCGCCATCTCCTCCCGCATCCTGCGGTTACGCACGTTCTGATGGAACGCGCTGATTACCGCGGCAGGGTGGACATATGGGATGTTGTGCTGCACACGGCTGAATCTCTGAATATACTTGCGCAAGGGCTCTCCTTCCTTCTGGGCGAGCAGATGAAGGTCACTCTCTTGGCCATGAGGTTTGTGGCCGCCTGTAAAGGCGCCGACAAACTGATGGCATAGGTCTGCCCAGGAGGATATGGAGTTGTCCGGCAAGTGCATGAGCCAGGACCTGACGTTGGGCTTGAGCACCAGCGGGAAGTAGTTGACAAGGATCTTGTCGTCCCGCCCCCCGGCAGCTTGCACCGCGATGGTGTAGATGCTGAGGAACTCCGACGGATGCGACTTGCCGTCGTACTTCTCTGGTACGTTTGGCTTGAAATTCTTCGTACTGGGCCACTGGACTTGCCGCAGCTCACGAGTAAACGCAGGGCAACCCACCGCGTACGGTAAGTCCCCTGGTTCCCCTGGCGCATGCATGTCGACAGCGGGCCCAGCGCGCTGGTCTGATTGACGCCGCGCTTCTCTTCGGCGCTCGATGCGAGTACGAGCGTCTTCTAGCTGTCGTTCGTGAAGAACTTGGCGCTGATCGCGACGAGCTCGCGGATCTGATGACGCGGTGGAGTCGCTGTCGTGGTGGATCCAGCGAGTCGGCGATCTTGGCCTTCGGGGCGGAGAGTGCACGGTGGTTGCACCCCCACCGGTCTTGTCGCCACCGGCTTGCGCCTGGCTGACTTGCCGCGGCTGCGATGTACTTGGCGGCCGCGGAGTGTCGCCGTTGGCGAAGCCGATGAGGCTCTAAATGGTGGCCCTCCAATCGTCGATCTTGTCTGCCGATGGAGGGTAGTCTAGGAGCAGTTGAGCTCGCGCTAAAGCTTCCGCTGGAGTGGCGGGTAGCGGTGGCGAACGGTGCGAGGAGCGGGATATGCTCGGACTTCTAACTATGTTAGAATGAGCAGTATCCCGTCCAAGCGACCGTGCCTCGCTCGTGCCAGCATGTTGGCATGCATGCTGGTCTTGAGCATTCCGAGACCCACCAGCTCGATCTTGGCCCAGCAAACGTATGGTACCGTGAGTACCATGACGCTGCCGGTCCCGCGCCTCCTGAGATGGGTAGGGTGCATGCATGGACGCCGAGGTCTTGGAGTGCGCCCGGTCGTTGTGGGAGCCGGCTACGCCGCCGATGGGCAGCACAGCCTTGTCCTTGGACCTGGCAGCACCGTGAGCTCCCTTGTCGACACCCGTTCTTCTGCTGGCGTCTACTCCACCAGCCGTTTGCTCCGGCGGTGGTGGGTTCGGCGCGGACGGAGCAGCCGCCTCCGAAGCCTTCTTCTTCGGCGGCATTTCGATGAAGATGATGATGATCTAGCTCGTGTGGACGCCGGATCAGGTTCACACAACCTCGACGCACCCCTACCTGGCGCGCCAAAGATGTCGGGGAAACTGATCCACGAACACCTATGGGACCGGCGGACCGAGCCCCTTTCGGTTTGGCGGGGGCGGAGATCGCACGAAGAGCAGATCGAGGCGAAGCACACGAGCAGTTTACCCAGGTTCGGGCCGCACGGATGCGTAAAACCCTACTCCTGCTTTGTGGTTTTGTATTGAGTTCTTGCTCGGGAGTGCTGAGTGCTATAGTATACACCAGCGGCTAACGACACCGAGCATGAGTGTTCTTCTGCCTCCAACCCCCTCTACGTTGCGCATGGGCCTCCTTTTATATGCTCAAGGGGTCACCGACAGGTGGCAACGTAGACAAGGGTAAAAATGGAAAGGTGTTGTAGTTGGTACAACTACCTGTACAGTGCATCATACCTAACCCTGACGGCAGGGGACAAGAGCATTAAATGCCCGTCAGCATCGCCCGAACAGTGCAAAAAGGGACCATCGGGGACGCCACCGTTCGCCACGACGGCAACCTTGTCATCGCCGCTTGGCACCGCGCACCGCTGGCTGCACAGCCTCCCGCCACATATGCCTGGAAGGGTCCTAGAGCGACACGTTGGCGGGTGTGCTGGAGCGTGGGTACAGAGTGGTAGCTTGCCGCGACAAGCGTCTTGCCGCGGTCGTTGTCTTGTCGCGTCCGGGAGCTTGCCGCTCACCGGGCCTTGCCGGGACGCGTGGCGCGTCGCGGCAAGTTCCTTGAGATGCCTTGGTTGGCCTTCCCGGCAAGCTCCTCTCGCCGGGGTCTTGTGCCTTGAATGGTCTTCCTGGCAAGCTCCTCTTGCCGGGGCCTTGTCTCCTTGGCTTGAATACTTTGTTCTTGAATGGCTCAAAAAGGAACCACAGAGGACCTTGGCGGTCACCCGGCAAGCCTTGCCGCGGGGTGCTGCGACTGCCCGTGCAGAAGTTCGGGATACTAAGGGTACCCCTACTCTAGTACACCGACAGCTACCAGGGAGACAACCCGGAAGTTTTAGAGAGTCATTTATTTCTCTTGTGTTCTTTTATAAAGTTTAAAAACAAAAAAATAAAGAGGGGAACCTAAAACTTTTTCAAAAAGAAAAGTGAAAGTAAGAAGGACGAGCACCGTTGAAATGGGGGAGCTCCTTGAACTTTGTTCATGCCCATGGAAACTTTGCAAATCTTGAATTACAGAAACTTTTCAACAAAAATAATTATCCCCTTGTACAATTCCATTGTATTTTAAAAATAATGTGCCAAGAGTTTCCTTTAGGATGATTAAACTGCTTGTTGGTTTGTGCGGTGCAAAAACAGAAACTTTGGCTGTAGTGCGCGATTTTACATTTTTATTGGAACGTCGAAAGGATCTGAAACTTTTTGCAAAGTCTTTCTATTTTTTCCTATTTTTCCCATAATTTTTAGGGTAACAGAAGTATGTTTAATGTTCATATTACTATAGACTGTCCTGTTTTCACAGATTGCTGTTATAGCTTCATTATTTGCATATGTTTGAATTCTTGTTGATGCCTCCTTGACTTGGGGCCAAAGAATTATGATAGCATACAGTGGGTAATGTTTGTTTATAATTATACAATAATGTTAGAGCAGTACATGATGGGATTTTATTGATCATATGCACTAACCCCGCCACTAAAAGTTTGGTTATGTCTTGTGTGGATGAAGTGTTCGAAGACCGAGGATGTCTTGATGTGAGAAGAAGGAGGAGAGGCAAGAGCTCAAGCTTGGGGATGCCCAAGGCACCCCAAGTAAATATTCAAGGATACTCAAGCATCTAAGCTTGGGGATGCCCCGGAAGGCATCCCATCTTTCTTCAACAAGTATCGGTATGTTTTCGGATTCGTTTCATTCACATGATATGCGTAAACTCTTGGAGCGTCGTGTGGTTTTTCTTTTTCTTTTAATAAATGCACCATGCTGGTATGAGGTAGTCCTTGGTTGATTTATAGAATGCTCTTTGCACTTCACTTATATCTTTTGAGTATGGCCTTATAGAATGCTTCATGTGCTTCACTTATATCATTTGAAGTTTGGCTTGCCTATTTCTCTTCACATAGAAAACTGCCATTTGTAGAATGCTCTCTTGCTTCACTTATAATTGTTAGAGCGTGGACATAACTTTTGTAGAAAGAATTAAAACTCTCTTGCTTCACTTATATCTATTTAGAGAGTTGACAGGAATTGGTCATTCACATGGTTAGTCATAAAATCCCACATAAACTTTTAGATCGCTGAATATGATATGTTTGATTCCTTGCAATGTTTTTGCGATATAGAGATGCTAATATGTGGGAGGTACTAGTGAATGATTGTGGTCTAGTAAAAATATTGGTGTTAAGGTTTGTGATTCTCGAAGCATGCACGTATGGTCTCCTAACTATGTAACCAAATTGGCGCGCATAGTATTTTGATTTTTTATCTTTGCGTGAAGGTCGGGGGCGAGCGATGGTTAACTCCTACCAACCTCCCCCCAGGATCATGCGTCGTAGTATTTTTGCTTCGAGGGATAATAGATTTTTCGCAATAAGTATATGAGTTCTTTATGACTAATGGTGAGTCCATGGATTATACGCACTCTCACCCTTCCACCATTGCTAGCCTCTCTTGTACCGCACAACTTTCGCCGGCACCATACACCCACCATATACCTTCCCTGAAACAGCCACCATACCTACCTATTATGGCATTTCCATAGCCATTCCGAGATATATTGCCATGTGACTCCGTCGTTCCGTTTATTATGACACGCACCTCATTGTCATATTGCCTTGCATGATCGTAAGATAGCTAGCATGATGTTTCCATGGCTTGTCCGTTTTTTGATGTCATTGCTACGCTAGATCATTGCACATCCCGGTACACCGCCGGAGGCATTCATATAAGAGTCATATTTTTGTTCTAGTATCGAGTTGTAAGTAAATAGAAGTGTGATGATCATCATTATTAGAGCATTGTCCCTTGAAAAAAAAGAAAAAAAAAAGAAAGGCCAAAAGAAAATAAAAAAAGAAAGGCCAAAAAAAGGAGAAAGGCCAAATTAAAAAAAGGAAGGCCCAAAAAAAATAAAAAAGGAAAAAGAAAGAAAAAGAAAAAAGGGGACAATGCTACTATCTTTTTCCACACTTGTGCTTCATCATAGCACCAAGTTCTTCATGATAGAGAGTCACCTATGTTGTCACTTTCATATACTAGTGGGAATTTTTCGTTATAGAACTTGGCTTGTATATTCCAATGATGGGCTTCCTCAAATGCCCTAGGTCTTCATGAGCAAGCAAGTTGATGCACACCCACTAGTTTTATTTTGAGCTTTCATACACTTATAGCTCTAGTGCATCCGTTACATGGCAATCCCTACTCACTCACATTGATATCTGTTGATGGTCATCTCCATAGCCCATTGATACGCCTAGTCGATGTGAGACTTTCTCCCTACTTTTGTCTACTACAACCTTCTATTCCACCCATAGTGCTATATCCAAGGCTCACGCTCATGTATTGCGTGAAGAGTTGAAAAAGTTCGAAAAAGTAAAGTACGAAAACAATTGCTTGGCTGACACCGGGATGGGCATGAGGGGTACCTTGTGTTAAGAAAAGGGAGCATAAAAGACTATATGATTTTGTAGGGATAACATTCTTTAGCATTGATATTTTGGAAGACTTGATTTCCTGTTGGGATGCTCGAGTATTAAATTCTTTTATGTCAAATGATAGACTATTGCTTTGAATCACTCGTGTCTTAATATTCATGCCATAATTAGATTACATGATCAAGATTATGCTAGGTAGCATTCCACATAAAAAATTATCTTTTTGATCATTTACCTACTCGAGGACGAGCATGAATTAAGCTTGGGGATGCTGATACGTCTCCATCGTATCTATAATTTATGATTGTTCCATGCCAATATTCTACAACTTTCCTATACTTTTGGCAACTTTTTATACTATTTTTTGGGACTAACATATTGATCCAGTGCCCAGTGCCATTTCCTGTTTGTTCCATATTTTTTGTTTTGCAAAATATCCATATCAAACGGATTCCAAATGGAATAAAAACGTATGGAGATTTTTTTGGAATATATGTGAATTTTGGGAAGCAGAACCAACATGAGACGATGCCCGAGCGGGCCACGAGGCAGGGGGGAGTGCCCACCAGGGGCAGGCACGCCATGGGCCCTCGTGGCCATACCATAAAGTGTTTGATGCCCTAATTTCGCCGCAAGAAAGCTAATATTCGGATAAAAATCGTGTCAAAAAATCAGCCCCATCGGAGTTGCGGATCTCCGGGAATATAAGAAACGGTGAAGGGCCAGAATCTGGGAACACAGAAACAGAGAGAGTCAGAGAGACAAATCCAATCTCGGAGCGGCTCTCGCCGCTCCGTCGCCATGGAGGACATGGACCAGAGGGGAAACCCTTCTCCCACCTAGGGAGAAGGTCAAGGAAGAAGAAGGAGGGGGGCTCTCTCACCCTCGCTTCCGGTGGCACCGGAGTGCCACCCGGGCCATCATCATGTGACGGCGATCTACACCAACACCTCCGTCATCTTCACCAACATATCCATCACCATCCCCCATCTATCTACATCGGTCCACTCTCCCGCAACCCGATGTAGCCTCTACTTGAACATGGTGCTTTATGCTTCATATTATTATCCAATGATGTGTTGCCATCCTATGATGTCTGAGTAGATTATCGTTGTCCTGTCGGTGATTGGTGAATTGCTATGATTGATTTAAGTTGCTTGTGGTTATGTTGCGTCCTTTGGTGCCCATAATATGAGCGTGCTCGTGGATCACACCATAGGGTTAGTTGTATGTTGATAGGACTACGTATTGGAGGGCAAGAGTGACAGAAGCTTCAACCTAGCATAGAAATTGATGCATACGGGATTGAAGGGGGGCCAATATATCTTAATGCTATGGTTGGGTTTTACCTTAATGAACGTTAGTAGTTGCGGATGCTTGCTAATAGTTCCAATCATAAGTGCATAGAATTCCAAGTAAGGGATGACATGCTAGCAGTGGCCTCTCCCACATAAAACTTGCTATCGGTTTAGTAACGTAGTCAATTGCTTAGGGGCAATTTCGCAACTCCTACCACCACTTTTCCACACTCCCTATATTAACTTTATTGCTTCTTTATCTTAACAGCCCCTAGTTTTATTTACGTGTTCTTTATATTCTTGCAAACCTATCCCACAAAAACTACAAAGTACTTTTAGTTCCATACTTGTTCTAGGTAAAGTAAACGTCAAGCGTGCGTAGAGTTGTATCGGTTGTCAATAGAATTTGAGGGAATATTTGTTCTACCTTTAGCTCATCGTTGGGTTCGACACTCTTACTTATCTAAAGAGGCTACAACTGATCCCCTACACTTGTGGTTTATCAGGGATCGACAGGGTATGACATTAAATTTGAAGCCAAACTATAATCTGATTCAATGGAGGACTCACCTTGCAAGACCGAAGACCCGAAGCCGGATACAACCTCATCCTTGAAGGCAAGTCCGGGGGCTACTGAGGGAGTCCTGTATACGGGGGTCCTCAGGCGTTCGGGCCATTGACGCTGGGCCGGATTGAAGGGCCATGAAGATAGAAGCAGAAGGCCCTCCCCCATATTCGGCTAGGACTCCAATGTATGTAGTACGACAAGAAAGATGTCCGGATGTAACGATTCCTTCCTCCCCAAGTCACCTTTGTAACCCTAGGCCCCCTCCGGCGTGTATATAAGCCAAGGGGTTTAGCCCGTAGATATGAGAAATATCATAGCAATCACATAGGCTAGACTTTTAGGGTTTAGCCATTACGATCTCGAGGTAGATCAACTCTTGTAACCATATTCATCAAGATCAATCAAGCAGGAAGTATGGTATTACTTTGATCGAGAGGGCCTGAACCTGGGTAAACATTGTGTCCCCTGTCTCCCGTTACCATTGATCCTAAGACATACAGCTTGGGCCCCCCTACCCAAGATCTGCCGATTTTTGTTGGAAATATGCCCTAGAGGCAATAATAAATTGGTTATTATTATATTTCCTTGTTCACGATAATCGTTTATTATCCATGCTAGAATTGTATTGATAGGAAACTCAGATACAAGTGTGGATACATAGACAAACACCATGTCCCTAGTAAGCCTCTAGATGACTAGCTCGTTGATCAATAGATGGTTATGGTTTCCTGACCATGGACATTGGATGTCATTGATAACGGGATCACATCATTAGGAGAATGATGTGATGGACAAGACCCAATCCTAAGCCTAGCACAGATCGTGTAGTTCGTATGCTAAAGCTTTTCTATATGTCAAGTATCTTTTCCTTAGACCATGAGATTGTGCAACTCCCGGATACCGTAGGAATGCTTTGGGTGTACCAAACGTCACAACGTAACTGGGTGGCTATAAAGGTGCACTACAGGTATCTCCGAAAGTGTCTGTTGGGTTGGCACGAATCGAGACTGGGATTTGTCACTCCGTATGACGGAGAGGTATCTCTGGGCCCACTCGGTAGGACATCATCATAATGTGCACAATATGTGATCAAGGAGTTGATCACGGGATGATGTGTTACGGAACGAGTAAAGAGACTTGCCGGTAACGAGATTGAGCAAGGTATCGGTATACCGACGATCGAATCTCGGGCAAGTGCTGTACCGATAGACAAAGGGAATCGTATTCGGGATTGATTGAATCCTTGACATCGTGGTTCATCCGATGAGATCATCGTGGAACATGTGGGAGCCAACATGGGTATCCAGATCCCGCTGTTGGTTATTGGCCGGAGAGTTGTCTCGGTCATGTCTACATGGTTCCCGAGCCCGTAGGGTCTACACACTTAAGGTTCGATGACGCTAGGGTTATAGGGAAAGTATGTACGCGGTTACCGAATGTTTTTCGGAGTCCCGGATGAGATCCCGGACGTCACGAGGAGTTTCGGAATGGTCCGGAGGTAAAGATTCATATATGGGAAGTCCTGTTTTGGTCACCGGAAAAGTTTCGGGCGATATCGGTAATGTACCGGGACCACCGGGAGGGTCCCGGGGGTCCACCAGGTGGGGCCACCAGCCCCAGAAGGCTGCGTGGGCTAAGTGTGGGAGGGGACCAGCCCCAAGGGGGCTGGTGCGCCCCCCCACCAAGTCCCTAGGCGCATGGAGAGGGGAAGGGGGCAAACCCTAGGTCCAGATGGGCCTTAAGGCCCACCCTAGGGCGCCCCCTCTCTCTCCCCCCCTTGGCCGCACCCTAGATGGGTTTTCTAGGGCTGGCCGCACCCCTAGGGGTGGGAAACCCTAAAGGGGGCGCAGCCCTCCCTTCCCCCTATATATATGTGAGGTTTTGGGGCTGCTAGACACACGAGAACGTCTCCCTCTTGGCGCAGCCCTACCCCTCTCCCTCCTCGTCTCTTGCAGCGCTTGGCGAAGCCCTGCTGGAGTCCCGCGCTCCTCCATCACCACCACGCCGTCGTGCTGCTGTTGGATGGAGTCTTCCCCAACCTCTCCCTCTCTCCTTGCTGGATCAAGGCGTGGGAGACGTCACCGGGCTGCACGTGTGTTGAACGCGGAGGCGCCGTCCGTTCGGCGCTAGATCGGATCTTCCGCGATTTGAATCGCCGCGAGTACGACTCCTTCATCCGCGTTCTTGCAACGCTTCCGCATCGCGATCTACAAGGGTATGTGGATCCAACTCTCCTCTCGTAGATGTGCATCTCCTAGATTGATCTTGGTGAGCGTAGGAAAATTTTTGTTTCCCATGCTACGTTCCCCAACAGTGGTATCAAAGCCAGGTTTTTGCGTAGATGCTTTCACGAGTAGAACACAAAGGGGTTTGTGGGCGTTGATGTTTAGATTGCTTCCCTCCTTGGTCTTTCTTGATTCAGCGGTATTATGGGATGAAGCGGCCCGGACCAACTTTACATGTCCACGTACATGAGACCGGTTCCATCGACAGACATGCGACTTTTGTTGCATAAGATGGCTGGCGGGTGTCTGTCTCTCCTATCTTAGTTGAATCGGAATAGACAAAGGCGGTCCTTGTAGAAGGTTAAATAGCAACTTAAATATCACCGTTGTGGCTTTGCGTAGGTAAGAAGCGTTCTTGCTAGATACCCATAGCAGCCACGTAAAACATGCAACAACAAATTAGAGGACGTCTAACTTGTTTTTGCAGGGTATGTATGTGATGTGATATGGCCAATGACATGATGAGATATATTTGATGTATGAGATGATCATGTTGTAATAGTTAATATCGACTTGCATGTCGATGTATACGGCAACCGGCAGGAGCCATAGGGTTGTCTTTAATTTTGTATGACCTGCGTGTCAATCATTAAGCGCTATGTAATGCTTTACTTTATCGCTAAACGGTAGCAATAGTAGTAAGAGCATGGTGGGCGCGCGACAACCTCGATGGCGACACGATGATGGAGATCATGATGATGGGGATCATGGTGTTACGCCGGTGACGATGGAGATCATGCCGGTGCTTTGGAGATGGAGATCAAAAGCACGAGTTGATGGCCATATCATGTCACTTATGATTTGCATGTGATGTTAATCCTTTTATGCATCTTATTTTGCTTAGGACGACGGTAGCATTATAAGATGATCCCTCACTAAAATTTCAAGATAAAATTGTGTTCCCCCCAAGTGTGCGCCGTTGCGAAGGTTCGTCGTTTCGAAGCACCACGTGATGATCGGGTGTGATAGACTCTACGTTCGCATACAACGGGTGCAAGCCAGTTTTGCACATGCAGAACACTCGGGTTAGACTTGATGAGCCTAGCATGTACAGACATGGCCTCGGAACACGGAAGACCGAAAGGTCGAGCATGAGTCATATAGTAGATATGATCAACATGAAGATGTTCACCATTGACACCACCTCATCTCACGTGATGATCGGACTTGGGTTGGTGGATTTGGATCATGTCACGCTCGGATGACCAGAGGGATGTCAATTTGAGTGGGAGTTATAAGTAATTTGATTAGTTAAACTCACTTATCATGAACAATAGTCTAAGTTGCCTTTGCAAATTATGTTGTAGATCAATAGCTTGCGTTGTAGCTCCCTGTTTCATACGATCCTAGAGAAAGACTAAGTTGAAAGATATTGTAAGCAAGGATGCGGACTGGGTCCGTAGTCCGAGGAGTGTCCTCACTGCTGCACAGAAAGCTTACGTCTTTGATGCACCGCTCGATGTGCAAACCCCTACAACGTTGTTTGTGGATGTTGTGAACACCTGACAGAGACGTCCTGATGACTACTTGATAGTTTAGTGCACCATACTTTACGGCTTAGAATCGGGATGCCAATGACGTTTTGAACGCCATAGAACATATGAGATGTTCTAAGAGCTGAAATTGGGATTTCAGGCTCATGCCCGTGTTGAGAGGTATGAGACCTCTGACAAGTTCTTTTGCCAAAAAGATGGAGGAGAATGGCTCAACTAATGAGCATGTGCTCAGAATGTCTGGGTGCTGAAATCACTTGAACCAAGTGGGAGTTAATCTTCCAGGTGAGATAGTGGTTGACGGAATTCTCTAGACACTATCACCAAGCTACTAGAACTTCGTGATGAACTATGACATGCAAAGGATGGTGATAATCCCGGTGCTGTCAGCGGTTCTTAGTACCGCAAAAGTAGAGATCAAGAAGGAGCATCAAGTGTTGATGGTTTAACAAGACCACTGGTTTCAAAAAGGGTAAGGGCTAGAAGGGAAACATCATGAATGGCAAACCTGTTGTCGCTCTGATGAAGGAACCCATGGTTGAACCCAAACCTCGAGACTAAGTGCTTCTATTGTAGGGGAAACGGTCACATGGTAGCGGAACCACCCCAAATACATGGTAGATATGATAGCTGGCAACTTCAACAAAGTATATTTGATATATGTGTTATTGATGTGTACCTTAGTAGTACTCCTTGTAGCACCTGGGTATTGGATACCGGTTCAGTTGCTATTATTAGTGACTTGAAGCAAAAGCTACGGACTGAACGGAGACTAGCTAAGGGCGAGGTGACGATGTGTGTTGGAAGTGTTTCCAAGGTTGATGAGATCATCATCGCACACTTCCTCTATTTTCGAGATTAGTGTTGAACCTAGATAAATGTTATCAGGTGTCTACGTTGAGCATGAAAATGATTAGATCATGTTCATCGCAATACGGTTATTCATTTAAGTTAGAGAATAATGGTTATTCTGTTTACATGAATAAAACCTTTATGGTCATGCACCCAATGGTTCGTTGAATCTCGATCATGGTAATACACATGATGATAATATTAATGCCAAAAGATGTAGAGTTAATAATGATAGTACCACTTTCTTGTGGCACTGCCGCTTAGGTCATTTTGGCATAAAATGCATGAAGAAACTCCATGCTGATGGATGTTTGGAGTCACTTGATTTTGAATCACTTGACACATGCGAGCCATGCCTCATGGGCAGGATGACTGAGATCCCGTTTTCAGGTACAATGAAACGGGCAAGTGACTTGTTGGAAATCATACATGCTGATGTATGTGATCCAATGAGAATTAAGGCGTGTGGTGGATATCGTTATTTTCTCATCTTCACTGACGATTTGAGTAGATATGGTATATTTACTTAATGAAGCAAAAGTCTGAAACGTTTGAAAGGTTCAAAAATTTCAGAGTGAAGATTAAGAATCATCATAACAAGAAGATCATGTTCCTACGATCTGATCAAGGGGATATTATCTGAATTATGAGTTTGGCAATCACTTAAAACATTGTGGAATTGTTTCGCAGTTGAAGTCCCCTGGAACACCACAGCGTAATGGTGTGTCCGGACATCGTAATCGAACCTTATGAGATATGGTGCGATCTATGATGTATCTTACCGATCTACCGCTGTTATTTTAAGGTTATGCATTAGAGACAGCTGCATTCACTTTAGATAGGGCACCATCTAAGTCCGTTGAGACGACGTCGTATGGTTTGGCAAGAAACCAAAGTTGTCGTTTTCTTAATGTTTGGGGCTGCGATGCTTATGGATTCAGCCGGGAAAAGCTCGAACCCAAAGCGGACAAATACATCTTCATAGGATACCCAAAGGTAACAGTTGGGTATACCTCCTATCTCAGATCCAAGGGCAAAAATGTTTGTCCCTAAGAATGGGTCCTTTCTCGAAAAGGAGTTTCTCTTGAAAGAATTGAGTGGGAGGAAGATAGAACTTGATGAGGTTGTCGAACCCTCACTTCAACCGGATAGTAGTGCAACACAGAAAGATGTTTCTGTGGAACCTACGACGGTTGAAGAGGAAACTAATGATAGTGATCATGAAGCTCCAGATCAAGTTGCTATCGATCCTCGTAGGTCGACAAGGATATGTACTACTCCTGAGTGGTACGGTGATCCTGTCTTAGATGTCATGTTGTTGAACAACAATGAACCTACGAACTATGGAGAAGCGATGGTGGGCCCATATTCCGACAAATGGTTAGAAGCCGATAAATCCGAGATAGGATCCATGTATCAAAACAAAGTATGGACTTTGGTGGACTTGCCCTATGATCGGCAAGCCATTGAGACAAATGGATCTTTAAGACTAAGACGGACGTGGACGGTAATGTCACCATCTATGAAGCTCGACTTGTCGCGAAGAGTTTTCCACAAGTTCAAGGAGTTGACTACGATGAGATTTTCTCACCCGTAGCGATGCTTAAGTCCGTCGGAATCATGTTAGCATTAGCTGCATTTATGAAATCTGGCAGATGGATGACAAAACAAGTTTCCTTACCAGTTTTCGTAAGGAAAGGTTGTATGTGATACAATCAGAAAGGTTTTGTCGATCCTAAGGATGCTAAAAGGTATGCTAGCTCCAGCGATCCTTCCATTGACTAGAGCAAGCATCTCGGAGTCGGAATATACACTTTGATGGAGTGATCAAAGTTTTTTGGTATACAAAGTTTGTTGGAAACTTGTATTTGCAATAAAGTGAGTGGGAGCACTACAACATTTCTGATAAGTATATGTGAATGACATATTGTTGATCCGAAATGATGTAGAATTTCTGGAAAGCATAAAGGGTTGTTTGAAATGAGTTTTTCAAAGGAAGACCTGGATAAAGCTGCTTACATATTGAGCATCAAGATCTATACAGATAGATCAAGACGCCTGATGATACTTTCAAAAGAACACACACCTTTGACATGATTTTGAAGGAGTTCAAAATAGATCAGTCAAAAAGGAGTTCTTACCTGAGTTGTAAGGTGTGAAGTTGAGTAAGACTCAAAACTTGACCACGGCAGAAGGAAGAGGAAGGACGAAGGTCGTCCCCTATGCTTTTGTCATAGGCTCTGTACGGTATGCCATGCTAAGTACCGCACCTGATGTGTGCCTTGCCACATGTCTGGCAAGAGGGTACAAAGGTGATCCAGGAGTGGATTACTAGATAGTGGTCAAAATTATCCTTAGAGGAGTAAGGAAATGTTTCTCGGTTATGGAGGTGATAAAGAGTTCGACGTAAAGAGTTACGTCGATGCAAGCTTAACACCTATCCGGATAACTCTAAGTGGAGATACCGGATACGTATAATGGAGCAACAGTTTGGAATAGCTCCAAGTGGAACGTGATAGCGGCATCTACGATATGACATAAGGTTTTGCGAAGAACATAGGGATCTGAATGTTGCAGACCCGTTGACTACAACCTCTCTCACAAGCATAACATGATCAAACACAAAACTCATTGAGTGTTAATCACATATTGATGTGAACTAGATTACTGACTCTAGTAAACTCTTTGGATGTTGGTCACATGGCGATGTGACCTGTGAGTGTTAATCACATGGCGATGTGAACTAGATTATTGACTCTAGTGCAAGTGGGAGACTGTTGGAAATATGCCCTAGAGGCAATAATAAATTGGTTATTATTATATTTCCTTGTTCACGATAATCGTTTATTATCCATGCTAGAATTGTATTGATAGGAAACTCAGATACAAGTGTGGATACATAGACAAACACCATGTCCCTAGTAAGCCTCTAGATGACTAGCTCGTTGATCAATAGATGGTTATGGTTTCCTGACCATGGACATTGGATGTCATTGATAACGGGATCACATCATTAGGAGAATGATGTGATGGACAAGACCCAATCCTAAGCCTAGCACAGATCGTGTAGTTCGTATGCTAAAGCTTTTCTATATGTCAAGTATCTTTTCCTTAGACCATGAGATTGTGCAACTCCCGGATACCGTAGGAATGCTTTGGGTGTACCAAACGTCACAACGTAACTGGGTGGCTATAAAGGTGCACTACAGGTATCTCCGAAAGTGTCTGTTGGGTTGGCACGAATCGAGACTGGGATTTGTCACTCCGTATGACGGAGAGGTATCTCTGGGCCCACTCGGTAGGACATCATCATAATGTGCACAATATGTGATCAAGGAGTTGATCACGGGATGATGCGTTACGGAACGAGTAAAGAGACTTGCCGGTAACGAGATTGAGCAAGGTATCGGTATACCGACGATCGAATCTCGGGCAAGTGCTATACCGATAGACAAAGGGAATCGTATACGGGATTGATTGAATCCTTGACATCGTGGTTCATCCGATGAGATCATCGTGGAACATGTGGGAGCCAACATGGGTATCCAGATCCCGCTGTTGGTTATTGGCCGGAGAGTTGTCTCGGTCATGTCTACATGGTTCCCGAGCCCGTAGTGTCTACACACTTAAGGTTCGATGACGCTAGGGTTATAGGGAAAGTATGTACGCGGTTACCGAATGTTGTTCGGAGTCCCGGATGAGATCCCGGACGTCACGAGGAGTTCCGGAATGGTCCGGAGGTAAAGATTCATATATGGGAAGTCCTGTTTTGGTCACCGGAAAAGTTTCGGGCGATATCGGTAATGTACCGGGACCACCGGGAGGGTCCCGGGGGTCCACCAGGTGGGGCCACCAGCCCCAGAAGGCTGCGTGGGCTAAGTGTGGGAGGGGACCAGCCCCAAGGGGGCTGGTGCGCCCCCCCACCAAGTCCCTAGGCGCATGGAGAGGGGAAGGGGGCAAACCCTAGGTCCAGATGGGCCTTAAGGCCCACCCTAGGGCGCCCCCTCTCTCTCCCCCCCTTGGCCGCACCCTAGATGGGTTTTCTAGGGCTGGCCGCACCCCTAGGGGTGGGAAACCCTAAAGGGGGCGCAGCCCTCCCTTCCCCCTATATATGTGTGAGGTTTTGGGGCTGCTAGACACACGAGAACGTCTCCCTCTTGGCGCAGCCCTACCCCTCTCCCTCCTCGTCTCTTGCAGCGCTTGGCGAAGCCCTGCTGGAGTCCCGCGCTCCTCCACCACCACCACGCCGTCGTGCTGCTGTTGGATGGAGTCTTCCCCAACCTCTCCCTCTCTCCTTGCTGGATCAAGGCGTGGGAGACGTCACCGGGCTGCACGTGTGTTGAACACGGAGGCGCCGTCCGTTCGGCGCTAGATCGGATCTTCCGCGATTTGAATCGCCGCGAGTACGACTCCTTCATCCGCGTTCTTGCAACGCTTCCGCATCGCGATCTACAAGGGTATGTGGATCCAACTCTCCTCTCGTAGATGTGCATCTCCTAGATTGATCTTGGTGAGCGTAGGAAAATTTTTGTTTCCCATGCTACGTTCCCCAACAATTTTGACACCGACAACGACAATGACTCAAGTCCCGCTCTCGTCATCTCCAAGGCCTTGACACTCCAACAACAACACGACGAAGACCAAATATGCCATATCTTCCACACCAAAGCGGGCGTTCAAGGTCGTTCAATCAAGTTCATCATCGAATGGAGGAAGTTGCCACAATCTCGCAAGTGAAGAACTATGCTCCGAGTTACAACTTGTGAAGAAGAAGCATCCTCGTCCCTACAAGGTCTAATGGCTTAGCGACTCCGATACGATCAAAGTGGAGCACACGGTTGAAGTTTCCTTTAAGATTGGCGCATACGAAGATACCTTGGAGTGTGATGTAGTTCCTATGTCCGTGTGTCACCTACTCTTGGGAAGAGCTTAGCGATACGATCGAGGTGTACTACACAATAGACAGACAAATCAATATAGCTTCAAGATAAAGGGCAAGGAATATGTGCTTCTTCCTATGTCACCAAGCCAAGTGCTCGCTGACAAGCAAGCTTCAACACATCGTGGAGAGAGTAGTCAGAGAGGGACCCACCATAAAGAGAGTGAGCACCACAAGCCAAATTCGAGTGCCTCCACATTGAGCTATAAGAGATACATAGTGCTTTTAGCCACCAAAATAGACATGAGAAAAGTGTGTGATAACCCAACTAGTGTCATACACTATGTCCTTGTGTGCAAAGACGAAGTGGTTCAAACTAACAACTCTCACCTTCTATCTTTAGTGTTGTTTCAATTGTTGCAGGAATTCATGGACGTTTTCCCTCATGAGCTACCTCCGGGTCTACCTCCACATCGCAACATCGAACACCGCATCAACCTCATACCCGGTGCACCACTTCTGAACATGGCTTCTTACCGCGTGAACCCCGAGGAAACCAAGGAGATACAATGACAAGTACAACAACTCATCGACAACGGTCATGTACGTGAAAGCTTAAGCCCTTGTCCCGTTCCCGTTATTCTCGTGCCTAAGAAAGACGGTAGTTTTCACATGTGCTCCGATTGTCGTCCTATCAATGCTATCTCCGTTAGATATCGTCACCCCATTCCAAGATTAGATGACATGCTAGATGAATTATGTGGTGCCACTATCTTTTCAAAAAATGATCTTAAAAGTGGTTATTACCAAATTCACATTCAAGAGGGTGATGAGTGGAAAACCGCTTTCAAAACAAAGTTTGGGATATAAGAGTGGTTGGTCATGTCGATGGGCTTATCAGAAGCACCCGGCACATTCATGCATGTTATGCATTACGTTCTTCAACCATATATTGGCATCTTTGTCGTAGTTTACTTTGACGACATCCTTGTGTTTAGCAAGTCGCTAAAAGATCATGTCACACACATCCTATGGTTTTGCAGACCCTCCGGAAAGAACGCCTCTATGCTAACTTGGAGAAATGTACTTTTGGCATTGGTAAGGTTATTTTCTTAGGATTTGTCATCTCTTCGAAAGGTGTCCATGTTGATGAAACTAAAATTGAAGCAATTAAAACTTGGCCCCAACCAATGAACCACCAACAAGTGCATAGCTTTCTTGGTTTAGCTGGTTTCTATCGCCGCTTCGTGAAGGACTTTAGCACAATTGCTTCTCATTTGCAAGCTTTGAGAAAAAAAGAACACACCCTTTGTTTGGGGTCCATCGCAATATACCGCGTCCAACAAGATTAAGAATTTGCTTACTCACACACCTTTTCTTGCTTTACCCAACTTTGATAAACCTTTTGAGATCTATTGTGACGCTAGTGGTATCAGCATAGGAGGCGTGCTAATGCAAGAGAAGCGTCCAATCGCTTATTTTAATGAAAAACTATCCGGAGCGCAACTTAACTATCCCATCTATAACAATGAGCTTTATGCTTTAGTGAGAGTCTTGCATGTGTGGGAGCACTATCTCCGCCCTCGTGAATTCATTGTTCACAAGGATAATGAGACACTCAAGTACCTTAAGGGTCAAACTAAGTTTAACAAGCGTCATGCTAAGTGGAGTGAGTTCATAGAGTCCTTTGCCTATGTCATCAAATACATTAAAGGCAAAGAGAATGTTGTGGCAGATGCGCATCCCCGCAAATGCATGCTTGTTACCCAACTCGAGTTGAATATCATTGGCTTTGAGCACGTTAAAGACTTGTATGCGCATGATGCTTACTTTGCAATTCCTTATGCTAAATGTTTGACGCATACATCGTGGGAACGATATGACGTCAAGGATGATTATCTTATCAGAGCTAACAAACTATGCATTCATGAGTCTTCTCTTTGTTTGCTACTTTTGCAAGAGGCTCATGGAGGAGGCCTTATGGGACACTTCGGACGCGACAAGACATTTGCGATGATCTCCAAGAACTACTATTGGCCAAAGATGTTCCATGACGTCTCACGCTACACCAACCGGTGCTCGACATGTCACAAAGCTAAGTCCAAATCTCAATCTCATGGTTTACATATGCCACTTCCCATTCCGTCTCAACCATGGGAAGACATTAGTATGGACTTTATGTTAGGTTTGCTGAGAACTCAAAATGCCAAGGATTCCGTATTTGTTGTAGTAGATCACTTTTCCAAAATGGCACATTTTATTCCATGCAAAAGGATAGACGATGCTTCACATGTTGCAAATATTTTTTGTAGGGAAATATTGAGGTTACATGGAGTGGCAAGGACAATTGTGTCCGACCGCGACGACAAGTTCATAAGTTACATTCGGAAGACATTATGTGCCAAGCTCGGCATCAAGCTATTATTCTCGACGGCCTATCATTCTCAAACCGTTGGCCAAACGGAAGTCACCAACCAAACGCTCGCAACTATCCTACGCATGATGATAGATAATAACATCAAAGAGTGGGAGGAGTTTCTACCCATCGCCGAGTATGCCTACAACCGAGCACAACACTCTACTACCGGTAAGTCCCCCTTCGAGGTCGTCTACGACTTCAATCCTTTTTCATCCTTGGACATCCTTCCTCTACCTCTCCAAGAACACACAAACATGGATTCTAGTGCAAGAGCAAGTTATCTCAAGAAGGTGCATGAGGAAACACGATCCATGATTGAGCGTCAAGTCCAATGTATCGCCACCAAGCTCAACACCAACAAGGCACCAATGGTGTTCCAACCGGGTGATCTCATTTGGCTACACCTCCGCAAAGACCGCTTCCCCAAGGAGCACAAATCCCAGCTTCTTCCACGTTCCAATGGGTCCTTCAAGGTGCTAGCATGCTACAATGAGAACGCTTACAAGATCGACATCCCCCGCGCCAAGTACAACATAAGAGACATCTTCAATGTCAAAGACTTGTCCCGCTTCCATGGTGATGAAGATCATCATCCGCGGACGGATCTCCCCCAAGGGGGGGGGGGATCATGCGGAGCATCCCTCCATCATCCCCATAGACACTCCGTTACCGCCACAAGAACCAAGGGGACCGATTACAAGGGCACGTGCACGCACCGTCGAAAACGAGGTCAATTCTTTCCTCTTCGAGTTTCGTTCGGATTCGCTTGAGAATGAGGTTCTACCTTCAACGAAGTTATTGCGTATTCTTAGTTACCAAGAAGAAGTCCATGAAGAGGCGAGGACGGAGATGCAAGCACACATGGAAGAAGAGAAGGAAGAAAGGAAAGAGAAGGACGAACGAGGAGAAGCCCTCGACACTACGGGTGCCCGACCTCTTTGGCCCCGGGTGCCCAACCCAACCTGGGCGCCGCCCCTAGCCAGCCCCGGGTTCCCGGCCTGAGAGCCCTGGGTTCCCGACCCCTCCTGGTCGCCGGCCCAGCTCGCCCCGGGTGCCCGGCCCTTTTGCCCTGGGCGCCCGGGCCCCTTCCCAGCCTCCGCCCGCCACACCGGGTGCCTGGGCCCTCAAACCCCGTGTACCCAGTCCCGCACCAGCTGGCGCCCTGACCGGTCCGGGTGCCCGACCGTCTTCGCCCCGAGTGCCCAGTCGCACCTGCCCACCCGCCTCTGAGCGGTCCGGGTGCCCGGACTCCTCCGACTTGCGTGTGTTTTTAGGGTCATTTTGGACCTTTGTATCCCTATCTCCCCCACTTTCATCCCTAGACTTTATATACTCTTTCCCTAGCTCATTTGTGAGGTTAGCAAAGTATTTGATAGAACATTGAGAGCTTTGCTCCTTGTATCCCCTCCTCTTGGAGATCAAGACCCCTCTTGGGAAGAATCCTTGTGGATTACAAGACCACCCAAGGAGAACATCATCAACAAGACCCCCCTTGGGAAGAACTTTACCCTAGTTGTTATTTTCCTTGGATTGATCTTGTATACTTGTGGATCTCATGTGTGCTACTCTAGTGGATGTGTGATTGTGGTTTGTTTGAGTGATTTCTCTTGTGTTCTTGTGTTCTTGCTCTCTTTCCCCCCTCCAAGTGTGACAAGGTCTACCCTAGGGTTTCACCCTACAACATAAAACCACAATTCATCGGATCCCCACAAACACAACACAAAAAGAAGATTACATCGGATAACTCCAAGAACATCAAGGAGAACATTGTATTGAAGATCAAAGGGAGAGAGAAGAAGCCATATAGCTACTAGCTATGGACCTGTAGGTCCATGGTGAACTACTCACACATCATCGGAAGGAAGCAAGGATAATGTGTTTAGATCAACATGGAGTGAGCTACCCGGCTCTATTAGTGAAAACAAAGCCTGCCAGCAGGTCCAACATAGTAGTGTGTCCAAAACATAATAGTGGGGTGAGGCCCCGGCCTAGACAGGAGGGAAGAAAAATGAAAGCAAAATTGCAAGTCTCTTGTTTGGCCTTTAGTCAGGTAAAGCTATTTACACATCACCACCTTATCAAGGGGATCACACAAAGAGTGTTGTCGCCAGTAGGACAGGAGTCGTCGGCGATTCTGGAGCGACAAGGGTTGATGTTGGGGCTCAGGGACCAGGAAGATGTTCTTCCAATCTTTGGTACAGCTGGGCTCGGGGTGCTTCGATAATCTTTGGCTCCTTCAACATGTTCAACAAGTGTTTGTAGAGGGTATCCATCTCCTCCACCATGTGCTCCTAGAACAGGAGGCAGCAAGGATAATGTAGAAGTCCTCTGTGATCGATTCCCCCTCCAGGAGAGTACCGGAAAAGGACTCTAGATGGGATCACAGAAGAGCAAAAGCTTGCCCGGCGACAGAAAAAGCGCTTCGGGTGGCCCTCTGTTGGTTTTCTAATTTTAGATAATCTATAGAGTTGGAATTAGGTTAGATTGAGACACGTGGGGCCCTGTAACACCCCCACTGTCATGCTACAGTGCCCACATGCCAATGTGCCAGGTCATCATGATCATCCTAATTAAATTTGCATTAAGAAATAATTCAACTCTCAAACCCTAGTCAAAATTCAAATTAAAGTGAGAATTTAATTTCGAAAACATGGTGCGAAAATAGTTCATCATTTTGCAAATATTCCAAAACAAATATTGGTAATGTTAAACAACATTAATTCTTTGCTCATTTGGGCCCAAACATTTAAAACTGGGCCAAAACAACATTTTGAATGATTTTCTAGTTTATGAAAAATACAAACTATTTTAAATAAGGGATAATTAATTTCATGCCCTTAGTTGTGTCCCGCTCGGCAGTTTTGCCCCTAATTTCAAAAAACCCTTGGTCTTGCCCAAACATGTTTGGTCCTTTATGTTTTTGCCCTTCCGTCTCAATTCCGTCCAGTCAAAGGCGTTTGACTGTTAGTCAGACTCTTTTCTGGACCATTTTGCCCTTCCCCTCTTTCTCCCTCTCTCTCTTCGTTCCTCCTCTTTCTCTCTGCGTGCCCACCTCCCCAATTTCTCTGCGTGCAGCAGGAGAAGGTCGCCGCCCTGGTAGTTCTCTGCCGCCGGCGTTGCTGGCCGTTTCGAGCACCACCGCGGGCAGCCGTGCAAGATCCATCGATCTACGTGACCTCAACCACGTCGCCTCACATGCCGCCCCGTTCCCCGCCCCCCGTTGACCTCCAGCTTCGCCCCGTTCCCCGCTCGCGTTCGTGCGCCAGCGGCTCATGCCACCCTGATCTGTCGTGCATGAGGCCCGACACACCCAGCACAGCCCATCAGCGCCACGGGCCAGCACGGACGGCTACCATGGCGCTGGAGGCAACGAGCAGAAGGATCCGGTACCCGTCGCCCTTCTCCTTTTCTCCCTCTGTATCTTCCCATCTACCCGTAAGTGTGTTGCCATTTTTCGCAGGTTCAAGCCACCATGCCCATGGCGCCCTGAGCTCCGGGACGAGCAATTCCTACCCATCTGCCCCGCCGCCGGTCGCCAGTGCCTCCGTGACCTCAATCCCGGCTGGATCCGGTCCAGCCCGAGCCTCCCGCATCCAAATCCTCCGTCTCCGCCGTGCCCCCATGCCCCTCGCTGGTCTTGGCCTGTAGGATTCCCCGCCTCCCCTTGCAGTCGCTCCTGTTGGATTCCCGGTGACAGAGAGAGTGCGAGAGGAGAGAGAGACTTATTTGTCTTTTGGCATTTTTCTTTTCAATGTGGTTGGGACCCACTTGTAAGTGTCATAGTTTTTCTCTTTATTTTTCCTCTTTTTTATGGAGTTGTAAGGAGGGGTAAAATGGTCTAGAAAAATATCTCTCCAACGGTCAAACACCTTTGACTGGACGGAATTGAGACGGAAGGGCAAAAGCATAAGAGAAGCCAAGTGGCTTGGACAAGACCAAGGGTTTTTGAGAATTAGGGGCAAAACTGCCGAGTGTGACACAACTAAGGGCATAAAATCGTTTATCCCTTTAAATAAAATCCCAATTTTTTGTGGCAATGTCTAAATTTGCAATATAAATATTGGACCAAGTTTTAGATTTTGTAAAACTAATTTTCTATTAAAAGTAAAGGCAAACATACACAAATAAAACTAAAATTTTAAGAGAAAACTAAAAAACAAAATAGAAAAAAAAGAAAAGAAAAGGGCCAGGCGGCACTGTGCGCACGACCCAGCCGAGGCAACGATGCCCGTCCCAGCCCACCATCGCCTGGTCGTCTCCCACCTTTGTTCTTCAGAGGCCGGGTGGACGCAGTATGCCCGTCCATGCCATGGACCCACCTCGTGGCAGCCATCTGCCGCTCCTAAACGACCACAAGGTCTCCCCCACACCCCGTCCTACTAACCCTAGTCCCAGACTCCCCATCGCGTGTCCCTCTCCTCTCCGCGGCGTGCACTGAACCACCTCGGCCATGGATGTCACCGTTCTCACAGCCACCATCATCTGCGAGCCTCGCCTGGATGTCCAACCACACCACCATCCTCTCCAGCATCGACGAAAAGCATCAGTTCGAGCGGAAGCCCTTCTGAGCCGTCGCAATTGCCATCTCCGCCAACCGCATCCTCCACGGTCACCATCTTGATCTACGTCACCTCAACCTTGTTCTGCTCAACCGAGACATCCCCGAGCACCGCTGTGAGCTCCTAGTCCCCTGTGACCTCTCCTATATGTTCCCCGTGCCCTCTACCTAGTTGTTCCTCCGAAGCTGAGCTCCGGCCACCACCATGGCCGGCCAGCCACGTGCTCACGTGCTCCTCTTTCTCGCGCCAGTGATGTCGTCGTGCTCCTGCTACTCCATCGTCGTGGCCTAGCCGCTTAGTTTGATCGATAGAGTCCCGCATCACTCGCGCCCGTGCTCGCCCGAACACAACCGCTGCCAAACGTCATCGCCGGCCTTGTTTCCGGCGACCACTTGGTCCAGCACACCCCCATTCGAATGCACTTGATACCAGGATCCCAACGCCACAAACCACACGGTAAATGGTGCACCATAGCGAGCGCATGGTGCTCGTCCGCCCTATTGATTCACTTGATGTATGTTTTGGTGATCAACTTGCGGATTCCATGACCTTGGGAATCTATGCATAGGGGTTGGCACACGTTTTCGTCTTGACTCTCCGATAGAAACTTTGGGGCACTCTTTGAAGTTCTTTGTGTTGGTTGAATAGATGAATCTGAGATTGTGTGATGCATATCTTATAATCATAACCACGGATACTTGAGGTCGCAATGGAGTACTAGGTGAAATTAGGGTTTTGGTTGATGTGTGTCTTAAGTTGTTATTCTAGTACGAACTCTAGGATAGATCGAACGAAAAGAATAGCTTCGTGTTATTTTACTATAGACTCTTGAATAGATCGATCAGAAAGAGTAACTTTGAGGTGGTTTCGTACCCTACAATAATCTCTTTGTTTATTCTTCGCTATTAGTGACTTTGGAGTGACTCTTTGTTGCATGTTGAGGGATAGTTATATGATCCAATTATGTTATTATTGTTGAGAGAACTTGCACTAGTGAAAGTATGAACTCTAGGCCTTATTCCGAAGCATTGCAATACCGTTTATGCTCACTTTTATCATTAGCTACCTTGCAGTTTTTATATTTTCAGATTACAAAAACCTATATCTACCATCCATATTGCACTTGTATCACCATCTCTTCGCCGAACTAGTGCACCTATACAATTTTCCGTTATATTGGGTGTGTTGGGGAAACAAGAGACTCTTTGTTATTTGGTTGCAGGGTTGTTTGAGAGAGACCATCTTCATCCTACGCCTCCCACGGATTGATAAACCTTAGGTCATCCACTTGAGGGAAATTTGCTACTGTCCTACAAACCTCTGCACTTGGAGGCCCAACAACGTCTACAAGAAGAAGGTTGCGTAGTAGACATCAAGCTCTTTTCTGGTGCCGTTGCCGGGGAGGTTAGTGATTAAAGGTATATCTTTAGATCTTGCAATCGAATCTTTTAGTTTCTTTTTTTATCACTAGTTTAGTTTATAAAAGAAAACTACAAAAAAATGGAATTGAGGTTGCCTCATATGCTTCATCTTTTTAATGTCTTTCGTGAAAATGATGGAAAGGAAAACTGTGCTCAAGTACTAGAAGAATAATTAAATAGAATGCTTGGCATAAAATATGTGAATGATGAGCATGATTGCAATGTTGTTAGTATGAATTCTTTGAATACCCACGATGATCTAATGATATGCAAAGCCACAAGCTTGGGGATGCTATGTTTGATGAAGATGATATGTTTAGTCCCCCAAGTTTTGATGAGCAAATTTATTATGATGAAAGCATGCCTCCTATTTATGATGATTACTGTGATGACACGTATGCTATAAAGAATAAAGATAACCATGAAACTTGTCATCATTATTTTAATTTTCAAATCTGGAAGTTATGCTTGTTTTGCTTTCCTATGCTAGTTGATTCTTGTTCCAATAAGTTGTGTGCTCACAAAATCCCGATGCCTAGGAAGTGGGTTAGACTTAAAAGTTCTAGGTATATTCTTCATGATGCTCCCTTTATGTTTCAATTCTTATCTTTTATGCGAGCATCATTGAAATCATCATGCCTAGCTAAAAGGCATTAAAGAAAAGCGCTTGTTGGGAGATAACCCAATATTTACCCCTACTGTTTTTGTGTGTACACGTGATTAATATACTGTAGTAATCATGTTTTTTAGCTTTTGTTTCAATAAAGTGCCAAGTAGAACCTTTGGGAAGACTTGGGTGAAAGTTAATGTGATCTTCCTGTAAAAAACAGAAACTTTGCGCTCACGAGATTAGCTGCCATTTTTCTTACAGAAGAGTTCTTTTAAGTTGATTATTTTTTAAGAAGATTAATAGACAAATTCCTCACGTCCACAAATTTATTTCAGAATTTTTAGAGTTACAAAAGTATTCGAAAGTTACATATTACTACAGACTGTTCTGTTTTTGACAAATTCTGTTTCTATGTGTTGTTTGCTTATTTTGATGAATCTATGAGTAGTATCGGAGGGTATGAACCATAGATAAGTTGGAATACAGTAGATATTACACCAATATGAATTTATAATCAGTTCACAACAATGCCTAAGTGGTGGTTTTATTTTATTTTACTAATGGAGCTTACGAGTTTTCTGTTGAGTTTTGTGTTGTGAAGTTTTCAAGTTTTGGGTAAAGATTCGATGGACTATGGGATAAGGAGTGGAAAGAGCCTAAGCTTGGGGATGACCAAGGCACCCCAAGGTAAAATTCATGGACAACCAAAATCCTAAGCTTGCGGATGCCCCGGGAAGGCACCCCCTCTTTCGTCTTTGTCTATCGGTAACTTTACTTGAGGCTATATTTTTATTCACCACATGATATGTGTTTTGCTTGGAGCGTCAATTTTATTTTTGCTTGCTGTTTTAATAATATCCCAAGATCTGAAATTCTTAAATGTTAGAGAGTCCTCACATAGTTACATAATTATTCGACTACTCATTGATCTTCACTTATATCTTTCGGAGTAGTTTGTCATTTGCTCTAGCGCTTCACTTATATCTTTTTAGAGCACGACGGTGGTTTTATTTCGAAGAAATAGTCTCAACTTATATTATTTTGAGAGTATTTTATAACAGCATGGTAATTTGCTTAGGTTATGAATTTACCCCTAATATGATGGGCATCAAAGATGGGTATAATAAAAACTTCCATATAAAGTGCGTTGAATACTATGAGAAGTTTGATGCTTGAAGATCGTTTTGAGGTATGAGGATGGTGATATTAGAGTCATGCTAGTAGAGTATTTTTGAATTTGAGGAATACTTGTGTTGAGGTTTGGAAGTCGTGTAGAATGCACGTATGGTAACCATTGTTTGACAAATTTGAAGCATGAGGTACTTCTTTGATTGTCATCCTTTGTGTGGAGGTCGGGATCGCGCGATGGTTAACTCCTACCAACCCTTCCCCTAGGAGCATGCGTGTAGTACTTTGTCTTGATAACTTGTAGATTTTGGCAATAATTATGTGAGTTCTTTATGACTATAGTTGAGTCCATGGATTATACACACTCTCACCCTTCCACCATTTCTAGCCTCTCTTGTACCACGCAACTTTAGTCAGTACCATACACCCACCATATACTTCCTCAAAGCAGCCACCATACCTACCTATTATGGCATTTCCATAGCCATTCCGAAATATATTGCCATGCAACTTTCCACCATTCCGTTTATCATGACACGCTTCATCATTGTCATATTGCCTTGCATGATCATATAGTTGACACCGTATCCGTGGCAAGGCCACCATGCATAATTTTTCATGCGTGTCACTCTTGATTCATTGCACATCCCGGTACACTGCCGGAGGCACTCATATAGAGTCATACTTTGTTCTAGTATCGATTTGTAATCTTTGAGTTGTAAATAAATAGAAGTGTGATGATCATCATTATTAGAGCATTGTCCTGGAAAAAAAAGAGAAGGGCCAAAAAAAGGACAAATAAAAAAAGAGAAAGGCCTCAAAAAAAGAAAAAAAGGGGACAATGCTACTATTTTTTTTCCACACTTGTGCTTCAAAGTAGCACGATGATCTTCATAATAGAGAGTCTCTTGTTTCGTCACTTTCATATACTAGTGGGAATTTTCATTATAGAACTTGGCTTGTATATTCCAACGATGGTCTTCCTCAAATGCCCTAGGTCTTCATGAGCGAGCAAGTTGGATGCACACCCACTTAGTTTCTTTTGTTGAGCTTTCATACGTTTACTAGGGGTTGGGGCGCCACCTGGTGGCGCCTCCTGAGAGGAAGTTTGTGCAGTGCCAGATTGATAAGCGATCCTTTCACCCATTTTTCTCTAATTGCTAACGAACATGCACATATAAGTAAGGAACTTGCAATATAATTTCTAACTGATAACAAAACAAACAACCTTTGAACAAACAACAATATTACCAACCAGATTAAACGCATTCAACAATTAAATATGATTGCCCAATAAGTTTTATAGTAACACTAAGAGGAATTTCGGTGGTGCCTGGTAGGTGGCCGCACCTTTCACTTGTTTTTGTGGTCTGGGCAGCGCAGCATATGTACCAGCAAACACTTGCTGAAACTGACGAAAACAGCGAAATTTCGTAGCTTTGGTACATGCACATACACATTTTCACTTCTCTTTTCTGATCTAAGTGACACATGGCAATCGATAGAAATAAAATAACAAGGGCATGGTGCCGCTTCTTCAGAAAGAAAGATGCAACATAGAACTACAGTGCATGTACAAATTTGATCATGTAGCTACACTTCTATAAAAAGAGAGCAAATAGTACGTCACAAACAAATGCCCAAATGATCTTGTCCATTCCGGGAAGGTCGAAAAGCTCGATCAGCATGGAGGCAGGTGTCGTCATCGTAGCAGCACCATTAGTTGTGTGGTGCTTGCTGTACGTCGGTGAGGATGGTGGCGTTCGCCCTGCCGAGCTAAACAGAGGAGGATGCTCTCAATTGTCTTGGTCAGAATAAAATGTTAGTGAAGTTAAATGGAAAAACGGGGCTAAAGAAAAGAAGATTGCACTAAGAGAGATGTTTAAGTAATGAAAGATGGAAGTAAAGCAAACAATAATAGAATTTAGGTCATAGATTAAAGGTTTATCATATAGTGCAGTGAATGAAAAACAAATCTTATTCAGTTATAAAATAGTCATACACTCAATGACAAGCACGGAAAGTGTCAAGTGAAGAATTGTCAGTTTGTGGTGCTTGATGAAATATTCCCATGATATTTTATAATTGCTTGATGGATCAGGTTAGTATCTCCTGTCAGCACTGGAAATTACACATGAAAAAAACCCGCAAAGGATCAATATTAAATTTGACCTTAGTGTTGTAGAGTTCGTGGTGGGAACAGAAATATGAGTATCAAAGCTCTATCTAATTTTCCAAGTAGTCAGTACTGGAGCAGGAACTTCCTTGATATATTCACATTTTGAAGGATAACAAAGTTGGTGGATCTACTGTTTGGAGTAGCTTAAGGACTAAAAACCAGCTGAGTTTGAAGAAATGTAGTCCTATGGTAAGAGGAATTAGGCAATACTTCAGTGGATGAATTTAACTGTAAGATGGAAGACAAAGATACAGTGTAGTGGATGAAAATGAAATTCTAGGAGTTATAAGTTTCTTGCCATTGTGAAAACAAATTCTTAAACAAAGGTAGCTTCTTTTGGTTCAGTTTTGTAAAAGCATGGAATGTAGTATGGTTATGTAGGAGATAATCATGCTTGAAAAGTTGCAGTATAGATTATGCGGTTAGAATAAAATGCTAAGTGAATCTAGATAGAAAAGCAGAGCTAAAGAGAATAAGAGTGCATCAAATGAGATGTTGAATGTAAGTAATGGAACTTGGGTCATGTGCCTGTTCGGATATGTTAAGTTGACCCTTTTTGTTTTTCTTAGACCTCTTCTTTCAAGATTCTATAGTGAACACAAAATACAATCTGAGAGTACTCGTTATAGTACAAACTAACAGTCTAATAGGAGTATGGTAGTTTGTCAGTGAGGGGATATATATGTGCAGATACAAATTAGGAAATAGTGACCGATCATTGAGGTCCGTAATGGGGAACCCTAACCAGCACGAAAAACAATCAGTTCACACATTTTAATTCGTATTTTGAAAATTGAGATTTTGCAGAGAAAGAACAAAGGGGATCTTCTATAATTCTGCAGACAATAGATGAAGTATTACCTATGAACTTGGACAACCAACCATCAAGGGCTTCGATGTATGCCTTCTGAGCGCTGACGTAGCTCACGAAGGAGAACCTCCGGTGAAGGAATTCATCTCAAACTTGAGAGTGGCGTGCCGCTCGGCATCATTGCAGAATTTCCCATAAGCAGGGCAGGTGAAGGAATTCACCTCAAACATTATCTGTCTATCTTCTTCATGAGAGTCCACCATTACTTTCCTAGCTCTCGCAAAGCTGTCAAGGAGAAGGGAAAAGGCATTAGTATTTAGATTTAGTGAAACTACATCAATCATCAATTCTACACACAAAACATGAGATCAGCTTACCCATGACAGCTCAGCAAGCCGCGGTTGCAGCTCCTCATCCCTTAATATGTGTGTTCTATCAAATACCAGTTCTGCTACTCGTAGAGAAATCTGGATCCTTGTGTACAAGCCTCTTACATTGTCCTATTTTTTTTTCAGCACAGTGCAACTCTAAACCTTTGGCATCTTGGTTGAACTGCACACATTTCTTCTCTTGTCGGATGTGATCTATGGCCTGTACAGAACCAAATCGTTTTCAATATAAAATATACAATACAAGACACAATAGAGACATGCTCTTATAATATGCCACGAAACCATGAACACACAAATGCTTGTGCACAAGAAACTACAGAAAATGATCACAATGCATTGAAAACTAACCACATTGCTTTTTGTGAGCTTAAATATCACAGATAACATTATCAGTAGCATGACCTTGTCAAGATCTTCAATATAGCCACTATTTATATTAATCTGATCATACTATATGAGGTCAATAATTTGGCAAGTCAATAATACACATGAATAACAATATGTCATTCCATAACAAATAAGGCCCTTGCACTCGTGTAAGTCTCATGCTGCAACAGCCGCCAAGATTCCGACGTGTTGAGATTCTGTGCGCTCGTGATGGCCGAGACGATTCCTGGGAAGGCTTTGGTACCCCACCAGTCGTCCTTGTCCGACGATGCATAAATCTCCCCAAGGAGAAAAACCATCACCGTGGTCAGTTTCAGATAACTTCGGAATTCAGACAAGTACAGTACTATGCAACAAGACTGCATCTCTGATGCTCATCATATGTTTGGACCACGGTCTCCCCGTGGGTGACTCTTGGTTGATGAAGGCTCGCTCCGCCATCGTTAATCGATCATTGATCTCTTTGACTTTCAGCATGTGTTACCTCGTGTTATGGCCCCACTTTTGTGCTTGCAACATCTGTTGTCATGAGGACATCATATAGTCCATGTGTCAAGTAATTCTTGGAGCTACTTCTACACACCACACTTAATGGTAATTTCATGAAAAAAACATGTGTACCAATCAATATGAAGCGAGTCTATTGTGGTTCTGTTTCAGTTTCCTTGATGAAACTGAATCAGGGGATTCTACAGGAGCTAGCGAGAATTGGGAAACTGAATCTATGTTGACTTCAAATTTCAATAAGACATATAGGCAACAAATCGAGCAGCTTGCTTCTTACTACCTCAATTTTGTCCATGGAACAGATGCTTTTCTGCTCATCGAACAACATGTTCTCCACGGAAACCTTGCTGACTTTAACGTAATCAGAGAGCAGCATCCTGTAGATGGCCTTGGTGGCATGGTTCATGAAAAATTGGCCCTTTGTAACATCCCAAATTTTCAATTTGGAATGTTATACATAGATCATAATTGCATTTTATGTTTTTGCATTTTTGTTCGTGGCGTTCCTCGAAATTCTAAGCAACTCAAGGACCTACTGAGAGAGTTGGGAATTTTACCGTTTTCGTATTCGAGTTCGCTCGAATATCGGTACGAGGACAGTGTGATTCTAATTATTTTTCTCTCCTAAAAATATTTCTAAATACAAAATATGAGCGGAGATAATATGACTTCTCCAAAATAAAATAAATATTGGAGGAAAAATGTTAAAATCACTTTTGGTATTTTTTTGGATTTATTTGCGGATTTATTTGCATATGAAAAATACGTGTTTTCAAAACTGCATTTAGGTCCGGGAAAAATGTTCACTTTGTCCTAAATATTATTAGAGGACGGTGAAAAATTTATTTCGGGAATTTTGGAGTCCGTTTGGTATTTCTTTCATTAGTTTTCTGCGTCGGGACTCTTTTTTTTTAAAAAAGGGAAACCGACTAGGAGTCTTATTAGCCCAGGACTCCTGGGCTTTATAAGCGCTCGCAGCCGGCCCGAAGCCCCCAGCCCACGCCGCGCCCCAAACCCTAACCCTAGCGCACCGCCGGACCCCGCCCTCGCCGCCGCCGCCGCCACCGCCGCCGTCCGCGCCGCCAGCCACCGCCGAACCCCGCCGCCCCGCCGCCGGACCTCGCCGGAGCCGCCGCCCCGCCGGAGCCGCCGATCTCGCAGGAGCCGCCGAGGTATACGCCGCCATCGGTTTTTTTTAGGAAAAACCCTAGATCTGCTTTTTTTGGTTTAGATCGGTTTGCGTCTGTTTAGTTATTTAGCGGACGTTCGTCCGTACGTTCGTTTTAACAAACGGTTTTTGTTAGTTAACCGCAGACAGCGAACGTTCGTTCATTTGCCTGTTCGTCGTTTTTCTTTATCGGGGTATTTATCCGCGGTTATTCCGATCGCGATTTCTGCCCTGATCTTGTTTTTCGTTTTTCTTTTCGCTCGAGAGTCGGAATCAGGTGATTCAAAATTCCAGATCTTCGTCTCGAAGCCCTCTTTACGTTAGATCAACTTGAACAAAGTTTTGGCTACTGTAAAATTTGACTTTAGGCCAACTAGTAATTCGGAGCTCGTTTCTTTTGCAGTTTGAGTTTTGTTGCTTCTTTCGAGTTGATTCTTTTTGCAAACCGGAGTTCTTAAATTGAACTTTCTGATTAGATCTCTTATTTGAGTTTTACCCATGCATTATTTAAGTACTTATTGTATGCTTGTTTGTTTGATTGCGATAGAGTACCCGGAGTGCGCCGCTTGCTACTTTGAGTCTCTAGGTTTTGCGGATCATCAGCAAGGCAAGTAACACTTTGATCATGCTTTCCAATTACCCAGTTTTCATTGCATTAGTCAAACCCTCACACATTGCATGAGCAGGAGTAATTAATTTGTGGGATTGGGAAGTAGACTGAGGTAGTACCTATTACCTGCATTACATTCAAACCTTTGGGAGTTACTTCTACGTTTGATGTTAGGACATGCTATGCTCGTAGACGTGGTTTGGGTTTGAGTGAGATCCATGACAGATGTGAGTTGTTAATTAATGGTTCAACTTAAGGTGGCAACTTTAATACACATCTGGGTGGATTGAGGCATCTGGGTATTCCAGGATTGCCTGTTTTTCTTTTGGACCGCCACCCAGGCTCAAAGGGATCATGAGATTTTTCATACTAGAAACTTCCGTGTGCAGCCACATGCCAATATGGGCTCTGGCATAGTTGAGTAAGTTGTGGGAAACCTTTCCATGATGGGCTAGCAGATGTAGTTGGGTTTTTTAGGTGTACCGGCCTATCTATCTGGTTAAGGGGACCTCTTCGGAAAGACTGTGTCTCGGTCATCCGTTTCTCAAACACCATGCAGTGCGAGAAACCAAACGGAGGCGATCGAGTCTTGTGGGGAAAGTGCACAAACCTCTGCAGAGTGTACAAACTGATCATGATTAGCCGTGTCCCCGGTTATGGACGTCTTGAGTATCTAGTACTTGGATTATCATGTGCATCTCAACATGTTACTTTAATTTAATTTTGTTGGGTTTGATGATTACTTTTAATTGGGGTTGAGAGGATGTCTATCTTCTCAACGATGTTTCAACTACCATGATAGTTAATTAAAATACATTCCTTTGAAGTAGGGAAAAATTGGCTTTACGCAAAAACTTAACCATAGAGCTTTCCACCAGCCATATTGCATATAGTATAGTTTTACTTTCATTGCATTCTCTTGTGTTACCTTGCCAGCATATTCCATGTGCTGACCCGTTTTTCGGGCTACAATGTTTCATGTTGCAGACTTTTCAGACGACGAGTAAGATGCCCCTTTTAGGTCGTGGTTCTATACTCAGTGATGCCGCTGGAGTTGATGGACTCACTTATCTTCCAAGCCTTCCGCTGTTATCGTGTTAGATGGCCTTCGGCCATATTATTTGTAATAAATTCATCGTTGGACTATCGATGTAATAAGTGTGTGATTGCTACTCTGTTATAAATCCTTCAAGTACTGTGCGTGTCAGCATTACTGATCCAGGGATGACACTGATACACAGAGATCAGACTGTTTGAGGTCTGGTCGCTACAAGATGGTATCAGAGCACACGCTGACTGTAGGACACGACTACTAAGACAAGCCCTAGAACACAATCCACTCTTCTCTTTTCTGACTCCTCATCTTTTCTACTCTTTAGGATGGTGGAAGCAAAGCACAAGTTCATGCAACCGGATGATGACATGCCATTTGGACGACACCTGAAGGAAGTCACAAGATATCTCAAAATTGGATTACCTAGTTTCACCGGAACCTACAATGCCACTCTACCTGAGGAGGAGCGTTGGTTGATTCAAGCTCAAGTTCCAGGAAGGACGTTCGCACCCGTCACCTCACTCATAGCATTTTCCTTTAATGCGCCTACATGGAGCCTAGGAAGGAGCATGGCAGCCCACATTGCTATGGGAAGGATTGGAGAAGTCTACCAGCAGGAGCTAAAGGACACCATCTACCAGATTTGTGGACGCCGAGATGAGAATTGGGATTTGATCAGCATTAAGAAGGGTATATCCATTGCAGCATTCATCCAGGAGTTGAACCACCACATTCGTCGCCAGGAGCACCAGATGTGTGCTAGAATGATAGATTTGAAGAAGGCCCTAAATAGGAATTTGGAGCTAGAGGAAGAACTCAAGTCTACACGCGACGGATATGGATACTCATGGGAGAAGAAGACGAGGAAGAAGAACCCAAGGAGATTCCACCGGAAGATTATATCATCATAGATGACACAGATTCGGAAGCTGAGGATAGCAAGGATGAAGACTATGAAGATGAAGCTAGAGCAGATATTATGGAATCCTCTGCCGATCAATATTTTTGGATGATCACCCTGTGACTAGTAGTTACTACCATATATTAGTTCTAGAGCACCTTTGTAATGATCGTTAGATTTGTAAGACCTTGTTTGAAATTGATTGGTGTGATATGATTGTGTGTTTGTCTCATGTGCATATGGGTAGTGATTTTCCCTTAGACCTCTTTTCTATTCTAATCTCTTCCCTCTACACCCATCAGATGCCTCCAAGACGTGAATTCGAGTTTCCCCCTGAGCTCACCCAGTTGATCCAGCAGCAGAACACCCTGATGCAACTTCTTGTCCTGAACACTCAGAACAACCAGAACAACAACAACAACAACCCTGCACCACCACCTGTGGACAACCTGACACGTTTCTTAAGGTTGCAACCACCCGTGTTTGCTAGCAGCATCGAACCAATTCTGGCCGATGACTGGCTACGAAAGATCGGAAGGGATTTGACCACCTCCAATTGCTCGAATGCTGAGAAGGTGCGATTTGCCGCACACCAGTTGTCTGGACCCCGTAGCCAATATGACTTGGGATCAATTTCAGCAAGCTTTTCGTACTGCCCATGTCTCGACTGGAGCAATGAGTATGAAGAAGCAGGAGTTTCGCAATCTGTGCCAAGGAAATCATACTGTGGCCCAGTACGTGGATGAGTTTATTACCCTATCTCGTTATGCCCCAGATGATGTGGCCACAGATGCCAAGAAGCAAGAGAGATTCATGGAAGGGCTAAATGATGAGATGAGTGTACAGTTGATGGTGGCAACTTTCAATAATTACCAGGAGTTGGTTGACCGCGCCCTAATGATTGAAATGAAGCATCAGCAGATTGAGAGCTGATACGTCCAAAACGTATCTATAATTTCTGCTTGCTCCATGCCTCTTTTGTGTGATATTGCTATGATATTTATGCACTTCCATAAATTTTGATCATATTTGGACTAACCTATTAACTCAGTGCACCACAGTGCCAGTTCCTGTTTTCTGCTGTTTTTCTATTTCAGGTTTCCCCCATATTAAAAGTGCTCTACAAATTCCGGGAAAAATACAGGAAAAATCAGCGTACCGGGAGCTTCAAGAAAAACCAAAGCAGGGACAGAGGGGAGCCTGGGGTGGCCCAGGCGGCCACCCGGCGCGGCCCCACCCCTGGCCGCGCCAGGGGGGCGCCTGGGGCCCCACCTCCGCCTCTGGTGACCCCCCTTCGCATATATATTCCTCACGTCCCGAAACACTCGAGGACGGAACCCTTTTTCGCGACCTCGCCTCTGTTCCGTCGCCGTCGCGCTTCCAAGATCGGGAGCACCAGGAGAACTCTTCCCGGCACCCTGCCGGAGGGGAGAATCACCACCGGGAGCTTCTCCACCACCATGGACGCTTCCCGGATGAGTCGTGAGTAGTCCACCATGGACCATGGGTCCATGATCCGTAGCTATGTGATGTTCTCCTCCCCTCTTTGTTCTTCATGGTTTAGACCTCGTGAGCTGCCCTACATGATCGAGGCACATATGTAATCTTTATGCTGTTGCTCTGCTGAGTTTGCTGGGATCCGATGGATTATGAGATTATGTTCAGATTGTGTGTGAGTAATATATTTGATTCACCTCTTTTATATTTATGTTCTTGAGTAATTCTTGCATGTTCTCCGTTGCTGTTTATTGCTTTGGCCGAGTAGTAGGTAGTAACTCCAAGAGGGAACGTTATGCTTGATTGTGGGTTCATGCCCCTTGATGACTAGCTTGAGTGACAGAAACATGAGTCTAGGGGATGTGCTGTTGCCACAAGGGGGAAAACAACGGTGCTTGTACTTGCGGGTGCAAGGATTGTTTACTTTACGCAAAGTTCTTTTAATGCAGTTGTCTGTTGTTTTGAGTCTACACTTTGGGTGGGATTCGCAACTTAATACCAGCGAGATGTTCTGGATAGATATCTCAAGGTGGATGATTAGTAGTAGATGCAGATGGATTTCGGTCTACTTGCCTTGGCGTATCGCCCATGCTTTTGAGCCTCTACCTTTCTTTACAGCATAGTTAGCATTGGTTTGCGCACATAATCCTGTCAATTGCCCAGGTGTAATTTGTTTACCTCGCTTTGCTGTTTTATCGTTTTTTGGGAGAAAGACATCACTAGTGAACATCATGGGACCCCGGTCCATATTACCACCATTGATCACACCCGCTATTTACTTCCTGTCTTTATTTCCTAGTTGCAGTCATACCTATCATTATTATCTCTTGTGTTTGATCCTTTGTAAACGACAAGTCCGGAGGGATTGACAACCTCTCTGTACTCGTTGGGAGCAAAGTTATTTGTATCTGTGTGCAGGTCCTGTCAACCGCTAAGTTTCTGGCGCCGTTGACACCTTCTTGTCGACCCTCAGGAGTCTCACGGGATTCGATCCTTGGTACCTTTGCCAAAGGAAACTTGCTGCTACGCTACATCTCAAACCTTCCACTTGGGGTAACCAACGAGGGGCGAGAAGCCATCAAGCAAAGTTTCTGGCGCCGTTGCCGGGGACTCCACTCTTCAAGATAGGGGAGTTGCACGCTATCTTTTATCTTTGCTTTTTAGTCTTGTTAGTTTACCTTTCAGTTTTTGCTTTACTGTCCCTTACCAAAAATCACAAAAATAGTTATCTTGCTTGCTGCTGCTATGGGTTCCACCGAGAACACCAAGTTGTGTGACTTCACTAGTCATAACAACAATGACTTTATCTGCACGCCTATTACTACACCTGCCACTTCAGCACCCTCTTATGAGATTAAACCTGCTTTACTGAACCTAGTTATGAAAGATCAATTCTCCGGTGCTGGAGATGATGCTGCTTTGCACTTAAATAATTTTGTTGAGCTCTGTGATATGCAAAAGTACCAAGAAATAGATGGTGATATTGTTAAGCTTAAGCTTTTTCCTTTCTCCTTGAGAGGAGGAGCTAAAATCTGGTTTCAATCCTTGCCTAGGAATAGTATAGATTCTTGGGACAAGTGCAAGGATGCCTTTATTGGGAAGTACTATCCCCCTGCTAAAATTATCCAACTAAGGAGTAACATAATGAATTTTAAACAATTAGATAATGAACACGTTGCCCAAGCTTGGGAACGCATGAAATCTCTTGTCAAGAACTGCCCTACTCATGGTTTGACTACTTGGATGGTTATCCAAACTTTTTATGCAGGCTTGAACTTTACCTCGCGGAACTTGTTGGATTCGGCCGCGGGAGGAACCTTTATGTCAACTACACTTGGTGCTGCCATGAAGCTTCTCGACGAGATGATGACCAATTATTCTCAATGGCACACCGTACGCGCTCCAACAGGTAGGAAGGTAAACTCTGTCGAGGAGATTTCCTCCCTAAATGAAAAAGTTGACTTGATCATGTCTCTACTTTCCAAGAAATCTTCTATTGATCCTCATGATGTTCCTTTAAATTCTTTGATTGCTCAAGATCAAGTAGATGTGAACTTTATCTCTAGAAACAATTTCAATAACAATGCTTATAGGAGTAATTTTGGTAGCAACCCTAGACAGTTCCCCTCTAATTCCTATGGGAACAACAATGCTTATCCTAGCACCAAGAACTCCACCCCTAGAGATAGAGACATGCCTAGCTATGAGAAACTTCTAGAAATAGAGAAGGCCACTAAGAACTACATGCACACCCAATATGAACAAAACAATACCTTCTCGAGGCAATTAGATGAGCATACCGCTATCTTGCAAGACATTGGTAGACAACTGGAGAGCCTAAATATTGAGATTTCTAACCTCCAGACTAGGCTCACCATCACTGAGACCCAAGTTTCCAATATGTCCCACACACAAGCCACTTTGATAAACCAAATGGCAGCTAAACCTGAAGTGGTTGCACCCCTGAAGGAGGAAGAAGATAGAATTAAGAGCCTTCCTACCCACCACACTGCTGCTACTATCCAAGTTGTTGAGGATATCCAAACTCTTAGCACCCAATGCACTCCTAGTCCCATTGGACCTATTAATGGTGATGCTATGACCTCAACCGTAGAAACTCCTATGACCATAGAAGCTACCAAACAAGTGAGCCTAAAGGACACCACTACCACTTTAATTGATAGTAGTGACCTTGATTTTGATAATTGCACCCTTTCTGAAGTTATTGGTTTTCTTCACAAGATGTCTAGAGATCCCCACACTAGCACACTTAATCTTGCCTTCACGGAGCATATCACTAATGCTCTTATCAAAGCTAGGGAGGAGAAGCTTAGGGTAGAAGCCTCCATACCTAGAAAGCTAGAAGATGGTTGGGATCCTATGATTAAAATTAAGTTGAATAACTTCTCTTGCTATGCTTTATGTGATGTTGGAGCTAGTACCTCCGTTATGCCCAAAAGAATGTATGATATGCTTAAATTGAAATCTTTTGATCCTTGTTCTTTTGGTGTTCGTCTTATTGATTCTTCCGTAAAGAAACCTTTGGGGAAGATCGGCGATGTTCTTATCATTGTCAATGACAATTATGTTCCCGTTGATTTTACTATTATGGATATTGACTGTGAACCTTCATGTCCAATTATTTTGGGACGTCCTTTTCTTCGCACCGTTGGTGCTATCATTGACATGAAAGAGGGGAATATAAAATTCCAATTCCCTCTCAAGAAAGGAATGGAACACTTCCCTAGAAAGAAGATTAAGTTGCCTTTTGAGTCCGTTATACGGGCTAGCTATTCTTTTACTCTTGATAAAACTTGATCCTCTCTTTTTGCATCATGCCTAGCTTAAAGGCATAAAAGAAAGCGCTTTTGGGAGGCAGCCCACAACGAATTAGGTTTTATTTTTTCTTTTGTTGTGTCTTGATGTTTGTTACTACAGTAGCATCATCATTGTATCTTTTCTTTTCAGCTTTGTGCCAAGTTTAGCCTCCGATTGCAAGAAAGTTCAAAAGTTGTGACGTGCTGTCCAGAAAACAGATTCTGTCCTTGGACAAAAAAATTCGTATAAAATCACCAGATAATCTTTTTGATCTGAATTTTTTTGACGGCGTCCTCTATACAATTGGCTTTCGGGCGTATGTTCTGAGTTTTTTGATTTGAGTGGCAGAAGTGCCCCGAAAAAATTATTTACTACCTGCTGGTCTGTTTTTCACAGATTCTGTCATGTTTTGCCTTTTCTTCGTTTTGCAAACCTTGAGCTTGATTTTTCTTGGCAAAAACCTTTTGGCAATCTTGAGAAACAGTAGCTCTTCAAGATTATCCTTATTTCCAGTAGGGAAAAGTTATTTTATTATGGGTACTAACCTCGCTAATCAGATTATGATGAGTTATGTATGAAGGAATTTTTCAAGTGTGCAAGGGAAGATGATAAAAGAAGATTCAGGAGGGTCAAACGCTCAAGCTTGGGGATGCCCCCGTGCACCCCCAAGAAATAGTCAAGAAGACTCAAGCGTCTAAGCTTGGGGATGCCCCCATGCATCCCCTTCACCATCAACAATTATCAGTTCGTCTTTCGTTCCACTATAATTATCACTTTATGTGTTATGTGCTATGCTTGGAGCGTCTCGCTCTTAGTTTCCTTTTTAGTTTTCTTTAGCTTTGCTTGCTGTTCATAACAAGTTAGAACCCAGCTTTCTTTGTGTGGGAGAGAAACACGCTCCACTTCAACCTAGAACACAACATAGGATTTTCATGCTTATCTTTGTTGTGTGTGTTCTTTGTCTTTCCATAGCTGCTGTCATGTTTAGCTCTTAGTTTTCATGCTTTTCTTTTTAAAGAGCTTTTGTTTAGTTGGTTGCTGAACTCTCTTGAGTTTTCATGTTTATCTTGTTAAGAGAGTTTTTGCCAGTTGCACTGAGTTGTGTGTCTTAACTTAAAGTAGGTAACTGAGGTTGCTATTTAATTTTAGTAGTAACTTGCAATAGTTTTGAGGTATTGCCATGAGTAATGTCTGAACTTTTGGTGTCAAGAGCTTTAGCCTATTAGTGATAGATGTCGTATTTTGGGCAATCCGTGTTTATTTTCGAAAACCTACAAAATAGTTGAGAACTTTAGCTACTAAATGGATCACTAATCTTTGGAGGGATCGAATATTAGAGTACACTCACGTACCATGAGTCGAGGATGCGCAAGGATAACCAAACCCCCATACACTCCTCCTCGGCGTACTTGTCTCTTTGTGAACCTCCTAATTAGATTGAGAGTTACCGATAATAAGTGCATGAGTTCTTCGGACTAATGTGAGTATTCAAAAGTTGACACTTCCACCTAGCCATATTTTTCTAGCCTCTTCGGTACCGTGCATTGCCCTTTCTCACCTCGAGAGTTGGCGCATACTTCGCCGGTGCATCCAAATCCTTGGCACGATACGCTCTGTCATCATAAGCCTCATTATATCCTTCCTCAAAACAGCCACCATACCTACCTATCAAGGCATTTCCATAGCCTTTCCGAGATACATTGCCATGCAACATCCATCTTCTCATGACTTGATCTTCATGTCATACATGATTTTTGCTTGATCGATGAGCCGCATGCTAGTTGGGCCTTGCCCTAATCATTGCTACATGACGCGCCAGTATCATTGCATATCCTGCTACACTGGCAGAGGCATACATTTGCATACATCATGATAGTTTTATTTTCTTTATGTTGAGTACTTTTGTAAAGTGTGAAAGATCTTCTATACTTCTTGTAATAAATAGAGTGTTGCCCCTAAAGTGAGGAAAAGATCCCAAAGAGGACAAAATCAAAAGATCCCAAAGAGGACAAATGAGAATTAAATAGAAAGAGCCATTGAGGCCACAAAAAAATAGGAAAAAATAGAAAAAAAAGAGAAAAAGAAATAAAAAGAGAGAAGGGGGCACACTACTATTCCTTTTGAGAGATCCACACTCGTACTCCATCTTATACCTTGTACTCCATAGAGATTATCATTCATGCATATAGCTATGTGGGGACCTTCACACTATAGAACTTGACTTGTATATTCCAATGATGAGCCTCCTCAAAAGAGCTCTAGGTCTTCTTGAGCAAGCAAGTTGGATGCACCCCCACTAGTTCCATTGGAGAGCTTACCTTAGCTCATAAGTGCATCCGTTGCATGGCAATCCCTACTCCTCGCATCATATCTATCATTTGGCTTTCTCTCGCCTATGATTGTCCTCATTGATGTGAGCCTTTCACACCTTTTTTGTCTTCCCCCTCTATCATTTTTCTCTCTTTGCCATCCTAAGTGTTAACTTTCTTGCTTACGCTCATCCATTGCATGAGTGCTCAATAGATCGAAAGGGAGTGGATCATTTTGGCTTGTACCTGGCTGACGGTCTGGGGATGAGTCAAGATAAGATTCCAAAGAAGACCAAGTGTGAAACTTTAGTAGATTAAGTTCTCAACAATATAAAAACTATGTTTTACTCTCTCATATATCCCTATCCCCTTTCTTGCACGCAAACACCATTTGGAGGCATTCGAGTCACGGACAGCGAGAGCTCTTGCACCTTTATGTTCTTATGTTGCTTGTTACAATGCTAATATAGACTCTTGCTTGTTATGACTTGAATTGAATTACATGCCTTGATTGCTTTACTTAAAAGTTCTTATATGGTTGGTAGCACGTCACCACAGAAATTATGCTTGTTATCATTTACCTACTCGAGGACGAGCAGGAATTAATCTTGGGGATGTTGATACGTCCAAAACGTATCTATAATTTCTGCTTGCTCCATGCCTCTTTTGTGTGATATTGCTATGATATTTATGCACTTCCATACACTTTTGATCATATTTGGACTAACCTATTAACTCAGTGCACCACAGTGCCAGTTCCTGTTTTCTGCTGTTTTTTTATTTCAGGTTTCCCCCATATTAAAAGTGCTCTAAAAATTCCGGGAAAAATACAGGAAAAATCAGCGTACCGGGAGCTTCAAGAAAAACCAAAGCAGGGCCAGAGGGGAGCCTGGGGTGGCCCAGGCGGCCACCCGGCGCGGCCCCACCCCTGGTCGCGCCAAGGGGGCGCCTGGGGCCCCACCTCCGCCTCTGGTGACCCCCCTTCGCATATATATTCCTCGCGTCCCGAAACCCTCGAGGACGGAACCCTTTTTCGCGATCTCGCCTCTGTTCCGCCGCCGCCGCGCTTCCAAGATCGGGAGCACTAGGAGAACTCTTCCCGGCACCCTGCCGGAGGGGAGAATCACCACCGGGAGCTTCTCCACCACCATGGACGCTTCCCGGATGAGTCGTGAGTAGTCCACCTTTGACCATGGGTCCATGATCGGTAGCTATGTGATGTTCTCCTTCCCTCTTTGTTCTTCATGGTTTAGACCTCGTGAGCTGCCCTACATGATCGAGGCACATATGTAATCTTTATGCTGTTGCTCTGCTGAGTTTGCTGGGATCCGATGGATTATGAGATTATGTTCAGATTGTGTGTGAGTAATATATTTGATTCACCTCTTTTATATTTATGTTCTTGAGTAATTCTTGCATGTTCTCCGTTGCTGTTTATTGCTTTGGCCGAGTAGTAGGTAGTAACTCCAAGAGGGAACGTTATGCTTGATTGTGGGTTCATGCCCCTTGATGACTAGCTTGAGTGACAGAAACATGAGTCTAGGGGATGTGCTGTTTCCACAAGGGGGAAAACAACGGTGCTTGTACTTGCGGGTGCAAGGATTGTTTACTTTACGCAAAGTTCTTTTAATGCAGTTGTCTGTTGTTTTGAGTCTACACTTTGGGTGGGATTCGCAACTTAATACCAGCGAGATGTTCTGGATAGATATCTCAAGGTGGATGATTAGTAGTAGATGCAGATGGATTTCGGTCTACTTGCCTTGGCGTACCGCCCATGCTTTTGAGCCTCTACCTTTCTTTACAGCATAGTTAGCATTGGTTTGCGCACATAATCCTGTCAATTGCCCAGCTGTAATTTGTTTACCTCGCTTTGCTGTTTTATCGTCTTTTGGGAGAGAGACATCACTAGTAAACATCATGGGACCCCGGTCCATATTACCACCATTGATCACACCCGCTATTTACTTCCTGTCTTTATTTCCTAGTTGCAGTCATACCTATCATTATTATCTCTTGTGTTTGATCCTTTGTAAACGACAAGGCCGGAGGGATTGACAACCTCTCTGTACTCGTTGGGAGCAAAGTTATTTGTATCTGTGTGCAGGTCCTTTCAACCGCTAAGTTTCTGGCGCCGTTGACACCTTCTTGTCGACCCTCAGGAGTCTCACGAGATTCGATCCTTGGTACCTTTGCCAAGGGTAACTTGCTGCTACGCTACATCTCAAACCTTCCACTTGGGGTAACCAACAAGGGGCGAGAAGCCATCAAGAGCCTCAAGAGGAAGTATGGGCAAGGAAAGTATAACTCTGGAGCTCAGCAGAAGCCTCGGTTTACCCCTAAAGCAGTAGGACAGTTTCAACATACCCATGGAGGAAGTAGCTCACACAACCACAATGGCACAAAGAATCGCAATGGTAATGGGAATGGGAATGGAGCCAATGGAAACCAGAACCGCCCTGCACCGTCCACACCCACCAAGAGGGATTTTAGCCACGTCACTTGTTACAAGTGCGGGAAGAATGGACATTATGCCAATGAATGCCCAGAAGTTAAGAATGGGAACGGCAATGGAAGCGCTGGGAAGAAGCCCAACCCGTTCAATAAAGGACAAGTGAACCACGTGACCGTGGAGGAGGTAGAAGAGCAGCCAGATGTTGTTGTCGGTAAGTTTTTGGTTAAGACATTTACCGCAATAGTTCTTTTTGATACTGGTGCATCGCATTCATATATTTCAAGGGGATTCGTAAATAGACATAGGATGTCCACCCGAGTTCTTAAGACCCCCATGTTAGTAAGTTCACCTGGAGCAGATTATATGGCACATCAAGGATGTTTTCAGACGCCATTGATTATAGGACGCCATACATTCCCCTCTGACCTAATAGTTTTGGAGTCACAAGGATTGGATGTGATATTAGGTATGGATTGGCTATCGAAGTATGGAGGTAACATTGACTATGCCAGTAAGTCTATTTTGCTCACCACCCCGGAGGGAAAAAGGATTAAGTATGTATCTAGGCATTCGCCAACAAGGACTCAAGTACATTCTCTCACGGGAGTTATTTAGGAGGAAGTGCCAGTAGTGAAGGATTATCCAGATGTGTTTCCAGAGGAGTTACCTGGCATGCCACCGGATAGAGATATAGAGTTTTTGATTGAGCTTTTGCCAGGCACCGGGCCAATTTCTAAGAGACCATATAGGATGCCCGCAAAGGATTTGGAGGAAATTAAGAAGCAGATTAAGGAGTTACTGGATAAAGGATTCATACGCCCAAGTTCTTCGCCTTGGGGTTCGCCAGTACTTCTAGTGGAGAAGAAGGATGGATCGTTAAGAATGGTTGTTGATTAGCGTGGATTGAATGAAGTAACGATCAAGAACAAGTACCCATTGCCAATGATCAACGATCTGTTCGATAGATTGCAAGGAGCTAAGGTATTTTCTAAGATCGATCTGCGATCAGGGTACCATCAATTGAAGATCCGAGAGCAAGATATACCTAAGACGGCCTTTACCACTAGGTATGGGTTGTATGAGTATACCGTTATGTCGTTTGGTCTGACAAACGCACCGGAATACTTTATGAACTTGATGAACAAAGTGTTTATGGAGTATTTGGATAAGTTCGTCGTAGTGTTCATAGATGATATTTTGATCTTCTCGAAGGATGAAGAGGAGCATGAAGACCATTTGCGTTTGGTATTGGAGAAGCTCAGAGAACATCAGCTGTATGCCAAGTTTAGCAAATGTGAGTTTTGGTTGAAGGAAGTCGGATTCCTCGGACATGTTATATCCGGAGAAGGAATAGCAGTAGATCCCGCCAAGGTGGACACTGTGACCAATTGGGAAGCACCGACGACCGTTGGAGAGATCCGGAGTTTTCTTGGACTCGCATGATACTACCGGAGATTTATCGAGAATTTCTCGAAGATTGCAAAGCCAATGACGGAGTTGTTGAAGAAGGACACCAAGTTCAGTTGGACCGAAGATGTGAGACTAGTTTCCAGGAGTTGAAGAAAAGGTTGGTATCATCCCCTGTGTTGATTCTGCCAGATCAACATAAGGATTATGAGGTGTACTGCGACGCTTCACGTCGCGGACTTGGAGCAGTTCTTATGCAGGAAGGAAGAGTTGTTTCGTATGCTTCACGACAACTGAAACCCCATGAGATGAACTATGCCACCCACGATTTGGAGTTAGCAGCCGTAGTGCATGCATTGAAGACGTGGAGACATTTTCTTATTGGAAACCATTGTGAAGTATATACGGATCATAAGAGTTTGAAGTATATATTCACTCAGAAGGAGTTGAATCTTAGGCAAAGGAGATGGCTGGAACTCATTAAGGATTATGACATGAGATTACATTATCACCCCGGAAAGGCTAACGTAGTAGCTGATGCGCTAAGCCGTAAGAGCCATGTCAATACCCTACTGATGGAGGATTTTCCAAAGGAGTTAGCCGAGGACCTACGAGAACTACGTATGGAGATAGTTCCGAGAGGCTATGTAGCAACATTAGAAATCCAGTCTACCCTGATGGATAAAATCAGAGAAGCTCAGAAAGCTGACAAGGAGGTTGTTGCTATAAAGGAGAGGATAAGCGAAGGAAAAGCTAAAGGATTTCGTGAGGATGAACACGACACCCTATGGTTTGAGGATCGAATCTATGTGCCCAATGACCCGGAGATTAGAAAGTTGATTTTACAGGAGGCCCATGATTCACCATATTCGATTCACCCAGGAAATACTAAGATGTACTTGGATTTGAAGGATATTTTCTGGTGGACCGGTATGAAAAAGGATATCGCGGAGTATGTAGCAATTTGTGATGTATGCCAGAGAGTGAAGGCAGAACATCAGAAGCCAGCAGGATTGTTACAACCTATGCCAATACCCGAATGGAAGTGGGAGAAGCTTGGCATGGATTTTATCACCGGATTGCCCAGGACCAAAGCAGGATATGATTCAATCTGGGTAGTAGTAGACCGATTGACGAAGGTAGCCCACTTTATTCCTGTGAAAACCACATATACCAGTGCAAAGTTGGCTAAGATATACATGACCAGAATTGTATGTCTGCATGTAGTTCCGAGGAGCATCGTATCAGATAGAGGAATCCAGTTTACCTCAAAGTTCTGGAATCAGTTACATGAAACTTTGGGTACCAGGCTAGAGTTTAGCACAGCATTTCATCCGCAGACAGATGGACAGACTGAAAGAGTCAATTAGATTTTGGAGGATATGCTGAGAGCCTGTGCATTAGATTATGGATCTAGTTGGGATGAAAACCTGCCTTACGCAGAGTTCTCATACAACAACAGTTATCAGGCCAATTTGAAGATGGCACCGTTCGAGGCATTGTATGGAAGGAGATGCCGAACACCGTTGTCGTGGGATGAAGTTGGAGACCGACAGTTGTTTGGACCAGACTTAATTAAAGAGTCTGAGGAGAAAGTGAAGTTAATCCGAGATAGACCGAAGGTAGCTCAGTATAGGCAGAAGAGTTATGCCAACTCGAAGCGTAAGGAGATAACCTATGAGATCCGAGATAGAGCGTACCTGAGAGTATCGCCTCTACGAGGAGTTAAACGTTTCGGAGTTAAAGGGAAGTTAGCCCCGAGATTTGTGGGACCTTACCGTGTTTTGGAGCGCATGGGAGAGGTTGCCTATAAGTTGGTATTGCCAGAAAGATTATCAGGAGTGCACGACGTGTTTCACGTTTCGCAGCTGAAGAAGTGCCACGCGGAGATGGCCGATATACCGCTTAGAGACACAGTACCCCTGGAAGCAATTCAGTTGGGCAGTGACCTAACCTACGAGGAGAAGCCCGTTAAGATTCTCGAATTTTCGAGCAGAGTTACTCGCAGCAAGGTTATCAAGTTTTGAAAGTTCAGTGGAGTCACCACACAGAGGAAGAAGCCACCTGGGAGCGAGAAGATGATCTACGCACGGACCACCCACACCTGTTCTCTAGCCAAGTCGAATCTCGAGGGCGAGACTCATTCTAAGGGGGGTAGGTTTGTAACATCCCAAATTTTCAATTTGGAATGTCATACATAGATCATAATTGCATTTTATGTTTTTGCATTTTTGTTCGTGGCGTTCCACGAAATTCTAAGCAACTCAAGGACCTACGGAGAGAGTTGAGAATTTTACCGTTTTCGTATTCGAGTTCGCTCGAATACCGGTACGAGGACAATGTAATTCTAATTATTTTTCTCTCCTAAAAATATTTCTAAATACAAAATATGAGCGGAGATAATATGACTTCTCCAAAATAACAGAAATATTGGAGGAAAAATGTTAAAATCACTTTTGGTATTTTTCTGGATTTATTTGCGGATTTATTTGCATAGGAAAAATACGCGTTTTCAAAACTGCATTTAGGTCCGGGAAAAATGTTCACTTTGTCCTAAATATTATTAGAGGACGGTGAAAAATTTATTTCGGGAATTTTGGAGTCCGTTTGGTATTTCTTTCGTTAGTTTTTCTGCGCCGGGACTCTTTAAAAAAAGGGGGAAACCGACTAGGAGTCTTATCAGCCCAGGACTCCTGGGCTTTATAAGCGCTCGCAACTGGCCCGAAGCCCCCAGCCCGCGCCGCGCCCCAAACCCTAACCCTAGCGCGCCGCCGGACCCCGCCCCCGCCCCCGCCGCCGCTGCCGCCCGCGCTGCCAGCCACCCCCGCCCGCGCCGCCGGACCTCATCGGAGCCGCCGCCCCGCCAGAGCCGCCAATCTCGCCGGAGCCGCCGAGGTATACGCCGCCATCGGTTTTTTTTAGGAAAAACCCTAGATCTGTTTTTTT
>LR738713.1:407104329-407186299 GCA_902687465.1 Secale cereale
CGCCGGACCCCGCCCCCGCCCCCGCCGCCGCTGCCGCCCGCGCTGCCAGCCACCCCCGCCCGCGCCGCCGGACCTCATCGGAGCCGCCGCCCCGCCAGAGCCGCCAATCTCGCCGGAGCCGCCGAGGTATACGCCGCCATCGGTTTTTTTTAGGAAAAACCCTAGATCTGTTTTTTTTTTTGGTTTAGATCGGTTTTCGTCGGTTTAGTTATTTAGCGGATGTTCGTCCGTACGTTCGTTTTAACGAACGGTTTTCCTTAGTTAACCGCAGACAGCGAACGTTCGTTTGTTAGCCTGTTCGTCGTTTTTCTTTTTCGGGGTATTTATCTGCGGTTATTCCGATCGCGATTTCTGCCCTGATCTTGTTTTTCGTTTCTCTTTTCGCTCGAGAGTCGGAATCAGGTGATTCAAAATCCCAGATCTTCGTCTTGAAGCCCTCTTTACGTTAGATCAACTTGAAAAAAGTTTTGGCTACTATAAAATTTGACTTTAGGCCAACTAGTAATTCAAAGCTCGTTTCTTTTACAGTTTGAGTTTCGTTGCTTCTTTCGAGTTGATTCTTTTTGCAAACCAGAGTTCTTAAGTTGAACTTTCTGGTTAGATCTCTTATTTGAGTTTTACCCGTGCATTATTTAAGTACTTATTGTATGCTTGTTTGTTTGATTGTGATAGAGTACCCGGAGTGCGCCGCTTGCTGAGTCTCTAGGTTTTGCGGGTCATTAGCAAGGCAAGTAACACTTTGATCATGCTTTCCAATTACCCAGTTTTCATTGCATTAGTCAAACCCTCACACATTGCATGAGCAGGAGTAATTAATTTGTGGGATTGGGAAGTAGACTGAGGTAGTACCTATTACCTGCATTACATTCAAACCTTTGGGAGTTACTTCTACGTTTGCTGTTAGGACATGCTATGCTCGTAGACGTGGTTTGGGTTTGAGTGAAATCCATGACAGATGTGAGTTGTTAATTAATGGTTCAACTTAAGGTGGCAACTTTAATACACATCTGGGTGGATTGAGGCATCTGGGTATTCCAGGATTGCCTGTTTTTCTTTTGGACCGCCACCCAGGCTCAAAGGGATCATGAGATTTTTCATACTAGAAACTTCCGTGTGCAGCCACATGCCAATATGGGCTCTGGCATAGTTGAGTAAGTTGTGGGAAACCTTTCCATGATGGGCTAGCAGATGTAGTTGGGTTTTGTAGGTGTACCGGCCTATCTATCTGATTAAGGGGACCTCTTCGAAAAGACTGTGTCTCGGTCATCCGTTTCTCAAACACCATGCAGTGCGAGAAACCAAACGGAGGCGATCGAGTCTTGTGGGGAAAGTGCACAAACCTCTGCAGAGTGTACAAACTGATCATGATTAGCCGTGTCCCCGGTTATGGACGTCTTGAGTATCTAGTACTTGGATTATCATGTGCATCTCAACATGTTACTTTAATTTAATTTTGTTGGGTTTAATGATTACTTTTAATTGGGGTTGAGAGGATGTCTATCTTCTCAACGATGTTTCAACTACCATGATAGTTAATTAAAATACATTCCTTTGAAGTAGGGAAAAATTGGCTTTACGCAAAAACTTAACCATAGAGCTTTCCACCAGCCATATTGCATATAGTATAGTTTTACTTTCATTGCATTCTCTTGTGTTACCTTGCCAGCATATTCCATGTGCTGACCCGTTTTTCGGGCTGCGACATTTCATGTTGCAGACTTTTCAGACGACGAGTAAGATGCCCCTTTTTAGGTCGTGGTTCTATACTCAGTGATGCCGCTGGAGTTGATGGACTCACTTATGTTCCAAGCCTTCAGCTGTTATCGTGTTAGATGGCCTTCGGCCATATTATTTGTAATAAATTCATCGTTGGACTATCGTTGTAATAAGTGTGTGATTGCTACTCTATTATAAATCCTTCAAGTAATGTGCGTGTCAGCATTACTGATCCAGGGATGACACTGATGCATAGAGATCAGACTGTTTGAGGTCTGGTCGCTACACCCTTGAACATGGTCTGCAAAGCAGAGCAAATTAAGAAATCAGTCAATCAGCATAACATGAGTGTAGCCGCACTTGCAATCTAAATCAGCACGATGGACATGGGGAGAAAAAAAGGTGGGGATCGAGATCGAGAGAGAGAGAGAGAGAGAGAGAGAGAGAGTCGACGGTGGCGGGGTCGATCTCGTCGCAGCCATGCCGGAGTAGGTCGGGTGGATGCCGCAATCGAACTGGAGCAAGCACGAGCAAGGAGTCAGTCAGATTCCCCGAACAAGCTGGAGCAAAGCTATGATTTATTCTGAAGTGAATGAAGTTTGTTTCTAAAACCGAAAAAGTATTTATGATCTTAAAAATATAACAAATAAACCATGCGGTGGATATTTTCTCTATTCAGAAGGTATATAAATTATGGTACTTTTGTTGCACTGCCCATTAAAGTCGCAGCTTACGTTAAGCATCTATCACAGTTATAGTAGCACCATGGTTACCAATTTTGAGCTATTTCCAAAGAGGATACAACAATAAGAAGCCAAAAGTGTGAACCAATAATTTTTCAGCATGTACACCATGAGCTTTCAGCATTATAGCAGTGCAGAGATATGAACCTTCTCAGGCTGAGGTGCATCAATATTTATATGGCTTCTGTCCAGCACTCATGGTGCCAAGATAGAAATACAACTATATGGTACACTGATTTGAGTGCCCATCAATGGCAAGGGATACGATGTGTTGTGTCTTAGTGATTATATATTTGAAATCTCAGTGACCACCTCATATTCTCTAGTAATGCCAATCTTTGATCTCTAACAGAACATATATCAGCTTTATCCTCGGGATAACTAAACAAAGTACAATGGACAATGGTTACCCAATTAAATCCCTTCATATGTAAACACCGAACAGAAAATTCTCAGGTAGCTCCAACTTGCCAAACCAACCTGAAAGAACTGCGATTTATGCACCTAAGTGATGATGATATTGCCATGTAAGAGCATAATGGTCATACTATACTTGTTGCCAACTACAACTATCATGAGTTTGGCACTCACCTCATAGATATGGTCATGAGTCAGTCTTTCGAGTAAGGCCATAGTGTAGAAACCACACTTTGATGGTTCTGATACCTTTCATTTCTTTTAACATCATCCTGCAAATAGTAACAATTAAGGAGTGAAGGCCAAAATATTGAACACTACTTATGGGAAATAAATCATAACAAATGACTCACTTGGAGTTGCAAAGATAATCCAGAGCTTTGCATATCTAATCTTTGCAACAAAACCAACTTCAGTAGCACTATATATTATGCAACACAAGTAGGAGTAACACACTTCTCTACAGAATTCTTACAAGCAGGCTTATAATTGAGAGAATCAGAATTGAACGGCTAAAGGACATGGGGTGTGAATTTTTACCTGCAACTGCTTGAAAGATACAATTTTCCTGAATTCCTGGGTGTTGTAGGACGAGTAGTAGACGAATGTGGCGTAAGTGCTACCTGAGCACATGTCCTAAAAGATGGAATGGCGTGACTCGTTGCAGAAGTCCCAGTCGATCTCGTACCGCAGCCGCCTGTGTAAGGGCCGTCGTCAGCGCGGGCAGACCGCGCCGTCATTGCACGCGTCCTGGACGAGGTCTTGTGGGAGGAAGAGCGAATCCACGAGGGCCCGCACATAGCAGAAGGGCTTGGCAAGGAGGTGTGCGGGAGAAGACCTGGCCGGGCAATGCGTGTTGATGTTTCCGCCTCCTCGCTGGTGACGTCGTTGTCGTCGGCGATCACGGGGGACAACGTCTCACCTTACCGACCACCAAAAACCAAACATAATGCTCACCTAGAATATAATCAAACATAGATTAGAGAGACAGGTGGTGGGAGAACCAAAAACAAATGTGAGGGCAAAAGAGAGGGAGAGGGCTCACCTAGCCTTCCAAATCATCGTCTCATTGTACCTGTGTGCCAACCTTCCCCACATCCAGGAACTACGAGATCAACACGCCTTGCCGCGGCCCGCAGGGAGGAGCATCACCGATGAAAGATGGCAGGGTTGTTGCCACCTTGCCATCGGTGTCGTAGGGAGGAGCAGCACCGTAGCTTGCTACGAGGATATGCCAGAAGACCCGAGGGAGAAGCGGACATTCCATCGGTGGCCAGCGTGGGAGGAGAGATGGGGCGGCGGGTCGGCGACGGCGGCGGCGCCAACCCTAGACGGGGAGTGGGGAAACAAAACGAGAGATGTTGCGTGTGAGAGAGGCCCAGCCAAACCCATGTGTTTTTCTTTCTCCCCCTCATAGTTGCACAGTAAAAAAAAGATTGATGACGTGGGTGTGGCGAGCGCCCAACCCCTCCTGCCCACGTGGCTATCGCGAGACACCGCGCTTGATGTGTAGCTTAATGTTTTTAATAGCTCTAGTGCATCCGTTGCATGGCAATCCCTACTCACTCACATTGATATATATTGATGGGCATCTCCATAGCCCATTGATACGCCTAGTTGATATGAGACCATCTTCCTCCTTTTTTTCTTCTCCACAACCACCACTCTATTCCACCTATAGTGATATATCCATGGCTCACGCTCATGTATTGCGTGAAAGTTGAAAAAGTTTGAAGAAATTAAAGTATGAAACAATTGCTTGGCTGAAACCGGGGTTGTGCATGATTTGGGTGTTTTGTGTGACGAAGATGGAGCATAGCCAAACTATATGATTTTGTAGGGATAACTTTCTTTGGCCATGTTATTTTGAGAAGACATAATTGCTTTGTTAGTATGCTTGAAGTATTATTATTCTTATGTCAATATTAAACTTTTGTATTAATCTTTCTGATCTGAACATTCATGCTACAATAAAGAGAATTACATTGAAAATTATGTTAGTTAGCATTCCACATCAAAAATTCTATTTTTATCATTTACCTACTCGAGGACGAGCAGGAATTAACCTTGGGGATGCTTGATACGTGTCCAACGTATTTATAATTTTTGATTGTTCCATGCTATTATATTATCTGTTTTGGATGTTTAATGGGCTTTAATTTGCACTTTTATATTATTTTTGGGACTAACCTATTAACCTAGAGCCCAGTGCCAGTTTATGTTTTTCCTTGTTTTTGAATTTCGTAGAAAAGGAATACCAAACGGAGTCCAATTGACCTGAAATTTCACGGAGATTGTTTTTGGACCAGAAGAAGACCACGAAGTACCGGAGATGGACCAGAAGAGTCCTGAGGCCACCACGAGGGTGGGGGCGCACCCTACCCCCCTGGGCGTGCCCCCCTATCTCGTGGCCGCCTCGGGGACCACCCTGACTTGTTCCCGACTCCAACACCTCTTATATATACCCAAACTCTCAGAACATAACCTAGATTGGGAGTTCCGCCGCCGCAAGCCTCTGTAGCCACCAAAAACCAATCGGGACCCTGTTCCGGCACCCTGCCGGAGGGGTGATCCATCACCGGTGGCCATCTTCATCATCCCGACGCTCTCCATGACAAGGAGGTAGTAGTTCACCCTCGGGGCTGAGCGTATGTACCAGTAGTTTGATCTCTCTCTCTCTCTCTCTCTCTCTCTCTCTCTCTCTCTCTCTCTCTCTCTCTCTCTATCTCTCTCTCTCTCCCTCTCTCGTGTTCTTGATTTGGCACGATCTTGATGTACCGCGAGCTTTGCTACTATAGTTGGATCTTATGATGTTTCTCCCCCTCTATCTTCTTGTAATGGATTGAGTTTTCCCTATGAAGTTATCTTATCGGATTGAGTCTTTAAGGATTTGAGAACACTTGATGTATGTCTTGCGTGGGATACCCGTGGTGACAATGGGGTATTCTATTGATTCACTTGATGTTTGTTTTGGTCATCAACTTGCGGGTTATGTGACCTTGGGAATCTATGCATAGGGTTGGCACATGTTTTCGTCTTGACTCTCTGATAGAAACTTTGCGGCACTCTTTGCAGTTCTTTGTGTTGGTTGAATAGATGAATCTGAGATTGTGTGATGCATGTCGTATAATCATGCCCAAAGATACTTGAGGTGACAATGAAGTATCTAGGTGACATTAGGGTTTTGGTTGACGTGTGTCTTAAGGTGTTATTCTAGTATGAACTCTAGGATAGATCGAACGGAAAGAATAGCTTCGTGTTATTTTACTACGGACTCTTGAAAAGATCGATCAGAAAGAATAACTTTGAGGTGGTTTCGTACCCTACAATAATCTCTTCGTTTGTTCTCCGCTATTAATGACTTTGGAGTGACTCTTTGTTGCATGTTGAGGGATAGTTATATGATCCAGTTATGTTATTATTGTTGAGAGAACTTGCACTAGTGAAAGTATGAACCCTAGGCCTTCTTCCGAAGCATTGCAATACCGTTTATGCTCACTTTTATCATTAGTTACCTTGCTGTTTTTATATTTTTAGATTACAAAAACATATATCTACCATCCATATTGCACTTGTATCACCATCTCTTCGGCGAACTAGTGCACCTCTACAATTTGCCATTGCTTTGGGTGTGTTGGGGACAAAAGAGACTCTTTGTTATTTGGTTGCAGGGTTGTTTGGGAGGGACCATCTTCATCCTACGCCTCCCATGAATTGATAAACCTTAGGTCATCCACTTGAGGGAAATTTGCTACTGTCCTACAAACCTCTGCACTTGGAGGCCCAACAACATCTACAAGAAGAAGGTTGCATAGTAGACATCAAACATTTAACTGACCAATTAAACGACTCTGTTTTAATAATATCATATTCGTATTTGAACAACTAAGCTTGTTTAGCTTGATGGGTGGAGCAGTGCTATTATGACACGAAGCATGTAGGCTGATTGTATAGTGATCATAAAGGGGGGGGGGACCCTAACCATGATCAATTAAACCTTATTATGACTGTGCCTTGGCATATTTGAAGCTGCAAACCGCAGAAATGCCATTTAGCAACCATTGTTTGCTTCAAACTAAGAACTAGTAAATTCTAAGAGCTGAAAAGATAGTACAGTAACCAAGTACCACCTCTTTTGCGGCGCCGTGTAGGCATCGGGGGTGCGATGGCTGTCGGTGGCATTCAAGCAGATTTGCGACGGTAGACGGGTTCATCGGGGGATAAGTCCCGTTGAGGTGGACGAGAAGGTCGTCGGAGCTGCCCCGGCAAGGAGGATGACGGCGTCGACGATGTGAGAGGACGCGATGCAAGGCTCCTGGTCCATTACCGTGGATGAGAAACACCCATCTCTAGCAGTGGAGGACATGATCTGCGCTCCGGCATGGTGGAGGACAGCAGCGATGGATGGGGTGGCGAACATAGGAGGCTGGTGTGGGGATTGTGTTCTAGCGCAGATGGTGTATGAATGGGAAAATGGCGGGACAGGTACGGGGAACCATGTTTTTGGGATGCGCCTTTCTAAAATATGGCAAAGTTAAGAACTTAGCCCCCGTTTAAAATTTCGACGTCTCGTTGGTTGGGGATTGGACGGTAATCTCACATCTACCCGGTATTTGCCTAGAGCGATTTCGGGTGAGGAGAGGGTGTTTTGGCGCCCATGGTTGGTGCCCACGGTGTATGAATGGGGCTGAAAGGTAGGGCGGTTGCGTCACGTCTGAGTGAAGTTACAAACCTGCTCCTATTAAAAATATTTGCGTACATCGATTTCGGCCGAATCGAGTTTGTTTTGTCGCCCGCCGTGTATGAATGGGCAAATGGAGGGAGAGACCGAGGTTTTTCGGATGAGCTTGAATCAAATGTGTTTTGCTGCCCACGTTTGGTGCCCACCATGTCCGAATGGGCTCAGAGGCGGTCGTGTCACGTCTAATTGAAGTTACTAACCTACCCCTATTGAGAACAGTGGAAATCGGGCCGATAGATTGTCCATGTAAGGGGTAGACAGTAATTTCCATCTCGCAAACACTGGCTTCAGGCAGCCGATGTGGGAGTGGATATATTGCTGCTTCTATCAAATTTTGGGACAATAAGCATTCACGTTTACCCTGGCAACTAAAATCGAATCCGTTTTTTATTCTTATACGAATCTTTATAAATCATTCTACGTTTTTTATATATCTTCAAAAGCACAACAAAGAGGTATTTCACTATCATATATGAATGTGATTTACAAATGCCGATACTCGAATTCAGAAGGTGGAAACCAGTTTAAGGTGAATTCGAATATTTGAAACCACTTTGTGTCCAACTAGGGGCCCACCATGGAGAGAGGATGTCACTAGGGGCCCACCATGGAGAGAGGATGACACTTGTGGCCCACCATGGAGAGAGGATGACACCAGGGGCCCACCATGTCCATGGCCGTACGCAAGCAAGTTCCTCATTTTTTGTTATATATACTCCATTGTCAGCGTATAGAAAATGAAAATGCTTCCTCCTACTGGTTTGCTGACATCTAGGACCCACGACATTGTCAGCGTATAGTCAATAGACAAGAGAACATCACAAGATTGGCTGACACCTGGGACGTAGCTGATCGAGCAGTATTTGTTTCTGTTATTGTTCAGATGGAGTAGGGTTTCAACTGGGACGTGGCTCGTCTAGCCCAGGCTTCTATTTTATGTTCACCACATGACCAGCCCATTTATTTTTTCTTTGTGAAAATGAGCCCAGTTTATTTTCTCTGAAGAATACCCAATCCAGGCCTACTTATTTTTCTATGCCCTACTGGGCTGGAACTCTTTCAAGACGGCTGTAAATCTTGAAATTAATATTAAATGGGCTATAAATATAAGAAATAGACGACAAATTGGCAATTACTTTCAAATTTCTAAATATTTTCACATTTTCGGATTCCAACTTCACTGGGCTTTAACCTAATTTAAATATATCTTCAAAGTACTTTAAATATGGCTCAACTTTTTGCTATTAAAAATAGTTTGGATCCCACCGAAATTTGTGAAATTTTGTTTAAATTTTTAACCCTGGCCTTGGCAAAAAAAATGGACTGCAATAAATTGCATAAGAAGTTGCAATGAGCTGTAAATTATTAAAAAAAATAGGGAATGGTCCGACTTGTGGGCCTATTAAGTTGACACGTATGCAAGATTTTTTTACTTATTATATACGTCAACAAATGATTCTAGCAGACGTGACCGTTCGATGTCAATCCAACGACCATCGTGGTTCTTCAATCTCTGATCTTCTTGCTCCAGCCGCCAAATCGAGAGCCGGCGGGACCTCCTGTTCCTGCGTGCTCCTGCCTCCTGTGGCCGGCTATGCTGCCGCGCAAGGCTCACCACCCCCTACTACTCCCACCGCTGGCCTAGCCATCCCTCTACTCACCCACACCCCCGGTTATTCTGCGTTGACGGTAGCCTCACACTGCAACCGAACCAATCAACCCTCGTACTACCCTCCGCATGTTCCCAGGCTCCGCGTCGTTCCCTGCCTCGTCGTCGTCCATCGCCTTGGTGCTCTCGGCGTGGCGTGGTCAACGTGGTCAAGGAATGACTTCTGTCGGAAGAGGACTGTACGTGGAGAGGCTGACAGCTGGGTCCACGGCCACAACAAGGAAGTGCCTCCCTATTACGCGCAAAATAATGATTCCTCCACCTGACAGCGGACCTACCGAAGGGACCTCAAAAAAATGTTTCCCCTCTGACAACTGGGACCCACCAGCTACATCTTCGCACGCAAGGAAGTGCGTCCATATTACGGGCAAAAAAATGATTCTCCCCCTGACCGCTAGGACCCACCATCGATATATTCGCACGCAAGGAAGTGCCTACTTACCTCCCTGACAGCTGGGACCCACCTGGTCGAACCGTACGTAGGGTTGTCTGTCTGGTCGTGAACATGTACGTACATACTGGTCCTTCGGTCTGTCTACAGGCTACAGCAATGAACCGTGGCTGAGTAAGGAAGGGCATGTGTCGTAGTAGAGGCGCGGACGTAGCATGTCACACAGTACCGTCAATATCATGTACACGTACGTACAGCCAGGGTGCAAGAAAGTAAATACGGCCACATATGTACATACAGGCGGGGTCTCGAACACCTACTCGCGCATACGTACAGCCAGGGCACGTGTACATGGAGAGGCAGCGGAGAGCAACGACGACGTACTATTCATTGGCAGCCAACCGGTTGGGTCGGAACGGAGAAACTGCATCATGTTCATCATGAGGCAACGGAATGTGTTCATCGGGAACCAACCGGCTTGGAAGGAACAGCCGGAACGGGGTATCGCGTACCGCAAAATGGAGGAAAACAACCTTCTGTTCGAGCGCGTACGGTCGAAACAGGGTCCTGTTCGTTGGGAAGGGCCTGGCGTACCGCAGAACAGAGGAAATGGACTTGTGTTCGAGCTCCTATGGTCGAAACGGGGTCTTGTTCATCAAACCCCCAAAAACGCTCACTATTCATCAAGAGGCAGCAGGTTCGATCGGCTTCAGTTAGTAGCAGTAGCGAAGGAATCGCTCGATCGGGTTCAGTTAACAGCCAGATCGATCGATCGCTCGGGTTCAGTAACACGTAGCCTGCAGTGAAATCGCTCGGGTTCAGTAGGCGAACGCCTCGCTCGGGATCAGTTACACACAACGTGTACGAGAGAAACGTGCAAACCTCTGTGCATCGCTCCGCCCCAACCACCCACCATAATCGAGAACTCCCCGATATTTTCCTCGCCCTCGCTTCTACCATCATTTTTTCCGTCATGGACGGCCCAAAGAATGTCATGCATGTGTGTCCCCAGCCCACCCAGGATGAAAAGCCCATTCTCTGTCATGATTTTTTGTCGTGGAAGTAGGAGCCCACCACATCTATGATAATACGGGTTTTTGCCACAATTAACATCATAGGAGTGTCATAAGCATGACAGAAAAAAATTCGTACGGCCCAAAATGTCAAGGATTTGTCTTTTATTTTGTAGTCGTACTGGGTCGGCATGAACACGTCTTGGATGGTGCTCGTCGACGGTCACGACAGTTGGATGCTCGTGGGGGTCTACACCCGGCGATTGATCCGCCTTCCTTCGATTAGCACTACACTGCTTTGGCACCGCGACCCAGAATACTCAGAATCTTATAGTAGCCAACATGATACCAAGTTTGATTTACTCAAGGTTGTAATCTGCCAAGTACCCACAAGATATGCGAATTATAAAGACTTCAGGCTATTTTTGTTCTTCAACCACGGTCTCGCCTATCTGACAGGTCACTGCGGTAAGTGAATAAATCTGCATGTCCATCGCAGGATCATACATCCTCCATGGTTCTCTGATGCCATTCAACACAAGGGCTTCATTTATGCTATGTACTCCTTTTATGGTTAGATGTATTGCTGGCCTACTCTAGTTTTCGCTACAAACGGCTATTACAACAGCATGTTACTTTCCTATGATATCATGATGGCTTGCTTATATTACTGACAACATTTACTGAAAAAATATTCATGCTCAGAACATGTTGTTCTTAAGATTGACTGCAGTACGAGCCCTTTTTTATTGGGATTTTTATTTCTATGCCCCAGGTTCGTTAGTTCTACTCATTCATCCCCACGCTCTTAACTTTGCTCACTTTTCCCCACTCCCTTGCCCGAAACCCTCAGAACTGGTCACAGCGGACGTTGTCGTCGGGTCAATGGCTTGACCGTTAACTCTAACTAGTGGGGCCGTGTAGGGTGGAGTCAACATTTTGACCGTTACATGGTAACTAGTGGTGAATCAGATCCAGTCGCTTCGACGCCGCCCCCTCTGTCGCCGTCGTGCCGCCTGTACCGCCATCGTGCCGCCTCCGCCACACTCTTGCCGCCTCTGCCTCAGTCGTGCCGCCTCCGCCGCATCTACCCTCTCTCCCCATCTAGGGTTAGGAAGCGATGTCGGGGGGGGGGCGTCCGGCCCATCGACCGTGGAGATGATTGGGTCGAATTAGAGGCTGATAATTCATGGATTCCACCTGGGTAAGCATCGTTTTCCTCTCAAATTGGTTGGGAGATCCGTAAATTAGGCTGTATTTGACCACGGTTGGCGTGAATCAGCGCAGTTTATCTGATACTTTTCGGCCTAACTGCGCCCTTTATCTTATTTCAATTGAATAGGGTTGATCCGCACTTGCTTTCCGGCTGGCGGTTAGAATGGAAACTAGCGAGCTGCGTGGAACTAAACCGTGTATGATTTCGGGATTTTTCTATCCTAGAGTGGTAGTAACCAGCGTTTCGTTCAGAGATTTCCGCGAGGCACTCTGTTGTGAGTATCCGTGGAGCCCTGCCGATGTTGTTGAACTGAGATATTCTGACAATACCGAGCAGAGATTTGTCCCATTAACTTGTGATGAGCATCTGGGATTGATATTTAGTTTGAATGGTGATAGTCGTTTCGGAAAAATACATATCGGTGTGCTTTAGGCACGCAAACCATGGGGTGTTCAGAAATTATCTGTCTCTGCTAATAGCGAGCGTCCTCGCACTCCTTGTAGGTCGAAACCAAGTACACCTAGTGGTTCTGAAAGCCACAATATGTCGGCTGCCGCTAATTCTGCCACTTCTCCTCTCCTTTCTACACCTGATGTAGAAGTAGATGATGAGGATGAGATTCTATTCCCTGAACTAGTAGATAGAGTCAGTCAACAGACAGTGGAGATCAATATGCAGAGGAGCCTAGCAGCCGTGCTAGATCTGATGACACTGATGATGAAGAGAGGGAGGAGAACATCGACTCCTTAGTTTTACAAGAATATCATGGTGAGGACATGCCAAAAATTGAGTGGAACAGGGAGAATCCTGACGTTACTACATATTGCATTCTCACTGAAAACTCTTATGAGGTTGGCAGGAGTGAGCCAGGAAGATTCACTGTTCATTGCCCTTATGATAGGTGTAGGTGGAGGTTGCGTGCATCCACTATGCGAAAGAGCAAATTGATTCAGGTATTACAACTGAATATTGTTATCAGAATATTTATCCATTCTATATTCAGATCATGTGTACTGTTTCTTAATTTTATTTGACATCATTTTTCATTTTGTTTCAGATAAAAAGCAACGCACACGGGCACACTTGCCCACCTGGAGGGGGAGGGGGAAATACAAATCTAAGCTTGCAAAGACTAGGTGGGTGGCAGATGCAATCTTGGATTGGGTGAGGGAAACACCAACAATTGGTCCAACATCACCTCTTGGGAAGCTATTTGAGAAGTACAAGATTATTATGCCTTACATGATGATTTTCTATGCTAAGTAAAGGGCTCTTGATAGGATTAATGGTCCATGGAATGAGAGTTTTCAGTTGCTTTACACCTTCAAAGCTGAAGTGGAGACGGCCAGTCCAGGGAGTGTTGTAGATATGGACAAGCATACAGTTAAGTACAAATTAAAAGGGAATGCAATGGAGAAGGAGTGCTTCATGAGGGCTTTTGTTTGTTTCAAGGCTTCCTGGCAGGGGTTTCTGAATGGTTGTAGGCCCTATTTGGCTGTCGATGCAACTGCTTTGAATGGAAGATAGAGAGGCCAGCTAGCAGCAGCTTCTGCAGTTGATGGACACAACTGGCTATTCCCAGTTGCATTTGGTGTGTTGGAGGTAGAGAGTGAGGATAGTTTGGTCTGGTTTCTGCAGGAGTTGCGTAACATTATAGGTACACCCTCAGGTTTAGTTATACACACAGATGCTTGCAAGGGTTTAGGAACCACAGTAGAAATTGTATTCCCTGGCGTGGAACATAGGGAATGTATGCGATACCTAGCACAGAATTTTAAAAAGAAATTCAAAGGCAAAGTTTATGATGAGAATCTATGGCCAGCATCATAGACATGTAGCTTGAGGAAGCATGAGCACCATTTGAGAGTGTGGTATGCTCATAATCCTTTGGTGAAGGAGTACATGGATGAACATCATGGAAAGCCGTGGTCAAGAAGCAAATTCAATGAAATCTACAAAGTAGACTATGTGACTAATAACCTCGCTGAGTGTTCCAATGCAAAGTTCAAGTCAGTGAAATGGCGTTTGTTGTGGCAAGCATTTGATAAGATCAGGCAGATGATCATGGTAAAGATGGATCTTCTTAAAATAATTGCAAAAACACAATATGTTGACCATCGTATGCTCCCATCTCTGATTAAGGCATTGCTTGCCAAGGCAAGAGGACTAAGGATGAAATGCATTTGACCTTCGACATACGAGCCTGAGGTGACATACACTGACAGTAAAAATAGGGAATGAAGATATCTAGTGAACCTTGCAACCAATGAATGCAGTTGTAGGCAATGGCAGATCCGCGGGAAGCCATGCATACATGCCCTACATCTCATGACTGTTATTGGAGGTGAAGATGGTGAAGTAGATCAGTAGTGCTCTAAATATTTCTCTGTTGCCAAATTTAGGCCTGCTTATGCTGAAAATGTGCCTGCACTCTTGGGAAAAGACCATTGGAACATAGTAGACCCAGGTTTCAGACTCTGTTCTCCTATACTGACTAGACCACCAGGAAGACCAAGGAAAAACAGGATAAGAGCTGGTGAAGAGGGTCCTGTAAAAAACAACGTAAGTGCAAAAGATGTGGGATCCGAGGGCATATTGCTAGGTGTTGTACCAATCCAGTTGATGCATAATTTGTAGAAGAGGAACAATGGGCATCAGCAAATGCAACAAGTTTAGAGATTGAAGCAACTGAAGCAGCGGCTTGGTATGTGTCCATTTTTTGCATGTGTTCATTTTTTTATCGATGGCTAAGCTTATTTTTGTTTGACCCAACTCTACGATAATAAGAGGCACAAGACATAAAAGACCTAGAGAGGAAGAAACTTCGGTTGAACCATCATCTGATGCGGAATTTGAAACCATGGCTTATGAAGGTTTTGAAGATATAAGAGAGGATGAAGTTATTTTGTCTGAAGTCCCTTTAAAAATTACTGAACCCACAGATGACCGTCAACTGGTCATCACATGATCAACAAAGTCGCCACCACCAGATGTGAAGATCAGAAGCAACAAGACAAAGCTTTCAAAAGCACAAAATATCCCAGCCAGGGAAACCAGAAGCAAGACAGTTAAACCATCCAAGAACACAAGGAGCAAGGCAAATATTTGAATTTGACTTGAATACAAGTCATAAACTTTGAACTTTAAGGATTTGTAATAATAAGGATTATGTCGTCAATTTGAACTACTGTGAAAACTTATAAGGTGTAATAATTCTATTTGTAAACTTTGAATTTGAACTACTGAGGCAAACTTTGAATTTGAACTACCGAGGTAAAATTTGAATTTCAGGAAAACTTTGAATTTGAACCAACACTTGAAGTCCATTCCCCTTTGGTGTGAGTTGCATAGTTTGCTGAACTATTATAAACGTTAGGTGATCAATCTAATCTTTTTGTGTGGTAAAACTTGTAGTCATGAGAAATGTGCTCCAAATGAGCTCCCAAGCTAGGGGTAAAGAGCCCCATTTGTAATCAAGTTTTCTTTGGACCTACTCCAAATGAGCCAAATAAATTTTATTAACACCAATTCAATCTATATAGTGTAGATTCGAAGAATCGCTATTTATTGAATTAATCATTCTATTTTTACATTTAAAAAATACTTTAATATATAAAAACATTAAAAACAAGTTTACCATATGGAAAAATAAGTTTAGATCCTTCTTATTCACTTTGAAATCAAGCTTTGGTGATTTTTTTTGATTTTTTTATTTTCAAAAACCAAAGTGAAACCCTACCTCCTCTCCTTGGTCACTATGAAACATTGTACATGATAGCTCATATGTGTGAAGGTTTTTTCGTGAAAGTGTCCATAGATAAAGTTTATGATTTTTGGTTGGTAACATGTCACACAAGACAACATTGTGAGAATGTTTCATATTTTTTAGATTTTTTTAAATTAGTTATGCTCAGTCAAAGCTTCTGAAACCCCGTTGACCAGCTCAAAACCCCGCGGGGTTTCGCCTAACCCTAGCTCCGAACGTCAGCCGTCCGATCATACCCTAGCGCCAAGCGGCAACCCTCATATGTGGTTTTCTAGAAGGAATTCTGTTGCGTGTAGGCTCCACGCCATTGGATCACATGGACGGTTCCGCATAGTTGGATCGTGGGGCGATCCACGAGACTTGTTGGTTGTGCCTCCCCTTTCTTCTGGTGCTCTGCAGCGACGAGAGGACGCACTTCTCCTCTACTTCTTCTTCTTCGGTGACGAGAGAAGCCACTCCTCTGCTTCCTCTTCTCCGGCGACTTTGGGCGATATGTCGAGCTCCACTTCAGCCTCCCGCCCCTCGTGGACCCAGTATGGTCCACTTCCCATGGAGCGATGTCCTGGCTGCCCACGCAGCGCGCCACTAATACGGTTGACTTTGAAGGAGGTCAAGAATGGCAATTATGGGCATGAGTTCGTGAAATGCGAGAGCAAGCTAGAGGGGCAGGTTAGATCTCATGATTTTTCTCTGATTTATTTTTTTATTTAGGGTTCATGTTTTCGTTTCAGATCGTGAAGAAATGCACACATTTTGAATGGCTGGATGACTGCGTTAGGTGGATTCAATTCAACGGGGCCCCAACCCGGGAGCTCAATCTGCCATCAGCATCAACGCATTTGGTCTCTGAAAGTGCCGCTCTGATAGTTGGGGATGCAGATCTAAAGGGGGAAATAAAGAAGATGAACAAGAACTTGAAGCAGATGATTTAATTGAACAAGCAGGCAAATCTGATAGCTTTAGGATTTTATCCCTTTTATTTTTGTGTAGTTGCTCTAGGATTTGCTTACTTGCTGGTCATCACTCGTTAGAGATGTTATTAGTGTGGTGTCATGTGCTCTAGGATTTGGTTAAAATTGTGGATCATGTTCTCTACGATTTGCTTAAATTTGTGGATCATGTCCTCTATGATCTGTGTTGCTTCATTTGTGGATCATGTCGGTTTTGTCAGTTTTGTGCACTTTCAGTTTCGTCAGACAACACCGACCGTAGAAAAAAACGCAGTTCTATGGCCCAAATTGAAACTAATCTCTGGTTGGGCCGTCTCATTGCGTTGAGTGTCGAAGGCCTACAAAGATAAAAGAGGCCTAAAAAATAGTGCACGCGCTGGCTCTGTTTTTCCTTGATTATTGGACTTGCCGATATCAAATTTATTTGTACATATCCTGGAATTTTCCTTCTGTATATAGCCTACCGCAGCGGGTATTATAAACAAGTTTTTGTTGCAATAACAATATTGTATACACAATTTTTTGTTTCTTAAGAGCATGTCAGACTTAATTATGTATATCATGATATGCATTTGAAACCACGTCCAAATTAAAGTCTAGGGCTCGGCTACGGCACCATATCCATCTACCGATATCTCACGTAGCAAGCATACATCCATAACATAGAAAGTACTCCCTCCGTAAACTAATATAAGAGCATTTAGAATACTAAAGTAGTAATCTAAACGCTCTTATATTAGTTTACAGAGGGAGTAGCAACCGTAGCATACTTCTTACGTAAAACATAGGGTGCCCTAAACCATAGCATACGCCACAAACTAGTTCAAAAATTAGCTTGTTTTTGTTCATACAACATATAGATAGGGCCACCAACAATTCAAAAAAATTTAGCTTTTCTGCTTCTTCTTTTCAACATCAACATGGCTCATTTTTCTAGCTTTAGTTTCCTTTTTGACACTTCAACTAGTCCATTATCCGCGCGTGCGAAAACTTGACCCTACTCTAAATGGGCAATTTAAACTTGACGTACATAAGTACTCCCTCCGTCCAAAAATTCTTGTCTTATTTATCTAGATATGGATGTATCTAGTCACATTTTAGTGTATTAGATATATTCATATCTAGACAAATCCAAGACAAGAATTTTGGGACGGAGGGAGTACACACCATGAATATAACAAGATGAATGGGCTGCCCTCCAACCCTTTTTACAAGGCTAACCCCAAAACTTGCTGGTTTTCATGTCAAATAAGATAGAAATAGCAAGCAAAACATAGATAACCAACGACATATCAAATAGAAGGGTAGCAAGCATAACATAGTTCGGATAGATAACAAGTTCACGGTACAACCAATGACATAATTAAGATAGAAATATATAAAAGATAAAAAGCTTGCCCTAACACACTAGGGCAAGACAAGCTCACGAGACCGGGCCTTCACCACCATCTTCACTGCGCCTCCTCTTCACTGCTCCTCTCCATGTCGTCCTCGCTGATGTGGTAGGGGAGGTTGTGCATACCGTCGTGGGTGGGGAAGACGCAGTCGAAGTTTGTGAAGATGTTGTGGGTTGTGAATGTGATGAATTCGCATCCACACCAAAACACCTTGCCGAGGAGGTGGTACGCATCAAATCTTTTGGTGAAGGTGACGGTGAGCCCTATCGTGGAGACCAGGAGTTTGGACGCACTTCGTCCAGTCAGAACATCACCGGCGAGCCCGCCGGGAGGTGGGCGAAGCTCACACGGAGGAACCACTAGGCAAACCCCCTTGCACTCCTCCAGCGTGAGAACGCCCACACGCGGAGCATGCTCTCCATGACGACGCCGGTCGGATACCTTCTCTCCGGCATAGTCGGTGGGACCCGGTAGGTGGGACTGTTGTACTGCATCCTCGCCTCGCTCTGAGAGTGCTCTGGGTTTGGGGAAGAAGAGAAGGGCGGCGCAAATGGATGTGTGGAGAAGGTAAGGGCCGGTGGTTTAAATAGGGAAAGGGGAAGGGAAGGGGAGTGGCACCGGGCGCACTTACGTTCAAACGAGTCACATCGATCGATCCATATGCAACTTTAATTGCCACATTGAATAGATGCGGGTGGATCAAAAAGTGTGAAACCAAGGTTTTAATTGCCATGTTGAATAGATGTGGATTGATCTACATCGAGGAGACACGCGTGGGAGATGAGACGAACTAGCGGCAGCAACCGTCCCTGCGTCCGTGGCAGTTCCCATGAAAAAAGAGGCCGGTCAGCGCATCGTGGCGGCAGGCACCAGCGCATGCAGGTAGGCTAGCTACGTGCATGCATAGCAGGCTAGCTAGACATGTCGTGCATGCATAACGGGCTTTTGGCGTTACGACATGCACCCGGCCCAACAGTCTAACCACGGCCCAACGGGCGAACAACGGCATCATCCGATGCGACCCCACTCAGCAGGTCCAACGGGCGACACAGTCAGCGCGGCCCCACTCGTCAGAGTTAATGGTCAAAGCACTAACCCGATGGCATGCACCGTTTGTGACAAGTTCTGAGGGTTTCAGGCAAGGGAGTCGGGAAAAGTGAGCAGAAGTTAAGAGCGTGGGGATGAATGAGCATGGCTAACGAACCAGGGGCATAGATGTAAAAATCCCTTTTAAATTTGACTCCAACTTGATATGATGTTGTACGCCGCCTGGTGTCCCTACCATTCCTAATCCCAGAATTTTTTAAAGAAAAGCGGCACGGCAGTTGCAGGTGGTTCCTGGCTCGATCAGACGATGGCGAATGATTGATGATCGTTCGCACGTACCGGACGTGTTGTTTCGCGAAATACAACCATAGTCATTGCAAGGTCTTTGAACTGGATCCCAGCTTCTCTGGGCCTTCAGGAATTTTTGACTGGAGGCTGTTAAGTAGCCTTGGCACACACTCTCTATTTCTTAGACTAAATTAACGATTAACCAGAAGATAACCGATGGCAAGGATCATGATGGCAGCGCGGTTTCGGTCATCAGGCGAAACAATGTGTACACAGTGTACCATGCGTCTCTCCATGCACCATAACCTAATATGTGCCGCCACGCTCTACAACCCAAGGTAGGAGAAAGGGTCGCAAGTATCAAACTTAGACTTGCTGGCTGGAGTTTCCCCCGTCACGCACCGATCTGGTTCAAGCCGTCTGCCAATCTCCATAGCTTAATAAATAGTAACGTCTAACTGAGCCAGTTAGTTAGATGCGTATGCTTGGTGTATTAGGATATTTATTTAGTTTGATGCATACACTTGTTCTTTTTTGGTAGCCCTTTTGTAAGGATGGCTGGTGTTTGGTTTGGAAGAGAGAGCTGCGTCTGTACTCTTCTGGCCTGGTTACTGCTTCTGTTGCACCCCCAGCCATGGTTGCTGTTGTTGTTGTTTCAATGTACAATCAATAATATATTTCGTCTGTTGGTTGAATAAATGTGTTGTTAGAACGACAAACACAATGTTTTGGAAGTCATTGCACGGTCCGATCCTTTAATTCCACGTACGTAGCACATACTATTTTTTGTACGGAACACATTTTCCACTTGTCGATAACATGCAACCCACTGATGAAGGCCCAATAGAGGAGCCCATAAATAACTGGAAGGGAGGCTCTCACATGAATCCGGCCCAGGTACATGCTCATGGTCCCCTAAGCATAAATAAGTAAATAAATAAAGCTAAATGCTCATGCACCCGTTCTTTAAATTTACGATTTGAGAAGTCAAATTTTAACAGGAGGATATTATTTCCTATGAGAGTGTCGTTACATTTAGTCGATATTATTCTTAGGCAAAGTTGCAAAGATAGCGACCAGTCTTTTTTCTCCCAACATTTTCTTCCTACAACCAACGGACCCATGCAAATCGTAGTGAACGTCGTAAATAGTTTTGGTCCATTATTATTTTCAATAAGAATGCCCAATCCAGCCCAACACATTGGCGACACCACTTCCCACGGCTTCTGAATGTGCTCAGCTTCACACCTCAAGAAGAAAATTATCTAAAAAAAACCTCAGGAAGATAAAGGTGCTCCACAGCATTTTACAATAAGTTTTAGCCATATAAAATTAATTCTTATAATCTAGCACAATGAGTTTTTGGGTCTGGCCGGTCCAGCCGCCAAAACCAAACCTGCGCCGGCGGGAGCGCGTTTTCCCGCCTTCTACGATTGCTGATGTACACGCATCGCCGCCCCGTCATACCCTAAAATGCTGGCTAGACCATCCCTTTACTCCCCTCGACATCCTATTCTTCTCCGATGACGGCAGCCTACCCTGCAACAGAACCAGTGAACCCTCGCACTCCCCTCCGCCTACGGCCATACTGCCGCATGTTCCCTGGCTTCATTCCCGTAAGAGGCGTTGCCGTCGTCCTCCACCTTGGTGCGCTCGCCGTGGCGCCGCCATCTGGCCCTGTCAACATAGTGAATCCGGAGAGGACTGTAGTAGTGAGTATGATAGTACGGAGCCACCAGGTCCACTCTCGAACACAAGCAAGCGCCTCTTTTACTACTCAGATGCACCCCTCATTTTTACTCTAATCCACCCTGCTGATATCTAGGACCCACATCATTGTCAATGTATAGTCAATTAACGACAGAATTTCACATTTTTTTTTGAGGATTTGTTCAGAGGAGCTGGCTATAAACTAGGTTGTGCGGTCTCTATGGCCCGTCTAACAAGATGACCAGCCCAACAGTTTTTTCTTTGGGAAAATAGGTAGCCCACTATTTCTTTTTGAAGAATACCCAAGCTAGGCCTATTTTTTTTCTCTGACTTACCGGGCTGCAAATTTTTCAAGACGAGGAGGGATGCATTCCGGCCTGACCAAAGAGGATGGGCAATATATTTTAAAAGTAATATGAAAGGGGTTGCAAATTCCAAAAAATAGCAAATGGGCAATTAGTTTCTTTTTTTTGTTCTTCACTAATATTTTACATTTCATTGGATTTTAACATGACATAGTACTCCTTTATTTTTATATTTGTTTTAGTATTGCTACTAATTTTTGGATTAAGAATATTTTATTCCACAGTAAAATATGCGAATTTTTAAAATTTTGCATATTTTTAGTTCACATTTTTAACCCTGGCACTGACCAGAAAATGGGCAGCAATTCTAAAAATGGAAAATGGGCTGCAAAAAATTCCATATGAATTAGCAAATGGGCTGTAAATTATAAAAATAATAGCAAATGGGCTATAAACGCCACAGATTTCGAGGCTGACTTGTTTACGCAAGGCTTTGTTAGTCAATACATGATTCTAGCTGCAGTGACTGTTGGATGTCCATCCAACGGCTGATGTGCTTCTTCAATCTCTAATCTTCGTGCTCCAACTGCCTATACCAGCGCCGACGGGACTGCATGCTCCCTCCTCTTGTGGCCGGCTACGCAGGCTTCACCGGCCCACCCTACTCCCTCCACTGGCCTGGCTATCCCTCTACCCACCCGCACCTCTTGTTATTCTCCCGTGATGGCAGCCTCACGCCGCAGCCGAACCAGTCAACCGTCATACTCTCCTCAGCGTGGGTATCCACTGTTGTGTCTTTGCCGTCTCCAGGTCGTTCCATTCCTAGGCCTCACCGTCATCCACCATGTTGGTGCTATAGGCGCGGCGTGCTCAACATTCAACAAACGACAGCCATCGGAATAGGGATGTACGTAGAGAGGCTGATAGTAAGGAGCCCCATGGTCCATGGCCGTGTGCAAGCAACTGCCTCCTTATTACACGAAAAAATGATTCCTCCCACTAACATCTGGGGCGCACCGGCTCGTAGGATGACCTGTGGGCCTACTAAGTTGACGCGTACGCGGGGCTTTGTCAACTTAGTGAACAAATGATTCTAGCAGCGGTGATCATTGAATTTTAATCGAACGGTCTTGCTGCTCTTCTTGTACGAGCGCCCAAACCAGCACCGGCGAGACCGCCTGCTCCTGCCTCCAGTGGTCGGCTGTGCTGCCGCGCAGGCCTCACCACCTCACCCTACTCCCACCGCTGGCTAGGCAATCCCTCTGCTCACCCACAACCCATGTTATTTTGCGGCGACAGTAGCCTCACACCACAGCTGAACCAGTCAACCCTCGTACTCCTCTCCGCATGGGTATCCACTGCAGCGTCTTCCCCGACTCTGCGTCGTTCCCTCCCTAGGCCTCGCTGTCGTCCACCACTTTGTTGCTCTCGACTCTAGACACGACGTGGTTAACATAGTCAAGGAACGACTTCCATCAGAAGAGGACTGTACGTGGAGAGGTTGAGAGTTGGGTCCACGGCAGCAGCAAGGAAGTGCCTCCTTATTGCACATAAAATAATTATTCCTCCACCTTACAACGGGGACCCACCGGAAGAGACTTTGTACTTTGCAAAAAAATGTTTGCCCCCTGACAGCTAGGACCTACCAGCTACATCTTCGCACGCAGGTAAGTGCGTCCATATTGCAGGCAAAAAAATGATTCTTACCCCTGACTGCTGGGACCCACCATCAATAACTTCACATGCAAGAAAGTGCCTCCTTATCCTTCCTGACAGTCGGGACCCACCTGGTCGAAGCGTACGTAGCGTTGTTTTTCTGGTCGCGAACGTGTATGTACATACTTGTCGATTGGTCTCTCTACAAAGATGAACCGTGGCCGAGAAAGCAGCGGCACGTGTAGTATTAGAGCCCCCGATGTAGCAGTTCAGGCAGTCCAGTCCAAATCGTGTACACGTACGTACAACCAAATGCCAAAAAATGGCCACATACGTACATACGGGCAGGGTCTTGAACGCCTACTCGCGCATTTGTACGACCAGGGCTCGTGTACATGGAGAGGCAACAGACGGCAGCGACTTCATCATGTTCATCGACAGCTAACCGGCTAGGTCGGAATGGAGGAAACAACGTCATCTTCACCGAGAGCCAAGTGACTGGGTCGGAACGCATCCTGTTCATTAGGAGCGAAGCCACTGGGTCAGAACGCGTCGTGTTCAATGAGAGCCAACCGGCTTGGATGGAACAGTCGGAACGGGGTCTGGCGTACCGCAAAACAGAGGAAACGGCCTTCTGTTCGACCGCGTACAGTCGAAACGGGGTCATGTTCATCGGGATGGGTCTGGCATACCGCAGAACGGAGTAAATGACCTTGTGTTCGAGCTTCTACGGTTGAAACGGAGTGCTATTGATCGGGAGGGGTGTGGCATACCGCAAATCGGAGGAAACAGACTTGTGTTGGAGCGCCTACGGTCGAAACCGGGTCCTGTTCATCGAGAGTGGTGTGGCATAGCGCAAAACGGGAATCCACGGGCTACTGTTCATCCACCATCTACTGCTTCGTTTTAGCCTCCACGGGCTATTGTTCATCCACCCCGGACCTCCTCCAGCCTCCACCAGCTACTGTTCACCATGGGGGTCCTATTCATCGAGCCTCCATCGGCCCCTGTTCAACCAGCCCTCCATAGGGGGGTCCTGTTCAACCAGCCCTCCACGGGGTCCTGTTCAACCAGCCATCCATGGGGTCCTGTTCATCCACCCCAACCGGCTCAGGTATGTGGCGACCTCCTCTCGATCGGGGTCCTGTTCATCCAGCGGCAACGGCCTCTACTACAATGGGGTCATGTTCATCCAACCCCCTCCGGGAACTGTTCATCCAACCCCAACAACGGTCACTGTTCATCAAGAGGCAGCAGCAGGTTTGATCGGCTTCAGCTAGCAACAGTAGCAAAGGAATCGCTCGGGTTCAGTTAACAACCAGGGATCGATCACTCGGGTTCAGTAACGTAGCTAGTGCAATCACTCGGGTTCAGTAAGCGAACGCCTTGCTCGAGTTCAGTTAGATACGAATGCCTCGCACATACACGTGATGTGTACGAGAGAAACGTGCAAACCTCCATGCATCACTCTGCCCCGACCACACCAACCGTAACCGGGAAATCCTTGGAATTTTCCTCGCCCTCGCTTCTACCATGATTTTGTTGGAAACGTAACATGCCATTTCAAAAAAATTCTATGCTCACGCAAGATCTATCAAGGAGATCCATAGCAACAAGGGGAGGAGAGTGTGTCCACATACCCTCGTAGACCGAAAGCGGAAGCGTTTGACAACATGGTTGATGTAGTCGAACTTCTTATAGCTCCCACCGATCAAGCAGCGAACGTACGACACCTCCGAGTTCTGCACACATTCAGCTTGATGACATCCCTCATCCCGTCAGCACGATGGCGTGGTGACGGTGATGGTGAAACGATACGCGCAGGGCTTTGCCTAAGCACTACGAGAATATGACAGGATGCATAAACTATGGAGGGGGTGCCGCACATGGCTAACAATAGTTGGTGTGTGTTCTAGGGGCCCCTCCCCATGTATATATAGGTTGGAGGGGAGGAGAGGCAGCCAAGGGGCGCGCCCCAAGTAGGAGGAATCCTACTTGGGGTCCTCTTTCCTATTCCTATTCGGATTAGGAAGGGAAGAGGGGGAAGGGGAAATGTTATTCCCTTTTTCCTTTTCCACCTTCCCATTTCCTTCTCCAAATGAACAACCCATATGGGGGCGCACTGATACGTCCATTTTGCATCATGCTTATATATTGATATTTATTGCATTATGGGTTGTTCTTACATGTTTTGTCACAATACTTATGCCTTTTCTCTCTTATTTTACAAGGTTTACATGAAGAGGGAGAATGCCGGTAACTGGAATTCCGGGCTGGAAAAGGAGCAAACTCTGGAAACCTATTCTGCAAAACTCCAAAAGCCCTGAAACTCAACAGAACATCGTTTCGGAAAATATAAAAAATATCTGGCGAAAGAAACCCATGAGGGGGGCCACTGGCTGTCCACGAGGGTGGGGGCGCGCCCCCCTTCCCAGGGCGCGCCCCCTGCCTCGTGAGCCAGCCGGCAGGCCCCTGATGCCCATCTTCTCCTATATGAGGTGTTTTGACCGGGAAAAAGTCATAAGGAGGCTTTCGGGACCAGACGCCGCTGTCTCGAGGCGGAAACCAATCTAGGGCTCTGGCAAAGCTGTTCTTCGGGGGATACTTCCCTCCGGGAGGGGGAAATCATCACCGCCGTCATCACCAACAACTCTCCCATCTTGGGGAGGGCTATCTTCATCAACATCTTCACCAGCACCATCTCCTCTCAAACCCTAGTTCATCTCTTGTATCCAATCTTTGTACCCAAACCTCACATTGGTACCTGTGCGTTGCTAGTAGTGTTGATTACTCTTTGTAGTTGATGCTAGTTGGTTTATTTGGTGGAAGATCATATGTTCAGATCAATTATGCATATTAATATCCCTCTGATTATGAACAATATTATGTCTTGTGAGTAGTTACTTTGGTTCCCGAGGACATGGGAGAAGTCTTGCTATTAGTAGTCATGTGAATTTTGTCTTCGTTTGATATTTTGATGAGATGTATGTTGTCTGTCCTCTAGTGGCATCATGTGAACGTCGACTACATGACACTTCACCATTATTTGGGCCTATAGGAAGGCATTGGGAAGTAATAAGTAGATTATGGGTTGCTAGAGTGACAGAAGCTTAAACCCTAGTTTATGTGTTGCTTCGTAAGGGGCTGATTTGGATCCATATGTTTCAGGCTATGGTTAGGTTTACCTTAATACTTCTTTTATAGTTGCGGATGCTTGCATTAGAGGTTAATCATAAGTGGGAGGCTTTTCCAAGTAAGGGCAACACTCAAGCACCGGTCCACCCACATACCAAATTATTAAAGTATCGAGCGCGAATCAGACAATCGTGATGAAAACTAGCTTGACGATAATTCCCATGTGTCATCGGGAGCGCTTTCCTTTATATAAGAGTTTGTCCAGGCTTTTCCTTTGCTACAAAAAGGATTGGTCCACCTTGCTGCACCTTATTTACTTTTACCTTTTGTCACTTGCTACCAATTACCTTATCACAAAACTATCTAGTACCTATAATTTCAGTGCTTGCAGAAAATACCTTACCAAAAACTGCCTATCATTTCCTTCTGCTCCTCGTTGGGTTTGACACTCTTACTTATCGAAAGGACTACGATAGATCCCCTGCACTTGTGGGTCATCAAGACTCTTTTCTGGCGCCGTTGCCGGGGAGTGAAGCGCCTTGGGTAAGTAGAATTTGGTAAGGAAAAATTTATATAGTGTGCTGAAATTTATTGTCACTTGTTACTATTGCTCAAAATCCTTTGAGGGGCTTGTTCGGGGTATCTTCACCCCGAACAGAAGAGCAAAGAGTTGCTCCTCAACCTACTGAACCTATTGATTTTTTTTACTTTGAGACTCCTTCGGGTATGATAGAGAAACTGCTTGAAAATCCCTTTACAGGAGACGGAACACTGCATCCCGATTTACATCTAATCTATGTGGATGAAGTTTGTGGATTATTTAAGCTTGCAGGTATGCCGGAGGATGTTATCAAGAAGAAGGTCTTCCCTTTATCTTTGAAGGGAGATGCATTGACATGGTATAGGCTATGCGATGATATGGGATCATGGAACTATAATCGTCTGAAGTTGGAATTTCATCAGAAGTTCTACCCTATGCACCAGGTTCATCGTGATCGTAATTATATTTATAATTTCTGGCCTCGCGAAGGAGAAAGCATCGCTCAAGCTTGGGGGAGGCTTAAGTCAATGTTATATTCATGCCCCAATCATGAGCTCTCAAGAGAAATGATCATTCAAAAAATTTATGCTCGGCTTTCTCATAATAATCGCTCCATGCTCGATACTTCTTGTTCTGGCTCTTATATGATGAAGACTATTGACTTCAAATGGGATTTATTGGAAAGAATTAAACAAAGCTCTGAAGATTGGGATCTCGATGAAGGTAAGGAGTCAGGTATGACCCCTAAGTTTGATTGTGTTAAAGCTTTTATGGATACCAATGTTTTCCGTGAGTTTAGCACTAAATATGGACTTCACTATGATATAGTAGCTTCTTTCTGTGAATCTTTTGCTACTCATGTTGATCTCCCCAAGGAGAAGTGGTTTAAATACCATCCCCCTATTGAAGTAAAAGTAGTTGAACCTATTAAATTTGAAGAAAAGATTATCACTTATAATGTTGATCCTGTTATTCCTACTGCTTACATTGAGAAACCACATTTCCCTGTTAGGATAAAGGATCATGCTCAAGCTTCAACTATAGTTCGTAAGAGTAATACTAGAACACCTACACACTCTGAGCAAATTAAAGTTGAACCTAGTGTTGCTATGGTTAAAGATCTCTTGGTAGAAGATTTAGATGGACATGTTATTTACCTCCAAGAAGAGTCTGCTAGAATAGCTAAACCCAATGCTAGGAACAAACATAAACCTATTGTAGGCTTGCCTGTTATCTCTGTTAAGATAGGAGATCATTGTTATCATAGTTTATGTGACATGGGTGCTAGTGCGAGTATTATCCCTTTTGATCTGTACAACGAAATTATGCATGATATTGCACCTGTTGAGTTAGAAGGGATTGATGTCACTATTAAGCTTACCAATAGAGATACTATTTTACCAGTTGGGATTGTTAGAGATATTGAAGTCTTGTGTGGGAAAGTTAAATACCCTGCTGATTTTCTTGTTCTTAGTTCCCCACAAGACGCATTATGTCCCATTATATTTGGTAGACCCTTCTTGAATACTGTTAATGCCAAGATAGACTGCGTGAAAGACATTCTCACTGTTGGATTAGGGGATATGTCTCATGATTTTAACTTTTCTAAATTCCGTAGACAACCCCTTGAAATGGCACCACCTAGTAAGGATGAAATTATTGGTCTTGCTTCTATTGTCGTGCCACCTAATGATCCGTTAGAACAATACATGCTAGACCATGAAAATGATATGCATATGAATGAGAGAAGGGAAATAGATGAAATATTCCTTACACAGGGACCTGTATTGAAAAACAACTTGCCTGTTGAAATCCTAGGGGATCCTCCTCCACCCAAGGGTGATCCCATGTTTGAACATAAACCTTTGCCTGATAATCTTAAGTATGTTTATCTTGATGAAAAGAAGATATATCCTGTTATTATTAGTGCTAACCTTTCAGAGCAGGAAGAAGAAAAAATATTGAAAACTCTGAAGAAGCACCGTGCTGCTATTGGATATACTCTGGATGATCTTAAGGGCATTAGTCCCACTATATGCCAACACAAGATAAAATTGGAAGAAAATGCTAAACCAGTTATTGATCATCAACGATGGTTAAATCCTAAGAGGAAAGTAGTGGTAAGGAAGGAAATACTAAAGCTTCTAGAGGCAGATATTATCTATCCAGTTGCTGATAGCCAGTGGGTAAGTCATGTCCATTGTGTTCCTAAGAAAGGAGGTATGAATGTCGTCCCTAATGATAAAGATGAATTGATTCCGCAAAGAATAATTACAGGTTATAGGATGGTAATTGATTTCCGTAAGTTAAATAAAGCTACTAAGAAAGATCATTACCCCTTGCCATTTATCGATCAAATGCTAGAAAGGTTATCCAAACATACTCATTTAAGCTTTCTAGATGGTTATTCTCGTTTCTCTCAAATTCCTGTGTCAAAAGGGGATCAAGAGAAGACCACGTTTACTTTTCCTTTCGGTACCTTTGCTTATAGACGTATGCCTTTTGGTTTATGTAATGCACCTGCTACCTTTTAAAGATGCATGATGGCTATATTCTTGGATTTTTGTGAAAAGATTGTTGAGGTTTTCATGGATGATTTCTTCGTTTACGGAACTTCTTTTGATGATTTCTTAAGCAACATTGATCGAGTTTTGCAGAGATGTGAAGACACTAACCTTGTCTTGAATTGGGAGAAGTGCCACTTTATGGTTAATGAAGGCATTGTCTTGGGACATAAAATTTCTGAAAGAGGTATTGAAGTCAACAAAGCTAAAGTTGATGCTATTGTAAAGATGCCATGCCCTAAGGATATCAAAGGTATACAAAGTTTCCTTGGTCATGCTGGGTTTTATAGGAGGTTCATTAAGGACTTCTCCAAAATCTTCAGGCCTATGACTAATTTTTTACAAAAAGATATTCCTTTTGTCTTTCATGATGATTGTCTAGAAGCATTTGAAATTCTTAAGAAAGCATTGATCTCTACACCTATTGTCCAGCCTCCTGACTGGAATTTACCCTTTGAGATTATGTGTGATGCTAGTGATTATGATGTAGGAGCTGTTCTAGGGCAAAGAGTTGATAAGAAATTGAATGTTATCCAGTATGCTAGTAAAACTCTAGATAGTGCCCAGAGAAATTATGCCACTACTGAGAAAGAATTTTTAGTAGTTGTATTTGCTTGTGATAAGTTTAGACCCTATATCATTGATTCTAAAGTAACTATTCACACTGATCATGCTGCTATCAAATACCTTATGGAAAAGAAAGATGCTAATCCTAGACTTATTAGATGGGTTCTCTTGCTGCAAGAATTTGACTTGCATATTATTGACAGAAAGGGAGCTGAGAACCCCGTGGCAGATAACTTGTCTAGGTTAGAGAATGTACTTGATGACCCACAACCTATTGATGATAGCTTTCCTGATGAACAACTAGCCGTCATAAATACTTCTCGTATTGCTCCATGGTATGCTGATTATGCTAATTATATTGTTGCTAAGTTTATACCTCCTAGCTTCACATACCAGCAAAAGAACAAGTTCTTCTATGATTTGAGACATTACTTCTTGGATGACCCACATCTTTATAAAGAAGGAGTAGATGGTATTATTAGACGTTGTGTACCTGAGCATGAACAGGAACAGATCCTACGCAAGTGCCACTCCGAAGCTTATGGAGGACACCATGCAGGAGATAGAACTGCACACAAGGTATTGCATTCCGGTTTTTATTGGCCTACTCTCTTCAAGGATGCCTGTAAGTTTGTCTTATCTTGTGATGAATGTCAAAGAATTGGTAATATTAGTAGACGTCAAGAAATGCCCATGAATTATTCACTTGTTATTGAACCATTTGATGTTTGGGGCTTTGATTATATGGGACCTTTTCCTGCCTCTAATGGGTATACACATATTATAGTTGCTGTTGATTACGTTACTAAGTGGGTAGAAGCTATTCCAACTAGTAGTGCTGATCATAACACCTCTATTAAGATGCTTAAAGAAGTTATTTTTCCGAGGTTTGGAGTCCCTAGATATCTAATGACTGATGGTGGTTCACACTTTATTCATGGTGCTTTCCATAAGATGCTTCCTAAATACGATGTCAACCATAGAATTGCATCACCTTATCACCCACAGACTAGTGGTCAAATAGAAGTAAGTAATAGGGAGATGAAATTAATCTTGCAAAAGACAGTTAATAGGTCTAGGAAGAATTGGTCTAAGAAACTAGATGATGCATTATGGGCCTATAGAACTGCATAAAAAATCCTATGGGTATGTCTCCATATAAGATGGTATATGGAAAAGCTTGCCACTTACCTCTCGAGCTAGAACATAAGGCATATTGGGCTATTAAAGAGCTCAACTACGACTTCAAACTTGCTGGTGAGAAGAGGTTATTTGACATTACCTGCCTTGATGAGTGTAGAACCCAGGCATATGAGAATGCCAAGTTATTTAAAGAAAAGGTTAAAAGATGGCATGACAAAAGAATACACAAGCGTGAGTTTAACGTAGGTGATTATGTCTTGCTCTTCAACTCTCGTTTAATATTTTTTGCAGGGAAACTCCTCTCCAAGTGGGAAGGACCTTACGTTATCGAGGAGGTCTATCATTCCGGTGCCATAAAAATCAACAACTTTGAAGGCACAAATCCGAAGGTGGTGAATGGTCAAAGAATCAAACATTATATCTCACGTAATCCTATAAATGTTGAAACAAATATTATTGAAACCATAACCCCGGAGGAATACATAACGGACACTTTCCAGAATGATTCAGCCTCCGAAAAGGAAGAGGTACGTGATACGGTAAGTAGACCGACTCCAAAACAGTTCTAAAGGCAATTTTTCTCCGTTTTGGAATATTTAGAAACATAGAAAAATAACCCGTAGTCTGGAAGAGACACGAGGCGTCCACGAGGGTGGAGGACGTGCCCCCTTTCCAGGGCGCGCCCTCCTGCCTCGTGGGCACCCCGTGTGTCCCCCGGACTCCGTTTTCTTGTGGGTTACTCCTTTTGGTCGGTCAAAATTCATTATATATACTCCTGAAGGTTTTGACCTATGTATCACACAAAAATCCTCTGTTCTTGTTTCGGGCTATTTTCTGCTAGGGTTTGCGAAGCCATGCATCATGTCGTCTCCCTCCTCCAACAACGAAGGCAACGATGCTTGGATAATGAAGATATATCTGAAGAGGGAAGGACCCGAGGAGATCCACAAGGAGAAGAAGATCAAGATGGAGGTGGAAGATCCGGCTCCGGCAGCGGGAGATGAAGACATCTCCAAACCCCTTCCTAAGCTCTTTACCTCAACTGAGCTAGAAGCTTTCAGGATGATCGAATTAACTCAGATTCATAACAAGCATCTCACAAGTGAAAATATTTTGTTGAAGGATTACATTGCTGCTCTCAAAGGTATTATCCGCAAGCTGGAAGATCTCCTACGCTCGATATATGAGGATCCTCTGTCACTTCTTGCAACTCCATCATCACCACCCCTGAAGAAGGAGACATAATCACTCGGGTATGGGCACTCCCCTTGGCAACTGCCAAGCTTGGGGGAGTGGCCCCGGTATCGTATCACCATCACTCCTATCTTTACCGTTTTACTTAGTTCGATCCTTTTGGTAGTATCTTGATCTATTCGAATAAAGTTAGCATGATCTAGTTGTGAGCTTTTGCTTTGTGAGCTTTATCCTTTATAATCGAGTATGTGAGCTATATAAAAAAGATTAGTGTTGAGTCAAGGTCTTGATTTCCTCACTTGGGTCATGATAAAAAGAAAGAAAACATAAAGAGTACCAAAGAGATCATATCGATCTTATGGGAAGTAATGACTTCACATACAAGAGTATGATAAATAAAAGTTGTTGGGAGGTGACAAACATAGTTTTGGTCATCGTTGCAATTAATAGGAAGTAATAAAAGAAGAGATGCTTCACATACAAATATACTATCTTGGACATCTTTTATGATTGTGAGCACTCATTAAAATATGACATGCTAAAGAGTTGATGTTGGACAAGGAAGACAACATAATGGGTTATGTCTTCTTATATCCGAAACAAAGTATGTTGTCATGGATCATCCAACATGTTGAGCTTGCCTTTCCCCCTCATGGTAGCCAAAACTCCTCGCACTAAGTAGAGATACTACTTGTGCTTCCATATATCCTTCAACCCAATTTTGCCATGAGAGTACACCATACCTACCTATGGATTGAGAAAGATCCTTCCAAGTAAGTTGTCATGTTGCAAATCCGCTAAAATATGTATGATTTATTAGTGTGGGAGAAATTAGCTTTATACGATTTTGTGATATGGAAGTAATAAAAGCGACGGACTGCATAATAAAGGTCGTTATCACAAGTGGCAATATAAATCGAAGTTCTTTTATGCTAAGACTTTGTGCATCCAACCATAAAAACACATGGCAACCTCCGCTTCCCTCTGCGAAGGGCCTATCTATTATTCCTGTCTTATATGTGTCAAGGTGAAATCCACCTTTCCTTTTTTACATTTTATCCTTTGGCAAGCACACTGTGTTGGAAAGATCCTGACATATATACCCACTTGGATGTAAGTTTTCATGATCTATTACTGTTGACATTACCCTTGAGGTAAAAGGTTGGGAGGCAACACCATAAGCCCCTATCTTTCTCTGTGTCCGATTAAAACTCCATAAACATAAGTATTGCATGAGTGTGAGCAATTGTGAATGACTATATGATGGTTGAGTATGTAGGCTTGCTGAAAAGCTCTTATACTGACTCGTTTTGATGTTACAATAAATTGCAATTGCTTCAATGATCGAGATCAAAGTTTGTTAGTTTCCAATGAAGTTTATGATTCACACATGATATTGGATGAATTGTTACTTTAGCATAAGGATCATATGACTATATTTATATAAGTTGCTGTTATGAGAATGATCATGATGCCCTCATGTCCGTATTTTGTTTTTATCGACACCTCTATCTCTAAACATGTGGACATATTTTTCGATTTCGGCTTTCGCTTGAGGACAAGCGAGGTCTAAGCTTGTGGGAGTTGATACGTCCATTTTGCATCATGCTTATATGTTGATATTTATTGCATTATGGGCTGTTCTTACATGTTTCACAATACTTATGCCTTTTCTCTCTTATTTTACAAGGTTTACATGAAGAGAAAGAATGACGGCAGCTCGAATTCCGGGCTAGAAAAGGAGCAAACTCTGGAAACCTATTCTGCACAACTCCAAAAGCCTTGAAACTCAACAGAACATTGTTTCGGAAAATATAAAAAATATGTGGTGAAAGAAACCCACGAGGGGGGCCACCGGCTGTCCCTGCCTCGTGGGCCAGCCGGCAGGCCCCCGATGCCCATCTTCTCCTATATGAGGTGTTTTGACCTAGAAAAAATCATAAGGAGGCTTTCGGGACCAGACGCCGCCGTCTCGAGGCGGAAACCAATCTAGGGCTCCGGCAGAGCTGTTCTGCTGGGGATACTTCCCTCCGGGAGGGGGAAATCGTCACCGCCGTCATCACCAACAACTCTCCCATCTTGGGGAGGGCTATCTTCATCAACATCTTCACCAGCACCATCTCCTCTCAAACCCTAGTTCATCTCTTGTATCCAATCTTTGTACCCAAACCTCAGATTGGTACCTGTGGGTTGCTAGTAGTGTTGATTACTCTTTGTAGTTGATGCTAGTTGGTTTATTTGGTGGAAGATCATATGTTCAGATCCATTAAGCATATTAATATCCCTCTGATCATGAACAATATTATGTCTTGTGAGTAGTTACTTTGGTTCCCGAGGACATGGGAGAGGTCTTGCTATTAGTAGTCATGTGAATTTGGTCTTCGTTCGATATTTTGATGAGATGTATGTTGTCTGTCCTCTAGTGGTGTCATGTGAATGTCGACTACATGACACTTCACCATTATTTGGGCCTAGAGGAAGGCATTGGGAAGTAATAAGTAGATGATGGGTTGCTAAAGTGACAGAAGCTTAAACCCTAGTTTATGTGTTGCTTCGTAAGGGGTTGATTTGGATCCATATGTTTTAGGCTATGGTTAGGTTTACCTTAATACTTCTTTTGTAGTTGCGGATGCTTGCATTAGAGGTTAGTCATAAGTGGGAGGCCTGTCCAAGTAAGGGAAGCGCCCAAGCACCGGTCCACCCACATACCAAATTATTAAAGTACCGCACGCGAATCAGACGATCGTGATGAAAACTAGCTTGACGATAATTCCCATGTGTCCTCGGGAGCGCTTTCCTTTATATAAGAGTTTGTCCAGGCTTGTCCTTTGATAAAAAAAGATTGGGCCACCTTGCTGCACCTTATTTACTTTTACCTTTTGTCACTTGCTACCAATTACCTTATCACAAAACTATCAGTTACCTATAATTTCAGTGCTTGCAGAAAATACCTTACCGAAAACTGCCTATCATTTCCTTCTACTCCTCGTTCGGTTCGACACTCTTTGTTGGTGTACAAAAAGAGGGGCGCACTTTTTGTACCCCTATGACTGTGCGCGGGCAGTCTGAGCCGCGGGCACCACCACACCAAGCATGGCAAGGGAGGAGAGCCGGGGTAAGTCCAAAGCTTGATGGAGACTGGAGCAACGCCAAGAACAAGACCACAAAGAGCAAAGGGGCGAAGCAGCTTCCCCCGGCAAGGACCTTGCCGAGAGCCGGCTCTGGCACCCCCGGCAAGACCCTTGCCGCAGCAGCTCGCCCCACGCCTACAGAGCGGATCACCCTTGAGTCCTCCGCCCCCATGGGGCGAGGATTCGGGAGATATCCCCGTGGTGGCATGCAGATCTTTGGGAAGACATCCAAGATCAGATACAAGTTCAGAAGACGACGACCCTTGGCAGGATCCCAGCCAAGGAGAACTACCAGGCCCCCGGCAAGCACCTTGCCGGGGATGATAGCGGGCGCCACGGCAGGACCCTTGCCGGAGCCCCGGCAAGGCCCTTGCCGAGGACGCCCATGGGGCCACCATCAGGCCCGCACCAACTAGGTTTCCACCGACCCACGCAGCTGCCGACCGGACCAGCTGGACAGGCTCCTGCGTGGCAACCCACAGATCTTCGTGAAGACCCGTCGTTGCGCCACCTCAGCTGCCTGTCTGCCTACATGGCACCTCAGGCACTGCTGGCCAGGGCGCGTGTCAACACGAGGAGGGGCGGCGACCGACTAGACGGACGTCTCCCCTCGTCCCCGATAAAGCAAGGACACCTAAGCTAAGCACATTAAATGCACCTTGTCCTGTAATGCGAGGGATAACCTCGCATCACTGTACCCTTTCCACCTCCTGTGTGCCACTGTGGCAACCCCTTTTTCCTATAAAAGGAGGCCCGAGGCGATCAAGAGGAGGATTTGGCTTTTTAGAACTCCTCACGACTCTTTTGGAGCTCATCACTAGTTGAAGAACACAAACATATAATCCACCCAAGCAGGCGTAGGGTTTTACTTATCTTTGTGGCCCGAACGTGGGTAAAGGAACCGTGTCCTGACTGTTAGATCTGCTCTTCTCTCAACCCCGCGCCCCGCAACTGTAGTAGGGATTCTTGTAATCCCATAGGTGTCGATCCAAATACACCGACATCTTTGGCGCGCCAGGTAGGGGCACGCAGTTGTGAGAATCGGCTTTGGTAGTCAGTTCGATGCCTCTTCATCGTCATGGCGCCCAAGAAGAAGACGACGGTGGTGGTTGGCCAGTCGAAAGCCGGACAGCCCATCCCGACGCGGGCGAGCAGCAGACCGGTTGCGGAAAGAACCCGGGGCGCTGCTCCCGAACACCAACGCCGCCCCAGCATCCGGAGTTTGGGAGGTGGCGCTGCTTGTGCGCCTGGTAACGAGCCACACACCGCCAGTTCCAGAGATGGAACCCGGCCCTCCGCGGGTGGCACGGGGCCTTCCAAGGTCGCTGCCGCATCACCCGAAGGCGACGCAAGGATCTCCAGAACTCCCACGCCGGCACCAACAGCGCGCCCTTCTCAAGCAGCGCGCGATGAACGGCGTCGTCACCCTGAAGGTCCCGGGCGTCGCCATGGGAAGAGCCCCGAGCGCCACTCTCGGGACGTAGAAGACCTACCCGCCCGCCGAAGCACTGGTGGAGACGATAGGCGACCGCGGGATCATGATGGAGCTCCCCCTGACACGGTCAGGGGTCGAAGCGCGTCATGGTCCGTGCAGGTTTCGCTACCGTTGACACCAGCCAAAGCTTTGGCGCGCGCACAGCTGCTCCTCAACTTTCCTCCCGTTACGGGGAAACTCGACGAATGGAGAGCCACCATCCGAAGCCTTGTCGCAGTTGCCAGTAAATCCAGCGGAGCTCCCAGGTCGATGCTCCGATGGAGTCCCACACACCGGCGGCGGGAGAGCCGGCAGCGCCGTGGCTACGGTGCATTCACCTCCTCCTCGCCCGATGCCGCGTGCGTCGACTCGTCGAGACGTCGCGGGCGACGCCATCCCCAGAGCGTCGTCCGACCCACGGACCCGCGGCAACCAGTGTCAAGTTCTTCAGGAGCGAGCTCATGAAGACGCTCGAACCACCATCGAGCGCCGGCACGGAACGCGCCACCAGTCAGACATGCGAGCAGGGCCTGCTACAGATCGCCCGGCACCGGAGAGCCCTGGGGGTCTGCCTTACGAGGTAGGTTGTCCAGCTTTCACCCGTGAGCTGCGGCAGTTCCAATGGCCCTCTCACCACACATTCAAACCTGAAGTTGGCGAGAAGTACAACGGCAAGACCCACCCGTCGGAGTTCCTCAGCATCTACACCATCGCGATGCAAGCTGCCGGGGCCCGCGACGATAAGGTGCTTGTGAATTACTTTCCGTTGGCTCTTAAACCTAATGCCATGTCGTGGTTGATGCACTTGCCAGTAGACTCTATTTCCTCCTGGTCCGACTTGTGCCATGAGTTTGTTGGCGCCTTTACCGGAGGCCACCAAGCCCATGGCCAAGCAAGTGACATGCATGTCATACCCCAGAAGGAAGGCGAGAGTCTGCGCAAGTACATACAGAGATTCAGCCAGGTACAGTACAATATCCCCGATGTTCACCCTGCCGCCATCATCAGCGCGTTCGACCAGAACGTGCGAAACCACAAGATGCGCGAAGAACTGGCGATGACCAAGGTGAAGGATGTGGGGGAACTCTACGTTCTTGCCGACAGATGTGCCTGGGCTGAAGTGGGAAGGAAGTACCCCGGCAAAGGCGCCGGTGCGGAAACCAACTCTTCAGACGAGGATATTGCCGCCCCAGCGAAGAAGGGTCGGCACCGTAACAGGAAGCACAAGGGGAAGGCCATGCTTGCCGTCGAGGGATCTGATGACACCGGCTCCACCAAGAAAACCAAGGCGGGTGACCCTGGCAAGGAAATTGCCGGGTGTGTCGCCTGCCGGGCCTTGGCGGCTGACGAGAAGCCAGGAAACTCCGACAAGCGATACTGTAAGATCCACCGCACCAAAGGCCATGATCTCCAGGACTGCCACTAGGTTGATCTCCTTGCTGAGAAGCAAAGGGCTGAATACGAGAGGCGGGACAAGGAGAAGGGCCAAGACAGCGTTGAGGGGTCTAGCAAGAAGCGTGACGGCCAAGCAGGCCGTCGCGGCAAGGAGAAACAGCAGGAAAGGCCCGCCCGGGGCCGCGACATAAGACCTAAAGACGATGATCACGAAGAGGATGACGAGTCCGGCGGCCAAGAGTTTCAGAAGGCTACGGACGCCATGTGCGTCGATGGTGGCGCCTCGCTGCATGCTTCTCACCGCCAGCTTAAACAGTGGGCGCGTGAGATTATTGCGGCGGAACCATCGTCCGGTGCCCAAAAGCCGCTGAAATGGTCCAACACACCTATCATCTCTGAGACCGAGGATCACCCTGATCACGCTAATGCAGTCGGGTGTTTGCCAATGTTGGATTCACCAACAATATGCAACCTCAAGGTGACGAAGATGCTAGTCGATGGCGGGGCCGGTCTAAACCTACTTTCACCCACCGTGATCGAGAAGCTGCAAGTTCCTGATGGAGACCTCGAAGAGACGGGCACGTTTCAGGGGGTCAGCCCTGGGAGAAGTCAACCGAAGGGGAAAGTCACGCTGCCCGTGACTTTTGGAAGTGATCTGAACTACAGGACAGAGAGGATCGTGTTCGATGTTGCCAAGATCCCCCTGCCTTACAATGGGATCCTTGGCCGCCCAGCACTGGCCAAGTTCATGGCAGCATCACACTATGCCTACAACACCCTGAAGATGCCAGGGCCCGTGACGATCATCACCATCCCCTCCGATAAGAAAGATGCGCTGATTTGCGCTGACCAATTGTACCAACAAGCAGTTGCAGCAACTGTCGCTACGAGGGCACTTGCTCCTGCCACTGGAGCCCCGGGAGGGAAGAAGAAGAAGACCGGCGAGACCTCGGGCACCCACTCCGGCAAGTGCACGTCTTGTGCTCCCGTCGAGGACGTGCCAGAGAGATCCACCGGAAAGAAGAAGACCGGTGAGACCTCAGACACCCACTCCGGCAATCGCACCTCTTCGGAGTGTCGCGCTCTAGTCGAGGACATGCCAGAGGGCTCCACCGGCATATACAAGAGATTCAGGGCCACACCACCGGGAACCAAGAATGTTTCTGTCAAGGAGGACGACACGGGAGGGGCTTTTACCATAAGCTCCGCCCTTGACAACAAATAGGAAGACGCGCTCGTCACCTTCCTGCGAGCGAATGTCGACGTGTTTGCCTCGCAGGCATCCGACATCCCCGGTGTTCCCAGGGAGGTGATTGAGCACCACCTTGATGTCTGTCTTCATGCGTGGCCCGTCAAGCAGAATGTCAGGAAGAAAGCTTTGGAACGACAAGAGTTTATCACCGAGGAGATCCGGAAACTGGAAGCTGCGGGTTTGGTAAGAGGAGTGCTCCACCCAACGTGGTTGGCCAATCCGGTGGTAGTGCGCAAGGCAAATGGGAAGTGAAGGCTGTGTATTGATTACACAGATATCAATAAAGCTTGTCCCAAGGACCCCTTCCCGTTGCCGCGCATAGACCATATTGTTGACTCCACGGAAGGGTGTGACCTACTGTCATTCCTCGATGCCTACTCCGGCTATCACCAGATCTTCATGGCAAGAGAAGACGAAGCGAAGACAGCGTTCATCAACCCATGTGGTATGTACTGTTTCGTACGAATGCCTTTCGGGTTGAAGAGTGCTAGCTCGACGTTTGCAAGGGCAGTCCAGATTAGCTTTGAACCCCAGCTCCATAGAAATATGGAGGCTTATATGGATGATATAGTGGTCAAAACCAAGAACAAGGCAACCCTTGTACCGGATTAACAAGAAACATTTGTAAACCTGCGCAAGATCAACCTCAAGCTGAACCCTGAAAAGTGCGTCTTAGGCATCCCGTCTGGCAAGCTTCTCGGGTTCTTTGTGTCGCAGCGTGGGATAGAAGCCAATCCGGACAAAATCAAAGCTATAGAGCAGATTGAAGCGACCAAACGGGTCAAGGATGTGCGTCGGCTAGCTAGCTGCGTTGCCGCCATGAGCAGATTCATTTCCAAGTCTGCCAAGCGCGCCCTCCCCTTTTTCAAGATTTTGAAAAAGGCAGGCCCAATGGAGTGGACGCCAGAAGCCGAAGCAGCATTACAAGATCTGAAGAGGTATCTTTCCTCCACGCCAATACTAGTTGCGCCTAGACCACAAGAACCGTTGCTGCTCTACTTAGCGGGAACAAACCAGGTGGTCAGCGCCGCACTAGTGGTGCAGAGAGAAATCGATGATGAGGTGATAGCAGCAACAGAGCCCGATGCCACTGGTGCAGAGGCGACATAGCCGGTTGGAGTGCGGCCGAAGAAGAAAATGATGCAGCACCCGGTCTACTTTGTCAGCTCCCTCTTGCAGGGGGCTAGATCAAGGTACTCCGGTGTGGAGAAATTGCTGTTCGGCCTTCTTATGGCCTCGAGGAAGCTGCGTCACTACTTCTAGGCGCACGAGATCACTGTTGTCACTCGCCTCCCTCTTCAACGGATATTGCACAATCCACACGCGACGGGAAGGATTGTAGAGTGGGCTCTGGAGCTGTCCAGCTTTGGCCTCAAGTTTGAAAGTACCTCGAAAATTCAGAGCCGAGTCCTGGTAGAGTTCGTCGCCGCATGGACCGCAACGCCTGATGAAGAAGTCCAGGAAACTGCTCTCCCCGGCAAAGAGGCAAGTTGCGACTGGATCATGTACTTTGATGGGGCTTTCTCCTTACAGGGCGCCGGGGCTGGCGTACTGCTGGTCGCGCCCACTGGAGAGCACCTCAAGTACGTGGTCCAGATGCACTTCCCTAGGGAGGTATCAACGAACAACACTGCTGAGTACGAGGGGCTGCTTGCTGGTCTTAGGATCGCGGCAGACCTCGGAATCAAGAAGCTCATTATCAGGGGCGACTCTCAGCTTGTCGTCAAACAAGGCAACAAGGATTACCAGAGCCCGTTGATGAAGGCCTACGTCGATGAAGTGAGAAAGTTGGAAGAGCGCTTTGACGATATACAGGTGGAACACGTTCCCCGAGCGGAGAACGACATCGCCGATTACCTGTCAAAGCGCACTGCCCTCAAGCTACCTGTGGAACCAGGTACCTTTGTGCTTCAGGTTTCTCAACCATCTGTTGATCCATCAACAGAGCAGAACAAGAGGAGGAAATCAGGGCCCGACAAGTACTTTCCTGCCGAGCTCCCCGGAGCCGCCGGCAAGGATGTTGCCGGAGACACTGAGCCCGCCACCGGAGGACTAACTCCAGCGAAGCATCAAGCTTTTGCCGTCGAGATGGCCGCTCCCTTGGCTGAGGAAATGCCTTTGGTCCTCGTCGTCGAGCCCCAGGCTCCAGCGTGGGCGCAGCATACCGTCCGATTCCTTTAGACTGGGGAACTTCCTGAGGAGCAGGAAGAAGCGGAGAAAGTAGCTCGTCGGTCTGCCATGTACCAGCTTGTCGATGACGTCCTATATAGAAGGAGACCGAACGGTGTGAAATTGAAGTGCATCCCTCGAGAGGAAGGACTGGAGCTGTTGGGAGAGATACATGAAGGCATATGTGGATCCCACATAGGGTCGAGAGCCCTTGCCGGCAAGGCATTCCGGCAAGGCTTCTTCTGGCCCACTGCCCTCCAGGATGCGACGGCACTGGTCACCAGGTGTGAAGCGTGCTAGTTCCATTCAAAGAAACTTCATCAACCAGCTCAAGCCCTATAAACCATTCCTCTCTCCTGGCCCCTCTCGGTCTGGGGGCTCGACATACTGGGCCCTTTTCCCCGCGCCGTCGGGGGCTTTGAGTACTTGTATGTTGCAATCGACAAGTTCACAAAGTGGCCAGAGGTGGAGGCAGTAAGGAAGGTCACAGCTCAGTCAGCCATCAAGTTCTTCAAGGGAGTAGTGTGCCGTTTTGGTGTACACAACAGGATCATCACCGACAATGGCACACAGTTTACAAGCCGCACCTTCATGCAATATACCCAAGACCTCGGCAGCAAGGTCTGTTTCGCTTCCGTTGCTCACCCCCAAAGCAATGGTCAAGCTGAAAGGGCAAATGCTGAAGTGCTGCGAGGATTAAGGACAAAGACCTTTGACAGGCTGCACAAGAGCGGGAGGCGCCGGATTGATGAATTGCCGGTGGTTCTTTGGTCGATCAGAACAACGCCAAATCAAGCCACCGGCCAGACGCCCTTTGCCCTGATATACGGGGCAGAAGTAGTTCTCCCCACGGAACTCATATACGGGTCACCTCGAGTGCTCGCTTATGATGAGCTTGAGCAAGAGCAACTGCGACAAGACGACGCAATGCTCCTTGTGGAAGATCGTCTTCGGGCGGCTGTGAGAGCAGCACGGTACCAGCAAGCCTTGTGCCGCTACCATAGCCGCAAGGTCCGTGCCCGAAGCTTTGAGGAAGGCGACCTTGTTCTCCGGCGCGTTCAATCGGCCAGGAATACAAACAAGTCGACACCGAAGTGGGAAGGCCCTTATCGGGTAATACGAGTCACCAGGTCTGGCGCTGTCCGCCTGGAGACCGAGGATGCCGTACCGGTGAGTAATTACTGGAACATCGAGCATCTTCGCAAGTTTTACCCATAAGGCGCGGCTTGTCGGGCCCCCCCCCCCCGCAAGCCACCCTTTTGTACAAGCCTTGCCGGCAAGGCATGTAACCCTTTGTACAAAGCCAGGCGCAGACCCTGAGCATAAATAAATGAAGCGTTGGTGCCCTAAGTTATAGCATGCATGCTGAGTCGAGTCTCTTCCTTGGTTAGGGTTGATAGTGCTTAGCGGCGGCTAACCCTAGGTTAGAGGTCGAGTCTTTGTCTTTCATCTATATTCTTTGGTTCATAGGACGCGCAGACATCCTTGCCGAAGCCACTTGAGGGAAGGAAAGAACAACAGACCAGCGCCTAGGCCCCGGCGATCCAGTGTTGCCGGAGGCTGCAAGGGCAAGAATTCGCCCACGGTTGACCAGGGTTCCCGGGGGCTGCAGCTTCAGATAAGTTCTTTATCCCTTATCATGCATTCCATTATGAACTGAGGTATGTGAAACCTCGTCCTTTTCCTTAAGCTGCCATGCTCCCATAACTCTAGGCCCTAGGGCTTGTTCCTGGGACTAAGTTTGGTCGTAGTCGCGGCAGCAGAAGGATGAAATGAGGAGCCTGAGCCCACTTCATCCCTGCCTCCGCCAAGGGTGTGAGAAAGGTCGAGCGAAGTAGGGAAACGGCAGGGCCTGTTGCCGGGCGAAAAAAATGTTTATCTTAAAGATATCAAGGATTTATTCCCTGTTGTGGGTTTTTACCTACGAACAAATGACCCGGCAAACATTCAATTTTCATTAAAAACATTCCATTCAGGTACAGTCCATAGGGAATGAAAAACATTAATAAGGGGATTACAAGTTTTAAACTTAACAGATGCCCGAAGGCTTACAGACTAAAAAGAGATCAGATGCCCGTAATGCCTTTCTTGTCCCTCTCCTCAGGAGGTAGGTCAAGGAGGCGAGAAGGGAAAAAGGGGCGCCTAGGCGAGCTACGGGTGGCAGAAGACACCAAGAAGGCATCTCGGCGGCCTCCCAAGGGCTGGACGGTGATGACGGCGTCGGAGGCAGAGCTCGAAGACGAGGCGGCAGGACGTCCGTACGCGTCGAAGGCGTCGGTGCCCGCGTACTCCGACATGACGACCTTGCCGCCTGCCTTCTTCCTCTTCCTCTTCTGCAGCCTCCCTACGCCAGCCGCCAAGGAGACGGCCCCGAGAAGTTCAAGGAGCCGGCGACGCGGATGATGGGGTCGCCGGTGCCACCAGGAGCGGCGCCCGACACCTAGTCGGACCCGTCATCCTGCCGTCCACCGCCCTCATCATCGCTGTAGCTGTCCTACTCGTCACCCTCGTTCGAGGAGGAGTCTTCATCATCGGAGGAGCTCTCCACGCAGCACCTCGCGCGAGTCCTGAGGTGCCCAAAGACCTTGACGGAGAGGTGGCCTTCCTCCATCAACTTGAAGTGGAGGGTGAGCCCATCCGTCAGGCTGTGGATGCGAGCGAACCTCTTCCATCCTTGGCGAAGATACATCACATGAGGGGCAGGGAAGTCGACGCGGGCCCGCGTGCCACTGATCCCGCAGCCCCTCATGTGCAGCCGCAGCGACTCCGGTGGATCCACCTCCATCTCCCGCGCAAATGGAGTCGGGAGACGAAGACGACGGCGCGGCTCACCCCGCATCCTAACGAAGAACTCACAAGGGTCATCTCCAATATGACCTTCCATTGGAGGAGGAGCTGCTGGCGGGGGCGTGGCCGGCGGGCCGCCTCGTCCTCCTCTTCCTCGAGCACCCCGGCCTCGCCCACGGCCCCGCCCCCACCCTCTTCCCCTCGTGTCTGGTTCGGCCACTGCGGGTGCAGGAGAAGGGGGGACGCGTTGTCGAGCAGCAACCCTCGCCGCCACCGTTGAGAAGCCGGGATTTTCTCTCTTCATGGCGGACAGAAGAGAGGAGCAGAAGCTGAAGGAGAAAGAAGATGGAGGAGTGCGGGGCGCCCTCCCTTCCCTCCGCCCTTTATAAAGGGGCAGGGCTGGAGGTCGACCGCCCCGCTCGGCCAATCAAGACGCAGAAGGCGAGGGGGGGCGGGACCGACCTGCCGCCCCAACCAGCGACGGCTCTGTTTCCCGCCTCCACCGCTCGCCACCTCGAACGCATGGGAGGCACGTAGCGAACGTGCAGGACCGAAGGGACGGGTGAGGCGACCTCTCCCCACCCCGTGATCGTGGGGAGTGGACGCCTAAACGACTGCGCCTCGGCCCCATCCAGTAAGCGGGCCACACCTCCACGCCTCCCCCCGTTTACGGGGAAGACTCGGGCCGCCTCCTTTCGCATTTACTGCGACATGACGGATGCCTGCGGAAACCGCCCCACGCATGCCGCCCACGTCACGCACGCTCCTCCACCCCACGCCGCGCGCGCGGGTCGTGGGAGGCGCAGCGCGCGGAAAATTTTACCACGGTGAAAACCACCCCGCCTGCCCGCGCACCCTTCTGGGCCTGGCCCGACAACGTGTCGCGCTTTTGTGTGGCACAGGCCCGGGGGCTCCTGTCGGTGTACAAAAAGAGGGGCGCACTTTTTGTACCCCTATGACTGTGCACGGGCAGTCTGAGCCGCGGGCACCACCACACCAAGCATGGTAAGGGAGGACAGCCGGGGTAAGGCCGAAGCTTGATGGAGACTAGAGCAACGCCAAGAACAAGACCACAAAGAGCAAAGGGGCGAAGCGGCTTCCCCCGGCAAGGTCCTTGCCGGGAGCCGGCTCTAGCAGCCCCGGCAAGACCCTTGCCGCGGCAGCTCGCCCCACGCCTATGGAGCGGATCACCCTTGAGTCCTCCGCCCCCATGGGGCGAGGATTCGGGAGGTATCCCCGTGGTGGCATGCAGATCTTTGTGAAGACATCCAAGATCAGATACAAGTTAAGAAGACGACGACCCTTGGCAGGATCCCAGCCAAGGAGAACTACCAGGCCCCCGGCAAGCACCTTGCCGGGGATGACAGCGGGCGCCACGGCAGGACCCTTGCCAGAGCCCCGGCAAAGCCCTTGCCGAGGACGCCCATGGGGCCACCATCAGGCCCGCACCAACTGGGTTTCCACCGACCCACGCAGCTGCCGACCCGACCAGCTGGACAGGCTCCTGCGTGGCAACCCACAGATCTTCGTGGAGACCCGCCGTTGCGCCACCTCAGCTGCCTGTCTGCCTACATGGCACCTCAGGCACTGCTGGCCAGGGCGCGTGTCAACACGAGGAGGGGCGGCGACGGACAAGACGGACGTCTCCCCTCGTCCCCGATAAAGCAAGGACACCTAAGCTAAGCGCATTAAATGCGCCTTGTCCTGAAATGCGAGGGATAACCTCGCATCACTGTACCCTTTCCACCTCCTGTGTGCCACTGTGGCAACCCCTTTTTCCTATAAAAGGAGGCCCGAGGCGACCAGGAGGAGGATTCGGCTTTTTAGAACTCCTCACGACTCTTTTGGAGCTCCTCACTAGCTGAAGAACCCAAACATATAATCCACCAAAGCAGGAGTAGGGTTTTACGCATCTTTGCGGCCCGAACCTGGGTAAAGGAACCGTGTCCTGACTGTTAGATCCGCTCTTCTCTCAACCCCGCGCCCCGCAACCGTAGTAGGGATTCTTGTGATACCATGGGTGTCGATCCAAATACACCGACACTCTTACTTATCGAAAGGACTATGATAGATCCCCTACACTTGTGGGTGATCACGCACCCGCTCCTTTGTGGCTGGTGTGTTTCCCCTCTTGGCCCATAAGGCCCATATCTTTTGCCGGTGGTGCCTGGAATCCCTTCCGTTGACCCGATAAGTACCCGGTGCATCCCGAAACCCTTCTGGTGTCCGAATACCATCATCCTATATATCAGTCATTACCTCTCGACCATTTCAAGACTCCTCGTCATGTCTGTGATCTCATCCGGGACTCTTTACAAAATTCGGTCACCAAATCACACAACTCATATAATACAATATCGTCATCGAACGTTAAGTGTGCGGACCCTACGGGTTCGAGAACTATGTAGACATGACCGAGACACTTCTCCGGCCAATAATCAATAGCGGAACCTGGATGCTCATATAGGTTCCTAAATGTTCTACAAAAATCTTTATCGGTCGAACCGTTATGACAACATACTTTATTGCCTTTGTCATCGGTATGTTACTTGCCCGAGATTCGATCGTCGATATTGTCATACCTAGTTCAATCTCATTACCGGCAAGTCTCTTTACTCGTTCTGTAATGCATCATCCCGCAACTAACTCATTAGTCACATTGCTTGCAAGGCTTCTTATGATGTGCATTACCGAGAGGACCCAGAGATACCTCTCTGATACTCGGAGTGACAAATCCTAATCTTGATCTATGCTAACCCAACAAACACCTTTGGAGATACCTGTAGAGCATATTTATAATCACCCAGTTATGTTGTGACATTTGATAGCACACAAGGCATTCCTCCGGTATCCGGGAGTTGCATAATCTCATGGTCGAACGAATATGTATTTGACATGAAGAAAGCAGTAGCAATAAAAACTGAAAGATCAATATGCTAAGCTAACGGATGGGTCATGTCCATCACATCATTCTCCTAATGATGTGACCACGTTCATCAAATGACAACACATGTCTATGGTCAGGAAACTTAACCATCTTTGATTAAAGAGCTAGTCTTGTAGAGGCTAACTAGGGACTTGGTATTTTGTCTATATATTCACACATGTATCAACTTTCCGGTTAATACAATTCCAGCATGAATAATAAACATTTATCATGAAATAAGGAAATATATAAAATAACAACTTTTTATTGCCTCTAGGGCATATTTCCTTCAGTCTCCCACTTGCACTAGAGTCAATAATCTAGTTTACATCACCATGTGATTTAACACCGCTAGTTCACATCGTGATGTGATTAATACCCATAGTTTACATCGCCATGTGACCAACATCCAAAGGTTTTACAAGAGTCAATAATCTAGTTCACATCGCCATGTGATTAACGCCCAAAGTGTACTAAGGTGTGATCATGTTTTTCTTTGTCATATAAGTTTAGTCAACGGGTCTGTCACATTCAGATCTGTATGTATTTCGCAAATTTCCATGTCTACAATGCTCTGCATGGAGCTACTCTAGTTAATTGCTCCCACTTTCAATACACATCCAAATTGGTACTTAGAGTCATCTGGATTAGTGCCAAAGCTTGCATCGGCGTAACTCATTACGACAAACTATTTATTACCTCCATAATCGAGAAACATTTCCTTAGTCCTCCAGTTACTAAGGATAATTTTGACCACTATCCGGTGATCTACTCCTGGATCACTATTGTACCTCCTTGACAAACTCATGGCAAGGTACACAACAGGTTTAGTACACAGCATGACATACTTTATAGAACCTATGGCTGAGCCATAGGGAATGACTTTCATTCTCTCTATATTTTTCTGTCGTGGTCGGGCTTTGAGTCTTTACTCAACTTCACACCTTACAAATCAGGCAAGAAATCCTTCTTTGAGTTATCCATTTTGAACTACTTCGAAATCTTATCAAGGTATGTACTAATCGAAAGTCTTATCAAGCATCTTGATCTATCTCTATAGATCTTGGTGCCCAATATGTAAGCAGCTTCACCGAGGTCTTTTATTGAAAAACTCCTTTTAAACAATCCTTTATGCTTTCCAGAAAATTCTACATCATTTCTGATCAACAATATGTCATTCACATATACTTATCAGAAATGTTGTAGAGCTCCCACTCACTTTCTTGTAAATACAGGCTTCACCCTAAGTCTGTATAAAACCATATGCTTTGATCACCTTATCAAAGCGTATATTCCAACTCTGAGATGCTTGCACTAGTCCATACATGGATCGCTGGAGCTTGCACACTTTGGTAGCACCTTTAGGATTGACAAAACCTTCTGGTTGCATCATATACAACTCTTCTTTCACAAATCCATTAAGGAATGCAGTTTTGTTATCCATTTGCCAGATTTCATAAAATGTGGTAACTGCTAACATGATACGGACAGACTTAAGCATCGTTATGAGTGAGAAAATCTCATCGTAGTCAACACCTTGAACTTGTCGAAAAACTTTTTGTGACAATTCAAGCTTTGTAGATAATAACACTACCATTAGCGTCCATCTTCCTCTTGAAGATCCATTTATTCTCAGTGGCTTGTCGATCATCGGGCAAGTCCACCAAAGTCCACACTTTGTTCTTTATATGGATCCTATCTCAGATTCCATGGCCTCAAGCCATTTATCAGAATTTGGGCTCATCATAGCTTCTTCATAGTTCGTAGGTTCGTCACGGTCTAGTAACATGAATTCCAGAACAGGATTACCATACCACTCTGGTGCGGAACATCCTCTGGTTGACCTATGAGGTTCGCTAGTAACTTTATCCTAAGTTTCATGATTATTATCATTAGTTTCATCTCTAGTTGCTGTAGGCATCACGGGAACGGTTTTCTGTGATGAGCTATTTTCCAATTCGAGAAAAGGTAAAATTACCTCATCAAGTTTCACTTTCCTCCCACTCACTTCTTTCGAAAGAAACTCCTTTTTTAGAAAGGATCCATTCTTAGCAACAAAAATCTTGCCTTTCGATCAGTGGTAGAAGGTGTACCCAACATTTTATTTTGGGTATCCTATGAAGACGCACTTGTCTAATTTGGGTTCGAGCTTATCAGGTTGAAGCTTTTCCACATAAGCATCGCAACCCAAAACTTTCAGAAACGACAGCTTAGGTTTCTTGACAACCCATAGTTCATATGGTGTCATCTCAAAGGATTTAGACGGTGCCCTATTTAACGTGAATGCAGCTGTCTCTAATGCATAACCCCAAAACGATTGTGGTAAATCCGTAAGAGACATCATAGATTGCACCATATCCAATAAAGTATGGTTACAGCGTTCGGACACACCAGTTCTAATGCATAACCCCAAAACGATTGTGGTAAATCGGTAAGAGACATCATAGATTGCACCATATCCAATAAAGTATGGTTACGGCGTTCGGACACACCATTATGCAGTGGTGTTCTAGGTGGCATGAGCTGTGAAATTATTCCACATTGTTGCAAATGAAGACCAAACTCGTAACTCAAATATTCGCGTCCATGATCAGATCATAGAAACTTTATTTTCTTGTTATGATGACTCTCTACTTCACTCTGAAATTCTTTGAACTTTTCAAAATGTTTCAGACTTGTGTTTCATCAAGTAGATATACCCATATATGGTCAAATCATCTGTGAAGGTCAGAAAATAATGATACACGTCATGAGCCTCAACACTCATCCGACCACATACATTTGTATGTATTATTTCCAATAAGTCATTGGCTTGCTCCACTGTTCCGGAGAACTGAGTTTTAGTCATCTTTCCCATGAGGCATGGTTCGCAATCATCAAATCATTCATCATCAAGTGATTCCTAAATTCCATCCGCATGGAGTTTCTTCATGCGTTTTACACCAATATGACTTAAACGGCAGTGCCACAAGTATGTTGCACTATCATTATCAACTCTTGTCGGTGTACTAAGGTAGGGGTACCTCAGTACCCCAACTTGTGCACGGGCAGTAGCAGCTTCCCGCGGCAGGGCCTACCACGTGCTTGCCGGAGACCTTCCTGCTCCATATAAAGCCATTCAAAAACAAAGTATACAAGACAGAAGATCAAGACCCCGGCAAGTGGAGTTTGCTGGGAAGGCCATCCAAGGCTCAAGATTACCTCACTAACACAAGACCCTGGCGGGAGGAGCTTGCCAGGAAGACCAGAAGACATGCCTCGGCGCAACATGCGCCCCGGTAGGGCCCGGGGAGCGACAAGCCTCAGAGCCCGACAAGCTCCCGGGCCCGGCAAGGTCAAGACCTCGGCAAGGTGCTTGCCGGGGAGAGTTACGCTGTGTGCCCGCGCTCCAGCTCATCAAACCACGCGTCGCCCTGGGGCCACTCCAGGGATGCGTGGCGGATGGCTGCGCAGCCTGGGGGACACGGTGGCACTCCACGGTGGTAAAGCCATCGCCGTGGCAAACGGAGACGCAAGGGCGGGCGCTTTTGGGGTCGACGGCGACGGGCATTAAATGCTCTTGTCCCCCACTGTCAAAGTAGGTGATGACCACTGTTCATGCACTGTTGCTCCACTATTCCCGCATTGTTACAACTACCACCACTATTACATTTTTACCCTTTCTCCTACGTTGACACCTGTCGGTGACCCCTTGAGCTATAAAAGGAGGCCCATGCACAACGTAGAGGGTGTTCGGAACCTAGATCACTTACTCGCTCGGTGTAGCTAGTTCTTCAAGCTCCCGAGCTCTCCAACTCAATACAAACGAAGCAGGAGTAGGGTTTTACGCGTCCATCGCGGCCCGAACCTGGGTAAACTGCCCGCGTGTTCACTACGATCTGCTCTTCGTGCTCCATCCGCTCCCTCGACGCAACGACAAGGGGCTCCGGTCCCATAGGTGCTCGTGGTGGACAGTTTCCCCCGACATCTTTGGCGCGCCAGGTAGGGGGCGTCGAGGTTGTGCGAACCTGATCCGGCGTTCACGCGGGCGTATTCTTCATCAACCTCTCCAAGTTCTTCAGCTTCATCAACAACAGCAACATGGCCCCGAAGAAGAAAGCTTCGGAGGTCGCAGGCCCGTCTGCGTCTCATCCGCCGCCACCGGAACCAACGGTGGGCGGGGGAGACGCCGTCGGAAGGGTGGTCGCCGGCGAGGAAACTCGCGGCGCCACCAAATCCAAGGATAGGACGGACGACCGAGCCTCGGTCTCCGTGGACGCGCCACGTCCATCTCAGCAAACAACAACCCAACAGCGCCATGCCACAGGAGGTGGCATCCGCTTGCTGGGCCAAGGGCAAACCGGAGGATCGCGGGACGCTCCGGGCCATCGTCCTGGCACGAGCAAGGCACGGTCGCCCGAGCGGGACCCTGCTCCTTCTAACCCTGTTAGGAGTCCGAGCATATCCCGCTCCTCGCACCGCTCGCCCCCGCTCCCCTCCTCTCCAGCAGAAGCGCTCGCAAGGGCGCAACTGCTCCTCGACTTCCCTCCAGCAGCGGACAAGGCCGAAGACTGGAGGGCAACCATCCAGAGCCTGATCGCCTTCGCCAACAACGATACGCCGCAGCAGCCGGCGACCTCGCGGCCACGGCAAGTCGAGAAGACGAAGGCCGACGGCGACAAGACCGCCGGGGGTGCAACCACCGTGCACACCCCGCCGCGGAAGCAAAAGACGCCGCCCCGCCGGATCAACGTCGACGACGACTCCACGGCGTCGTCGGATCCGCGGGCTCGTCGGGACCAGTGCCAGGTCCTTGACGACCGGCGACAAGAATACGCTCGAACGATGATCGAGCGCCGCCGAGAAGCTCGGCGACAATCAGATCAGCGAGCTAGAGCCGCTGTTGACACGTGCGCGCCCGGTGAACCAGGCGACTTGTCGTACGCGGCAGGTTGCCCTGCGTTTACCCGTGAGCTGCGGCGTGTCCAGTGGCCCAGCATGAAGAACTTCAAGCCCGACGTACCGGAGAAGTACGACGGCAAGACGCACCCCTCGGAATTCCTCAGCATTTACACAATCGCAGTGCAGGCTGCCGGGGGGCGCGACGAGAAGATACTGGCGAACTACTTCCCGCTCGTGCTTAAGCCGAACGTTCGTTCCTGGCTTATGCACTTGCCGGAAGGCTCCATTTCTTCTTGGGCAGATCTTTGCCACCAGTTTGTTGGCGCCTTCACGGGCGGCCACAAACCCCACGGCCAGGAGAGTGATCTCCATATTCTGGCCCAGAAGGAAGGAGAACCTCTGCGCAAGTACATCCAGCGCTTCAGCCGCGTGCAGCACAACATCCCCGACGTCCACCCTGCCGCGGTTATCAGTGCGTTCCACCAGAACGTACGTAACCGCCGCATGCGTGAGGAGATGGCCATGACCAAGATACGGGATGTCAGCGAGCTTTATGCTCTAGCTGACAAGTGTGCGCGCGTCGAAGAGGGGAGGAGACTCCCCGGAGAGGATGCTGGCGCAGGTGGAAGCGACAGCGACGACGCCGCCCCGGCAAAGAAGAGCCGACGGCGGAACAACAGAAGGAAGAACAAGAAGGAGGTGCTTGCCGTCGAGAAGTCCGGCAAGGAGGCTCCCGCCAAGCAAGCACAGGTTGGCGGCTCCGGCAAGGAGCCTGCCCCCGTGGCGGCAGCCGACAAGCAGGACGGCTCTGACAAGCAATACTGCAAGATCCACCGCACCAAGGGCCACGACCTCTCCAACTGCAAACGAGTCGAGTACCTCGTCGAGCAGCAGAAAGCTGAGTACGAGAGGCGCGACAAGGAGAAGGCCCAAGGTGGCGGAGGAGAGCCAAGCAAGAAGCGGCCGTTCAATGGCCGGGGAGGACGCCGCGGCAAGGCCAAGCAGCGGCAAGGTGACCGACCTCCCCGGGGCCGCGACAAGGATGAAGAAGACGATGACGATGACATGGAGGATGAGGATAACAGCGAGCAGGAGTTCCAGAAGGCCACGGAGGTCCTGTGCGTCGACGGCGGCGCCTCTCTGCACACTTCCCACCGCCAACTAAAGCAGTGGGTGCGGGAAGTGAATGCAGCAGAGCCGCCCGTGGAGTCGCGCAGGCTCCTCAAATGGTCCAGCACGCCCATCATTTTTGATCTTGAGGATCACCCTGACCGCACCACTGCGGTCGGGTGCTTGCCGATGCTGGTCTCACCCACCATCCGCAACCTCAAGGTCACCAAAATGTTGGTTGACGGCGGGGCCGGGCTGAACTTGATCTCCTCAGCTGTGATCAAGAAACTCCAGACCCCAGATGGCGAGCTCGAAGAGACCGGTTCTTTTCAAGGAATAAACCCGGGAAGGAGCAAGCCCAAGGGGAAGATAACTCTGCCAGTGACCTTTGGCGGGGAGCTCAACTTCAGAACTGAGCGCATCACATTCGACGTCGCCGATATCCCATTACCATATAATGGGATACTCGGCCGTCCCGCCCTCGCCAAGTTCATGGCAGCTTCCCACTACGCCTACAACGTACTCAAGATGCCGGGGCCGATAAGCGTCATCACTGTCCATGGCGACAAGAAAGATGCGCTTGTCTGCGCCGACAAAATCTACCGGGATGCAGCAGCCGCAGCAGAGAAGGATACACTTGCCGCTGAAGCTCCCGGGGGGAAGAAGACCAAGACCAAGTCCGGCAAGTGCTCTGGGGCCCACTCCGGCAACCGCACCTCTTCGAAGTGCTGCGCTGCCATCGAGGACGTTCCATCGAGCTCCACCGGCAAGTGCAAGAAGGGAATGGCCGCTCCTCCGGCAACCAAGAAGGTGCCTGCCAACGAGGACGGCACTGGTGGTACCTTCACCATCAGTGCCACACTTGACAGCAAATAGGAAAGCGCGCTCGTTGCCTTCCTGCGGGCGAATGTCGATGCGTTTGCCTGGCAACCATCTGACATCCCCGGTGTTCCCAGGAAGGTAATTGAGCACAAGCTTGCTTTTTGTCCTCATGCGCGGCCCGTCAAGCAGAAGGTCAGAAAGCAAGCCGTGGAGCGCCAAGATTTCATTGCCGAAGAAATCAAGAAGCTAGAAGCAGCAGGCCTAGTTAGAGGCGTGATCCATCCGACGTGGTTGGCAAACCCAGTCGTCGTGCGTAAGGCCAACGGGAAATGGAGACTGTGTATAGACTTCACTGATGTGAATAAAGCATGTCCCAAGGATCCATTTCCCTTGCCGCGCATTGACCAGATTGTTGACTCCACTGCCGGATGTGAGCTACTCTCCTTTCTTGATGCGTATTCAGGCTACCATCAGATTTTCATGGCCAAGGAAGATGAAGAGAAGACTGCATTTATCACTCCATGTGGCACTTATTGCTTCATACGCATGCCATTTGGGCTGAAGAATGCAGGATCAACATTTGCAAGGGTAGTGCACACTGCTTTTGAGCCACAGATCCACAGAAATGTAGAGGCTTACATGGATGATATCGTGGTGAAGAGCAAGAGCAAGGATACCCTGGTCCAAGATTTGGAAGAGACATTTCAGAACCTGCACAAGATACAGCTTAAATTGAACCCCGAGAAGTGCGTCTTTGGAGTCCCCTCCGGCAAGCTTCTCGGGTTCTTTGTGTCACAAAGGGGGATCGAAGCCAATCCCGACAAGATTAAAGCCATCGAGCACATCGAAGCCCTGAAGCGCGTCAAGGATGTCAGAAGGCTCGCAGGTTGTGTGGCTGCCCTCAGTAGGTTCATTTCGAAGTCTGCAGAACGCGCCCTACCTTTCTTCAAAATCTTGAAGAAGGCAGGTCCCATGAAGTGGACTCCGGAAGCGGAGGCAGCGTTGCAAGACTTGTCGCACCTAGGCCACAGGAGAAGTTGCTGCTATATCCAGCGGCAACCAACCAGGTGGTTAGTGCTGCGTTAGTAGCGGAGAGGGAGGCCGACGAGGAGTCAGCACCACCGGCAAGCGAATCCAGCGACAAGCAAGGGACTCCTCCGACAAGCTCTGGCCCCGACAAGGACAACTCTGCGCAGGATCAAGGAGAAGTGCGAAGAAAGATGGTGCAGCGCCCGGTGTATTTTGTGAGTTCCCTCTTGCAGGGGGCTAGATCAAGATACTCTGGGGTGCAAAAGTTGCTTTTCGGCCTCCTCATGGCCTCGAGAAAGCTGCGCCATTACTTCCAGGCACATGAGATAACAGTGGTCACTCGCTTTCCGCTGAAGAGGATATTGCACAATCCGGAAGCAACAGGCAGGATCGTTGAGTGGGCACTGGAATTATCAAGCTTTGGACTCAAGTTTGAAAGTACCTCAACCATACAGAGCCGAGCTTTGGCAGAATTCATAGCTGAATGGACCCCGACGCCCGACGAGGAAGTTCCAGAAACAAGTGCACCCGTACAAGAAGCGACAAGTGAATGGGTAATGTACTTTGATGGTGCCTTCTCGCTGCAAGGCGCCGGTGCTGGCGTGGTACTCATCGCGCCCACTGGAGAACACCTCAAGTATGTTATCCAGATGCACTTTCCCAGGGAGCAAGCGACAAACAACACTGCTGAATATGAAGGTTTGCTTGCCGGCCTCAGGATTGCGGCCGAACTTGGGATCAGGAAGCTGATTGTGCGGGGAGATTCTCAGTTGGTGGTCCGACAAGTTAACAAGAGTTACCAGAGCCCTTTGATGGAAGCTTATGTAGATGAAGTGAGGAAGCTTGAAGAGCACTTTGAGGGTCTGCAAACGGAGCACGTCCCGAGAGCTCAGAATGAAATTGCAGATGGCCTTTCGAAGTGTGCTGCGATGAAGTTACCTGTGGAACCAGGGACCTTCTTGCTCAAGCTAACTCAACCATCCGTTACACCATCAATTGGGCAGTCCAAGAAGAGAAAGTTGGTCTCCGGCGACTACTTGCCGGCGGATCTCCCCGAGGCCGCCGCCAAGGTCCCCAAGATCAACGATCAGAACGCTGAGGAACAGATTGCTCCTGCAGATCCTCGGATCTGTACAGTTGAAGCAAGCGTTCCCGACAAGCCTCGCCCCGGCGAGCTTGCCGGGGGACCATCAGCTCCGGCAGAACCAGAGGTTCTTGCCGTAGAAGCTGGGGTTCCCGCAGCGGCCCTCATGCCTTTAGTCCTTGCCGTTGAGCCTCGGGCTCCGGCATGGGCGCAGCAGATCGTCCATTTTCTGCAAACTGGAGAACTTCCCGACGACCCAGAAGAGATAGAGAAGATAACCAGGCAGTCAAGTATGTACCAGTTCGTGGATAACGAGCTGTACAGAAGAAGACTCAATGGTGTCAGGTTGAAGTGCATCTCCAGGGAAGATGGACAGAAGCTGTTGGCAGAGATACACCGAGGCATATGTGGCCACCACATTGGCGCAAGGGCGCTTGCCGGGAAAGCTTTTCGGCAAGGGTTCTTCTGGCAAGAAGCCCTCCAAGATGCAACTGCACTAGTAACCAAGTGTGAAGCGTGCCAGTTCCATGCGAAGCAAATTCATCAGCCAGCTCAAGCTCTCCAGACGATTCCTTTGTCCTGGCCCTTCTCGGTCTGGGGGCTCGATATCCTCGGCCCCTTCCCCCGAGCTGTCGGGGACTTTGAGTACTTGTACATTGCAATCGACAAGTTCACAAAGTGGCCAGAAGTGGAACCAGTGAAAAAGGTGACAGCACAGTCAGCAATCAGGTTCTTCAGGTTGATTGTTTGCCGTTTCGGAATCCCTAACAGGATCATCACCGACAACGGTACACAATTTACTAGTCGCACCTTCATGCAGTACGTCCAAGACCTTGGTGCCAAGGTCTGTTTCGCTTCTGTTGCTCACCCGAGGAGCAACGGTCAAGCGGAGAGAGCAAATGCTGAAGTGCTGCGCGGACTCAAGACAAGGACCTTTGACAGGCTGCGCAAGTGCGGAAGAAACTGGATAGAGGAGCTACCGGCGGCTCTTTGGTCAATCAGAACGACACCAAGTCGAGCCACCGGACAAACACCCTTTGCTCTAGTCTATGGAGCAGAGGCAGTTCTCCCCACGGAACTCGTATACGGATCTCCTCGAGTGCTCGCTTATGATGAGCTCGAGCAAGAGCAACTGCGACAAGATGATGCATTGCTCCTCGAGGAGGAACGTCTCCAGGCTGCTGTACGAGTTGCTCGATACCAGCAGGCCTTGCGTCGCTACCATAGCCGCAAGGTCAAGGCCAGGAGTCTCGAGGAAGGCGACCTTGTTCTTCGGCGTGTTCAGTCCGCCAAGAATTCCAACAAGTTGACGCTGAAGTGGGAAGGCCCTTATCGGGTGAGACAAGTAACCAGGCCTGGCGCTGTCCGCCTTGAGACCGAAGAAGGCTTACCGGTGAGCAACTCCTGGAACATAGAGCATCTTCGCAAGTTTCATCCATAAGGCGCGGTTGCCGTGATCCGTTCCGGCAACCACCTTTTGTACAAGCTTTGCCGCTGTTGCATGTAACCCTTTGTACAAAGCCGGGCGCAGACCCCGTGCATCAGTAAAGCTTTTGTGTTTTGCGCTATTTGCCTTTTCCATGCTTTTCTTCGCTATTTGCATGCGTTATTTGGCATCTTGTGCAACATACATATCCGGTAAGCACTAGCACGCCGAAAGGCCATATACTTGTCTCCCTCTTCTTTTTCCTTGCCTCTTAAGCAGAAGGAATGTTCCTCGCGCACAAGTTTGCCGGGGGGGAAGGAGATGGAAAAGGAACCAAGTGCTGTTCAAGAAAGAGAAGCCTTGTCGGAGAAGCAAGCAATATATGAAAGCTAAGTTATTAGAATTTGAGCAGTTCAAATTTTTAAATTTTAGTTGTATTCCTTGAACAATCACACTTTGTATGGAAAACCTGTGCGCGGAGGAACCTACCCGTGGCTAGCCGCACCCTTATCTTGTTTTCGAGTACGCTCAACGACTTAAGTGAGCTGCGACAAGTGTCGCGCCCTTGTTTCGTTTTCGAGTTCACTCAACAAGCTGAGTGCGTTGCGACTAGCTGCGGCAAGGTTGCTTGCCGGTAAGACCTTGGCCAGCAGGCTGCTCAGAGCCCAACACTCAGCGCTCGCGGCAAAGGGCCCTTGCCGGCAAGCTCCCTGGAAGCGTAGGGTGAAAAGCATACAAAGTAAAGGACCAAGACAAGGGAGATAACATTGCACTAATTGATCAAAAATAAGATAAATATCTTACAAGGGATAACTTATCGCAATGACTAATAAGTTCATGGCACACTGTGCAGCAACAAAAGAGATAAAGAAAAGGAGGCCTAGTCTACGCGGTCGCCTTCAATCCTGGAGATCTTGTTCACTTTGGCGATAATATGGGCGACCTGCGCCTTCAGCGCCTCCATATCCGTGTCGGCCGGCAAGCTTCGGAGAACATTGACGAGATTTATACTAGGATTGCGGTACACGATCTTTGTCAGAACGCGCTCCAAGGTTCCCGCGCAGAGCTGGCGTGACTCCTCGGCCAGTTGCACGGGAAGCTTCTTCTGAAGATTTGGAAGGGCCGGCGCGATCCCTCTGAAGAAGAGGCTGAGCTTGGCGCTGTGGGGGAGGTTTGGATCCGGAGAGTATATAAGATGCTCAACCTTCAGTGCCAGCAGCTCCTTGTCGATGTTGGATGCAGAGGCCACCAAGTCATCGGTCCATACCTCGACGGTCCGGCGGAAGTTCTCAGCCGCAGTGGTGGCGCTCTCCACCAAGCCTCGCTCCTTGCGGAGCTCTTCCTTCAGCTTGGTTTCCCGGTCCCGGACGGCATCAAGCGAGTCCTTCAACGTGGAAACCTTCAGCTCCAGATCCTCAATCGAATCCTTGGCGGCCTTCAGCTCGTCGCCCTGCTTGGAGAGGCGCACCTGGAGTTCGGAATTGGTATGGGCGTCCTTCTCGCGCTCTGAGTTGAGCGCGGTGACCCTCTCCGTGCTCGCCTTAAGGGACTCCTCCAGCTGCGCCACTTTGGCCTCGAGGTCTTTCTTGGCGGTCTCTGCTGTGGCGGCGGCAGCCCTCGCCTCCTTCAGTTCTCCGCCAAGGGCCTGCTCCCGGGCGGTAAGGTCTTCCTCGTGGGCGTCGAGGTTGACCTTCCGTTGGGTGAGCTCTCCTTCTCGCCGGGACAGCTCTTCTCCGGCGAGTCGCTGCTCCTCCTCGGCTTCGGCCTTCTCCAAGAGCCACTCCTGGTACTCCCCGGCGAGTCTCTCGCGCTCCTCCGCCACGTCGCGGAGGGCCGCCTGGTTGGCGGCGCGGAGCTCCGCCGCGCGTTTCTCCATGTCTGCGGCAGCCTTGGCGGTGAGGGCCTCCCGAGACTCGAGCTTCGCCTGCCTGGCCCGGTAAAGGGCCAGGAGCCGGTGGAGCAACTTCTCCTCCTCAGGCTCGTCACTTCCGCCGGGCGCCTCGACAACCTTCAGACCCGCGGAGGCGAGGACCTCCCCATCAAAGGCCTCTCCCTCCGCGGGGGCTCGCGACGAAGATCCCCACGGCACCTGGATGTAGACGCCGTTGGGGGCCTCAAGATAGTAAGCGGACGGCTCCTTCTCGGTGGAGGGGTCGGCGGTCGGCGCAGCGCTAGACGCTCCTGCCGCCTTCGGGCCGGCAGTATGGCCGCCGTCCCCCTCCCCGGCCGCTGCGTCTGCGGTCGGAGCAGTCTCCTCCGCAGCCGGCTCGGCGGCTCCCGCCGTGTCCTCAACGACAGGGGTGTTGCCGCCGTCGCTCTGCGCGCCCTCCTCCACGACGATGGTTTCCGTCTCCATCTGTTCTGGGGGAGGAGGATCTAGAAGAAGAAGAAAAAGAAGAAGAAGTTCAAGCAAATATCCAAAAAAGACGGATCCGAGGAAGACAAGATTACAAAACTTACCTTGGCGAACTTCGTCAACGGAGGGCTCCCTCGCCGGGGAGCTCTGCCATGGCGGGGTGGCCGCCCTCGCCGGGCTGCTCGCCCTTGGCGGGGTACTCGCCCTTGGCGCAGTACCCGTCCTTGGCAGAGCACTCTCCCTTGCCGGAGAGCTCGTCCTTGGCGGGGACGGCGGGGCCTGCGGCTCCTCGGGAGCGATCTCCGGATGCTCTTGTGACTGCGGCTCCCCCTCTGCACAAAACAATCAAAGCAAAACAAGAACAACAAGATGTTAGTGTAAACAAGTTCCTCAAGCGCGCCCGACAAGTGGGAATATTGAACCCAGACTTACGCTGGGGGCTGCGCTGGGGGCTGCTCCTCAGAGCAGCGCTCGGGTCCGGCAAGCTCGTCTCCGGCGCGTCCCCGCTCGCCGCGACGGGCGAGTCGTCCGCGACCTCAACCACGGGAACCTTGGCCTTCTTCGCCGCTCGCTGGGCCAAGGTCCTGAAATCAAAACAAGAAGCAAAAATCAGAATCATCGAAAGAAGAATCAAGACAAAGTTGAAGAAAATACAAAGCTTCAAGTCCTTACTCCTGTTCCTCGTCGTCGTCGTTGTCGCTCAGGGCGGAGAAGTCGAACGCCACCTGAGGCGCTTCCGCGCGAGGAGCAGGAGGCGAAGGCTCCCTCGGACGCTTGGCGGTCCCCGGGGCTGGGGGCTGTGAAGACCCGGCCCCTGTGGACGCCGAGGCCCGGGGAGCGGGCGGAGCAGCCGCTCCGCTCTGCGAAGACCCTCCTCCGCTTGGCGCTGATGTACGGGGCGCCTCCACCGTAATCTGTGTGCGGGGCGCCTCCGGCACGGTTGGCGCGCCGGGCGCTCCCGTCGCGGCTTGGCTCCCCCGGGTAGCTCGCGCCGCCCGGCGAGCTGGTTGTTGTCGGGGCGCCTGCGCCCTCGTCCCCGTCGTCGCCTTGCGGAGGCGCTTCAGCGGAGACCGCCTGGGACTCACCCGAGGCGGGGAGGTCTCCGATGACGAGGAGACGTCGTCGTGGTAGAGCCCCAGGGACCCATCGGAGTCCTCGCTGGCCCCGGCGTCCTCCTCCTCCTCCTCCTCCTCGGCCGGCTCGCTAGGCCCAGCGCCCTGCCCTGCAGCCGTGCTCCCCCTGGCGCCTCCGCTCCCTCCGGCGCCACTGCTCCTTCCGGCGCCTCTGCTTCCTCCGGCAACCTCGCCCCTTGCCGCGGCCTCGGTCACAACTCCGGGGATCCCGGCGTGTCTCAAAGAAGGGACCCCGGCGAGCTCGTCGGGCGGAAGCTTCAGCAGCCTGCGGATCTCCGCCTCCTCTGCTTGGCAGGACGCATCCGCAGCCTCTGCCTCCTCAACTATGAAGCCAAACTCTCCTGCCGCTGCGGCTGCAGCGGCCTCTTCTACCCGGGAAGCTATATAAGCAATCTCCCGGTCAGTGGTGTCCCGAGTGAGCCCCTTGATCTCGTCCTTGTTCTTCGCCACCTCCACCAGGTTGTCGAAGAAGCTCATGATGACGTCAGGCTTGAGCGGAATCCATGTGCGGTCGACGCCATGCGAGTCACATGCGGGCATCATGGCGCGAAGGGAATCCCGGGCCGTGCTGTTGCATAAGGGCACCACTCCCCGGGGAGCTCTGAACCACTCTGGGTGGGCCGGGTCGTGCTTAAAGAGTTCCCGGACCATCCCCTTCAGCTCCAGCGATGTGAAGTTGAAGTTTAGCCCTGGGCGCAGTCTCATTATGTCCGCCGCGTTGCCGTACTCCCATGCTGGCCTCTTCCTATCCTGTAGAGGGGCAATGCGGCGGCGGAGGAAGTCTGCTCCTACCTCTCCGATGGACAACCTAGCTACCCGGAGACGAAGAATTCTGATGAGGGCGACGTTGAGCTTGATGTCGTCCGAGTCCAACTCACTCCAGTCCCTGTCGCGCACGATGGCTGTTGTGCGCGGCGCCGTGAAAGGTTGCGGCTCGTCCTCAACTACCCAGCACCAGTCCGCGCGCCACTCCTCCCACTTGCCGCGGAGCTCCCCGGGCAGGTAGGATTCCTTCTTGTTCAGGCGGAAGACCCAAGAGATTCCTCCGGAGAGGGGAGCGCCGGCCTCTACTCTAGGCGTAAAGAAGTGCCTAAAAAGCGCTACATTCGGATAGATCCCAATATAGTTTTCGCACAGATGTGTGAAAACCGCCATCGTGAGGATGGCGTTGGGGGTGAAGTCTAGAAGGTGGAGGCCGTAGGTGTGCATGATATCGCAGAAAAATTCAGAAAAGGGAGGACAAAGGCCGCAGTGGAAGAAAGCAACGAAGAAGAAATACCCGCCGGGGTAATTGTCCTTGGCGGCGGCGGGATAGACTCTGGTCCGAGGATGCACCTTGGTCTTCTTGGCCCAGAACAAGTAGTACTTGTTCCAGAGTTCCCGCGCGCTGAGCCGCGGCGCGAAGACGACATTCCTCTTCCGCAGAAGAGTAAGCCTCGCCGCCTGCTCGGATTTCTCCTTCTTGGTCTTCTCCGCCTTCGACTTCTCGGTCTTCGGGGCCATGGCGGAGCCGGCGAGGGAAGGGGGGACGAAGAGTCCGGCGGCGCCGCGGATGCGGAAGACGGCGGAGGAGGTGTGGAGGCGGAGCGCAAAGGGGAATTTCTGGAGATGGAAGAAGAAGCAATGAAAGCGTAGGAGGGGAACCGCTCCTGCTTCCTCTGCTTTTATGGGGAAGTGGGGGACGTTTCGCTTTTTCCATTAAAAGAACGTGGCCACGTCCCATCCCACGACGCCGCAATCGACGCGTGCCGTTACAGAGGGACGCGGCGGATGCGGAAGTGGATTCAGCGCGCCGTGGGCCGCGCGTGCCCGTGCACTGTTTTGGGCCTGGCCCAACAGCGCTCGGCACCGTGTGTGGCCCAGGCCCGGGGGCTCCTGTCGGTGTACTAAGGTAGGGGTACCTCAGTACCCCAACTTGTGCACGGGCAGTAGCAGCTTCCCGCGGCAGGGCCTACCACGTGCTTGCCGGAGACCTTCTTGCTCCATATAAAACCATTCAAAAACAAAGTATACAAGACAGAAGATCAAGACCCCGGCAAGTGGAGTTTGCCGGGAAGGCCGTCCAAGGCTCAAGATTACCTCACTAACACAAGACCCTGGCGGGAGGAGCTTGCCAGGAAGACCAGAAGACATGCCTCGGCGCAACATGCGCCCCGGTAGGGCCCGGGGAGCGACAAGCCTCAGAGCCCGACAAGCTCCCGGGCCCGGCAAGGTCAAGACCCCGGCAAGGTGCTTGCCGGGGAGAGTTACGCTGTGTGCCCGCGCTCCAGCTCATCGAACCACGCGTCGCCCTGGGGCCACTCCAGGGACGCGTGGCGGATGGCTGCGCAGCCTGGGGGACACGGTGGCACTCCACGGTGGTAAAGCCATCGCCGTGGCAAACGGAGACGCAAGGGCGGGCGCTTTTGGGGTCGACGGCGACGGGCATTAAATGCTCTTGTCCCCCACTGTCAAAGTAGGTGATGACCACTGTTCATGCACTGTTGCTCCACTATTCCCGCACTGTTACAACTACCACCACTATTACATTTTTACCCTTTCTCCTACGTTGACACATGTCGGTGACCCCTTGAGCTATAAAAGGAGGCCCATGCACAACGTAGAGGGGGTTCGGAACCTAGATCACTTACTCGCTCGGTGTAGCTAGTTCTTCAAGCTCCCGAGCTCTCCAACTCAATACAAACGAAGCAGGAGTAGGGTTTTACGCGTCCATCGTGGCCCGAACCTGGGTAAACTGCCCGCGTGTTCACTATGATCTGCTCTTCGTGCTCCCTCCGCTCCCTCACCGCAACGACAAGGGGCTCCGGTCCCATAGGTGCTCGTGGTGGACAGTTTCCCCCGACAACTCTGCATCTTTTGGCTTCAACATTATGAATATGTGTATTACTACGATCGAGATTCAATAAACCATTCACCTTGGGTGTATGACCATAGAAGGTTTTATTCATGTAAACAGAATAACAATTATTCTCTGACTTAAATGAATAATCGTATTGCAATAAACATGATCTAATCTTGTTCATGCTCAACGCAAACACCAAATAACAATTATTTAGGTTTAGCACTAATCCCGAAAGTCCAGGAAGTGTGCGATGATGATCCTATCAATATTGGAACTACATCCAACACACGTCGTCACCTCACCCATAACTAGTCTTTGCTAATACTACAACTCCTGTTTCGAGTTACTAATCTTAGCAACCGAACAAGTATCAAATACCCAGGGGCTACTATGAGCACTGGTGAGGTACACATCAATAACATGTATATCAAATGTACCTTTGTTCACTTCGCCATCCTTCTTATCCACCAAATATTTGTGGTAGTTCCGCTTTCAGTGATCATTTCCTTTACAGTAGAAGCACTTAGTTTTATGCTTGGGTCTAGATTTGGGCTTCTTCTCGGGAGTGAAAACTTGTTTGCCATCCTTTTTGAAGTTCCATTTCTTTTCCTTTGCCCTTTTCTTGAAACTAATGGTCTTGTTAACCATCAACAATTGATGCTCTTTCTTGATTTCTACCTTCGTCGATTTCAGCATCACGAAGAGCTCAGGAATCATTTTCGTCATCCCTTGCATATTATAGTTCATCACGGAGTACCAGTAACTTGGTGATAGTGACTAGAGAAATCTATCAATCACTATCTTATCTGGAAGATTAACTCCCACTTGATTTAAGAAATTGTAGTACTTAGACATTCTGAGCACATGCTCACTGGTTAAGCTATTCTCCTCCATCTTGTAGGCAAAGTACTTATCAGAGGTCTCATACCTCTCAACACGGGCATGAGTCAGAAATACTAATTTCAACTCTTGAAACATCTCATAGGCTCTGTGGCGTTCAAAACATTTTTGAAGTCCCGGTTCTAAGTCGTAAAGCATGGCGCACTAAACTATCAAGTAGTCATCATACCGAGCTTGTCATACGTTCATAACGTCTGCATCTGCTCCTACAATAGTTCTATCACCTAGCGGTGCATCAAGGACATAATTCTTCTGTGTAGCAATGAGGATAATCCTCAGATCACGGACCCAGACTGCATCATTGCAACTATCATCTTTCAATTTTGTTTTCTGTAGGAACATATCAAAAACATAGGGAAGCTGCAACGCGAGCTATTAATCTACAACATAATTTACAAATACTATCAGGACTAAGTTCATGATAAATTAAAGTACAATTAATCAAATTACTATAGAACTCCCACTTAAATAGACAACCCTAAAGTCATTTAAGTGATACGTGATCCAAATCAACTAAACCATGTTCGATGATCACGTGAGATGGAGTAGTCATCAATGGTGAACATCTCTATGTTGATCATATCTAATATATGATTTACGTTCGACCTTTCGGTCTCCAGTGTTCCGAGGCCATGTCTGTACATGCTAGGCTCGTCAAGTTTAACCCGAGTATTCCGCATGTGCAAAACTGTCTTGCACCTGCTGTATTTGAATGTAGAGCCTATCACACCTGATCATCACATGGTGTCTTAGCACGAAGAACTGTAGCAACAGTGCATACACAGGGAAAACACTTTTACCTTGAAATTTAGCTATGGGGTTATCTTATAATGCTACCATCGTACTAAGCAAAATAAGATGCATAACTGATAAACATCACATGCAATTAAAATATGTGACATGATATGGCCATCATCATCTTGTGCTTTTGATATCCATCTCCAAAGCATCATCATAATCTCCATCATTACCGGCTTCACACCTTGATCTCCATCATAGCGTCGTGGTCATCTCGCCAACTATTGCTTCTACGACTATTGCTAACTCATAGCGATAAAGTAAAGCAATTACACGACGCTTGCATTTCATACAAAAAAGAGACAACCATAAGGCTCCTGCCGGTTGTTGATAACTTTTACGAAACATGATCATCTCATACAACAACGTAAATCACATCATGTCTTGACCATATCATATCGCAACATGCCCTGCAAAACCAAGTTAGACGTCCTCTACTTTGTTGTTGCTAGTTTTACGTGGCTGCTACGGGCTTCTAGCAAGAACCGTTCTTAGCTACGGCACAAAACAACACTGGTGATTTATCATATTTGCTGTTTTAACCTTCAACAAGGACCGACCGCAGTCAAATTTGATTCAACTAAAGTAGGAGAAACAGACACCTACCAGCCACCTTTATGCAAACAAGTTGCACGTAACGGTGGAACCGGTCTCATGAACGCGGGCATGTAATGTTGGTCTGGGCCACTTCATCTTAAAATACAGCCGAATCAAAATAAGACATTGGTGGTAAGCAGTATGAACATCACCGCCCACAACTCCTTTGTGTTCTACTCGTACATATCATCTACACATAGACCTGGCTCATGATGCCACTTTTGGGAAACATAGCATGCAATTTAAAGAAAAAAGCTCACACAAGATCTATCTAGGAGATGCATAGAAACGAGGGGGGAGAGTGTGTCCACGTACCCTCGTAGACAGAAAGCGGAATCGTTTGACAACACGGTTGATGTAGTCAAACTTCTTCTAGCTCTCACCGATCAAGCACCGAACGTACGACACCTCCGAGTTCTGCACACGTCTAGCTCGATGACATCCCTCGTCCTCTTGATCCAGCAAAGGTGTGGAGGAAGTAGATGAGTTCCTTCAGCACGACGGCATGGTGGCGATGATGGTGAAATGATCCACCCAGGGCTTCGCCTAAGCACTACGAGAATATGACCGGAAGTGTAAACTATGGAGGGGGGCGCCGCACACAGCTAACAATAGTTGTTGTGTGTTCTAGGCGCCCCCTCCCCATGTATATATAGGTTGGAGGGGAGGAGCGGTATCCAAGGGGCACACCCCAAGTAGGAGGAATCCTACTTGGGGTCCTCTTTCCTATTCCTATTCGGATTAGGAAGGGGAGAGGGGGGAGGGGAAATCCTATTCCCTTTTTACTTTTCCACCTTCCCCTTTCCTTCTCCAAATTTACCAGCCCATACGGGGGGTGCACCAGCCCCTTTGTGGCTGGCGTGTTTCCCATCTTGGCCCATAAGGCCCATATCTTTTGTCGGGGGTGCTGAGAACCCCTTCCGGTGACCCGATAAGTACCCGGTGCATCCCGAAACACTTCCGGTGTCCGAATACCACCATCCTATATATCAATCTTTACCTCTCAGCCATTTCGAGACTCCTAGTCACGTCCGTGATCTCATTCGGGACTCCGAACAACATTCGGTCACCAAATCACATAACTCATATAATACGATATCGTCATCAAATGTTAAGCGTGCGGACCCTACGGTTCAAGAACTATGTAGACATGAACGAGACAATTCTCCGGCCAATAACCAATAGCGGAACCTGGATGCTATATTGGTTCCTACATATTCTACAAAGATATTTATCGGTCGAACCGTTATGACAACATATGTTATTCCCTTTGTCATAGGTATGTTACTTGCCCGAGATTCGATCGTCGGTATCTTCATACCTAGTTCAATATCGTTACCGGCAAGTCTCTTTACTCGTCACATTTCTTGCAAGGCTTCTAATGATGTGCATTACCGAGAGGGCCCAGAGATACCTCTTTGATACTCATAGTGACCAATCCTAATCTTGATCTATGCCAACCCAACAAACACCTTCGGAGATACCTGTAGAGCATCTTTATAATCACCCAGTTAAGTTGTGACATTTGATAGCACACAAGGCATTCCTCCAGTATCCGGGAGTTGCATAATCTCATAGTCGGAGGAATATGTATTGGACATGAAGAAAGCAGTAGCAATAAAAACCGAACGATCAGTATGCTAAGCTAACGGATGGGTCATGTGCATCACATTATTCTCCTAATGATGTGATCTCGTTCATCAAATGACAACACATGTCTATGGTCAGGAAACTTAACCATCTTTGGTTAACGAGCTAGTCTTGTAGAGGCTTACTAGGGAGTTGGTATTTTGTCTATGTATTCACACATGTATCAAGTTTTTGGTTAATACAATTCTAGCAAGAATAATAAACATTTATCATGAAATAAGGAAATATATAAAATAACAACTTTATTATTGCCTTTGGATTTTTTCCATCATGGATGGCCCAAAGAATGTCATGCAGGTGCGTCTTCGGCCCACCCAGGACGAAAAGCCTATTTCATGTCATGATTTTTTGTCATATAAGTAGGAGCCTACCACATCTATGATGATACGGATTTTTTTCACAATTATCATCATAGAAGTGTCATAAGCATGACAGAAAAAATCGTTCGGGCCAAAATGTCACATATGTGTCTTTTTTTGTAGTGTTGTCAGACGTTCATAACATGTGCTTCAGCTCCTGCAGCAGGTGCATCACCTAGAGGTGCATCAAGGACACAATTCTTATGTGCATCGATGAGGATAATCCTCAAGTTACGGACCTAGTCCGTGTAGTTGCTACCATCATCTTTCAACTTAACTTTCTCTAGGAACGCATTAAAATTCAAGGGAAAGGTAGCACGGGCCATTGGTCTACAACATAGATATGCAAATACTATCAGGACTAAGTTCATGATAAATTAAGTTCAATTAATCAAATTACTAATGAACTCCCACATAAATTAACAGCCCTCGGGTTTATCTAAGTGATACTTGATCCAAATCAACTAAACCATGTCCGATCATCACGTGAGATGGAGTAGTCATCAATGGTGAACATCTCTACGTTGATCATATCTACTATATGACTCATGTTCCACCTTGCGATCTCCGGTGTTCCGAGGCCATCTATGTACATGGTAGGCTCATCAAGTTTAACCCAAGTATTCCGCGCCTGTAAAACTATCTTACACCCGTTGTATGTGAACGTAGAGTCTATCACACCCGATCATCAAGTGATGTCTTGAAACAACGAACTGTAGCAACGGTGCATACTTGGGGATAACACTATTATCTTGAAATTTAGCGAAGGGATGATCTTATAATGCTACTGCCATTCTAAGCAAAATGAGATGCATAAAGGATAAACATCACATGCAATCACAATATGTGACATGATATGGCCATCATAATCTTGTGCTTTTGATCTCCATCTCCAAAGCATCATCATGATCTCCATCGTCACCGGCTCGACACCTTGATCACCATCGTCACCGGCTCGACACCTTGATCTCCAAAGCAACTACCAATTTTTAAGCTTTCTTAAGCAAATTAAGATTAGCAACAAATAAGTTGTCTAGATATGCAACTAGGTGAGGAACCTATATGATGCCAGCACAACAAGCAACACAAGCAAGTAAGGAAAGCAATACACCAAAAGCAAGAACAAAGTAAAGGTAGGAATAACCACAAGTGGAGCCGGTGAAGACGAGGATGTGTTACCTAAGTTCCTTCCATTTGAGGGGAAGTACGTCTCCGTTAGAGTGGTGTGGAGGCACAATGCTCCCAGGAAGCCACCAGGGCCACCTTATTCTCCTCACGCCCTCGCACAATGCAAGATGTCTTGATTCCACAAGTGGTGCCCTTGAAGGTGGCGATCGGACCTTTACAAACAAGGTTGGGGCAATCTCCACAACAAGCTTGGAGGCTCCCAACAACACCACGAAGCTTCACCACAATGGAATGTGGCTCCGAGATGACATCAACCGTCTAGGGTGAACAAACACTCAAGATGTCGGGCCCAAGATGCGATTCTATCCTGATCACGTGACACTTACGTGATTGGGGCACAACCACATTTCGGGCGCTTAGCAAGATGGATATCATTACATCGTACCATTACATACATACATGGGGATACCACAATTACATACAAGTCACAAGAATACAACAACATCAATACAATGCATCTGACTACGGATGCAAACATGAAAGCACAACGACATCCATCTGCTATCCCAGGCTGCCGACCCGGAACCTAACCCAAGACTGAAGAAGCAGAAGAAGAAAGAACTTCAACAAATGGTAACATCGCTCTCACATCACGTCATCGGAAACATGTACCTGCAACTGGTGTTGTAGTATTTGTGAGCCACGAGGACTCAGCAATCCCATAACCATGGGTAACAAGACTAGCAAAGCTTTACTGGGAAGGAAGAGGTAAAGTGGTGAGGTTGCAGCAGCGACTAAGCATAATATGGTGGCTAACTTACGAGTACAAGAATAAGAAGAGTATCTACGCAGACGGTCGCAAACTAGGAATGATCGCTAAAGATCCTGAACTACCTACAAGTCAAACATAACCCCACCGTGTTCTCTTCTCAAAGTGAAAAGAGACAGTCACGGTTACTCACACAGTTGTGTGTTTTACTTCGGATCCTCTGTCAAGTTTTCTACAACCGGACATTAACAAATTTCAATCTGCCACATAACCACGGGCACGGCTTTCGAAAGATCATAACCCTGCAGGGGTGTCCCAACTTAGCCCATCACAAGCTCTCACGATCAGCAGAAGTAATAATAATATTACCCCTTATCTTAGGGACAATCCGATCAGGCTCGGAATCCCGGTGCACAAGACATTTCGACAATGGTAAAACAAGTCCAGCAAGACCTCCCGGCGTGCCTACACCCTGATAGTAGCCGCGCGTATATTGTCTCAGGCCACGTCCGGATGAGCTATGGTTACAGCGACCAGATACCCCAAGTTTCCAAGGGGCGGCGCCGCAAGCTACTCTATTTGGGACCAACACTATCAGCACTGCCCCCTATTATGTAGAAAGAATACTCGGGTAGCCCTAACTCCCGATGCAATTAATTAATTAAAGTTTTTATTATGTTGCAAATTAAAACCAATGTTGGGCCTTGCTGGAGGAGTTTTATTCAAAGACGAACTGTCAAGGGGTCCCCATATACCCAACCGTGTAAGGAACGCAAAATCAAGGAACATAACGCCGGTTTATCGGCTCCTAAGGTGGCATGAGTGGAACAAAACACCGAGCAAAAGGCCAAGCCTTCCACCCATGCCCAGTATATAGGTGTGTTAATAATAATAATAATAGATATTGTGATATTCCAACAATAAGTTCCAACATGGAACGATCTTCATCTTCACCTGCAACTAACAATGCTATAAGAGGGGCTGAGCAAACAGGTAACATAGCCAAACAACGGTTTTCTAGAAAGGTGTCAAAGGTTAGAGGTTTCATGGCAACAAGGAGAGGGGCTGACAATAATGATGGGTAGCACGACATATAACGATAGCATCGAGACAACTAAGCATGGCAATGATAGTTAAGGTATCCAAGGGTATGGTCATCTTGCCTGAGATCCCACAAGGAAGAAGAAAGAGTCCATGAAGAAGACGAAGAAGAAGCCTTGAAGACGAACCAAGCGTAGACGAACGAATCCTCACGATCGCAACGGAAATGAACTAGCGAGAACAAAGCACACCACATGGTAAACGCACCACTCAAGAACATGACAAGATGCTCAACCAAGTATGATGCAAGACAAGTCTATATGATGCAATTCATGGCATGGGATGAAGCACACAAGAACAATACAAACCAACAAGTTTAAATGAGGCCGGAATCAACATATAACAAATCCGGTAAGTCCTCATATGCACAATTTGAAATTAGTCCAGATCTGAGAAAACTTTAAGTTAGAGTTGTTAAACAGCAGGTTAACGTGCACCATGATGATCTACACAAAATTCTAGTCAAGTTTCTTATAAAGTTTGTTTAATTCGGAGCTACGGCCTAGAAGATATGAGCAAAACAAGACGAACATGGCAACGGTGCAAGATGCACCCAAACATCAAGTAAACACACTCCAAACATGAAAACAGCATGATATTATACTTCTACATGCAAAATCACACAAGTTTCATATAGGGCACACTCAAAACGGAGCAACGGGCTATAAGATACGAGCAAAACAAGTTACAATGCAAATCTGAACTTAACAACCACATAGCAACTTTGGAGCAAGATATATTTATATGCTACGACACCCAAACATGATAACAAGAGGCATGGATGTGAAATAGACATGATACTTAACAAGCATGAACTTAGAACACACCCAAAAGCTTGCTGGAACACAATTAACCAAGCATGGCAAGTTGCAACAAATTTATCCAGACTTAGTCAAAATCTGGGAAGGCAAAAACATCATCACGATGCTGCCTTCGGAGGCACAAAACAACAAGCAATCAACTCTACTAAGTATATAAAGAGCATGGACATGTAGTAGACATAGCATACAACAAACAACTCCATTGGAGCAACTCCACGGGAGGCATGGATCAATAACAACAAGCTCCACCAAATTGATCATGCTGATAAAAAGCTGACAGGTAAATTTTATAGCAACTTGAGAGCAAGAAATAAATAAGCTACAGCAGGCCAAAAGTGCAAGTAAGGGCATGGATGTATAGACAATAACATGGACAACAAGATATGATCATTGGCCACTCAAAAACAAGAATGGATTTGAGTGGGGCATCAAGCAAACATAGCATCAGGTTAAACAGATTCCAGACTTAGCAGTTACAGCAACATTGGCATGGCATGTTTACAAGCTTGTTTAAGTCACCTCAAGGCATATCATGGAAAGTGGATTGCACCACAGCAAATACCATATAAGTGTGCTTCTAAAACATATAGATATGTGGCATGAAGACAAACACATCAATAGCAATGAGCAAGTGAAATCAGCATCTCATAATAAGTTTCAGCACTTAACAGCCAAATGCACTTTTGCAACAGAGATTAACATGGAAATATGGCACCTAACATGAATGCTACAGCAACCATCATGTAGAGCACTTCACAATGAACATTTCGACATATCACACACTCCATTTGGATAAACATTACAAGCATCACAAGTATGCAACAAAATTATAGTTAATAGCAGTTTAAAAAAGTAGCACTCTTGCAACGATGATTAGGGCATCAAGATGAAGTCAAACAAGCATGGCACAATGGAACAATATGAAGAGCATATCACCATGATCATTTAGATATATCATACACTCAATTTGGACATACACACAAATAGTTACAGCCATGCAAACATGCAACATTTTTAAGGCAGAAAAGGGCTTAGAGGGGAAACTACCTCCTCGGGGTGGACATGTCCGTGCCAGAGTGGACATGTCCGTCGGTGCTGACGTACGGGGCCCACAGGTCAGTGTCACAAGAGAGAGAGGGGGCGGACATGTCGAGTTTCACCGGACATGTCTGTCGGTGGCAGCGGAGGCCCGACGGCGGCAGCTGTACTCCGGCGAGGCGGCGATCGAGGGAGGTCTGGAGGGGGCGGATCCGGCGAGGGGAGCCCGTCCCCGGCCAGATCCGACGACGGCGGGGGCCGGACGGCCGACCAGCGGCGGGCCAAGGCGTGGCGGAGAGGAGTACGCTGGCGGGGCTGGTGGACGTGCTCGCCGGCGGGGCTGGCAGCTCCGGCGAAGCGGCGCGCTCTGGTGCGGGGAGTAGGCCGCAGGGGGGAAGGCGAAGGGCGGTGGACGAGCGCCTGGGACGGGGCGATGCCGCCGTGGTGCTCGCCGGCGGCGGGGAAGCTCGGGCGTGCGGCGGCGGAGTCGGGCTCCGGCGAGGTGCCCTGTAGGCAGCGGGGTCCGGCATTGCGGGAGGAGCAGAAGCAAGGCACGGTCCGGTCGGGCCAGGCGGGCCTGCGCCCGGGCCAGGCGGCGGAGCGGTCGGGCCAGGCGGGCCCGATCTGGGTTCGCAGAGAAGGTGGAAGAGCGGGGCTGATGTGGCGGCCCAGGAGTGGTGGAGGGGGTGCTGGATGGCGGCGTTGGCCAATCCGGCAGCGCCAAGTGGCGGCGGTGGGCTGGCCAGGTACGGATTATGATGCAAGGGAGGTGGCTGGAGGTAAGGGAAGGCCTAGGGGATGCCCAAAATGGACATGGGGGTGTTTATATAGCGTAGGTGCTAGGGTTAGGTTTTTTTTTGCACCGTTTAGACCATCAGATCGCGATCGTGAGGCTCCGGTCGCGAGGAGGGGTAGTATGGGCCTAGGGGGGGCTGTGTAGAATAGTTGGGCTGAAATGGGAGGAGAGAGAGAGGCCCGCGGGGTTTTCGGAGACCGAAATCGTCCGATGTTTAACCGGCTACTAGTGCCGCTATATTTAACGGTTGGGCTATCAAACGAGCTCTGAATGTGATGAAATTTGGCAGGTGGCCTGTCTACACTATAATAGGACCACACGCCAAGTTTCATCCCATTCCGAGAACATTTTTTGGCCACTTATAAAATAAATATTCGGAGGCGCCGCGGGCGCGTGCAAGTGTGTCTGGGCTCAGAACGGACAACGGAAAGGACGGGCGGACTCGGACGGATGCAAGTTTTGAAAACATGATGATGCAAGCACACATGATGACATGGAAAAATGCGACACGCAAGCAGATGGCATGGCAACGACGATGAATAATTGGCTGACACCTGGCGCATCGGTCTCGGGGTGTCACACAAGAGTAACAAGATCCACAAGGGATTAGTGGGGGGAATCAAATTTCTCTCGGTGGAAGTGTAGATCCGGGCCTTCTCAACAATCCCTATAAAATCAACAAGTTTGATTGTCTAGGGAGAGAGATCGGGCACTAATGAGCTTTGGAGCAATAGTGGAGCTTGGGGAGAAGAGTTGTGTCTTCTTGGAGAAGAAGACCTCCTTATATAGCGGGGAATCAAATCCAACTGTTACCTCACATCTCAGCCTGCAGAGAGCGGTACTACCACTGACGGGAGTGGTACTGCCGCTAGGCCCAGCGGTTGTACCGCTTGGGCAGAGCACAGAGAGTGCAGAGAAGAGGCAGAAGAGAGAGACCCCCTGCACGGTACTAGAAGCGGTAGTAGGGCGTTACTACCGCCCATACTGCCGCTCCTACTACCGCACAACCCAACACAAGAAGCAACGCGCTCGAGTCGGGGCAACACTAGCACGAAACCTGGGTGGCACTACTGCCAAAAATCTCGGGCGGTACTACCGCTAGCTGCAATACAGTGGTACTACCGCTTGCAGTTATAGGCGGTACCGCCGCTCTGGTCTATAGTACTACCGTGGGTCCTTTATCTTTCCCACTTCCAAGGTAACATTGGATGCTCCAAAGATGCGGGAAAGATTTGGGTGCCAAAAGGGACATGTACGTGTTGATTCCACCCTAACCTTTCTGATACGGACCCCCTCTTGATAGTACAGTGTTCCCCACTACTCAAGTCCACCAAAACTGAAATGTAGGAAACAACATCACCTTCTCTTTAAATACCAAGGAGTAGAAATCGTCTCGTGCCATATAGATGAATATCTGAAATGCTCAATGCACACGATTAGTCTGTAAAGACACTGTTATCAATCACCAAAATCACTTAGAGAGAGACATGCCCTAACAATCTCCCCCTTTTTGGTGGACTGATGACAATACAGGATTTGCATAGAGATATGTCAAGATAATAAGCAAACCCCAAAGACTACAAAATATAGACAGGCTCCCCTAGATGTGTGCACTTAATTAGGAGTGCCTTTGGAATGCAAAGTACACACAATAGGATCAACACTCCCCCTATATTTTACAGTCTGACAATGCTTGCATCTATAATAGGAGATATATAAGCTAGGATGCCAGGGGGAGAGTAAATGAGCAACATAGGAACATAAGATGGGCATGCAACTCACATACTACCAAAGTACTAGACACGCATAAGATAATAAAGATAGCATAGCATATGTCTTACACCATATGATAGGATAGTCAGGTCTCACGAGCACGAACAAACATCCGATAAAAGAGTTCACGAGAGAAAAACAAAGACACAACAAATAAGACGCGACAAAACCCAAATCCATAAACGCTCTCCCCCTTTGGCATCGAGATGCCAAAAAGAGAGAGAAAACAGAGGTGATAGCAACTTCAGAGATCACGCTCCTCACAGCCCCGCGTGGTCGTCCACAGCTCCCTCATTGGCAGAGGTAGGCTGGTCAATCTCTGAATAGGTCCACGGGCAGTGCTGAGAGATCCACGCCTCCTCATCAGTAACCATATCCTCAGATCCACTGGTAACCTCAACACCAAGCTGACGCATAAGCTTCTTCTGACGACTCCAAGACTTCTTCTCATACACATGTGCCATATACTGCCCATGGGACTCCATGCAGAACAACTTCTTCATCTTGAGCTTGAGCTTCTTAATCCATGAAGGCTCGGCACTAGGAGGCACATAATCATCATCATCATCTTTGGCCTCAGCCGCATCAGCTCCAGAAGCAATCTCAGACTAGGGAACGGGAGTGCTCTAGTGCTCCTTCTGCCTCAGACGCTTGACCTCATGAGAGACCAAGTCACCGGTCTCCATCTTGGCATTAGGATAGGTGCTACCATGCCTTCTCAATAAGCAACATCAGGTAGGGACCATAGATAGGAAACTTTTGCTCAGTAATGGCAGAGAGGAGCTCTGACCACATGACATAGGATATATCTAAGGACTCTCCTCTGCTCCTTTTCATGCTGGAAGAAGAGCAACATGTCCACTAAGCAGGAATGAACCATACCCAAGTTCCCAATCCGAGGGAAAAGAGTGTTCCTGGAGATGCGATAAAGGATATCCAGAAAGGGAAACAGTTTATAAGTCTTCTTCTGTGTCTCGAGGTTTACCTTCACTATGGTGTACTGCCAAAGTGCCTGCTTGTGAGGGGAACTAGCTTCTTAATGAGGACGAAAGCCAACCGGGTTGTCAAGCCCCTAATCTTCAACACCCAAAAGTTCCATGAAAGCCTTCCATTTGACTGTGAGAGTTTTGCCATTGTTCATGCAAGTAAGAGTCCTTTCTTCATCAGTGCCTAGGTGGACCATGGCATAAAACTGAGCCACCAAGTCTGCATCAAAATCCTTGTTGAATGACATGAGCTCAAGAATGTTCAATCGACCACACATGTCTAGAGCCTCGCCAAAATAGGCCATATCCTTCTTCAAGTAACCAATGTTGATGGAGCAAACATCAACATAGAGATTCTTCTTAGCTTTGAGCACATCGAAGTATACAGACCACTGAAACCTGTTCCAGAAGGGGCGGTTGACAAGTGCTGGATCTTGATCTTGAGCATAAGGGTTGCGGCGATGAGCCACACAGAACTCCTTGGAGGTCATATCTGTCACAAACTTGGTCTTCGGCCTCAGCTTGTTGGCAACTTGCTCGGACGGTGGTTGTGGCTGAGATGGAGGAACACTTGAAGATGCACCTGCTGCGTCAGAAGTGCGATAGCGCTTGGTCCCGGTACACTTGGGTTTGACACAACGAACGAGGGGCTCAGAAGTGCCATCACCTGGAACCACACACACCAAAAAGGAAGTGAGAGAAAAATACGCATAAGCCAGCAGAAAAGGCAACAACGATCAAAGTGTGGTAGGAGAAATATGGAGACTGGCATCCCAGCGGTAGTACCGCCTACCGCCTCCAACGGTAGTACCGCTCTAGGAGAGCGACGGTACCGCTCGAGGCGGAGGATGGCGGTTTGCCTACTGTCGCGGCCAAACCCGGTACTACTGGTGGTGCCAAATTCAAAAATACTCCTACTAAACTTCAATCCAACAGTCTAGCAGCCTTCAACATCCTACTCAAGCCTCAATTTGGCCAAAAAAATTGATAAATGTTAGGTCTATTTCCCCCAAAGCCTAGATCTGAAAACTAGAAGCAACGAAGAGAAGAGCAGGGGCAATACCAGCATCCATGGCAAGATGAAGAGGTGGGGATCGATTCCACCAGACAAAAGAGGCCCGGAGACCTCCCACGACGGATGGCCCGGAGACGGCAGCCCGGTGGCGACCTCCCACGACGAGTTCGTCGCTGGAGCAAAAGAGGAACGAGCGGGGTGATTCGAATGGGTGTGGGGGAGAAGAAAACTCCCCCTGCCCGACATAAGCCCCCCAGTCCCGCCATGCAGCGGTAGTGCCACTCGAGAGGGCGGTAGTACCGCTTGATGCCACTAAGAGGTAGTACCGCCCGTCCTCAGTGGTAGTACCTGCTACCTCTTGAGCTTGCGTTGGTTTTTCCCTTGAAGAGGACAGGGTGATGCAACAAAGTAGAGTAAGTATTTCCCTCAGTTTTGAAAACCAAGGTATCAATCTAGTAGGAGATTACACACAAGTCGCCAAATACCTGCACAAACAAACAATAAACTTGCACCCAACGCTATAAAGGGGTTGTCAATCCCTTCTAGGTTATTTGCAAAAGTGAGATATGATAGAGATAGATGAACTAGTAAAGTAAATATCTTTGGGTTTTTGGTTTATAGACTGAAAAGTAAAATATTGCAAAATAGTAGATCTGAAACTTATAAGATGTAAAATAGACCCCGGGGGCATAGGTTTCACTAGAGGCTTCTCTCATGATAGCAAGTATTACAGTGGGTGAACGAATTACTATCAAGCCATTGATAGAAGAGCAAATAATTATAACAACATCTATGGCAATGATCATGAATATAGGCATCATGTCTGTGACAAGTAGACTGACTCCTGCCTGCATCTACTACTATTACTCCAAACATCGACTGAAATGATTCTGCATCTTGTGTATTAAGTTCATAAGAACAGAGTAACGCCTTAAGCAAAATAACATGATGTAGCGGAATTAACTCAAGAAATATGATGAAAACCCCATATTGTTATCCTCGATGGCAATAATACAATACGTGTCATGTCCCTTTCTATCACTTGGATTGAGCACCGCAAGATTGAACCCAAAGCAAAGCACTTCTCCCATTGCAAGAAAAACCAATCTAGTTGGCCAAACTAAACCGATAGTTTGAAGAGAATTACTAAGATATAAGATCATGCGTAAAATAATTCAGAAGAAACTCAAATATTATTCATAGATAATCTTATCATAAACCCACAATTCGTCGGATCTTGACAAACACACCGCAAAAGAAGATTACATCGGATAGATTTCCAAGAACAACAAGGAGAACATGGTATTGAAGATCAAAGAGAGATAATAAGTCATCTAGCTACTAGCTATGGACCCGTAGGTGTGTGGTAAACTACTTGCACTTCATCGGAAGGGCAATAGGGTTGATATAGATGCCCTCCGTGGTTGATTCCCCCTTCGGCAGAGTACCGGAAAAGGCCTCCACATGGTATCTCGCGACAACATAAGGTTACGACGGCGGAAAAGTGGTTTTCACGGATGTTCTAATGTTTCTAGAATATATGTGAATTTATAGGCGAAAGAAGTAGGTCAGGGGAGGCTTGTGGGCCCATGAGGTAGGGGGCGCGCCGTTCCCCCCAGCGCGCGCCCTCCACCCTTGTGGCTGCCTCGAGGGTCCCCTGGCGTGTACTCCAAGTCCATCTAGTGTCTTCTGGTCCAAGGAAAATCTCCGTAAAGTTTCGTTCCGTTTGGACTCCAGTTGATATTTCTTTTCTGCGAAACTCAAAAACAAGGAAAAAACATAAACTGGCACTGTGCTCTGGGTTAATAGGTTAGTCCCAAAAATCATAAAAAATAGCATATAAATGCATATAAAACATCCAAGATAGATAATATAATAGCATAGAACAATAAAAAATTATAGATAAGTTGGAGACGTATCAAGCATCCCCAAGCTTAATTCCTGCTCGTCCTCAAGTAGGTAAATGATAAAAACAGAATTTTTGATGTGGAATGCTACCCAACATAATTTTCAATGTATTTCTTCTTTATTGTGGCATGAGTGTTCAGATTCGTTAGACTCAAAATAAAAATTTATCAATATCAAAACAATAATACTTCAAGCATACTAAAAGCAATCTATAAAGCTTTAGAAATAACATGGCTAAGGAACGTTATCCCTACAAATCATATAGTCCTTATGCTCCCTTTTCTTAACACAAAACACCCCTCATGCCCGTCCCGGAGTCAGCCGAGCAATTGCTTTCATACTCTACTTTTTCAAGCCTTATTTCAACTCTTCACGCAATATATGAGCGCGAGCCATGGACATAGCACTATGGGTGGAATGGAGGTGGTAATAGACAAAAGGTGGGAGAAAGTCTCACATCAACTAGGCAAATCAATGGACTGTCACACCCTGCATTTTGTAACATGTTATTTGCATCAATGGAGCATGAAAATTTGGACCAGCAAATTTTTTTTGGCATCATTTGGCTTTTATTTGGAAATTGAGTTTTTCTTCATGTGCTTTTTCATGTGCTCATTAAGTCAACTATTCCCTCTTGTAGAATTCATCTCCATACCCAAAACTTCTGCCCAATGATCATGCCAAGTGTTATATAACAGTATAGTATTTTCTTCCAAAATTAATTTGGCCAAAATGTATTTTATAAATTTAGTTTTCCAAAAACCCCTGAATTGAGATTTGCACTGCAAGTACTTGATTTAGGGTGAGAAAATTATTTCAAAAGGTACATTTGAAACCTAGTAGTCATAGGACTCCCAGAAACCACAAAAGTATAATTTTAAAAGTTATTTTCCTATTTTATTTAAAAGCTTTTTCTTAAGGCCAGAAATGGTCTTTAATAGAGAAAAATTATTTAACTATTTCAAAAATATTTGCCAAAATCCAGGGAGACTCAGAGGACATATATTGTCCATATATAAGAGTTTCAACACTTGGTCATGTTCAAAATAATGGGCTAATCCCTCTAAAACCCTTTCTGGACATTTCAAGCTTTTGAAATATTTGCAAAGGAAATATTCTCCAAAAATTCCAAGGAAATTTTATCATGTCATATATGACATATATGATGATCTTGCCAAGTCCCATGCCCTGGGAAGCAAGAAAACATCATCAAAACCCTTCATAACCATTTTGTCCATATTTGAAGTTTGAGCAACTCTACATTGTCAAACTTGTCCAAATGCTCTCAAACTTGGTGCACATGCTAGAAATGCCTAATAAGGCATCTAGACCAAATGGCACAAGATTTGGAATAGAGCAACTTGATCAGAACACCCCAAAACCCTTTCTGTTCAAATGCAAATTTGAACAACTTTACATTACCAACTTTTTATCTGGAGCTTCAAACTTTGTGGGCATGATCAATACCCCAAAGAATGATGCTACACCAAGTGGTGCATCAAGGGGAGATGATTAGCTTGACTCAAACAAGATGAAGCCATTTCTGTTGATTTCTAGGGATTCACCAAAGTTACATTGGCTAGTTTCTTCAAATGAGCCCAAATTTGGTGAAGCACCCTATTTTCACATGTAATTCAATCATGTTAAGTGTCATGGCAAGTGGAGATCATTTGCTTGACCAAACACTGATCAAACACCTTCTGGCTTTTTACCAAAACAATCTTCTTGACCACTTTCACCTTTTACCTTGGCCTCAACTTTCTACCACATGTTCAACCAGTTACTGGCTACCTCCAGTAAGTTCCCCAGGACCCCAGCTCCATGATTGAGGGGTAAGAACCCTAGTTTACCCTGCTGGACAGCCATTTCCTACCAAGTTACCATCTTCCTCTCTCTCACACAGCATCTCCAGAGCATCCAATGCTGCAGACGTACTACTTGCATCACCCTGGATACCCCAGACACGGTGGACGCGTCCAGAGGCCCAATGGCATGCCGTGGCATGCGATAAGGGCGCTCTAGAGCGCGCTACAGTGCGCCCACGCACTGTAGCTTCAGCCAATCGCTGGCCCCCGACAGCCTCGGGCTCTCCCCTCGCGCCAGTCGATGCCCCTCGACGTCCGCGACCACCCCGGCGCTGTCCCCCCTCCTCCTGCGCCCTATAGTGGCCGTCGTCGCACGCGCACCGGCCGCCCGCAGCACCCACTCCTCGGCCTCACACGCGCGCACGGCCTGGAAGCTTCCCCGCTCCTCCTCTCTCCTCTAATGGACGTAGGGATCGTCCAGCAACTCCGCAGACTCACTCCCGTCGCCCCCCGTGCGCTGTAGCGTCGAGCAGGAGCTCG
>LR738713.1:407196492-407206674 GCA_902687465.1 Secale cereale
CCCCCCCCCCCCCCCCCCCCCGAGCCTCTCCAATAGCACCAGCAGCTTCTCCTCATCCCCAGCATCACTCCAGCACCACTAGTTCGTCCCCAGAAGGTCCCAGTGCTCGGGATCGACCGGAGCTCCGTCGCGTCGGGTCGCCGGTGATCTCGCAGTACGGGCCTCCTCCGCCCTTTCTCTCGCTAGATTCGGAACCCCCACACCTCACTGATGCTTTCCCCTCTCTGTTGCAGTCGGAAACGGCCGGAGCAACGACCTCCCGAAACTCCTCCGCCGTCCCACCTCGCCGCCGGCGAACCCCACCTCCCCGGCGTGCCGCACCACCACCCCTACCTCCGCAACACGACGCTGAACTCATCCCTGCCCTCCGTTGCCATCGCCGTGGCCGGAATCCTCGCCGGTGAGCTCGTCGTCGCCGTGGCCGTGAGGTTGGAGATGACAGGCGGGCCCCGCCTGTCATCCTCACCTCTCTCTCCCCCTCCTCACAGCCACTGACCGCCGGGCCCCGCCCATCAGGTTTGAAAACCTGACGTGCGCGCGCTAGCACCCGAGCGGCTGGGCTGGTTTGCCCTGGGCCGTGCACTGTGGCCCCCCCTGGCCCAGTTGCATAGGGCATTTTCCCTTTTTCTTTTGTGTAAATATTTCAAACATTTTGACAGAAATGAATATTGGTCCAAATGAAATAATTCCAACTCCTAAAATCTTGTAATATTCCAACCTATTTAATGATGTCACTTTCACACACATCCATAAAACTTTTCTGTTCTGTTCAAATTTAAATTCAAATTTGAGCAATAAAACTCATGTTCAAAAATCCGTAGATTCCATTCTGTAACTCCAAAAGTCCAACTAAGAATTTTCCCCATCTTAGAAATCCCTCTAGTATTTAACAAAAATAAGTTGACATTTTTCTGAGCACTTTGATTTTTCTGTTTTATTTGTGGTCTTATTTTTCCGTTGTTACTACGTGACGTATAGATACCGTATTTGACGAGGTTGCTGAAGAAGGAGAAGGAGAAGGATTTGAAGACTTTGAAGACCAAGCCAATCCAGGCAAGCAGCCCTTTGACCATGATACACTTGTTCTTCGGAACCGTTTGTTTCCGATGCATGATGATAGGGTTACGGTGGTAACCTTGTTGAAACACCACATAATGCATGCTTTACTCTTGATCTTGCTATGTGCTAGATGACATGCAAATAGTTAGTGATGATGCTTAGTGATGCATGTGTGATTTGAACCTTCGTGGTTGAAAACCTTTGCATGAACCTATCGGATGCCCCTAATGCCCGAGGGTGATGTTGAGTTAGGTCATCACTTGAGGAAGAAGTGATGTGCCGGTAAATCTTATGCATGGGTGAAATAATGGATTAGATTTATGTGTGACTACCGTCCCAACCAGACATGTGCAACCACACTACCCCTTATGGGACGGGGCTTTATTGATTACTTAGGTCAATACTAGCATGTTGCCCGCATTACTAGTGACGGGAAGACTTGAGGTCTTTCCCGGGACGGGGTCGTGCTTGGATAGACGACCATGACTGTTTTCACAGGGCACCGGACACACCGTTGGTCCCTTCGGGTACGTGTGACATTGAAATTAGGGCAAGTCCCGTGATCTATTGTTTGTACCCGAGGGCCGTGTACCAACGAGTGGACTCTATGTTAGTGTCGTCTAAGGAAAGGTAATGACCGGGTGCTTACCCCGGGTACTTGAGGTACCGCGGGTCGTGGATGACACGGAAGTTCCCCGGATCTTGTGGGTAAACTGCGCAACCTCTGCAGAGTGAAAAACTATTCGAATAGCCGTGTCCACGGTCATGGACAGTTGGGTGGTGCTACTTAAACTATGTCCAGAATTTTACTTCATCGGTGAAAGTATGTATGTGATGAGTCAAGGTGGTGACTTGACTCGATAAGTTGAAACATATTCATGTTGATATCGGTAACCTGTCTTCGAGGTTACGCGAGATTATTGATGCATAAACTTGATGGTAGAATATTTATTCTAGCCCTTTGCTAGATTGTTCATTATTGTTCAATTGCACTGTTACTTTGAACCACATCATGGGTTGCTTGCGAGTACATTCAAAGTACTCATTGGCTTGCCACTGGTTATTTAATTGGCCAGGCATGGAGGAACAGGAATATGTTGAAGAGTTCTTTGGAGACAAACATGCGAACTAGGACGCTATCCCAGTCAGAATGCCTGTAGGGTTAAGGCAGATGGCATGGGTTCTACCTATTATCGAAGACTTCCGCTATTTGAGTTATTTGCTATTCAGCCCGTGAGGCTTTATCTATGTAAGACTTGGCCATAATGGCCTTAATTTGTGTAAGACGATATGTATGGATGTAAGACTCTTGTTATTCAGCTTCTGTGTGTTCAGTGAGCATTGATCTCTGGGATCACTGTACACGTGCATTCGGTGATCTCGACTTCTAAGTCGGGGTCCCCACAGAGCTGGTATCAGAGCCATCCTGACCGTAGGAAGCCTTAGTTAGCATGGGCGTTAGTTAGATGAGACCCTTTTTAAAAAAAAACTTCTGAACCTCTCTTCTTTTCTAAACCTGAGATTTCATCAGCTTATTAACCCCTCCTATTCCACCTTTGTAGATGGCCGTTGTACCCGAAGAGCACCTGACCACTGGGTTTCCCTTGCTTCTCGAGGATAGCCTCCAGGAGTGTCAGTTCCACCGAGCGCCCATCCTCACCTACCTTGAGCATTGGGTTAGTGACACTGAGGTGGAGTACCATGTGGAAGTGATCGTGAAGGCAAACGATCCTCCCACAAGTTGGTTCTTCGAGGGACCCCAGATGGCAACACTACCTCTCGCTGTCGAGGCATCTGCACTCAAGGCACTAACCCGTCTCCGCGAGCTTCTTCCGGAGATGGCAGCCAAGATGACAACTCGCTTCTTACCTTACCGGAAGGAAGGTGAAGAAGAAAGCAACGCACTAGCCCCTCCACTGAAGGAAGGACTCTCGCTTCGGTTCCAGACCTACTTCAGTCTATGTGCCGACAGCTTGGCACAAGACTTGGCCTCGGAATCAATGAAGCTTCGAGAAGAACTTCACAAGACCAAGGCACTTCTTCGTCGAGCTCAAGAGAAGACAAATAGGATCAAGAAGGAAGGAGCACCTTCTGGACAGTCCGCTATCGCATACCGAGGCGAAAGGCCCTCCGAGGATGTATCTTCCAAGAATGAAGAACCACCTCGGCGACGCCGGATGACGGCAAGGGAATATCGCAAGCTTTTCCCTGCACCACCGACGAAGCACCGCCGTATCCAACTCCTCCACTCCCCCACGCCCTCAAGTAACAAAGGGGCCCAGACAGATGAAGACAAGGAGGAAGACCCAGAAGAGCCGGAATACGCGACCGAGCATTCCGCCGCTTAGGCATTATTCGCTACTCGGATATGCCAGTTGTGACCTCTACGGTAGGATAGGTCGTGTAGCCCCTATGCGCAGTCGAGTCCTTGTATGGTTCATATGAAACCATCTAGTGTTTGCTTTTGTTGTGTCTGGATGTATGTCGTATTCTTCCTTCGGGAATGTGTAAACGACAACATCACCCATTTGGATTTTTATGAATGTGTTTTGGCCTTTTGGCCCTTGCATGATTTAATTAGTGTCACACCCACCCCCTTACTAGGCACCCATCTACCTTGCTTTCCCTCTTCCAAGTCATTAGACATTTTACCGCTCCAACAGGATGTCTATTGTAACTCGTACTGGTACCTCTACCCAGCAGCCTGAAGCCGGAGCATCCGCTCAGCCAGAGGCAGGCCACGACCAAGCTCCACCACCACCTCCTCCGAACATGGACATGGCTCAGCTTCTCCAAGCTTTCCGAGAGGAACACCAAGCCAACACTGCAGCCCTTCAGCTGATCGCTCAAGCTGTCACCAACAACTGCCAGCCGACGGGGAATGGCAATGGACGTTCAACGTTGGCAGAGTTCAAGAAGCATGCACCGCCAACCCTTTATCGAGACTGCTGAACTCCAGGATGCAGACGACTGGATCCGCTCCATTGAGGAAATACTGGAACTAGTCGGATGCACCGAAGACCGCGAGAAGGTGGCTTATGCAGCCCACTGCCTCGGGGGGACTGCTAGAGCTTGGTGGGATGGATTCAAGGTCATGCATGCTGAACAAGACATCACTTGGGTCAACTTCAAGGCAGAATTCCACAAGGCCCACATTCCTTCCGGAATCATGGCTATCAAAAAGCGTGAGTTCCGAGCCCTGAAGCAAGGAAGTGGCACTGTCAAGGAGTACATGCAGAAGTTCAGTGTTCTGTCAAGGAATGCCCTTGAGGATGTCAGCACTGATGCTGCGAAAAGGGAGCGCTTCATGGAAGGCGTCAATCAGACCCTCCAATATTCGCTTGTCGTGTGCGACTGCCCATCCTTCCCTGACCTGGTGAACAAAGCACTTATGCTTGAAGACAAGCGGCGTGCTTTGGAAGACACTCGCAAGCGCAAGATGGTCAGTAAGGGAAGTTCCAGCAACCAGAAGCCTCGTCCGTGGCAGTCAGCCCCGGCCAAGCCAACCTATCAGCAACCAAGAGCTCCTGCACCTCGTACCAACCCTCAGCCTCAGCAGTATGCCAACCCAAGTCCAGCTTTCAACCCCAATACCAGTGGCGGCAACAAGATCAATCCAAACCAAGTCACTTGCTTTGGATGTGGTCAGTCCGGACACATCTCAAGGGTGTGCCCCCAACAAGAAGCCTGATGCCCCGCGCCCCAATGCGCAGAACCAGGGACAAGGCCGCGGGATACCACCAAGGAACCCAGCTCCTCGCAATCCACCTAACCATGGGAAAGGGCGTGTGAATCACGTCACTGCTGAAGAAGCCTAGGAAGACCCGGACGTCGTGCTGGGTACGTTCCTTATCAACTCAGCACCTGCAACTGTCTTGTTTGATTCTGGAGCAACGCATTCATTTGTCACTCAAAGATTTGCATTAAAAAGTGGCATGACCCCTACACCCCTGAATAACCCTATGGTGGTACAAACCCCCGGAGCCGAGATGAGAGCCAAGATAGGCTGCAAAGGAATCGGTATTGCCTTTAACGGTGTAGACTTCCTAGCAGACCTCATCATCCTAAGATCGCAAGGCTTTGATGTGATCTTAGGGATGGATTGGCTCAGTAAGCACCAAGGCTTGTTAGACTGTGCCAATCGGACAGTCACTGTGACCAATGACCAAGGAGTCGAAGTCAAGTTTGCTTCCAACTCCTCTTCCGCTCAAGCCGCTCAAGTCAACTGTCTGTCTGAAGTTGGGCTAGAGCAAGTACCGGTGGTATGTGGGTATCCTGATGTCTTTCCGGATGAACTACCGGGAATGCCCCCTGACCGTGACATTGAGTTCATCATTGAGCTTGTGCCCGGAGCAGGACCCATCTATAAGAAGCCTTATAGAATGGGGCCGGAAGAATTAGCTGAGTTGAAGAAGCAGCTGGAAGAGCAGCTAAGGAAGGGATTTATCCGCCCAAGTGCCTCCCCTTGGGGATCTCCTGTTCTGTTTGTGGCAAAGAGGGACGGTACCATCCGCTTATGCATTGACTATCGTTCCCTCAATGAAGTTACAATCAAGAACAAATATCCACTTCCCAAGATCGAAGATCTGTTTGATCAGCTCAACGGAGCCAAGGTGTTCTCCAAGATCGACCTCAGATCTGGGTACTACCAGCTGAAGATCAGACCCCAAGATATTCCGAAGACGGCATTCGTAACCAGATATGGCCTGTACGAGTGCACGGTCATGTCCTTTCGGTTAACCAATGCCCCAGCTTACTTCATGTATCTCATGAATAAAGTCTTCATGGAATATTTGGACAAGTTCGTTGTTGTCTTCATTGATGACATTCTTGTCTTCTCGAAGTCGGAGGAAGAGCACGAGCAACATTTGAGGATGGTCCTAGACAAGCTTCGGGAGAACCAACTGTATGCCAAATTCAGCAAGTGTGAGTTCTGGCTGCATAAAGTTGGATTCGTAGGTCATGTCTTGACCGAAGAAGGATTGTCAGTTGATCCCGCAAAGATCGAAGCTGTGACCCAATGGCAATCTCCAATGACCGTCAAGGAAGTCAGAAGCTTCCTCGGACTAGCGGGCTATTACCGCAAATTCGTGGAAGGATTCTCTAGCATTGCATGGCCAATGACTCAGCTCCTCAAGAAGGACAAGAAGTTCGAGTGGACGCCAAAATGCGAAGGGAGCTTCCAAGAGCTCAAGAAGAGATTGACCACCGCCCCAGTTCTGGCAACACCTGATATTCACAAGGAGTTCGTGATATATTGTGATGCCTCTCGAACCGTATTGGGAAGCGTTCTGATGCAAGAAGGCCGAGTCATAGCATACCTCTCCAGGCAGCTACGACCCCATGAGGAGAACTACGCTACTCACGATCTTGAGCTAGCGGCAGTGGTTCATGCCTTGAAGACATGGCGGCATTACCTCCTAGGGAAACGGTGTGAGATCTACACAGACCACAAAAGTCTGAAGTACATTTTCACCCAAAAGGAATTGAACATAAGGCAGCGAAGATGGTTGGAACTCATCAAAGACTATGACCTCAGTGTTCAATATCACCCCGGGAAGGCTAATGTGGTGGCCGATGCCTTAAGCAGGAAGGCTTGCTCCTTGAATGCTATTATTCAAGTAAGGCAACCAGCCTTGTTTAAGGAGTTCGAACAATTCAGTTTGGAATTGGTCACCCCTGGATTTCTAGATCATTTGGAAGTCAGACCAACCCTGATGAACGAAGTCAAGAAGGCACAAGATGGTCACGCAAGCATTGAAGGCATCAAGAAGAAGATGAAGCTAGGCAAGGCCCCAGGATTCTCCGAAGACGAGCACGTGATTGTTTGGTACAAAGGCCGCATCTGCGTACCAAACAACACAGAGCTAAAGAACCTGATTCTGCAAGAAGCCCACGACACTCCGTATTCCATCCACCCCGGAGGAACCAAGATGTATCAAGACTTGAAGGCACGATTCTGGTGGCACGGGATGAAAAGAGAGATTGCAACCTATGTTGCAAAATGTGATGTGTGCCAAAGGGTCAAAGCTGAATATAAGCGACCTGCTGGATTGCTTCAGCCACTCAAGGTTCCTGAGTGGAAGTGGGATAAAGTCGGAATGGACTTCATCACTGGTTTACAAAGGTCGAATAGAGGACATGACTCCATTTGGGTCATAGTCGATCATTTTAGCAAGGTGGCCCATTTCATTCCTGTCAAGACCACTTATGATGGCAACCGGCTGGCAGCTCTCTACATCAACAGAATCGTAAGTCTTCACGGCGTTCCCAAGGAGATTGTGTCAGATCGAGGAACCCAGTTCACCTCGAGGTTCTGGAAGAAGTTCCAAGAAGCCTTGGGAACCAAGTTGTCTTTCAGCACGGCTTTTCACCCACAGACCGAAGGTCAGACAGAGCGAGTCAATCAGATTCTCGAAGATATGCTCCGAGCCTGTGTCCTGGCATATGGAGCCAAGTGGGAAGATTGTCTCCCTTTTGCCGAGTTCTCCGATAACAACAGTTACCAGTCGAGCCTTCAGATGGCACCATTTGAGGTGTTGTACGGACGCAGATGTCGCACACCCCTCAACTGGTCAGAGACTGGAGAAGGAGTAGTCTTTGGACCGGATATTCTCCGCGCAGCAGAAGAGCAAGTCCAGCTAGTCAGAGAGCGATTGAAGGCAGCCAAGTCAAGGCAAAAGAGCTATGCTGACACTCACCGTCGGAACATGAGTTTCCATGTCGGGGACCATGTGTACCTGCGGGTAACTCCTCTGAAGGGAACCAAGTGTTTCCACGTCAAGGGGAAGCTTGCACCAAGGTTCATCGGACCCTTTGAGATCACTGCACGACGAGGAGAAGTGGCTTACCAGTTGGAACTACCACCTGAGCTATCCGATGTGCACAATGTATTCCATGTGTCACAACTCCGGAAATGTCTCCAAGTTCCAGACAAGCCCAATCTCTACAACGATGTTGATCACCAAGCCATTGATCTGCAGCCTGATTTGACCTACCGCGAGAAGCCCATCCGCATTCTGGACAAAGCAGAGCGACGGACACGAAGCCGTACCATCAAGTATTTCAAGGTCCAGTGGAGCAACCACACCGAAGCAGAAGCAACCTGGGAACGTGAAGACTATCTTAGATCTGAGTTTCCCGATCTCTTTTAAGACCTAGTTTAGGAATCTCGGGGACGAGATTCTTGTAAGGGGGGTAGGTCTGTCACACCCTGCATTTTGTATAATGTTATTTGCATCAAATGGAGCATGAAAATTTGGACCAGCAATTTTTTTTGGCATCATTTGGCTTTTATTTGGAAATTGAGTTTTTCTTCATGTGCTTTTTCATGTGCTCATTAAGTCAACTATTCCCTCTTGTAGAATTCATCTCCATACCCAAAACTTCTGCCCAATGATCATGCCAAGTGTTATATAACAGTATAGTATTTTCTTACAAAATTAATTTGGCCAAAATGTATTTTATAAATTTAGTTTTCCAAAAACCCCTGAATTGAGATTTGCACTGCAAGTACTTGATTTAGGGTGAGAAAATTATTTCAAAAGGTACATTTGAAACCTAGTAGTCATAGTACTCCCAGAAACCACAAAAGTATAATTTTAAAAGTTATTTTCCTATTTTATTTAAAAGCTTTTTCTTAAGGCCAGAAATGGTCTTTAATAGGGAAAAATTATTTAACTATTTCAAAAATATTTGCCAAAATTCAGGGAGACTCAGATGACATATATTGTCCATATATAAGAGTTTCAACACTTGGTCATGTTCAAAATAATGGGCTAATCCCTCTAAAACCCTTTCTGGATATTTCAAGCTTTTGAAATATTTACAAAGGAAATATTCTCCAAAAATTCCAAGGAAATTCTATCATGTCATATATGACATATATGATGATCTTGCAAAGTCCCATGCCGTGGGAAGCAAGAAAACATCATCAAAACCCTTCATAACCATTCTGTCCATATTTGAAGTTTGAGCAACTCTACATTGCCAAACTTGTCCAAATGCTCTCAAACTTGGTGCACATGCTAGAAATGCCTAATAAGGCATCTAGACCAAATGGCACAAGATTTGGAATAGAGCAACTTGATCAGAACACCCCAAAACCCTTTCTGTTCAAATGCAAATTTGAACAACTTTACATTACCAACTTTTTATCTGGAGCTTCAAACTTTGTGGGCATGATCAATACCCCAAAGAATGATGCTACACCAAGTGGTGCATCAAGGGGAGATGATTAGCTTGACTCAAACAAGATGAAGCCATTTCTGTTGATTTCTAGGGATTCACCAAAGTTACATTGGCTAGTTTCTTCAAATGAGCCCAAATTTGGTGAAGCACCCTATTTTCACATGTAATTCAATCATGTTAAGTGTCATGGCAAGTGGAGATCATTTGCTTGACCAAACACTGATCAAACACCTTCTGGCTTTTTACCAAAACCCTCTTCTTGACCACTTTCACCTTTTACCTTGGCCTCAACTTTCTACCACATGTTCAACCAGTTACTGGCTACCTCCAGTAAGTTCCCCAGGACCCCAGCTCCATGATTGAGGGGTAAGAACCCTAGTTTACCCTGCTGGACAGCCATTTCCTACCAAGTTACCATCTTCCTCTCTCTCTCTCACAGCATCTCCAGAGCATCCAAGGCTGCAGACGTACTACTTGCATCACCCTGGATACCCCAGACACGATGGACGCGTCCAGAGGCCCAATGGCATGCCGTGGCATGCGATAAGGGCGCTCCAGAGCGTGCTACAGTGCGCCCACGCACTGTACCTTCAGCCAATCGCTGGCCCCCGACAGCCTCGGGCTCTCCCCTCGCGCCAGTCGATGCCCCTCGACGTCCGCGACCACCCCGGCGCTGTCCCCCCTCCTCCTGCGCCCTCTAGTGGCCGTCGTCGCACGCGCACCGGCCGCCCGCAGCACCCACTCCTCGGCCTCACACGCGCGCACGGCCTGGAAGCTTCCCCGCTCCTCCTCTCTCCTCTAATGGACGTAGGGATCGTCCAGCAACTCTGCAGACTCACTCCCGTCACCCCCCGTGCGCTATAGCGTCGAGCAGGAGCTCGCCGGCGCACTGGTCCCCGGGGCTCCGCCGTTCCCCTATAAATAGGACCCCCC
>LR738713.1:407207915-407280298 GCA_902687465.1 Secale cereale
CCCAGCATCACTCCAGCACCACTAGTTCGTCCCCAGAAGGTCCCAGTGCTCGGGATCGACCGGAGCTCCGCCGCGTCGGGTCGCCGGTGATCTCGCAGTACGGGCCTCCTCCGCCCTTTCTCTCGCTAGATTTGGAACCCCCACACCTCACTGATGCTTTCCCCTCACTTTCCCCTCTCTGTTGCAGTCGGAAACGGCCGGAGCGACGACCTCCCGAAACTCCTCCGCCGTCCCACCTCGCCGCCGGCGAACCCGACCTCCCCGGCGTGCCGCACCACCACCCCTACCTCCGCAACACGACGCTGAACTCATCCCTGCCCTCCGTTGCCATCGCCGTGGCCGGAATCCTCGCCGGTGAGCTCGCCGTCGCCGTGGCCGTGAGGTTGGAGATGACAGGCGGGCCCCGCCTGTCATCCTCACCTCTCTCTCCTCCTCCTCATAGCCACTGACCGCCGGGCCCCGCCCGTCAGGTTTGAAAACCTGACGTGCGCGCGCTGGCACCCGAGCGGCTGGGCTGGTTTGCCCTGGGCCGTGCACTGTGGCCCCCCCTGGCCCAGTTGCACAGGGCATTTCCCCTTTTTCTTTTCTGTAAATATTTGAAACATTTTTACAGAAATGAATATTGGTCCAAATGAAATAATTCCAACTCCTAAAATCTTGTAATATTCCAACCTATTTAATGATGTCACTTTCACACACATCCATAAAACTTTTCTGTTCTGTTCAAATTTAAATTCAAATTTGAGCAATAAAACTCCTGTTCAAAAATCCCTAGATTCCATTCTGTAACTCCAAAAGTCCAACTAAGAATTTTCCCCATCTTATAAATCCCTCTAGTATTTAACAAAAATAATTTGACATTTTTCTGAGCACTTTGATTTTTCTGTTTTATTTGTGGTCTTATTTTTCCATTGTTACTATGCGACGTATAGATACCGTATTTGACGAGGTTGCTGAAGAAGGAGAAGGAGAAGGATTTGAAGACTTTGAAGACCAAGCCAATCCAGGCAAGCAGCCCTTTGACCATGATACACTTGTTCTTCGGAACCGTTTGTTTCCGATGCATGATGATAGGGTTACGGTGGTAACCTAGTTGAAACACCACATAATGCATGCTTTACTCTTGATCTTGCTATGTGCTAGATGACATGCAAATAGTTAGTGATGATGCTTAGTGATGCATGTGTGATTTGAACCTTCGTGGTTGAAAACCTTTGCATGAACCTATCGGGTGCCCCTAATGCCCGAGGGTGATGTTGAGTTAGGTCATCACTTGAGGAAGAAGTGATGTGCCGGTAAATCTTATGCATGGGTGAAATAATGGATTAGATTTATGTGTGACTACCGTCCCAACCAGACATGTGCAACCACACTACCCCTTATGGGACGGGGCTTTATTGATTACTTAGGTCGATACTAGCATGGTGCCCGCATTACTAGTGACGGGAAGACTTGAGGTCTTTCCCGGGACGGGGTCGTGCTTGGATAGACGACCATGACTGTTTTCACAGGGCACCGGACATATCGTTGGTCCCTTCGGGTACGCGTGACATTGAAATTTGGGCAAGTCCCGTGATCTATTGTTTGTACCCGAGGGCCGTGTACCAACGAGTGGACTCTATGTTAGTGTCGTCTAAGGAAAGGTAATGACCGGGTGCTTACCCCGGGTACTTGAGGTATCGCGGGTCGTGGATGACACGGAAGTTCCCCGGATCTTGTGGGTAAAGTGCGCAACCTCTGTAGAGTGAAAAACTATTCGAATAGCCGTGTCCACGGTCATGGACAGTTGGGTGGTGCTACTTAAACTATGTCCAGAATTTTACTTCATCGGTGAAAGTATGTATGTGATGAGTCAAGGTGGTGACTTGACTCGATGAGTTGAAACATATTCATGTTGATATCGGTAACCTGTCTTCGAGGTTATGCGAGATTATTGATGCATAAACTTGATGGTAGAATATTTATTCTAGCCCTTTGCTAGATTGTTCATTATTGTTCAATTGCACTGTTACTTTGAACCACATCATGGGTTGCTTGCGAGTACATTCAAAGTACTCATTGGCTTGCCACTGGTTATTTAATTGGCCAGGCATGGAGGAACAGGAATATGATGAAGAGTTCTTTGGAGACGAACATGCGAACTAGGACGCTATCCCAGTCAGAATGCATGTAGGGTTAAGGCAGATGGCATGGGTTCTACCTATTATCGAAGACTTCCGCTATTTGAGTTATTTGCTATTCAGCCCGTGAGGCTTTATCTATGTAAGACTTGGCCATAATGGCCTTAATTTGTGTAAGACGATATGTATGGATGTAAGACTCTTGTTATTCAGCTTCTGTGTGTTCAGTGAGCATTGATCTCTGGGATCACTGTACACGTGCATTCGGTGATCTCGCCTTCTAAGCCGGGGTCCCCACATGGACTATGGAGATGTCCATCAATCGATATCAATTTGAGTGAGTAGGGATTGCCATCTAACGGATGCACTAGAGCTATAAGTGTATGAAAGCTCAAAAAGGCAACTAGTGGGTGTGCATCAACTTGCTTGCTCATGAAGACCTGGGGCATTTGAGGAAGCCCATAGTTGGAATATACAAGCCAAGTTCTATTAGGAAAAATTCCCACTAGTGATACATGAAGGTGACAACATATGAGACTCTCTATCATGAAGAACATGGTGCTACTTTGAAGCACAAGTGTGGAAAAATATAGCAACATTGTCCCTTCTCTCTTTTTCTGTCAATTTATTTTTGGTGGGCTTCTTCGACCACTTTTTTTTTATTTGGGCTTCTTTGGGCTCTTTTATTTTTGATAACCTCACATGGGACAATGTTCTAATAATGATGATCATCACACTTTTATTTACTTACAACTTGATATTACAACTCAGTGCTTAGAACAAAGATATGACTCTATATGAATGCCTCCGGTGGTGTACCGGGATGTGCAATAACCAAGAGTGACATGTATGAAAAATATGAACGATGGCTTTGCCACAAATACTATGTCAACTACATGATCATGTGAAGCAATATGACAATGATGAGGTGTGTCATAATAAACGAAATGGTGGAGTTACATGGAAATATATCTCGGAATGGCTATGGAAATGTCATAATAGGTAGATATGGTGGCTGTTTTGAGGAAGTTATAAGAAAGGGTTTATGCACCGGCAAAAGTTACGCGGCACTAGTGTGGCTAGCAAGGTGGAAGGGTGAGAGTGTGTATAATCCATGGAATCACATTAGTCATGAAGAACTCACATACTTATTGCAAAAAATCTACTTAACCCTCAAAGCAAAGCACTACGATGCATTCCCCTAGGGGGGAGGTTGGTAGGAGTTAACCATCGCGCACGCCCGACCTTCCCGCAAAGATGAAACAATCAAGATACAGTGTGCACCAATTTGGTTACATAGGCCATATGTGCATGCTTTGGGAATCACAAACCTTTACACAATTATTTATTTAACCTCACAAACTACCTCTAGCATGACTCTAATATTACCATCATAACTTCTCAAAACAATTCAAGGAGTCAAACTTCACATAATATTTAATGCTCTATATATGAAAGTTTTTATTATATCTCCTTTGGATGTCTATCATATTAGGACTAATTTCATAACCCAAGCAAATTACCATGTTGTTCTTCAATACTCTCAAAATAATATAAGTGAAGCAAGAGAGTTCAATAATTTCTACAGAATAAAACCACCACCGAGCTCTAAAAAGATATAAGTGAAGTACTAGAGCAAAATTGCCTAGCTCAAAAGATATAAGTGAAGCACATAGAGGATTGAAGTGTGTCCCTCTCAAAAGGTGTGTACATCAAGGATGATTGTGGCCAACTAAAAAGCAAAGACTCATATCATACAAGACGCTCCAAGCAAAACTCATATCATGTAGTGAATAAAAATATAGCCTCAAATAAAGTTACCAATAGATGAAGACGAAAGAGGGAATGCCTTCCCGGGGCATCCCCAAGCTTAGGCTCTTGGCCGTCCTTGAATTTTACCTTGGGGTGCCTTGTGCATCCCCAAGTTTAGGCTGTTGCCACTCTTTATTCCATAGTCCATCAAAATCCTTACCCAAAACTTGAAAACTTCACAACACAAAACTCAACAAAAAATCTCGTGAGCTCCGTTAATAAAACAAAGCAAATAACCACTCAAGGTACTGTTGTGATCTTATTCTAATTTTATATAGGTGTAATATCTATTGTATTCCAATTTCTCCATGGTTCATAACCCCCGATATTAGCCATAGATGCATCAAAATAAACGAACAACACATGGAAAACAGAATCTCTCAAAAACAGAACAGTCTGTAGAAATCTGAAAACTTCGCATACTTCTGTAACTCCAAAAAATCTGAAACAATTGGACGGCGTGGGTGATACATCTCCAACATATCTACTTTTCCAAACACTTTTGCCCTTGTTTTCAACTCTAACTTGCATGATTTGAATGGAACTAACCCGGACTGACGATGTTTTCAACATAATTGCCATGGTGTTATTTTTGTGCAGAAATAAAAGTTCCCAGAATGACCTGAAAAATCCTCGGAGAATATTTTAGGAATATATAAAAAATATTGGCGAAAGAATCAAGACCAGGGGGCCACACTCTGTTGATACGTCCATTTTGCATCATGCTTTTATGTTGATATTTATTGCATTATGGGTTGTTATTACACGTTATGTCACAATACTTATGCCTTTTCTCTCTTATTTTACAAGGTTTGCATGAAGAGGGAGAATGCCGGCAGCTGAAATTCTGGGCTGGAAAAGAAGCAAACTCTGGAAACCTATTCTGCACAACTCAAAAAGCCCCAAAACTCCACAGGACACTGTTTCAAAAAATATAAAAAATATCTAGTGAAAGAAGATCATCAGGGGGGCCACCACATGTCCATGAGGGTGGGGGGCACACCCCCCTCTCTGGGTGCGCCCCTGCCTCGTGGGCCCCCCGATGCCCATCTTCTCCTATATGAGGTGTTTTGACCTGGAAAAAATCATAAGGAGGCTTTCGGGACCAGACGCTGGCGTCTCGAGGCGGAACCTTGGCGGAAACCAATCTAGGGCTCCGGTAGAGCTGTTCTGCCGGGGATACTTCCCTCCGGGAGGGGGAAATCATCACCGCCGTCATCACCAACAACTCTCCCATCTTGGGGAGGGCTATCTTCATCAACATCTTCACCAGCAACATCTCCTCTCAAACCCTAGTTCATCTCTTGTATCCAGTCTTTGTACCGAAACCTCAGATTGGTACCTGTGGGTTGCTGGTAGTGTTGATTACTCCTTATAGTTGATGCTAGTTGTTTTATTCGGTGGAAGATCATCTGTTCAGATCCATTATGCATATTAATACCCCTCTGATTATGAACAGTAATATGTCTTGTGAGTAGTTACTTTTGTTCCTGAAGACATGGGAGAAGTCTTGCTATAAGTAGTCATGTGAATTTGGTATTCTTTCGATATTTTGATGAGATGCATGTTGTCTCTCCTCTAGTGGTGTCATGTGAACGTCGACTACATGACACTTCACCATTATTTGGGCCTAAAGGAAGGCATTGGGAAGTAATAAGTAGATGATGGGTTGCTAGTGTGACAGAAGCTTAAACCCTAGTTTATGCGTTGCTTCGTAAGGGGCTGATTTGGATCCACTTGTTTCATGCTATGGTTAGGTTTACCTTAATACTTCTTTTGTAGTTGCGGATGCTTGCATTAGAGGTTAATCATAAGTGGGAGGCTTGTCCAAGTAAGGACAGCACGCAAGCACCGGTCCACCCGCATACCAAATTACCAAAGTACTGAATGCGAATCAGATGATCGTGATGAAAACTAGCTTGACGATAATTCCCATGTGTCCTCGGGAGCGCTTTCCTTCATATAAGAGTTTGTCCAGGGTTGTCCTTTGCTACAAAAAGGATTGGTCCATATTGCTGCACCTTATTTACTTTTACCTTTTGTCACTTGTTACCAATTACCTTATCACAAAACTATCTGTTACCTATAATTTCGCTTGCAGAAAATACCTTACTGAAAATTGCCCATTGTTTCCTTCTGCTCCTCGTTGGGTTCGACACTCTTACTTATCAAAAGGACTACGATAGATACCCTACACTTTTGGGTCATCAAGACTCTTTTCTGGCGCCGTTGCCGGGGAGTGAATTGCCTTTGGTAAGTGGAATTTGGTAAGGAAAAATTTATATAGTGTGCTGAAATTTATTGTCACTTGTTACTATGGCTCAAAATCCTTTGAGGGGCTTGTTCGCGGTATCTTCACCCCGACCAAAAGAGCAAAGAGTTGCTCCTCAACCTACTGCACCTACTGAAAATGTTTGCTTTGAAATCCCTTCGCGTATGATAGAGAAACTGCTAGATAATCCCTTTACAAGAGACGGAACACTGCATCCCGATTTACACCTAATCTATGTGGACGAAGTTTGTGGATTATTTAAGCTTGCAGGTATGCCCGAGGATGTTATCAAGAAGAAGATCTTCCCTTTATCTTTGAAGGGATATGCATTGACATGGTTTAGGCTATGTGATGATATTGGATCATGGAACTATAATCCTCTGAAGTTGGAATTTCATCACAAGTTCTACCCTATGCACCAGGTTCATCGTGATCGTAATTATATCTATAATTTTTTGCCTCGCGAAGGAGAAAGCATCGCTCAAGCTTGGGGGAAGCTTAAGTCAATGTTATATTCATGCCCCAATCATGAGCTCTCAAGAGAAATGATCATTCAAAAAATTTATGATCGGCTTTCTCTCAATAATCGCTCCATGCTAGATACTTCTTGTTCTAGATCTTTTATGATGAAGACTATTGAATTCAAATGGGATTTATTGGAAAGAATTAAACGCAACTCTGAAGATTGGGATCTCGACGAAGGTAAGGAGTCGGGTATGACCCCTAAGTTTGATTGTTTTAAAGCTTTTATGGATACCGATGTTTTCCGTGAGTTTAGCACTAAATGTGGACTTGACATTGAGATAGTAGCTTCTTTCTGTGAATCATTTGCTACTCATGTTGATCTTCCCAATGATAGGTGGTTTAAGTACCATCCTCCCATTGAAGTAAAAGTAGTTGAACCTATTAAAGTTGAAGGAAAAAATATCACTTATAATGTTGATCCTATTGTTCCAACTACTTATATTGAGAAACCACCTTTCCCTGTTAGAATAAAGGATCATGCTAAAGCTTCAACTGTGGTTTGTAAGAGTAGTACTAGAACACCTACACCCTCTGAGCAAATTGAAGTTGAACCTAGTGTTGCTATGGTTAATGATCTCTTGGTTGAAGATTTAGATGGACATGTTATTTACCTCCAAGAAGAAGCTGCTAGAATAGCCAAACCAGATGCTAGGAATAAACATAGACTCGTTGTAGGCTTGCATGTTATCTCTGTTAAAATAGGAGATCATTGCTATCATGGTTTATGTGACGTAGGTGCTAGTGCGAGTGTAATACATATAGCCTTATATGATGACATTATGTACTATATTGCACCCGTTGATCTAGAAGGTATAGATGTTACTATTAAACTCGCTAATAGAGACACTATCTCACCAATTGGGATTGTTAGAGATGTTGAAGTCTTGTGTGGGAAAGTTAAATACCCTGTTGATTTTCTTGTTCTTGGTTCCCCACAAGATGATTTTTGTCCCATTATATTTGGTAGACCCTTATTGAATATTGTTAATGCTAAGATAGACTGCGTGAAAGTTATTGTTACTATTGGTTTAGGGGATATGTTGTAATGCCCCAGATGTAACAGTTTCCCAATATGGCAATATATAAACTTTGGCTTCATCAATTCCTTTCCGGGCTCTTCTTTCATTTTGGTTTTTTTGTTTTGTCATGTGCATGTGTGCATTTCATCCATGTCATGTTGTCATGTGCATTGCATTGCTTTTGTGTTGTCACTTGCATCCGGTCCCACTCGTCTCTTACCTTTGTCCATTTCGCGTTCCGACGCTCACACACGTGCCCGTGGCATCCCCGGGTCCTTCTTTCGTGTGTGGCCGTGTAACGTTTCCGGAATGACGCGAGGCTTCTCGTGCGATGTTGTTTTGGTACGTGTAGGCCGCCAGTCAAGTTTCGTCGCGTTTGGAGTTCGTTTGGTACTCCAACGGTTAACCTAGTGGGCTAAAAGAACCTCTTCTTTGAGGCCCAAGACCCCCTCCACAACAGCCCACCAACCCAGCACAACCCTTCCCATCATCTCGGTCGTTGAATTGTGATCGCGTGGCCGAAAACCGCTCCCCATTTGGAGTCTCCTAGCTCCTTGTGCCTATAAAAACGTCCACCCCCCTCCATTTTGCGTCCAAACCCTAGCTCCTCTTTTTTTTCGTTTTCCCCGCATCCCGCAGCCCCTCCGCGCGCCAGACATGTCCGCCGGCGCCGGACACGTCCGCCGCCGACCCCGCGGCCAATCCGTGGGCGACACGTGGCGCTTCGCCACCGCGCCGCCGCTCGGCCCGCCAGGCCCGTTCCCGGCCCCTGCGGGCCCTCCCTCCGCCGCCGCTCGCCCGACGCGCCCCGCGCCTGGGTCGCGCCGCCGCCGCCACCTTGTCCGGTCGGGCCCTCCCGCCGGCGGACCTCGACCCCGCCGCCCGGCCGGTCGCCGTCCCCGGCCGGCGAGCCGCCGCCGCCCGGCCCCGTGGCCGCCACCTCAGGCTTCTGCGTGCGCCGCCGCCCCGGGCCCCGACCGCCGCCGCAGCCTCCGCGCCAGCCGGCGCACGGCTCCCCGTCGTCTCCTCCGGCCCCGCCGGCCACCTCTGCCGCCGGCGCCGTCGTTTCAGCCCCATGGATCCAGATCCACCGCCGGGCTCGAACCCTAGCGGGTCCGGGTTCCGACCCGCTCCGCGCCCCGTTGACCCGATCCTCGCCCCGTTGACCAGATCTGGAGGTTGTTTTTTTCCGAAGTCCCTGTTAATTTTGTTGTCTGATGGCATCTTCTAGTGGCTGTAACTTTGTGCATACTTGTCCGTTTTGAGTGTACGATATGTCAAAATGACCGTGGTGATGTGCTCTACGTTTTGTTCCATTGTGTCATGCTTGTTTGAGTCCGTCTAGATGTCTTAATCTTCGTGACAAGAGTGCTACTTGATATAAACTGCTGCTACTTGTTATTTTCATGCCATGTCTGAGATGTGATAACTTGGTGCATGTTTATCCAAATGAAGCAAATGAGATGTCAAAATGTTCATCATGAGATGCTTTACATGATGGTTGCTGTAGCATGCATGTTAGAGTTCATATTGCCATGTTAATCTCTGTTGAAAAAGTGCATGTGGCTGTTAAGATTTGTAACATGTTATGAGATGCTGATTTGAAGAGCTCGTTGCTATTGATGTGTTTGTCCCCATGTCACATGTTAATATGTTTTAGAATCTCCATCATGTGGTCGTTGTTGTGGTGCAAACTATTTGCCATGATATGCCTTGATGTGACTCAAACATGCTTGCAAACATGCCATGCCAACTTAACTGTTTTATACTTAGTGAAATTTTGGCTAAGTCGGGAATCTGTCATATCCTGATGGTATGTTTGCTTGATGCCCTAGGCAAATCCATGTTAGTTTTGGGGTGGCCATTGATCATTCCTTATTGTACATGTTGTTGTCTATCCATCCATGCCCTTACATGCTCATATGACTTGTTGTAGCTTATTTATTTCTTGCTCCCAAGTTGCTATAAAATATTATTGTCAGGTTTTTAACGTCATGATCAAAATGTTGTAGCTTGTTGCTATTGATCCATGCCTCCTATGGAGTTGCTCCAATGGAGTTGTTTGCTGTAGGATATGTCTACTTCATGTCCATGCTTCTTGTCACCATGTTTGAGTGCTGCAGAGTATATATTTCTTGCTCCAAAGTTGCTATGTGGCTGTTAATTGCAGCTTTGGATTGTTTCTTGTTTCGAGTGTATGTGTTGAACCGTTGCTCCGTTTTGAGTGTGTCCTACATGAAACTTGTGTGATTTTGCATGTAGAATCATAATATCATCTTTTTTACATGTTTGGTGTATGTTTGCTTGATGTTTGGGTGCATCTTGCACCGTTGCCATGCTTAACTTGTTTTGCTCATATCTTCTAGGCTGTAGCTCCATTTTAAACAAACTTTATATGAAACTTGAATAGAATTTCGCGTAGACCATCATGGTGCATGTTAACTTGTTGTTTAACAACCTTAACTTAAGGTTTGTTCAGATCTGGACCTTTTTCAACCTATGCATATGAGGACTTACCGGATTTGCTTTATGTGGATTCCGGCCTCATTTAAACTTGTTGTCTTGTGTTGTTTTTGAGTGCTTCCTGCCTTGCCATGTTTTGCATCAGATATAGACTTGTCTTGCATCATACTTTCTTGAGCACATTGTCATGTTCTTGTGTTGTTTCTCTGTGCTTCCTACCTTGCCATGTATTGCATCATATATAGACTTGTCATGCATCATAAGTGCATCATACTTGCATCATGTTCATTGTGCATTGCACCTTGTTTGATTTCGTGCCTCGTTGTGTTCTTGTGTTGAGTAGAGCCGGAAGCCGAGACCGAGAGCAAGAACGAGGTTACTACCGAGGTTGAGTACGAGGAGCCATCTTACGATCCCATCGACGACTCGACAGGCAAGATGACCTGACCCAGATATCATTACTATCTTTGCATATTGCTAGAAGTCTCGCTCTTTAGCTTATTGCCTCGATGCCCATGTTTGTTTGTCGGCCTCCTATTGTAACCATGAATATGTCTAACCACCCAACCTAGCAAACCTTTGTTTTGGCTACGTAGGCTTCGCTCAGCCCCTCTTATAGCATTGCTAGTTGCAGGAGAAGATTTGAAGATGCTTGCTTCATGTTGAAGTATTTGTTCAGATATCACACTATATAAACTCTTAAACTAAATCATCTATATATTGGTAATGGGTGGAAGGCTAAGCCTCTTGCTTGGTGATTTCTTCCACTCATGCCACCCTAGGAACCGTTTAAACCGGTGTTATGTTCCTTGATTATGCGTCCCTAACACGGTTGGGGTTTATGGGCCCCCCTTGATAACCCGCTTAGCGCTAAAACCCTTCCAGAAAGTCCCAACATTGGTACTCCATTTGCCTAACAACTAAAACTTGCATAGCGTGTTGCAAACCCTTTTCTTAATCAACAACCCGGGCCAGTGCTCCACATCAGTGTTGGTCCAAACTGGGGGTTCTGCGGGGCCGCCTTGGGGAAACCCGAGGTATCTAGTATAACCTGTAGAATCGCCCATCCGGTCGTGGCCTGAGACTAGATACGCACGGCTACTGTCAGGGTGTCGGCACGCCGGGAGGTCTTGCTGGATTAGTTTTACCTATGTCGGTATATCTTGAGCACGGGATTCCGAGAATACTCGGGCCTTCCCACCTTGGAGTTGCGACTCCGCAGATCATGAGCTTGTCATGGGCTAAGTTGGGACACCCCTGTAGGGTTTTGAACTTTCGAAAGCCGTGCCCGCGCTTATGTGGCAGATGGGAATTTGTTAATATCCGGTTGTAGAAAACTTGACACCATGTTCAGAACACACTACTAGCGTGAGTAACCGTGACGGTCATTTTTCGAAAGGGGTTCGGGAAGTGAACACGCTAGGTTATGTTTGACGTGCTTAGATAGGATCACTTCGTGATCACTTTGACGCTCGTGGCACTTCTCTTCTTGCTCTAAACACGTAAGCTAGTGCTAGTGCAGCTGCAACCTTTTATCTTTCTTCAGCCTTGTTCCACACACAAGGCTTAGATAGTTTTGCTACCCGGGAACGGGATTGCTGAGTCCTCCGTTGCTCACAGATTCTACACCACACCAGATGCAGGTACCATGGTGAACTACTCAGGTGACAGCACAGAGCTGTACTGGGAGTATGATGAAGAACGTAATCGATACTATGTGCGCTATCCCGATGATCAGTAGTGGTTTCTACTAGGGGCGATTCGGACCTGTGGCTTTATGTATTTGGTATCTTTCATTTGGATCTTCACTCGTAGTTGGGTTGTGATGTTATTTGGTTGATGTTTTGCTTATGTAATGTATTGTGTGACGTGGCGAGTGTAATCCAACTATCCTTTTGCAATTTCATCCCTATTTTTACATGAGTCGTGCAAAGATACCAAACTTGAGATCATTCCAGAATGGGCTTATACCTTTAAGTCGTGCCTCGACACGTAGGAGGTATAGTCCCATCCTGGGCATTACATATGTCTCATGATTTTAACTTTGCTAAATTTCGTAGACAACCCCTTGATAAAGAATTACCTAGTAAGGATGAAATTATTGGTCTTGCTTCTATTGATGTGCCTCCTAATGATCCTTTAGAACAATATTTGCTAGATCATGAAAATGATATGCATATGAATGAGAGAAGGGAAATAAATGAAATGTTCTGTAATCAGGGACCCGTATTGAAAAATAACCGGCCTGTTGAAATCCTAGGGGATCCTCCTCCACCCAAGGGTGATCCCGTGTTTGAACTTAAACCTTTACCTGATAATCTTAAGTATGTTTATCTTGATGAAAAGAAGATATGTCCTGTTATTATTAGTGTTAACCTTTCAGAACAGGAAGACGAAAAATTATTGAAAACTCTGAAGAAGCACCGTGCTGCTATTGGATATACTCTGGATGATCTTAAGGGCATCAGTCCCACTTTATGCCAACACAAGATAAAATTGGAAGAAAACGCTAAACCGGTTATTGATCATCAACGACGGTTAAAACCTAAGAAGAAAGAAGTGGTAAGGAAGGAAATACTAAAGCTTCTAGAGGCAGGTATGATCTATCCAGTTGCTAATAGCCAGTGGGTAAGTCCTGTCCATTGTGTCCCTAAGAAGGGAGGTATGACTGTTGTTCCTAATGATAAAGATGAATTAATCCCGCAAACAAGTGTTACAGGTTATAGGATGGTAATTGATTTCCACAAATTAAATAAAGCTAGTAAGAAAGATCATTACCCTTTTCCTTTTATTGATCAAATGCTAGAAAGGTTATCCAAACATACTCACTTTTGCTTTCTAGATGGTTATTCTGGTTTCTCTCAAATACCTATGTCAAAAGGGGATCAAGAAAATACCACTTTTACTTGTCCTTTCGGTACCTTTGCTTATAGACGTATGCCTTTTGGTTTATGTAATGCACCTGCTACCTTTCAAAGATGCATGATGGCTATATTCTCTGATTTTTGTGAAAAGATTGTTGAGGTTTTCATGGATGACTTCTCCGTTTACGGAACTTCTTTTGATGATTGCTTAAGCAACCTTGATCGAGTTTTGCAGAGATGTGAAGACACTAATCTTGTCTTGAATTGGGAGAAGTGCCACTTTATGGTTAATGAAGGCATTGTCTTGGGACATAAAATTTCTGAAAGAGGTATTGAAGTTGACAAGGCTAAAGTTGATGCTATTGAAAAGATGCAGTGCCCCAAGGACATCAAAGGTATACGAAGTTTCCTTGGTCATGCCGGGTTTTATAGGAGGTTCATAAAGGACTTCTCCAAAATCTCCAGGCCTCTGACTAATCTCCTACAAAGAGATATTCATTTTGTCTTTGACGATGACTGCCAAGAAGCATTTGAAATATTTAAGAAAGCATTGATCTCTGCACCTATTGTCCAGCCTCCTGATTGGAATTTACCTTTTGAGATTATGTGCGATGCTAGTGATGTTGTAGGTGTTGTTTTAGGGAAAAGAGTTGATAAGAAATTGAATGTTACCCAATATGCTAGTAAAACCCTAGATAGTGCCCAAAGAAATTATGCTACTACTGAGAAAGAATTTTTAGCAGTTGTATTTGCTTGTGATAAGTTTAGTCCTTATATTGTTGATTCTAAAGTAACTATTCACACTGATCATGCTGCTATCAGATACCTTATGGAAAATAAAGATCCAAATACCTTATGTAAATAAAGATGCTAAACCTAGACTTATTAGATGGGTTCTCTTGCTGCAAGAGTTTGATTTGCATATTATTGATAGAAAGGGAGCTGAGAACCCCGTTGAAGATAACTTGTCTAGGCTAGAGAATATACTTGATAACCCACAACATATTGATGATAGCTTTCCTGATGAACAATTAGCTGTCATAAATACTTCTCATACTGCTCCATGGTATGTTGATTATGCTAATTATATTGTTGCTAAGTTTATACCTCCTAGCTTCACATACCAGGAAAAGAAAAAGTTCTTCTACGATTTGAGACATTACTTCTGGGATGACCCACATCTTTATAAAGAAGGAGTAGATGGTATTATTAGACGTTGTGTACCTGAGCATGAACAGGAACAGATCCTACGCAAGTGCCACTCCGAAGCTTATGGAGGACACCATGTTGGCGATAGAACTGCACATAAGGTATTGCAATCTGGTTTTTATTGGCCTACTCCCTTCAAGGATGCCCATAAGTTTGTCTTATCTTGTGATGAATGTCAAAGAATAGGTAATGTTAGTAGACGTCAAGAAATGTCTATGAATTATTCACTTGTTATTGAACCATTTGATGTTTGAGGCTTTGATTATATGGGACCGTTTCCTTCCTCTAATGGGTATACACATATTTGAGTTGCTGTTGATTACGTTACTAAATGGGTAGAAGCTATTCCAACTAGTAGTGATGATCATAAAACCTCTATTAAGATGCTTAAAGAAGTTATTTTTCCGAGGTTTGGAGTCCCTAGATACCTAATGACTGATGGTGGTTCACACTTTATTCATGGTGCCTTCCATAAAATGCTTGCTAAGTATGATGTAAATCATAGAATTGCATCCCCTTATCACCCACAGACTAGTGGTCAAGTAGAACTCAGTAATAGTGAGTTGAAATTAATTTTGCAAAAGACAGTTAATAGGTCTAGAAAGAATTGGTCCAAGAAACTTGATGATGCATTATGGGCCTATAGAACTGCATACAAAAATCCTATGGGTATGTCTCCATATAAGATGGTTTATGGAAAAGCTTGTCACTTACCTCTTGAGCTAGAACATAAGGAATATTGGGCTATTAAAGAGCTCAATTATGATTTCAAACTTGCCGGTGAGAAGAGGTTATTTGACATTAGCTCTCTTGATGAATGGAGGACCCAGGCCTATGAGAATGCCAAGCTGTTTAAAGAAAAAGTTAAAAGATGGCATGACAAAAGGATACAAAAGCGTGAGTTTATTGTAGGTGATTATGTATTTCTATACAACTCTCATTTAAGATTTTTTTCCAGGAAAACTTCTCTCTAACTGGGAAGGACCTTACGTTATCGAGGAGGTCTATTGTTCCGGTGCCATAAAAATCAACAACTCTGAAGGCACAAATCCGAAGGTGGTGAACGGTCAAAGAATCAAACATTATATCTTAGGTAACCCTATAAATGTTGAAACCAATGTACTGAAACCGTAACCCCTGAGGAATACATAAGGGACATTTTCCAAAACAATTCAGACTCCGAAAAGGAAGAGGTATGTGGTATGGTAAGTAAACCGACTCCAAAATAGTTCTAAAGGCAATTTTCACCGTTTTGGAGTATTTAGAAAAATAGAAAAATAAGTGGCATTCCGAAAGAGACACGAGGCGTCCACGAGGGTGGAGGGCATGCACCCTACCTCGTGGGAACCTCGTGTGCCTCCCGGACTCCGATTTCTTGTATGTTACTCCTTTTGGTCGGTAAATAATCATTATATATTCTCTCGAAGGTTTTGACCTCTGTGTCACGCAAAAATCCTATGTTTTTGTTTCGAGTTGTTTCTGTCGCAGATAAAAGCAACATGTCATCCCAGGATTCGGAGGGAGAAAGCTATGTGGCTGATTCCCTTACTGGCCCTAAGGTCTATGGGGACTGGGAGCATTATGGTTGGACCACGGAGGAAGAAGAAGACCATGATTCCAAGGGGAAGGATTGGACTAGCTCAGATGAAGACGAAGTCCCACTACCTCAACCTGGAGACATGCATGTGGAGTTCAAAAAGTCAAGCCTCCCTGATAGAGCAAACAAATCTAAGATCGAATTTATCCCTTTTCACCTCTTGTAGGAAAACAAGCAGGCACTATGCAAGAAAATATTAAACCTCGAGCAGGATATCAATGACCTAAGGGAGCAAAATTCTGCCCTTAAGAGCAAGTTAAGGAAGAAGCCATCATCACCACCCCCGACGAAGGAGACATAATCATATGGGTATGGGCACTCCCCTTGGCAACTGCCAAGCTTGGGGGGTGACCCCGGTATCGTATCACCATCACTCCTATATTTATCGTTTTTCTTAGTTCGATCCTTTTGGTAGTATCTTGATCTACTAGAATAAAGTTAGCATGATCTAGTTGTGAGATTTTGCTTTATGATCTTTACCCTTTGTAATCGAGTTCGTCAGCTATATAATAAAGATTAGTGTTGAGTCAAGGGCTTGATTTCCTCACTTTGGTCATGATAGAGTAAAAGAAAATATAAAAAGTATCAAGGAGATCATATTGATCTTATGAGATGTAATGACTTCACATATAAAGAGTATGATGAATAAAAGTTGTTGAGAGTTGACAAACATAGTTTTGGTCATCGTTGCAATTAATAGGAAGTAATAAAGAAAGAGAGGCTTCACATACAAATATACTATCTTGGACATCTTTTATGATTGTGAGCACTCATTAAAATATGGCATGCTAAAGAGTTGATGTTGGACAAGGAAGACAACATAATGGGTTATGTTTTCTTATATCCGAAATAAAGTATATTGTCATGGATCATCCAACATGTTGAGCTTGCCTTTCCCCCTCATGCTAGCCAGAACTCCTCGCACCAAGTAGAGATACTACTTGTGCTTCCATACATCCTTCACCCCAAATTTTGCCATGAGATTCCACCATACCTACCTATTGATTGAGTAAGATCCTTCAAGTAAGTTGTCATGTTGCAAACTCGCTAAAATAGGTATGATTTATTAGTGTGGAGGAAATAAGCTTAATATGATCTTGTGATATGGAAGTAATAAAAGCGACCGACTGCATAATAAAGGTCCTTATCACAAGTGGCAATATATAGTGACGTTCTTTTGTGCTAAAACTTTGTGCATCCAGCCATAAAAGCACATGACAACCTCTACTTCCCTCTGTGAAGGGCCTATCTATTATTCTTCCTTATAAGAGTCAAGGTGAAAATCACCTTTCCTTTTTACATTTTATCCTTTGGCAAGCACACTGTGTTGGAAAGATCCTGACATATATACCCAATTGGATGTAAGTTATCATGGTCTATTATTATTGACATTACCCTTGAGGTAAAAGGTTGGGAGGCAACACCATAAGCCCCTATCTTTCTCTGTGTCCGATTAAAACTCCATAACCATAAGTATTACGTGAGTGTGAGCAATTGTGAAAGACTATATGACAGTTGAGTATGTATGCTTGCTGAAAAGCTCTTATGTTGACTCTTTCTGATGTTACGATAAATTGCAATTGCTTCAATGACCGAGATCATAGTTTGTTGGTTTTCAATGAAGTTTCTGATTCGTACTTGACATTGTGAATGAATTGTTACTTTAGCATAAGAATCATACGACAATATATATATATTGCTGTTATGATAATGATCATGATGCCCTCATGTCCATATTTTATTCTATTTATCGACACCTCTATCTCTAAACATGTGGACATATTTTTCGATATTGGCTTTCGCTTGAGGAAAAGCGAGTTGATAAGTCCATTTTGTATCATGCTTTTATGTTGATATTTATTGCATTATGGGTAGTTATTACATGTTATGTCACAATACTTATGCCTTTTCTCTCTTATTTTATAAGGTTTGCATGAAGAGGGAGAATGACGGCAACTGGAATTCTGGGCTGGAAAAGAAGCAAACTCTGGAAACCTATTCTGCACAACTCAAAAAGCCCCGAAACTCCACAGGACACCGTTTCAGAAAATATAAAAAATATCTGGCGAAAGAATATCATCAGGGGGGCCACCACTTGTCCATGAGAGTGGGGGCGCCCCCCCCCCCCTCTCTGGGCGCGCCCCCTGCCTCATGGCCCCCCCGATGCCCATCTTCTCCTATATGAGGTGTTTTGACCTGGAAAAAAAATCATAAGGAGGCTTTCGGGACCAGACGCCGCCGTCTCGAGGCGGAACCTTGGCGGAAACCAATCTAGGGCTCCGGCAGAGCTATTCCGCCGGGGATACTTCCCTCCGCGAGGGGGAAATCGTCACCGCCGTCATCACCAACAACTCTCCCATCTTGGGGAGGGCTATCTTCATCAGCATCTTCACCAGCACCATCTCCTCTCAAACCCTAGTTCATCTCTTGTATCCAATCTTTGTACCCAAACCTCAGATTGGTACCTGTGGGTTGCTAGTAGTGTTGATTACTCCTTGTAGTTGATGCTAGTTGGTTCATTTGGTGGAAGATCATATGTTCAGATCCATTATGCATATTAATAACCCTCTGATCATGAACAATATTATGTCTTGTGAGTAGTTACTTTTGTTCCTGAGGACATGGGAGAAGTCTTGCTATAAGTAGTCATGTGAATTTGGTATTCGTTCGATATTTTGATGAGATGTATGTTGTCTCTCCTCTAGTGGTGTCATGTGAACGTCGACTACATGACACCTCGCCATTATTTGGGCCTAGAGGAAGGCATTGGGAAGTAATAAGTAGATGATGGGTTGCTAGAGTGACAGAAGCTTAAACCGTAGTTTACGCGTTGCTTCGTAAGGGGCTGATTTGGATCCACTTGTTTCATGCTATGGTTAGGTTTACCTTAATACTTCTTTTGTAGTTGCGAATGCTTACATTAGAGGTTAATCATAAGTGGGAGGCTTGTCCAAGTAAGGACAGCACCCAAGCACCGGTCCACCCACATACCAAATTATCAAAGTACCGAACGCGAATCAGATGATCGGGATGAAAACTAGCTTGACGATAATTCCCATGTGTCCTGAGGAGCGCTTTCCTTCATATAAGAGTTTGTCCAGGCTTGTCCTTTGCTACAAAAAGGATTGGTCCATCTTGTTGCACCTTATTTACTTTTACCGTTTGTCACTTGGTACCAATTACCTTATCACAAAACTATCTGTTACCTATAATTTCAGTGCTTGCAAAAAATACCTTACTGAAAAATGCCTATCATTTCCTTCTACTCCTCGTTGGGTTCGACACTCTTACTTATCGAAAGGACTATGATAGATCCCCTACACTTGTGGGTCATCATGTGTCCACGAGGGTGGGGGCGCGCCTGCCCCCCTTGGCGCGCCCCCCGTCTCGTGGGCCCCCTGAGGCTCCATCGAGCTCGACTCCAACTCCATATATTCAATTTCGGGGAGAAAAAATCACAGAGAAAGATTCATCACGTTTTACGATACGGAGCCACCACCAAGCCCTAACCTCTCTCGGGAGGACTGATCTGGAGTCCGTTCGGGGCTCCGGAGAGGGGAATCCGTCGCCATCATCATCATCAACCTTCCTCCACCAATTCCATGATGCTCACCGTCGTGCATGAGTAATTCCATCGTAGGCTTGCTGGACGGTGATGGGTTGGATGAGATTTGCCATGTAATCGAGTTAATTTTTTTAGTGTTTGATCCCTAGTATCCATTATGTTCTAAGACTGATGTTGCTATGACTTTGCTATGCTTAATGCTTGTCAATAGGGCCCGAGTGCCATGATTTCAGATCTGGACCTATTATGTTTTCATGAATATATGTGAGTTCTTGATCCTATCTCGCAAGTTAATAGTCACCTACTATGTGTTATGATCCGACAACCCCGAAGTGACAATAATCGGGACCACTCCTGATGATGACAGTAGTTTGAGGAGTTCATGTATTCACTAAGTGTTAATGCTTTGGTCCAGTACTCTATTAAAAGGAGGCCTTAATATCCCTTAGTTTCCAATAGGACCCCGCTGCCATGGGAGGGTAGGACAAAAGATGCCATGCAAATTCTTTTCCATAAAAATGTATGACTATATTCGGAATACAAGCCTACATTACATTGATGAACTAGAGCAAGTTCTGTGTCACCCTATGTTATAACCGTTGCATGAGGAATCGCAGCCGACATAATTATCCATCACTGATTCAATGCCTACGAGCTTTTCACATATTGTTCTTTGCTTAGTTACTTTACCGTTGCCACTGTTACAATTAATACAAAAACTGCTACAGTTACTTTTGCCACCGTTACCGTTACTTCCATACTACTTTGCTACTAAATACTTTGCTACAGATATTAAGTCTTTCAGGTGTGGTTGAATTGACAACTCAACTGCTAATACTTGAGAATATTCTTTGGCTCCCCTTGTGTCGAATTAATAAATTTGGGTTGAATACTCTACCCTCGAAAATTGTTGCGATCCCCTATACTTGTGGGTTATCAATGGGGAATTTCTATATCAATATTTTGTAAAAATTTCAAAAGGTTTCGACGTTCTATTGAATTACTAAATTTTCTACACTGGGCGCAAAAGTTTTTGTTTTTCAGCAAAATCAAATCAATGATCATCATAAGCCATCACAAAGGTCATAATTGGCTCAAATACTAATTAAAACACAAAAACACAATTACTACAGAAGTAAAACTGGAACAACATAACCAAAAATAAAAAAGCGGAAATAAAATTGGGTTCTCTCCCAACAAGCGTTATTGTTTAACGCCCTTAGCTAGGCATAAAACGCAAATAGATCTAGGTATTGTCATCTTTGATGTGCAATCCATATGTAGCTCTCATAATAGATTCATGAGCTAATTTAATTTTATTTCTTGGAAAGTGTTCCATGCCCTTCCTTAATGGAAATTGAAATCTAATGTTTCCTTCTTTCATATCAATCATTGCACCAATTATTCTAAGGAAAGGTCTGTCAAGAATAATAGGACATATAGGATTGCAATCTATATCAAGAACAATGAAATCTGCGGGCACATAATTGCTATTTGCTAAAATAAGAACATCATTAATCCTTCACGTAGGTTTCTTAATAGTGGAATCCGCAAGATGAAAATTTAAACAACACTCATCAATTTCACGAAAACCTAGCACATCACATAAAGTTTTGGGAATCATAGAAACGCTAGCACCCAAATCACACAAAGCATGGCACTCATAAACTTTAATCTTAATATTAATAGTTGGTTCCCACTCATCATAAAGTTTTATAGGGATAGAAACTTATAATTCAAGCTTTTCTTCAAAAGATTGCATCATAGCATGAACAATATGTTTAGTAAACACTACTGCAGGATGGTCCAAACGCGACACTACGACCAGAGACCCTTCGACGAAACTGTGTGTGATGACATAATCGCAAACGATGGTGTAAAAGAACCATCAAAAAGGTGCAAAACGTTTGCAATAACGGATGCATCAAACACGGTTCAGATTTTAGTTGTGTGTGCGATGCAGGGCATACGGTTCAGTTCACTTAACTGTTTGCGATGAGGAGGAACAAAAGAAACGGGCAGCCAGATGAAGGTGTGTGTGATATACAACATATGGTTCACTAGGATGAACTGTGTGTGATTAGGCAACACAGTGGAAACGGTTCAACTGAACAAGATGTGTGTGATACGCGGCAAACAGGTCCGTAATCAGAAATGTGTGTGAAGACCAATAATAATACAGACGATTGCTGCTAATAAGCCGTGTGATTTGCTTTGTCTACAGAATAATAACATGTATATATATATATATAACTGAAATAAACATCCAATTACATAAGTGACTATACAGATCATTCGCACACACCTCAATAAGCAATTGCATGCGTTCTAAAGTAGGAGAAGCATTCGTATAGTCATCTACTTCTTGTGACGCTCCCGCCACTGCTCTGTGGCTCGATCCTTCGTGAGGGGTAGGAAGAAGACACTTCCTCATGTCAACAATCCGCATGTACATCTCGTAGCTTGTGTACGCGTCCTTGGCCGCGTACTTGACATGTTCTTCATCCAGTCTCTCATGCCACACACTGTTCGAGGCGTTCTTGTCCTTGTTGCTCTCATTCTTCATCTTCATGTAGTAGGGGTCGATGATGGCCGAGGTGGGGTCAACCAGGGAGTTCAGTTTGTTTATGTCACTGCCCCAGACCATGTAGTGGTGCTGGATGTTGACAAGATGTCACATCCCTAGTTTAGCACTTGCATTAGGGCTAGCTAGAGTGTGCATCATGTTTACTTATCAAAGAAACTTGAAATGGGAATGACAGAAACCCCAGCACCCCTCTTCTAACAACTAGGGTTTGATAAAATCGTTTCCAATGTACCCAAAATGCCCTTCAAAAATGTTCATCATTTCTGCCTTTATCTCAAACCTCAGCTAAAAATGGTGCACAATTTTCTAGGACATCCGAGGGCTCTGGATTAAATCATATGGTATTTGTGTTTGGGCATTTAAATGCTATAAAATATTTTAAATGCTCAAATAATCATAAACTATAATGTTCCATACTGTTCATATTATATACAGTGGGCATGACAAGTTTCATGAGTTATAAAAATGTTCTAGCATTTTTATTAATTAAAGAAAGTTGCAAAACAAATAAAAAAGAAAAGAAATAGGAAAGAAAAGAAAGAGAGAAAGGACTTACCTCGGGCCCAGCACTGTAGCAGTCCGGCCCAGCCCACCAGCCCCATTTTGTCGCCTTCCTCCTCGCGCCAGAAGGCAGCGCGCGTGGCCGCCGCGCGCCGGCACGCGCCCGGCCACCTCCACCCTGCCTGCCTGCCTCCCGACGGCCTGGACGTCTCCTGACGTCGCCACACATCTGCCCCGACCCCTCTCGCACTTTCCCCTCGTCCCCGTCGCCTCCCCTGGCTCTCTCCCTCTCACCACCGAGCCGCTCGTCGCCACCGCTCGCCGTTGCCGCACCTAGACCCTCCCCCTCGACCCGTGACCGTGTCCAAAAGGTCCGCCGTGACGCCCTCATCCTCCTCGCTGAGCCACGGCTCGCCGGGAGCCCTGCAACGCCTTCACGCCGTCGTCCCCAACCTCGGATCGCCGGAGCACCTCACCGTCGATTGAGAAGCTGCAGCGCGTCCCCGACCTCTCCGTCGAGCTCGTTAGCACCGCTGTGAGCTCCTACGCCGAACCCCTCTCTTCTCCGCTTCGTTTGTGCCGTGTAGCCGCCGCTCCGTTGATCACCGAAACTCACCGCCGTTGTGCTCGCCGCCGGCGATGCTCCGGTGACCATTTGGTCACTGGCACATGTCCATCTCGCTCGCCGCAGCACGTAAACGAGCTAGGTACTACGCACGCATCGCCTAGGCCACTGCAGCCGCGTCTCCACACACGCCCGAACGCCGGCGCCGCCGTCGAGCTCGTTGCCGTCGCCTCCGGCCACCACAGGTCCGGCGACCACCATCGTTCGACGCGCAACGACGAGGGCTCTCCAACGCGCCCAACCGCAGCTCGAACCGTGCCCTGTGGACGTTTTCCGAAGCACGCCGCCGTGTCTGGCCTCGCCGGCGTCACTTCACCGGCGAGTTTGACTTGTTTTTCCACGGGTTTGACCCCCCTGGGTCACTGACATGTGGGCCCTACCTGCAAGTCAAACCTAGTTTAGGTGTTTTTTTAATTCTAATTAGTTAATTAGTTAACTGTGACACTGACCAGTGGGTCCCACTGGTCAGGTTTGACTTGGACTAGCCCTATTGACTAACTGACGTCAGCATGATGTCATGCTGACGCAGTAAAGGTTTTTCTGGGATTTTAGATTTAAAAATAATTCAGGAAATTCCAGAAAATACCCAAAACTTCAAAAAATCATATAAATTCAATAGTAGCTCAGATGGAAAATATTTATATATGAAAAATGATCAGAAAAATCCAATCTTTCCAATGGCACTGGTTTCATGCATGTTTGAGCAAGTTAACCTTGATGTATACATTAAAACATGGTAATGCACTTATTTTAATAATAGTTAAAGTGCCAATTTGAATCTTTGATTCAAATAAGCTCAAACCCTTCTGGTTATAGTTGCATTAGCCCAACAAACATGCATCTTGCCATGTCATGAGCATGCATCATATTGTTGCATTTGTTTGTTTAATGATTGTATCGCCGGTATTCTCTGTGTTAGGTCCTGCTCCCGAGGATACTGCTGCGTATCCAGTTGAAGAGCAGTACCCGACAACCACTTTGTCAGGCAAGCATTCATTGATCATTCCGATACAAACCCAATCTTCTCGCTCCTGCTCTCTTTTACTGCATTAAGGCAACAGCGTGTGAACTGCTACTTGCTGCGGTAGTTGAACCCTATTCCCTTGCATGACCTGTCATTGCCACAGTAAATAGTTGAAACCCACTAGCATGTGTAGGAGTTGATTGAGCCATGTGATGTGTGATCCACCATGCTATTTGTTTATGTTGCCTGCTATGCTTAGAGTTGTGTCAGGTCTGGTTCATCTGGGTGATGGATCAGAGTGAAATGATCATACTGATAAAGAGAAGGAAGTGTGGAATACGCTTGGTAAAGGTATCGATGAAAGGCCATGTAGGAGTACATGGTGGGTTGTTTCATTGGAATCGTCCATAGGACCCGAGATCTGTATGTGTGGTTCAAGTTACAGCTACTACCACACATTGGGATCCTTAATTGACCCTCTCGGCTTATTAATTACCCTCGATCTCTGTCCAGGAGTTGCAACTAGTTTCTGGTGTTTATAGCTTACTGGAGGTCGTGCACAACGCTGACCCTCGGGGTGGGTTGTGATGCGACAGGTACGTGTCACGGTGTACCGGTTGCCCGTTTGGTGACTCGGGAACCCTGTACACATCGTTTGGGGCCGTGAGCGACACCCCGGCCGGATCTCCCCACAGATGGAACCCAAATAGGCGATAAACCTGGACGAGAGACTTGAGTAGTTAGTCAGGTCGTGGCCGACACCCTCGCTGGGCTTCCGCTTGAAGGTTGCCGAGTACACGTCGAGTAAACGGCGATAAGTGGTGGGAGCGTGTGTGAAGAGGTACACCCCTGCAGGGTTATCAATCTATTCGAATAGCCGTTGTTCGCGGTACGGACTACTTGGTTACTCTTACAGTTCATAGACAAGTTGATGGATACTACTAAAAGCCTCAAGATAAGTGTGAGTGCCGTGGATGGCCCTTCCGTAGGATGACGGAAGAGGATCCTCGGTAGTGTATTGTTGTGGTGATTAGAGGACTCGTGTTCGTAATAACATCTTGCAATCTGTTGAGAGTTGTAGTATAGGTTAGCCAAGAGTCAAAGCTGGCTTTCTGCTATGAACTCCACTACCCCCTTTGATAATGTTGCATGTATGATAGGTTCTGTGGTAAGACTTGCTGAGTACCTTTGTACTCATGTTTGCTTAATAACTGTTGCAGAGGAGAACCCTGGCCCTGCTGATGGGTTCTACATAGACGTTGACGTCGACGAGTAGCTTGACACCCAGACGGAGATCTGGAGCTTGTGAAGGGCCTTGTAGATAGTCAGGCTACACCAAGCCTGTTTTATTTTCTAAGTTGTCTGTACTCAGACATGTAGCTTCCGCTTGTGCTTGTATGACTGTATGACTTGAGTGTTGGGTCATGTGACCCCTATCTGTATGGATATGTTATGTATGGCTCTTGGAGCCTTTTAAATAAAGTACTTTGAGTCATAGAGTTCTGTTGTGATGCAATGTTGTATTTGCACATATTGAGCATATTGTGTGTATGGTTGAAATGCTTAGTATGTGTGGGATCCGACACCTAGTTGTTTTCCTTTGGTAGCCTATCTTACAGGGAAATGCCTCCTAGTGATTCCAATGAGCCTTGGTAGCTTGCTACTGCTCGGAACACGTAGGCTGACCGGCATGTGTCCTTCTTCGTTCCTGTGTCTGTCCCTTAGGGGAAATGTCACGCGTTGTTCCTTTAAGTCCATGTAGCTTGCTACGACTTGGGTCCATACGTTGATGACCGACATGTTCGTTGCTGGGTCATGGATGCCTGTCTCTGTAATTTAGTGCCACTTTTGGTTTATAACTAGCCATGTCGGCCCGTATTCTCTGTCATATGGATGCTAGCGACACTGTCATATACGTGTGCCAAAATGCGCAAATGGTCCCGGACCAGGTAAGGTGGCACCCGTGGGGTTACCGTGCGTGAGGCCGCAAAGTGATATGACGTGTTACAGCTAGATCGGTGTGACTTAGGATCGGGGTCCTGACACAAGATTCATGCATTTCAAGCGCTAAACCTTGAGCGCTTTTAGATCGTTGGTGGTATCCACCGTAGCGCAACAATAGTCGGAGCTGTTGATAAACCTGGAGAAATGCTCGCAAGGCCTTGTGGAAAGGTGGTAGTGGTAGACAAGGACGTCATGTCGCACGCACAACTGGGCGACGACAACCTTTTGATCGTGTCCGGCACGACCGATGTGTACTCGAGGTCAAAGCCAACCACTTGGTACTTGTCATCGGCAAGAAACTGCTCCATAGTTTGGATGGAGCTCTCCACCGAGACCGGATCGTTCGTGTAGACCACCGAGAGGGCCTTCCCCTCACGTGGGTGTCCACTATGTGATGCGTGGTGAACTGCCCACCCTTGTCGTTGTCAGCCGCTGGGAAATCCATTGGAGTCACGGGGATCGCCATTGGAACCGCTGGAAGTCCTCTCTATATGTGTCGTCATGGATGTCCTTATTGTGTCGTGTGACGCAAGAGATGAAGGTAAATGGACACAGGAATAAATGGGGGCCGGGCAGCCTAGATTCTCTGCGTGTCAGCATGGCAGTTTTAGCGGGTAACTGCATTGTCGCACCACGCCCGGCGCAACCGCATGCACACAAACGTCCGTGATTGTGCGCAGGCCCCAAACACCGGCACAACGCGTGGAGGGGCGAGGGCAAAGCACCCGGAAGGACGCGAGAGCAGAGCACGCCACGGCCGCCTGAACCGCAAGCAACCACACGCATAGAGCAGTTGAACACGTAGGAAATGGTCGCCTACAAACCGGACGACAGTTGCGTCGCTGCGTAGAGAGCGGCCGTGGCTACTACCTCCGTCTAGTCTATAGTCCCCTTTATATTCTATGCCATATTTTGCCCTCAAATTTAACCAACAAATTGTTAATATATGTTATAAAAATTATATAATTGGAAAGTATGTTCAAATACAAATCCAACTATATAATCTTTGGCGACATGCACTCATATTTTATTAGTTAAATCATACTTATAAACCAGGATGGGGGTACAGTAGGTAATTAAATCGCAAACATTTTTTATTAACCGTATTTGTATGTGGCCTTTTGTCCTCCTCTCGCACGTCTTGTCACCCCGCTGTCGTACACGGCTTACAGCGCGAGCTTGCGCAGTGCGCGGGGGCATTCTTTTGGCCAAACGGTGGCGCCAATGAATCATCGGTGAGCCCGTTCCCATACAACCTCGTAGGTTCCCGCGCAAGCTTCCTGCCCAACTCGTTAAAATCCCCCAAAATCACAATGCTTACCGACCTGCTATATAAACCCTCACGGCTGGCGAGTCTTGCGTCGCATTTTCCCCTCCCTCCTTGTAGCATATCTCGTCTGCTTCTCCCACAATCGCCAATGGCACCGATCCATCGTCGTTGCTCAGCGACTCCGCCGTCATCAGAGGATAGCTCCAGCTGGGAGGCTACATTGCGGTGGCGATGCAGTCTCCGGCGTAGTGTAGTACACGTGGCGTCCCTATTGGGTATGCGCGGAACACCCACAACACGCTCTGCTGCCGCTGCCCGTCGGCAGCTATTGCCGTCACACCACTGTCGAAAGCCAGTGCCATCTCCCGCTCCGCCTCCGCGACCCGAATGCATGAGGTGGCCATCGTGGCCGCCACCCCACTGCCGGCCACCGTGGCCACCACCCGCTCCGCCACCGCGCCCAAAGGCGGGAGGTGGTGGTCATGGCCGTCACCCCATTGTCGGCCGCCGTGGCCGCCAGCCCATCGTTGACCGTCAGGGTCATTACCCGCTCCGCCACCACCGCCCGAAGGCGGGAGGCGGACGTGGATGCCCGCACGTGCGTCAGCGACCTTGCGCGCTACACCTAGTTCCTGCGGGAGGAGGAGGAGCGCCTCGTCGAGCATGCAAAGAGCCTTACCGCCGCTGTGGCCGCCGAAGAGGCGAGGAATCAGGAGATCTACGAGGAGAACCACCGCTTCGAGAGGGGTCGTTTGGAGCGGCAGAGAGCGTTCGAGGTGAGCGTCGCTGAAGCTACAGCAGCGGCAGGCACCATATTACAGTTGTCCAGCTCGTCAGTAGGCTCCTCCTCCTCTGCCTCTTAATGATCGCACTCGGTAGAGGACAGGCAGCCGAAAGTAGTACAAAGCCCCTCCGTAGTAGTAGTAGTAGTAGTAGTAGTAGTAGTAGTAGTAGTAGTAGTAGTAGTAGTAGTAGTAGTATTTAGGGGCTATTTTATTCAGTTCATCCGAGTATAGATGTGGTGGAACTGTACAACGTACTTAAAATTAGCTAGTATATATAGTTGAACTAGCTATTTCAGTACGTGGTTGGCAGCAATTGGGGAAAAGTTTGGTCAGTTCAGCTATCGAGTAGAACTGTTTGTATAAATTAAGAATGACTGCTTAATCTATGAATGAAATATATGCTTAATTACTGAATTTTAGTTGCAAAAATTAGATACTGCTAGTGATTTTTAGCTTCATATTTTGACAAATCGCAGTGTTACAAGGTTGACAAATGGCAATGTTACTAGATCAACAAATGTCAATCTTTCCAGTTTGACAAATGGCAACATACACAATATGACAGATGCAAATCTTACCAAATTGTTTGTAAGTGGTTGCACACGGGTCATCCAAAAGAACTGTTTGCGTTGAATAGATGCACAAATCCTGCTCTCACTTTGCATACGGTGTTCTATCTATAACGTTTGCGATCAAGAGCCGCAAAAATCCTGCTCGGCACATTTTCCCTTGGCTTCCTGGGGAAGCTCCCGGTTTGCATACGGGTGTTCTAACTAAAACATTTGCGATGAGTGTTTTATATTTAAAAACCATTGACGTGTTTTTCAAAGGAAATCGTTTGATAAGTATGTACATTGAGAGAGAAAAATACAAGTTCGCTCAAACCATATCTTTCATTTAGTCATACTACGAATTTATATTCATATGATCGAGATACAGTATTAAACCCAATAAAAAACTATTTCAGATGAGTTTTGGTTTTACTGTAATTTAAAAATAAAGTATCTCAATGTTTTACCGGCAATCAACGATGCCCTGGTGTTTGATTTTTTTTGAATATAAACAGTAGGTTAAACCCCACTGCAATTTTTATATATAAAGAGCGAAGTAACAAATAGTCAGAGAGGCTTGAGGTAAGCCTTCAGAAAGAGTAGTCTGAAAGAAAAAACTAAGCTACGAAAAAGAAGGAGAAAATTACAACAGGGCCTCAAGCCAAACAGAAAATTGTCTCTCATGGTTTTTCTTCATTCTGAACCATAGAAGCTTTAGTTCTTCCAGGAAGATGAACTTCCATCCTTGGAAAGATGGTGTAATGTGTTCAAAAACTTTATTGTTTCTAGTTATCCAGATGGCCCATGCTCCAAGGATGATGATCTCCATGTAAAAGGGGTAGTTTATCTTGTCCTTGAGGTCTTGAAATGCTTCCAACACTGACAGGTTTGGTGTTCTTGTTGGGCAAATAAAGTCCCCGCATTTTTGCACAAAGGGACATCCCCAGAATAAATGATGTAGAGTTTCTTCCTGTGGACATCCACTAACTGCACAATTGTATGCTTCTAAAACAAAGTTTTTTCTTCTAAGAAGATTCCTTGTGTTAACTCTGTCATGAATCAGTTGCCAGAAGAATATCGTGTGCTTTGGTTGACATGAACTCTGCCAAATCCAGTTGAAATGAGGAGTCTGTTTGTGTCCAGTTAAAATTTTATATGCTTTTATGGAGGAATAAATTCCATTTCCCCAAATGTAGCTCCATGTGTCCAAACAGTCTATGAATTCAGATTGTCGCCGAGAGATGCAAATGTCTTCCATTTGTAAAAATTCCTCATATGCCTCTGTTGTTAGTGGGAGATAGAAAAGATCTTGAAGGTATTCTGTCTGCAACACTTGTTGTATGTTTAACTGAGGATTTTTTACAAAAGAGTATAAGTGGTGGAACTTGTGTTTGAGGACCTCCTGATGCCATAGATCATCCCAAAAAATACACTGACCCCATCTCCCACATTGCATCTAGCAATAGCTTTGTATTGGTTAATGAGAGCTAGATTTGATTTCCACCAAAAATATCCTACCATGTTGTCGCCTGGTAGTTTACCTTCACTGTTGTAACTTTCCCATATCAGATGGACCCATGGTATGTCATGTCTGTTGAAAAATTTATGCAAGTTCTTCATTAGCAGGGTTTTGTTATGTGTGTGTATATCTAGTACACCTAGCCCTCCCTGCTCCTTGGGTCTGCACACAGTGTGCCAAGCTACTAGTGCAAGTCTGCGATCCTCCATGTCAGGGCCTCTCCAAAGGCAGTGTCTCAAATATTTAATTATCCGTTTCTTTATAGTTATTGGGATATCCAGGCAACTCATGCAGAATACTGACAAAGATGTGAGCACTGACTTGACAAGGAGCAATTTGCCTGCTTGGGTCATGAAAAGAGAGAGTCCTGCTAGTATCTTAGCAATCCTGTTAACAAGAGGTAAACATTGTTCCACAGTTGGTTTGCATATTCCCAATGGGAGTCCAAGATAAGTGAAAGGGAATTCCCCTCTGGCACATTGTGGTGTGTGTGTGAATAATTCAATTCTGTCCTCAACAATGTTCAAAGGAACCAGGAATGACTTCCCATAATTTACTTTAAGCCCTGTTGTAGAAGCAAAAGTATTGAGTAAGGCCTTCAGACAGAATAGTTGCCTTGTATCTGCTTGCATAATCACCAGAGTGACATCTGCATATTGTACTATCGGGAAGTGAGGGCAAAAGTTGACTTGAAGTGGAGCAGAGAGTAGATTTAACCTCATTGCTTTGCTGAGAATGGCTTGCAACATGTCAGCTGCTAGAACAAATATTAAAGGAGAGTATGGGTCCTCCTGTCTCACTTCCCTTTTGATGTAATTTTTTTCCCAGGTACTCCATTCAGCAAAACAGAAGATGATGCAGTTGAAAAGAGAGCTTTCATCCAGGAAATCCATCTGTCTCCAAAGCCTTTAGCTTTAAAAATATCAAAGATTGCTTCATGCTCAATTGTATCAAAAGCTTTTTCAAAGTCTAGCTTGATAACTAAGATTTCCTCCCTTGATTTATGGCATTTGTGAATATATTCATAAGCCCATCCTAGGCAATCCTGGATCACACTATCTTTAAGGAAGCCATATTGATTGATATGCACCATTTGCAGAATAACACTTTGCAATCTATTGGCCAGCAGTTTTGTAATGATCTTCAGAACTCCATTAAGTAGAGAAATTGGTCTAAGATCATTTGGAGAAAGTGGCACTTCTTTTTTAGGGATTAGGGTGATGAAGGAAGAGTTGATACTCTCAAGCTTTATTGTCCCTGCATGAAACCCTTTAATAAGTTCAGTGACATCAGCTTTGACTATATCCCAACAATTTTTGAGAAACTCATTATTAAAACCATCTGGGCCAGGTGATTTATCTGCTGGCAGATTCTTAACCACATCATCAATTTCATCCTGGGTAAAAGGCTTTTTCAAATCAATGAATATGTGTGAATCCACTGTGTTTTCATACAAATCAATTAGATCAAAATGCATAGAATGGCCATTGGACTATCCTAGTCTGGTTTTAAATGCCTCCCTTAGAATTGTTGCCTTCCCTTCATGATCTGTGATTTCAACCTGGTGTTTGAAATTCATTCACATTTCTTGCATGGGACCTAAGCATGCACACAAGGACACATATTTGAATTTTCAACCAATTTATATGCACTAGAGCATGTGCATGTAGTTCAAATTTGAATTATGCACATAAATGCATTGAAAACTCAGTTAATGCATAAAAATATCCAAACGAACCCTGAAAAATCACAAAAAATGACACAACACTCCTGTTGTTCTATGTTGACACGAGAAATATTTGAAAGCAATACGAGGCAATGGATATCGTTTCATGCCCAAAGGTGGGATGTTCCCTACCGAAACCATCATGCTTGTTGTGAGAAGCTCTGGTTTGTGAGAAGCAAATACCCAAACCTGCCCCAAATGGGACAAAAAATTACCACGGCATGTTGATTCCACTCCATGATAGCATGCCAAGTTTCATGAATTTCAGACGAGTTTGGGATTTACTAGAATTTAAAAATAAAGTATCTCAACTTTTTGCCGGCAATCAACGGTGCCCTGATGTTTGATATTCATTCCCATTTCTTGCATGGGACCTAAGCATGCCCCCAAGGACACATATTTGATTTTTAAACCATTTTATATGCACTGGAGCATGTGCATGTAGTTCAAATTAGAATTATCCACATAAATGCATTGAAAACTCAGTTAATGCATAAAAATGTCCAAACGAAACCCAAAAATCATAAAAATTGACACAACACTCCTGTTGTTCTATGTTGACACGAGAAATTTTTTGAAAGCAATAAGAGGCAATGGATATCGTTTTGTCCCCAAAGTGGGACGTTCCCTACCGAAACCATCATGCTTGTTGTGAGAAGCTCTGGTTTGTGAGAAGCATATACCCAAACCTGCCCCAAATGGGACAAAAAAATTACCACAGCATGTTGATGCCGCTCCATGATAGCATGCCAAGTTTCATGAATTTCAGACGAGTTTTGGATTTACTGGAATTTAAAAATAAAGTATCTCAATGTTCTGCCGGCAATCAACGGTGCCCTGGTGTTTTTAATTCATTCACATTTCTTGCATAGGACACAAGCATGCACCCAAGGACACAGATTTGATTTTTTTCAACCAATTTATATGCACTGGAGCATGTGCATGTAGTTCAAATTAGAATTATGCACATAAATGCATTGAAAACTCAGTTAATGCATAAAAATGTCCAAACGAACCCCGAAAAATCACAAAAATTGATACAAGACTCTTGTTGTTCTATGTTGACCCGAGAATTTTTTTGAAAGCAATAAGAGGCAATGGATATCGTTTTGTCCCCAAAGGTGGGACGTTCCTTGCCAAAACCATCATGCTTGTTGTGAGAAGCTCTGGTTTGTGAGAAGCATATACCCAAACCTGCCCCAAATGGGACAAAAAAATTACCACGGCATGTTGATGCCGCTCCATGATGGCATGCTAAGTTTCATGAATTTCAGATGAGTTCTGGATTTACTAGAATTTAAAAATCTCAACGTTTTGCCGGCAATCAACGGTGCCCTGGTGTTTGAAATTCATTCCCATTTCTTGCATAGGACATAAGCATGCACCCAAGGACACATATTTGATTTTTCAACCAATTTATATGCAATGGAGCATGTGCATGTAGTTCAAATTAGAATTATGCACATAAATGGATTGAAAACTCAGTTAATGCATAAAAATGTCCAAATGAACCCCGAAAAATCACAAAAATTGACACAACACTCATGTTGTTCTATGTTGACACGAGAAAAAAATTGAAAGCAATAAGAGGCAATGGATATCGTTTCGTAACCAAAGGTGGGACGTTCCCTACCGAAACCATCATGCTTGTTGTGAGAAGCTCTGGTTTGTGAGAAGCATATACCCAAACCTGCCCCAAATGGGACAAAACATTTACCACGGCATGGTGATGCCACTCCATGATAGCGTGCCAAGTTTCATGAATTTCAGACGAGTTTTGGATTTACTAGAATTTAAAAATAAAGTATCTCAATGTTTGCGGCCGAGTGACAGTGGCAGGGTGCTTGACATTCATTCCCATTTCTTGCATGGGACCTAAGCATGCAACCAAGAACACAGATTCGAATTTTCAACCAAATTATATGCATTAGAGCATGTGCATGTAGTTCAAATTGGAATTATTCACATAAATGCATTGAAAACTCAATTAATGTATAAAAATGTCGAAATGAAGCCCGAAAAATCCGAAAAATTAACACAACACTCCTGTTGTTCTATGTTGACACTAGGAAAAAAATTGAAATCGAGAAGAGGCAATGGATATCGTTTTGTCCCGAAAGGTGAAACGTTCCCTACCGAAACCATCAGGCTTGTTGTGAGAACCTCTGGTTTGTGCGAAGCATATCTCCAAACCTGCCCCAAATGGGACAAAAAAAATACCACGGCATGTTGATGCCGCTGCATGATAGCATGCCAAGTTTCATGAATTTTAGACAAGCTTTGGATTTACTAGAATTTAAAAACCAGGTATCTCAATGTTTGTGGCCGAGTGACGGTGGCAGGGTGCTTGACATTCATTCCCATTTCTTGCATGGGACCTAAGCATGCAACAAGGACCAAATTTGAATTTTCAACCAAATTATATGCATTAGAGCATGTGCATGCAGTTCAAATTTGAATTATGCACATAAATGCATTGAAAATTCAATTAATGCATAAAAATGTCCAAACGAACCCCGAAAAATCCCAAACATTGTCACAACACTCCTGTTGTTCTATGTTGACACTAGGAAAAAAATTGAAATCGAGAAGAGGGAATGGATATCGTTTCATCCAGGAAGGTGAAACGTTCCCTACCAAAACCATCACACTTGTTGTGAGAAGCTTTGGTTTATGAGAAGCTTATACCCAAACCTGCCCCAAATGGGACAAAAAAATTACCACGGAATGTTGATGCCGCTCCATTATAGCATGCCAAGTTTCACGAATTTTGGACGAATTTTGGATTTACTAGAATTACAAAAGCAAGTATGTCAATGTTTGCCGGAGAGCCACGGTGCCGTGGTGTTCGAATTTCATCCCCATTTCTTCCATTGGACATAAGCACAAACCCATGGACACATATATGATTTTACAACCCATGTTGGTGAACCGGAGCATGTGCATGTAGTTTAATTTTGAATTGTGCACCTGAAATGGCTAGAAAAAAATTTAATGTATAAAACGTTCAAATGAACCCTGAATAATTCCAATTCCTTTACGACACACATATAGTTGCATGTTCACTGTAGATAAAAGGTCTAGCAATTCAAACAACGTCCATTTCCACTGTGACCCCATTATGTAATTCAAATCAAGATGAAAAATCAAGTAGATCGCACATAGTTTATTATCACCAACCGTGTGCGATGAAGCACAAAATATCCTGGAGCACCGTTGTTGTATAGTATGCCTATGGCTTACGCGAGAAGGTGTGTCGGCTACAGTCCACAGCCCGCGTCTTAAGCACACTAGCTTGCTCCCTAAATATCATTTCACTGTTCAATCATCGCCGATGAAAGATGGGCACATGGACCCGCGTCATGAGGGTAACTTCGGTGGCCCACTCCGGCGAGAGCGCGGCCGCGGCCGCCTTGCGCGTGCTAACAAGGTCCATGAGCGCGGCCGCAATCTACGACCGGGCGGCCAAGGCACCCCAAACGGTCGTTGTTGCTTTTCAGGTGGCGGCAGCAACATCTGCCTCGGGGATAGCAACTAGCGAGAGCGGCACATCAGCTGTCTGTTTCGCAGCGGCGGCCTTAGCCCTGATGGAGGCCACCCACGCCTAGCTCGTGGCGGTCACCACACAAATCTAACGAAGCTTCTCCGACAACGATCGGCAACCCACGGCCGAAGAGTTGGCAATCACCGAGAGCGTTCGAGCAGTTATCCGTTCCTCCGCTGCATACCTTGCGACGACGGAGCCCGTCCAAGCCCAGATCATGGCCGCCCACGCCCAGCTCGTGGCCGCCTTTTCCAAAGAGATGGCAGACGCGAATGGCGAGATGCTTGCCGAGTATGGTGCGATGGATGCCATGGAGCCCCTTCCCCATGAGACCGTCGGGCGCGAGCTGGACATGGAGGCCGCGGCGGAGATCGATGAGCACCAGCCGTAGTAGTACTCTTTGTTTTGTTTAATTAAGAGCGTCGGTCTTTAATTTGTTAGAGTAATGTTTAGGTCAGCTAGCTCTGTTTAATTGCTGAACTTGCTTGATTAATAAGTGTGGGTGTGCTATAGTCTCCTTTTGTACCCAAATTATGCAATGACGTGGATGGCCACTGTAACCATGGAAATTCGAACCAAAATTTTTGACGTTCAAACTCATCACACACGGGTTAAGCTATCTAAATCGTTTGTGATGTTCACATATTGTACACAGTTCTGAATAAGGGACCGTGTCTGATGACACTTTGTGCGCCAGTTTTTTCGCTGAAGCGATTCCAAATTTTCGGCTTCCGCGGAAATATCTACCTCCCCGCCCCCTCCCCCTTACCAAAAGCCACATTTCTCTAGTTTCCACCTTCCTTTGCAAGTTGAAACCTTCACTCCTTGCTCGCAGCGCCACCTCCTCACCGTCGACCCTCCTTCACGCTGCTCAGCCTCGTCTATCCAGGCAAGTAATCCACACCCGACCTCCATCCTCCTCCTCCTTCCACATACCACATGCCCCGACCACAGGCGCGACACCTTCCACCCAAATCACCGACCCCTCCACCAAATAAGCGCCTCCCTAAGCCATGGTGCATGCACTATAGCTAAGATCTCAAGGAGCATTTGGCAGCGGAGAAGCAAATCGCGGCCGTACGCGCGGATGAGGTCACGATGGCTGCCATTCGTGCTGACCCCCAGATCTTGGAGGAGCACCTTGCCATTTGCTAGCTACGCCGGTTAAGCATGCTCGGTTTACCCGTTGCGTGTGCTGCTCTTGCCTTTCCTTAACAAATTCTAGTGAATTATGCTATCTAATTTTACGATGCAATCTGTTGCTCTAGTGTATATGTTCTATATGTCGTGAAGTGTGGTGCTCACTTATTAACTATTTTGTTAATTAGTTGTTGCCTTCAGTTAACTATTTGGTTCAAATCTGCAAATGTGATGTTCAATTTTTTAGGCTGCAATTTTGTATTGTCTTCCATGTGAGAAATAAATCGAATCTATCTTTACAAAATACACGAGAAACGAATACAATTGCTATATTTCCAAGTTGTCAAGCATGCTTGGTTTGGTTATACATTGTGCAATGTGGTGCTCAGTTAACGTATGGTTCATTTGTGGTGTGGTGTTTAGTTAACTATTTGGTTCAATTATGCAATGAGATGTTCAATAGTTGTGGGTGCATTATATTATTGTATACCATGTGAGAAGTAAATCGAATTTGGATGTACTAAATACATGAGAGACGAATAAAATTGCTATATTTCCATGTTGTTAAACATGCATGGTTTGGTTAACTATCTGATCTTCTATTAGGAGTATGTTATATTGTGCAATGTGGTGCTCACTTAACGTTTCGTTCATTTGTTGTGGTGTTTAGTTAACTGTTTGGTTCAATTCTGCAATGCGATGTTCAATAATTTTGGGTGCATCCTGTTATTGTATACCATGTGAGGAATAAATTGAATTTGGTTGTAGTAAATACATGAGAAACAAATACAATTGCTATATTTCCAAGTATTATGCATGCTTGGTTTGGTTAACTATGTGATCTTCTATTAGGAGTATGTTATATTGTGCAATATGGTGCTCACTTAATGTTTGGTTCATTTGTTGTGGTGTTTAGTTAACTGCCTGGTTCAATTCTGCAATGCGATGTCCAATTGTCGTGGGTTGAATTTTGTATTGTTTTGCATGTGTGGAATAAATCGAATTTGGCTGCACTTAATACATGAGAAACATATACAAGTGCTATATTTCCTAGTTCTTAATCATGCTTGGTTTGGATAAATGGGTTTTCCATGTGGCTTGAATTAATCTGATGAATCTGCAATGTGCTTATTTTTCATCAACATATTTTACTGATAGCATGCGAACGTTACTTAACCTGATGACTAACTACCTTATATGTGTTACAGAGAAATAATGGGAAGCACTGAGGTTTACAATCGAGGTTAGCATGTGCATGGTACGCTGTCTAATAGAACATTATTGTGCAATTGCAGGAACCAGTCTAATATTTAGGTTTTTAACAATTTGGTCTTACACATGTAGGTCCTGCTGCCAGAGGTTTTGACCCACTATTCGACCCTTTTTGCATATGGGGAAATGAGTTGTCCATGAATATCAATCTAATCAAGAAACTCGTAAAGATTGTGAGTATAAAGAAATTAGCGACAAAAAACAACAATATCTTTGTATGCACAATGAAGAAGACATCCCTTCGCCACAAGATGTACTAACTATTATACCTTGCCTTTTTTTATTCCTTTGCCGCATTTCCAATATAGAGAAGATATTTATGCACATCCTTGTTTTCAGGCCTTTCCAAAGCAGTTCACCGATGATTACCTCTCAAACCACTTCTATGGTCAAGAGGCAAGGAAGGTTTCCATACAACACCCACGGTTCAATATTGAAGTGTTCCTGAAGAGGACGAAGGACAGACGGTCAATCATCCACAGGCACTGGCCTAAAGTTGCAAAGACCTTCAACATGAGTGAAGGCTCAATATTCGCCTTCCACTTCAGCAGTTTTCCAGATGAGATGTATCTGTCCATATACCGTCTATGATGCTAATTTCGAAAGGTTCTACATGTTGCATGTGAAACTTGGTGCTGGTGCAGCTGTATAATGGGGTAGCTGAGTGCTGAAGCTATATCATGTTGTATTTTGATGTATTTCAAATATGAAATTTTGCTTCCTTAATATGGAAATGAAATATATTATGTGCTTAATATGAATGTCAATTAGATTAATAAATGGATTATTAATAATAGGGCAATTAGCCTGCTAATTAGGTATTCCTATTGCAAACGGTTATTCAAAAAATATCGTGGGCGATGACCTCGGGCAACACACACAGTTTCTAGGAATACACCGTGTTGGATCAATGAACAATCACACACGACTTTCTCTTCACAACTTTTTGCGTTAGGCCACCTTGCGCAAACGTTTACCATATAAAAATTTTGTGTGATGGACAGCCATTGCCACACAGTTTCTTCTAAGCACCATGTGTGATGCATTCAATAACGCAAACGATAAAATTGTTAATACCGTGTGCAATGGCAAAGCTATCACAAACGATTTAACGGGAAAAATTGGGTGTGATGTACCTATGAACAGAATTGTTTTCCTTGGAGCGACTGTGTGGGATGTACATACGAACGGAAACGTTTAGCGGGGACTGACTGTTTGGGATGTACTTGCGACCGGAAACAATTTCGCCTGTATAATTGTATTTTTATAGCTCTATTTTACATATTTCTGTATTTGAGCGCTTGCCGGTCGCACACGACCTTAGTTTGCCGAGCATGTGTGCCAGGAGGGCATATCCCCGACGGTTTCTGGGTCGTGTGGGAAGGACCCCCCCCCCCCTATTGCCGTCACTCACTAGGCGACGGTTCCAAATGCCGGCGCGGAAAGGGGTTAAAACCGTTTGTATAGCACCGACGCGTACTAGTGAAAAGCTTTATTTTTATTATAAGCATGAGGAGAATTGAACATTGATTGCAAAAAGGAAATACAATCTATTAAAGAACAATTATCATAGTTAAATTCCTTGAGATCCAATCCAGTGGGTTCATCGCTACTTAAAGTTTTGACTTCATCTATCCCACTTTTATCAATTTTTGCATCAAGATCTAAAAACTCCATATTATTGGGACGCCTCTTAACTAAAGTAGACTAATCTACAGTCCCATCTTTATCAAGATTTATTTTGGAAAACAAATATTCAATAGGATTCACATCAATCACTTTAAGATCTTCATTATTATTTTCACGGGAACTAGAAGAACATTTTTTTATAAACCATTCTTTTTTAGCACGCATCTTAGCGGTTCTTTCTTTGTACTCATCAATGGAAATTCTCATAGCCTTGAGAGACTCATTGATATCATGCTTGAGTGGAATAGATCTAAGCTTCAAAGAATCAACATCAAGAGAAATTATATCCACACTTCTAGCCAAATCATCAATCTTAACCAATTTTTCTTAAATCATAGCATTGAAATGCTTTTGAGAATTCATAAATTCTTTAAAACTATTCTCAAAATCAGAGGGCATCTTATTATAATTTCCATAATAATTGTTGTAGGAATTAACATAATTATTAGAGGAATTACAAGGAAAATGCCTAGGATTAAAATTTCCTCTATAAGCATTGTTACCAAAATTAATCCTACCAACAAAATTCACATCCATAGATTAATTATCACTCTCAATCAAAGTGGACAAGGGCATATCATTAGGATCAATATTAGTACCCTTGTTAGCAAATAATTTCATAAGCTCATCCATCCTTCCACTCAAAACATTAATCTCTTCAATAGCATGCACTTTTTTTACTAGTGGAAGATCTTTCGGTATACCATTGAGAATAGTTAACCATTATATTATCTAGGAGTTTATTAGCTTCTCCTAAAGTGATTTCCATGAAAGTGCCTCCCGTGGCCGGCTCTAAAAGATTTCTAGAAGCAAAGTTCAATCTGGCATAAACTTTTTGTATAATCATCCATAAATTCAAACCATGTGTAGGACAATTTCTTATCATAATTTCACCCTCTCCCAAGATTGTGCAACATGCTCATGATCAAGTTGTTTAAAATTAATAATATCATTCCTAAGGGAGATGATCTTAGCGGGAGGAAATAAAAGAATGTTTGCACTTATTCCATGAATCAATACTATTTTTAGGCAAAGATGAAAACCAAGATTTAGCCCGATCTCGTAGTGAAAACAGGAATAGCTTTATATAAGAAGATAATTATCCACATCCCTTCTCTTTTGCATATCACACAAATCAACGAAATTAATCAGATGGGAAGCGGCATCTTCACTAGGAAGGCTAGAAAATTGATCTTTTATAAATAGATTCAATAAAGCAGCATTGATTTTACAAGATTCTGCATTAGTAGCGAGAGCAATCGGGGTACTAATAAAATCATTATTATTGGTGTTGGAAAAGTCACATAATTTAGTATTGTATTGAGCCATCATGACAAAGCAAGCAATCCAACACACAAGCACAAAAAGCAAGCGGACAAGACAAACGAAAGAAGGGCAAAGAAAAGGCAAATCTTTTTGAAAAATCGTTTTAGAAGTGGGAGAGAGGAAAACAAGAGGCGAATGGAAAATAATGTAAAGGGACATGACACGTAAGATTGAACCCAAAGCAAAGCACTTCCCCCATTGCAAGAAAAACCAATCTAGTTGACCAAACCAAACCGATAGTTCGAAGAGAATTACTAAGATATAAGATCATGCATAAAAGAATTCAGAAGAAACTCAAATATTATTCATATATAATCTGATCATAAACCCATAATTCATCGGATCTGGACAAACACACTTCAAAAGAAGATTACATCGGATAGATCTCCAAGAACAATGAGGAGAATATGGTATTGAAGATCAAAGAGAGAGAAGAAGCCATCTTGCTACTAGCTATGGACCAGTAGGTATGTGGTAAACTAATCACACTTCATCGAAGGGCAATAGGGTTGACATAGATGCCCTCCGTGGTTGATTCCCCTCTGGTAGAGTACCGGAAAAGGCCTCCAGATGGGATCTCGCGAGATCAGAAGGTTACGGCGGCGAAAAAGTGGTTTTGATGGATGTTTTGATGTTTCTGGAATATATGTGAATTTATAGGTGGAAGACGTAGGTCAGGGGAGGCTCGGGGGGCCACAAGGTAGGGGCGCCCTACCCCCAGTGCGTGCCCTCCACCCTTGTGGCCGCCTAGAGGGTCCCCTGGCGTGTACTCCAAGTCCATTTGGTGTCTTCTGGTCCAAGAAAAATCTCCGTAAAGTTTCGTTCCGTTTGGACTCCGTTTGATATTCCTTTTCTGCGAAACTCAAAAACAAGGAAAACAAAAACTAGCATTGGGCTCTGGAATAATAGGTTAGTCCCAAAAATCATATAAAATAGCATATAAATGCATATAAAACATCCAAGATAGATAATATAATAGCATGGAACAATCAAAAATTATAGATACATTGGTGACATATCAGTACTGCCCAGCACGGGCTCGACGAGACACAGCGGAAAAAAAGGCTTTGCAAAAGAAAAGAAAATACTGAGACAAGTCGAGGGTGCAACTTAAAGAGCAAAACACATCAAAGAGCTAGAAAAGCACCCAAGGAGAGACAAGAGACAAAACCCAACTAGAACACAACCCAAACACACACCTCTCAAGGAGAGGGCGGTGGTCGAGGCCACCTATGTTTGAGTCAAGTGGCATGGCACCGTGAATATTTCAACCTTGGGCCTATGACCAAAACTCATCTTTGAAGCACAAGTACCATAAAAATGGCTAATGTGGAAGACTTGATCGATTTATGCATAATGGGAGGAGGGAGAGTTCATTGAGAGAACAACACTCCCCCCATGTCCATGCCTACATCTAGAACAAGATAGAATGATGAGTGTGGTGGGATGTGCCGTGATTCAAGCCACATTGCTCAAATCAATGATATTTAGCTCATGCCTTAACTCGCGAAATCTTGCTTCATCTAGAGGCTTGGTGAAGATATCTGCTAGTTGCTCTTGAGTGTTGGTGTAGATGATATCAATATTTCCCCGCTTGATGTGATCCCTAATGAAATGATGATGAATCTCAATATGCTTCGTCTTGCTATGTTGCAACGGATTAAGAGAAATCTTGATAGCACTTTCATTGTGCTCCCTCTTGAGCTTACGTTGTTTTTTCCCTTGAAGAGGAAAGGGTGATGCAACAAAGTAGAGTAAGTATTTCACTCAGTTTGAGAACCAAGGTATCAATCCAGTAGGAGATTACGCACAAATCACCAAATGCATGCACAAACAGTCAAACAACTTGCACCCAACGCGAAAAGGGGTTGTCAATCCTTTCAAGGTTATTTGCAAAAGTGAGATCCGATAGAGATAGATAACTAGTAAAGTAAATATTTTTGGTATTTTTGGTTTATAGATTGGAAAGTAAAAGATTGCAAAATAGTAGATTGGAAACTTATAAGATGGATAATAGACCCGGGGGCCATAGGTTTCACTAGAGGCTTCTCTCATGATAGCAAATATTACGGTGGGTGAACTAATTATTGCCAAGCAATTGATAGAAGAGCGCATAATTATGACGATATCTAGGGCAATGATTATGAATATAGGCATCACGTCTGAGACAAGTAGACCGACTCCTGCCTGCACCTACTCCTATTACTCCACACATCGACCAAAATGATTCTGCATCAAGAGTATTAAGTTCATAAGAAAAGAGTAACGCATTAAGTAAGATGACATGATGTAGCGGAATTAACTCAAGCAATATGACGGAAACCCCATATTGTTATCCTTGATGGCAACAATACAGTACGTGTCATGTCCCCTACTGTCACTGGGATTGAGCACCGCAAGAATGAACCCAAAGCAAAGCACCTCTCCCATTGCAAGAAAAACCAATCTAGTTGGCTAAACCAAACTGATAGTTCGAAGAGAATTACTAGGATATCAAATCATGCATATAAGAATTCAGAAGAGACTCAAATAATATTCATAGATAATCTGATCATAAACCCACAATTCATCGGATCTGGGCAAACACACCGCAAAAGAAGATTACATCGAATAGATCTCCAAGTACATCGAGGAGAACATGGTATTAAGGATCAAAGAGAGAGAAGAAGGCATCTAGCTACTAGCTATAGACCTGTAGGTATGTGGTGAACTACTCACACTTCATCGGAAGGGCAATGGTGATGATGTAGATGCCCTCCATGGTCGAATACCCCTCCGGCAGTGTATCGGAAAAGGCCTCCAGATGGGATCTCGCCGAAACAGAAGGTTACGACAGCGGAAAAGTGGTTTCGATGGATGTTCTGATGTTTTCGAATATATGTGAATTTATGGGCGGAAGAAGTAGGTCAGGGGGGCTATGAGGGGCCCACAAGGTAGGGGCCACGCCCTACCCCGAGGGAGCGCCCTCCACCCTTGTGGCCGCCCCGTGGCTCCCCTGGTGTGCACTCCAACTCCACTGGATGTCTTCTAGTTCAAGAAAAATCCTCGTAAAGTTTCATTCCGTTAGGACTCCGTTTGATATTCCTTTTCTGCTAAACTCGAAAATAAGGAAAAACATAAACTCGCACTGGGCTCTAGGTTAATAGGTTAGTCCCAAAAATCTCATAAAATAGCATATTAATGCATATAAAACATCCAAAATAGATAATATAATAGAATGGAACAATCAAAAAGTATAGATACATTGGAGACGTATCACATTGTCACATAGAAGAGGCACTTTGTCACAAGTGACACCGTAATCCTTTAAAGTTTGCCTCATCCATAAAAATTGTGCACAACAACTTGCGGCGGCAACATACCCGGCCTCGGTGGACGAGAGAGATATAAAATTTTGCTTTTTCAAAGGCCAACTCACCAAAGAGCGACCAAGGAAATGGCACCCTCCAAAAGTTGACTTCCTATCCACACAATCTCCCGCCCAATCCGAATCCGAGTAGCCCATGAGATCAAAGCTTGCTCCTTTGGGGTATAATAAGCCAAAGTTTTGGGTATGAGCCAAATATCGAAAGATTCGCTTGACAGCCACATAATGACTTTCCTTAGGTGCAACTTGAAACCGTGCACAAATTCCCACACTCAACATGATATCCGGCCTAGATGCACAAAGGTAAAGCAAGGATCCAATCATGGAGTGGTATACCTTTTGATCCACCGCTTTACCATTGGGATCACTGTCAAGCTTGCATTTGGTGGGCATTGGAAACTTGGCCGGCTTGACATCATCTAGCTTGAATCTCTTGAGCATGTCTTGGGTATACTTGGTTGGTTGATGAACGTTCCTTCTCTTCTTTCATTTACTTCGAACCCAAGAAAGAACTTCAACTCTCCCATCATAGACATCTCAAAGTTCTTGGTCATTAGTGCGGAAAACTCATCATTAAAAGATTTGTTAGGAGAACCAAAAATAATATCATCAACATATAGTTAGCATATGAACAAATCCCCTCTGACCCTCTTAGTAAAAAGAGTGGGATCGATTTTCCCAATTTCAAACCCACGATCTTGCAACAACTCGGTAAGGTGCTCATACCACACACGTGGGGCTTGTTTAAGGACAAGGAGCGCCTTTTTGAGTTTGTATACATGAGTGGGGAACTTGGGATCCTCGAATCCTAGAGGTTGTTTGACATATACCAACTCATTCAAAGGACCATTTAGAAATGCACTTTCACATACATTTGTTGCAATTTAAAATCATGATGAGAGGCATATGCAAGCAACATGAGGATAGATTCAAGACGAGCAACGGGGGCAAAGGTTTCACCATAGTCGATACCCTCGACTTGGGAGTAGCCTTGTGCCACCAATCTTGCCTTGTTTCGAACAACCACACCGTTCGCATCTTGCTTGTTCTTGAAGATCCATTTGGTCCCGATGACATTATGCTCCTCCATTGGCCTTGGCACTAATTCCCAAACTTGATTACGCTCTCAATTGTTGAGTTCATCGTGCATCACTTCAAGCCAATCCTCATGATCGAGCGCCTCATGTACCTTTTGGGGTTCAACACATGAAACAAATGTGTGATGCTAACAAAAGTTTGATAATTGTTTATGAGTAGTTACCCCTTTTATCAAGCTTCCAATCACATTCTCCATGACATGTTGTTGACACTCGAGCTTGGAAGCCACTTTAGCGGCACGGCACTCCAAAAGTTCCTTAATGGGAATTTGAGGATTAACTTGCACATCTTGAGCACCGTCTTGAATTAGCACTTGATCTTGAGCTTGCTCTTGATCTTGAGCACCGTCTTGAGCTAGCTCTTTATCTTGAGCGAGCTAGAAGGTATGAACTTGTTCTTGGGCATCATTTGGTGCATCACCATCTTCATGGGGTTGATCTTGGCCTTGATCTTGCTCATTGGGTTGAGGGCCTTCACTTTGTTCTTTGGAAGTGTGTGCGTCTAGCGTAGGTGATAGCTCCACATGAGTAGAGTGTTGTCCTTCTCCTTCGGCCACAAGGGGTTCCTCAATGGGGAGTATTTGACCATGAAAGTGCAACTAATCCCCGGGTGGTTTTGGCAATTAATAACAACATATATCTCCTTGAACTTATATCATTTCAAGATAAATATTTCAAGAAGTTCAATGATTGGCATGGCATGGACTAGAGATGTGGGCCCCTCAAAATGCTAAGGACAAAGATTGGCAAAAGCTCAGGACTCCACATTTCAATTTTAGTGATCCAAGATCACATTGAGTCCATAGGAAAGCCAATATTATTAAAAGGGGATGAGGTGTTGCTTAATGATCTGGTTGCTCAAGTGCTTAGTGATATTGCTCCCAAACCCTCAGCCACTTTCTCAAATTCCACATATGTCCAAAACCTAAAGTCAAACTTGTCCCAACAGATTTGATCTATCCGGCGCCACCGAGTTCACTTGATATAGCCACTGCCACAAACCCTAGACAATTCAGTCTAACCAATATAGATCTCGGTCTCACCGAGATGGCAATGTAAACTCTATGTGATCCTTTCGTAACGTTTCGGTCTAACCGAGAAGAGCAATCAGTCCCATCGAGTTTGCATGCAAAACTCTCTGTGATCCTTTTGTAACGTTTCGGTCTCACCGAAATGAGCTATTGGTCCCACCGAGTTTGCTTGACCACTTCTCTATATTGCTATTTGCTGAAATCGGTCTCACTGAGTTCATGTAATCGGCGCCACTGAGATGAGGTCTTGCCCTAGCACTAGCACATCGGTCCCATCGAGATTCCTAATGTTCACATTTTGAACTGCTTCGGTCTGATCGAGTTCATCTATTCGGTCCGAACGAGTTGGGTCAAATGTGTGTAATGGTTGGATTTTGTGTGGAGGCTATATATACCCCTCCATCCCCATGTCCATTAGAGAGTGAGCCATCAGAACGTGCGTACACTTCCACTGCACATTTTATGAGAGAGAACCACTTGCTCATGTGTTGTGACCAAGATATATCATTCCTACCACAAGAATCTTGATCTCTAGCCTTCCCCAGGTTGATTTCCACTCAAATCATCTTTCCACCATATCCAAATCTGTTAGAGAGAGTTGAGTGTTGGGGAGACTGTCACTTGAAGCACAAGAGCAAGGAGTTCATCATGAACACACAATTTATTACCTTTTGGAGAGTGGTGTCTCCTAGATTGGTTAGGTGTCACTTGGGGGCCTCCGACAAGATTGTGCAGTTGAACCAAGGAGTTTGTAAGGGCAAGGAGATCGCCTACTTCGTGAAGATCTACCCGAGTGAGGCAAGTCCTTCGTGGACGGTGGCCATGGTGGGATAGACAAGGTTGCTTCTTCGTGGACACTTCGTGGGTGGAGCCCTCTTTGAACTCACGCAGTCGTTACCCATTCTGGGTTGAAGTCTCCATCAACGTGGATGTACGATACCACCACCTATCAGAACCACACCAAAAATATATGTGTCTCCATTACGTTTGCTCTCTCCAAACCTCTCCCTTTACCTTCATATGCAAAGCTTTACTTTCCGCTGCCACACTCTTAGAATTGCATGTGTAGGTTGGTTACTTGACTTGTCGTATTTGCTAAAATCTGCCAACACTTACAATTAGGAAAAGGCTAGATTTTTATTTGGTCAAGTAGTCTAATCACCCTCCCCCCTCTAGACCGACTTTTGATCCTACAATTGGTATTAGAGCTTTTGTCTCCATTAGCCGTGATTTCCATAGCTTTGGTGATCATAGCCTTGGTTTCAAAACCTAGGAGAGTATGGCATCTAACGAGGGAGGTTATCACCGTAGAGGTCCTTACTTTGATGGTACTAATTTTTCTAGTTGGAAACATAAAATGAAAATGCATATTCTTGGACATAACCCTGCCGTTTGGGCTGTTGCACGAATTGGTTTGCAAGGTGAATACTTCGAGGATGGAAAAGAACCGGATTGTGAAGCGTCCGTGGAAGAATTGAAGATGTTGCAATACAATGCTCAAGCTTGCGATATTCTCTTCAATGGATTGTGCCCCGAAGAATTCAACAAAATTAGTCATCTTGAGAATGCAAAGGAAATTTGGGATACTTTGGTTGATATGCACGAAGGTACCGAGTATGTCAAGGAATCCAAGTTGGATGTGCTTCAAAGTCAACTTGATAAGTTCAAGATGAAGGATGGTGAAGGAGTCGCTGAAATCTACTCTAGGCTTGCTCTCATCACAAATGAGATTGCCGGCTTAGGAAGCGAAGAGATGACCGACAAATTATCATCAAGAAGATCCTAAGAGCCTTGGATGGAAAATATGATATTGTGTGCAATTTGATCCAAATGATGCCCAACTACAAAGATCTCAAACCAACGGAATTCATTGGTAGAATTGTTGCTCATGAGATGTCTCTCAAGGATAAAGAAGAGCTTCACAACAAGTCTAGTGGCGCTTACAAAGCCTCATGTGATGCTCCTACCACATCAAGTGAGAAACAAGTCTTGAATGAAGAATTGAGCTTAATGGTGAAGAACTTCAACAAATTCTACAGGAATATAAGCAAAGAGAGAAGTTCCAAGTCAAGGTCCTACAATGACAAAAGTTCTTCTAGTCGTGATTGCAATTGCTACAATTGTGGGAGACCTGAACACTACCCAAATGAGTGTACGGCTCCACGCAAGAGAAGAGAAGATTCACCCAAAAGAAGATGTGAAAGAGATGAATCACCACCAAGAGAGATAAGGAGTAGAGATGATCATTATGAACGAAGACCCTCTAGTAGAAGCAAGGATTCGGAAAGGAAGGACAAATCATCAAGGAGCTATACAAGACGAAGGCATCAAGCTCATGTTGGTGAATGGGTATCCGTTTCCGACTTCGATGACTACTTCGAGAGAAGCTATCACTCTGACTCCGAAGATACTCAAGATGAAGGTGTTGCCGAAATCGCTCTTGTGTCATCCAACTCCTACGATATATTTGACTCGCCTAATGAAGGAATTGGAAGATGCTTCATGGCTGAAGGCCCTAAGGTATCACACCCCGAATATCTTGATTTCAATAGTGATGAAGATGATTTGCTAGGAGATGATGATTTACTTGTTGGTAGCACTAGTGATGAAAACTATGATGAAATTCCTATTAATCATGCTAATCAAGATGAAACGAATGATGATGATAAAAAGGAGATTGAGAGTCTAACTAAAGAACTAAACACTCTTAAGTTAGCTCATGAAACTAGCTTAGAGGATCATCGAGAACTTTTAAAGACTCATTAGAAGCTACGCTTTGAGAAGCTCAACTTAGAGCAAGAACATGGGTTCTTAAAAGCAATCAATGATGATCTTTGAAAGAAAAGTTCTTCTTACATTGCCAAGCGTTTACTCTTGTCTACTTATATGCCTCAAGTAAAATCTAGGAATAAGAACAAGAAAGATTCTTCCTCTAGTAGTAACAATAATCATGCTAAATCCAATATTGTTGCTTCTAGTAGTTCTCTTGATTCCACTAATGATTCTCTTAGCCAAGTTACACTTGAGCAAGAAAATAGCTTATTGAAGGGAATTATAGAGAAAGGTGTTTACAAGAGTCTTGTTGGGAGTAAGCATTTTGAGGAAATTGTACGCAAGGCACCGGAAGAATCAAGGTGTTGGTTTTGAACGTAAGTTCAATGCCAATGAAGTTGAGTGGGAAGAAGATCAATACCCCAAGACAAAATTTGTTCCTCAACAAGAGAAGTATGACCCCACTACCTTCAAGGGAACATAAACTCAAGATGATCTTCCACCACAAGACCATAAGCTAAAATGCAAGGACAAGCTTCAAGAAGAGATTGACTCATTTGAAGAAGCTCCTAAGGCCTTGGTCAAGTGGGTTCCCAAGACTACTTCAAGTTCTACTTCATCAAGTATGACTACAACTCCGAGGATTCCCATCAAGTTGATGTGGATCTCAAAGAAGAAGAACTAGAGAGTTCTTGAGGGTGACTCCGCCAACATATTTCACTCATATTCTTTTTGGCAAGGAAAAGTGCAATCAACTTCCATATATTGCACTAGTTCAAGGAGTCACAAACCCTCCTGTCGGCAAGACAAGGGATAAGGTAATCTAATGCTTTCATGTACATCATTATGTGTGTGCTTCACTCTATGTCTATGGATATCCTTGTATGTTCCTTGCGGGACTAAACCATGTAGGTATTGAAAGTGCAACTGACTCCAATGGATTGCTCCAAATGATCTACATCAACATTGAGCATCCACATCTTCAACATCTACATGAAGTCATCATCGACAAAACCCAAGGTTAGTTCATCCCACTAAGGGGGATATCACATCTAGGGGAGCTTCACTCTATGAATTGAGCTAAATCAACTCCAATGATGTGAACACAACAATGATTTACGAAAAAGTGGTAACCCCACTTGTGCTTAAACGATGAGTATGACCTATGATCAAATGTTCTCATTTGACTCCTAAGTCAATATACTCATATATAGATGGCATGGTCATCGCCAATTGCTTGATAGATGCTAGAGTGTTTGTGCATGCTTTGACACATGTTTTATTTGCCATCTTATTCTGTGAGCATGTAGGTTGCATATTCCATTCGAGGACATCCATTTGTTGCTTTGATTGTTTGGCCTTTTCTTTTGCCAAATGGATGTACAAGAATGCCTAAGTTCTTCCTCTAGCTATCTATGCTTTTCTCGTCTCAAACTCTATTCATGCTACATCACAAAGTTTGAACGAGTCGAATTCGGACCCACCGGGTGAGGAGCACTTGGTGTCACCGATCCGTTAAGGGCTTAACTTCCAAAACCTCTTAATGCATCTCGGTTTGACCGATCCATCCCATTCGGTCTCACCGAAATCATTAAGTTGATCTAGGTTTTCACCTTGGTGCAACCGATTAGAACAGTTCGGTCACACCGAGTTGCAGTAACCGCTTGCGATTCTGCATCTCGGTACCACCGAGTCATTCCACTCAGTCACACCGATAGTGACTGGGTATATATATCCATGGGTTGAATTTTGGGAAATTTCTTCAAACCCTCAACCACGCCTTCCCAGCTCTGCCACCCCTTGGTCTCCGTATCATCTCCATCGTCGCCAGCGCTCTCCTGCCGCTGGTCTCCGTCGTCGTCAACAGGAATCTTCACCGCTGTTGTCGCTGCAGGGAGTCCATCGCCAAGTTAGGGGTCAGTTTCAGAGATGTCAGAGGGCAGTGACAGTCAGAACAGGTGAGTGGAGCAGGCAAATCTCAGTTAGGGCTCTAGTCCCTCCAACAACAGCTATTATGAAAGTAGTAGAAACACTCCCAACAATCTGCCAAAAGCTGCCACCAAGACAAGGAAGAAGAGAAATTCTGACAGTGAAGATGAGGATTTTGTGGCTCAAGAAGTCACTTCCAAGAAGCAGCCTGTGAAGGATGCTACTAGAGCTATCAAGCCAGGTCTGAACAAGAAAGCTCTTGTTAAGAGGATTCCAATGTCAAAAGCCATAGCCTCAACTCAAGAAACCATGGAATTCACTCTTGAATCAAGATATGATCCGGCTGCTGGAGGAAAGAAGAGGAAATATATAGTCAAGAAGACTACTGGCAGAGTCAATGGAAGGCCATCCATGAGGGATGATGTTGAGGATGCTGATGAGGAAGCAGATGAGCATGTTGCACCTACTGCAAAGACTCGGAAGCTGATGGGGGATGCCATCAACTCCAGGGCTACTCCATCTAATCCCAAAGATGCCCCCAAGGCTTCAGCACCCAAGCGATCACAAGAGATATTCCTGCAGCTGAGAAGAACAAGGCCCTAGTGCCAGAAGTTCCAGAAGAAGAGCAAGTTCAAGAAGAAAATTCTTCAGATGATGATGAGTCTATGATGCTCAGGAAGCTCAAGCCAAAGATACCAGATCATAATGACGCTCATCTTGTTGCTGAGAACATGAAGCTGAGAAAGGATGTAGGTCTGAGACTCTGGAGACAGACTGATCCCTATGCTACAAGGAGAAGGACTGTTGTGGACTACATATTTCACACCAAAGAACAATAAGATTTCTATGAGACAGTCTTGTTGGACAAGAAGCCCATTGTCTGTGATATGAAGTGGGTTGACTGGAATGCATTGACGAGCATGCTGACTACTTTCCACATGTGCATGAAAGTTTCAGGTTGAATGAGGTTGACAAGTTTGTTGGACATAATTGACCAGATGGAATGATGAAATGATTATGCAATTCTACTCCACTGCTTATTTATATACTGATGGAAGGATTGTCTGGATGAATGAAGGAACAAGATATCAATCAACAATCTCTGAATGGGCAAGTTTGATCAATGCTCCCAAGGAAGATGAAAATGACACAGATGTGTATGCCAAGCCCAGGAAGGATCATGACTCTATGGCAAACATGTATAATCCAATTCCTGACAAAGACTTGAAGACACACAAGCTTGGTTCTATATATCATCTGATGTCTGGACTGACCACTATCAACACCATCTTGAGGCACACTCTTTTGCCCAAGTCAAGAGATCATAGGATGATCCGTGGTCACTCGATCAATTTTCTCCATATGTTTGATGTTCCAGAGAAGTTCAAGGTCATGAGCCTGATTGTAGAGACAATCAAGAGAACTGTAGCAGACCAAAAGAGGTCTTGTGGATATGCCCCTCGCATTCAGATGTTGATAAACTCGAGGCTAGAGAAAGGGACATATCTACTTGACAAGATGCATCTACCTCTTAGGCCAGATTTTGAGGACAATGAGGTTGTCATGGATGCATCTCATCCTATATCAGTTGAAGGCCAAGAGAAGATTGAGAAAGCAAAAGCAACAAAAGTAGCAAGTGCTTCTGGAGTCCCCAAGACCAAGCAAGATCAGCTCAGCCATTTGCTTGAGTCCACTCTGAGGATTGAGAAGAGTCTGGCCATCTTGACTCAGAATCAAGGGAGTCTTGAGAGGATAGTGGAAGCCAAGTTCTATGATCTTGATGTGGAGATCACTGAGATACAAACAGTTGTGGAGAAGCTCAAGGAAGATGTAGAGGATAGAGATATCGCTGATGCTTTCCAGAGATTCCCAAGAGGACCAAGATCTTCAGCTGTGCCAGTTGTTGAGCTCAGGCCTACACTTTCAGCACCTACAGCCACTGCCACAGTTGTTCCTCCAGTGTCAACTCCTCCAGCTCCACAGACTTCATCTGAAGCGTTTGCTGATGCTCTTATCTCCATGCCATCTACGCACATTGGATCCACAAGCGAGTAGACTTCTTCAGCAGCTCTTGGAGATCATGCCTAGAGTGTCGTCTAGCACTAAGCATTTTCGAGATTTTTGGTAACTTGTTGCCAAAGAGGAAGAAAGTGTATAGATCATTAGGCTTCAAGAGAGAGAGAGTTTTGCTTCTCTTTGTTGGTTTTTGCTTGATACTTCGTTCATTTGGTTATTTCTACAATTTTCTTATGCTCGTGAGATACTTGTGTGGTTGACCATACTATGCTTAATGTGTGCTTTCTTGATTGTGTATGATCATTCACTTGTTTATTTTGGTGATGAGTGCTTGTTGCTTAAATATTATCATTCTGAGCACTCCACCCGAGATGTATGTGACATGGAAGAGTAACCCATGTTCCTAATCGATTGTGCATTTGCATTCAAAAGAAAATCTTAAATAATGCACAAATTTAGGGGGAGCTCTTGCTTATCACATACTTCTCAAAGCAATGATGTATTCCACTCTTATTATCATTTGTCGAAGCTTTGATCTATATGTTGTCATCAATTACCAAAAAGGGGGAGATTGAAAGTGCAAGTAATCCTCACGTGGTTTTGGTAATTAATAAAAACATATAGCTCATTGAACTAATATCATTTCAAGATAAATATTTCAGGAAGTTCAATGATTGGCATGGCATGGACTAGAGATGTGGACCCCTCAAGATGCTAAGGACAAAGATTGGCAAAATCTCAAGACTCTAAATTTCCATTTTAGCGATCCGATATCACATTGAGTCCATAGAAAAGCCAATACTATTAAAAGGGGATGAGGTGTTGCTTAATGATCTGGTTGCTCAAGTGCTTGGTGATATTGCTCCAAAACCCTCACCACTTTCTGAAATTCCACATATGTCCAAAACCTAAAGTCAAACTCAGCCCCATCGATTTGATCTATCTGGCGCCACCGAGTTCACTGGACATAGCCACTATCACAAAGCCTAGACAATTCGGTCTCACCTATATGGATCTCGGTCTCATCGAGATGCAATGTAAACTATCTGTGATCCTTTCTTAAGGTTTCGGTCTAATCGAGAAGAGCAATCAGTCCCACCGAGTTTGCATGGTAAGCTCTCTGTGATCCTTTTGTAATGTTTCGGTCTCACCGAAATGAGCGATCGGTCCCACCGAGTTTGCTTGAACACTTCTCTATATTGCTATTTGCTGAAATCGGTCTCACTGAGTTCATGAAATTGGCACCACTGAGATGAGGTCTTGCCCTAGCACTAGTACATTGGTCCCACCGAGTTGATCATGTCGGTCCCACCGAGATTCCTAACATTCACATTTTGAACTGCTTCGGTCTGACCGAGTTCATCTATTCGGTGACCGAGTTAGGTCAAATGTGTGTAACGGTTGGATTTTGTGTGGACGCTATATATACCCCTCCACCACCATCTCCATTAGAGAGAGAGCCATCAGAATGTGCCTACACTCCCACTACACATTTTCTGAGAGAGAACCACCTGCTCATGTGTTGAGACCAAGATATATCATTCCTATCACAAGAATCTTGATCTCTAGCCTTCCCCAGGTTGCTCTCCACTCAAATCATCTTTCCACCATATCCAAATGTGTGAGAGAGAGTTAAGTGTTGGGGAGACTATCACTTGAAGGACAAGGGCAAGGAGTTCATCATCAACGCACCATTTATTACCTTTTGGAGAGTGGTGTCTCCTAGATTGGCTAGGTGTCACTTGGGAACCTCCGACAAGATTGTGGAGTTGAACCAAGGAGTTTGTAAGGGCAAGGAGATCGCCTACTTCATGAAGATCTACCCGAGTGTGGCAAGTCCTTCGTGGACATTGTCCATGGTGGGATAGATAAGGTTGCTTCTTCATGGACTCTTCATGGGTGGAGCCCTCCGTGGACTCGCGCAGCCGTTACCCTTCGTGGGTTGAAGTCTCCATCAACGTGGATGTACGATAGCACCACCTATCGGAACCACTCCAAAAATCTCTGTGTCTCCATTGTGCTTGCTCTCTCCAAACCTCTCCCTTTACCTTCATAGGCAATGCTTTACTTTCCGCTACCACACTCTTAGAATTGCATGTGTATGTTGGTTACTTGACTTGTCCTATTTTCTAAAATCTGCCAACACTTAAAATTGGGAAAAGGCTAGATTTTTATTTGGTTAAGTAGTCTAATCACCCCCCCCCCTCTAGACCTACTTTCGATCCTACAGACCAATCCCCATTCTTCTTATGGCTTGGGGAGGAATTTCATTACCTACATCACAAAGACCACTTTGCTCCACTTGGGAGATGTTATTTTCATCAACCTCAACGTTACACGTCTCCTCAATGAGTCTGGTGGACTTTTTGAGGACAAAGTAAGCATGAGAGTTTGTTCAAATTTAGACAAAGGAACACCTTTCTTGAGAATGAAACACTTACAACCAAACACACGGAAGTACTTGAGGTTGGGCTTGTTGCCGGTAAGTATCTCATATGGAGTCTTGTTCAAGCCTTTGCAGAGGTAGAGCCTACTAGATGCATGACATGCGGTGTTGATGGCTTCGGCCCAAGAGTTGTATGGATATTTGAATTCTGCCATCATGGTCGTTGCCGCATCCATCAACGTTCGGTTCTTCCTCTCCACCACACCATTTTGTTGAGGGGTATAGGGTGCGGCATATTGATGCTTGATCCCCTCATCTCTAAGAAACTCATCCAAGGTGTAGTTCTTGAAATCGGTTCCATTGTGACTTCTAATCATCAAAATCTTTACTTCATGTTGACGTTGAGCTTCATTAGCAAAGTTGATGACGGTTTGTTGGGTCTCACTCTTCCTCTTGAAGAAATATACCCAAGTGTATCTTGAATAGTCATCCACAATCACCAAGCAATACTTTCTTCCCCCAAGACTATCAAAGGATGGAGGACCAAATAGATCCATGTGGAGGAGCTCCAAGGGCCTCTTTGAGTAGATCACAATCGTGGGACGGTGAGCCGTTTCATGAAGCTTCCCTTCGATACAAGCACTGCAAGCGCGATCTTTGGCAAAACTCACATTTGTTAGTCCACGAACATGGTCCCCTTTGAGGAGACTTTGCAAAGGTCTCACATTGACATGGGCTAGTCGGTGATGCCAAAGCCATCCCACATCAACCTTAGCCATTAGGCAAGTCGCAGTCTTAGTGGGTCACTCCGAGAAGTTCACCACGTAGAGACCGTTCTCGACATGCCCAACAAAGGCTACTTTAAGAGTCTTGCTCCACAAAAGGGCAACGGTATCAGTGTCAAAGAAAGTTGAAAACCCGGTGTGCAAGTTAACGAACAGAAATCAAATTGTATGCAATGGACTCAACAAGCATGACTTTCTCAATAATTTGATCTTGTGAGATGACCCCTTGCCAAGTCCCAACACCTTAGATTTTGAAGCATCGCCAAAATGGACATGGGTGGGCATAGATGGAATTCGATGCACGTCCACCACCATGTCCTTGCTTCCGGTCATATGATTTGTTGCTCCTCTATCAAGCAACCATGACACTCCACCGGAAGCAAACACCTACAAGAGATTAATGCTTGGTTTTTGGTACCCATTGAGTAATGGGTCCTTTGATGTTAGCAACAAGGGTCTTATGAACCCAAATAGACCATTCAATGTACTCATATGGAGAACCAACAAATTTGGCATAAACATGCCCATCACTAGCACGACATAAGTCATAAGATGGGTTGAAGTCACCGGAGTTCTTAGGATGGATGGCCTTTCCCCTCTTGCCATTGTTACCCTCCACCTTGTTCTTCTTCTCCACATGAGCACCCTCTCTTTCTTTGATAAAGACCTCCTTGAGAGGGAGAGGTTGCTTGGCCTTGCTCTTCTTCTTCTTCTTGGACTTGGGTGCAAACCCAATTCCCTCCTTTGCTACAACCTGCTTTTGATTACTCAAGAGGTCATTGAGGTTCTTCTCACCTTGTATACAAGTCGCAAGGCCCTTTTCAAGTGTCTCTTTTAGCTTGACATTCTCCTCCACGAGATGAGCATGCTCACAACACGGGTTAGTAGCATGTGCATTATCAATAAGAACAAACGAGGGATAGGTAGCAATTTCCTTAGTTAGCTTTACTTGGAGTTGATCATGAGACTCCTTAAGGGAGGCATGAGCACCCATCATGACCTTGTGAGCCTTGCCAAGAATGCCAAACTCTACCTTGAATCTATCATGGCCAACCCCAAGTGCAACCTTCTCGGATTTAAGCACACGAGTAAGAACAATAGCATGATCAAGATCTTTTTCAAGTTTAGAAAGATCAATGTTATGTGAATCCTCAAGAGCTAAACGAAGACCTTTCTCTTTCTCAAGATCAATGGAAAGATCCAAAATCTCATCAGCATAGTCACGACTATGCCCCTCCATCTTGGAGATAGTATCCTCATGCGACTCAATGGTATCATTGGCCTCACCAAGTTGTTCCAAGAGAGCAAAAAAGTGCTTCTTGGGTTATCCCTTAAGCTTACTCAAGAACAAGTTAAACTCATTCTTTTCACCATTCACCACCTCGCTATCATCTACACAATTTAACAAAGACGGAGTAGAACTGATGGTGGTGTTGGTGACGAGTGTTACCTTATTGATACCTTTAGCCATGAGGCACTTGGCAAAGGTGTTCTCGTTTGGGGCACCGAAGAGAGAGACCTTGGAGGCAGAAGATGTGGCAATAGCAATGGTTTCCATTGCCATTCCTTATCCACTTGCACCTTCATCATCATCATCCGAAGGATACTCTTCATGAACTGCCAACGCCTTTTGAGTCACCTTATTGATGAAGTTGTTCTTGTTAGCAAGAGGCTTGTCCTTGTCCTTGCGAATGAGCTTGCCACCATTTTCTTCTTGATTTTCGTACGGACAATCCGCAACAAAGTAGCTCATGTTTCCACAATTGAAATAGGTTCTCATCCGTTGCTTGCCCTTATAACCACTTGAATTGTTCTTGGAGATGTTGGGTCTTGAGTTCCTCTTGCCCCAAAATTGCCTTGAAGCGAGAGCCATGTGCTCATGGTAGTCATATTTGGTGTCTTCGGGGAAACACTCTTCTTCTTCAATCTCAACTTCCTCTGAACAAGCCTTGGCCTTCAAGGCAAGAGTGGGTGAGCTTTTCTTGGACCGCACACGGGCTAGAGCATTGTCGGCCATCTTGTTCATGATGTTCATGGAAATAAACTCATCCAACACTTCACTTGAGGAGAGAGTGTGGAAATCCGATCTTTGGCGAATCACGGAGGACATGGCCTTGTTGAAAGGCGCGATGACCATGAGAAACTTGAGCTTGATCCAAATATCATCCACATCCTTCCTCCCATGATCTTGAAGAGACACTGCAAGAGTTTTCACTCTCCGGTAGAGATCACGTGGATCCTCATCTTTGAGCATCACAAATTCATCGGAATCGTCAAGAACCACTTCAAAGTTTGACCGTTGGATTCTTGAGTTGCCCTTGTACATGGAAACAATATGCTCCCAACAATCCTTTGCGCGAGTGAACGGTCAAGGTGAGATAAATTTTCCGGTGGGACCGCATCTTGAAGGATGAACAAAGCGGAGTGGTTGTATTGATTGTTGATACATCTCCGTCGTATCTATAATTTTTTATTGTTCCATGCCAATATTCTACAACTTTTACATACTTTTGGCAATTTTTTATACTATTTTGGGACTAACATATTGATCCAGTGTCCAGTGCCAGTTCCTGTTTGTTGCATGTTTTTTGTTTCGTAGAATATCCATATCAAACGGAGTCCAAACGAGATAAAAACACACGGAGATTGGAATATATGTGATTTTTGGGAAGAAGAATCAACGCGAGACGATGCCCGAGGGGGCCACAAGGCAGGGGCGCGCCTGACTCTCGTGGCCTCCCCGTAAGGCGGTTGGTGCCCTTCTTTCGCCGCAAGAAAGCCAATATCAGGATACAAATCGTGACAAAATTTCAGCCCAATCGGGGTTACGGATCTCCGGGAATATAAGAAACGGTGAAAGGCCAGAATCTGGGAGCGCAGAAACAGGGAGAGACAGAGAGATAGATCCTATCTTGGAGGGGCTCTCGTCCCTCTGCCGCCATGGAGGCCATGGACCAGAGGGGAAACCCTTCTCCCATCTAGGGAGAAGGTCAAGGAAGAAGAAGAAGGAGGGGGCTCCCTCCCCCTCTCTCCGGGTGGCGCTGGAACACCGTTGGGGCCATCATCGTGTGACGACGATCTACACCAACACCTCCATCATCTTCACCAACATCTTCATCGCCTTCCCCCATCTATCTACAATGGTCCACTCTCTCGCAACCCGTTGTACCCTAAACTGGAAGATGGTGCTTTATGTTTCATATTATTATCCAATGATGTGTTGCCATCCTATGATGTCTGAGTAGATTTTCGTTGTCCTGTCGGTAATTGGTGAATTGCTATGATTGGTTTAATTTGCTTGTGTTTATGTTGTTGTCCTTTGGTGCCCATCATATGAGCGCGTGTGTGGATCACACCATAGGGTTAGTTGTATGTTGATAGGACTATGTATTGGAGGGCAAGAGTGACAGAAGCTTCGACCTAGCATAGAAATTTATGCATACGGGATTGAAGGGGGACCAATATATCATAATGCTATGGTTGGGTTTTACCTTAATGAACGTTAGTAGTTGTGGATGCTTGCTAATAGTTCCAATCAAAAGTTCATAGAATTCCAAGTCAGGGATTACATGCTAGCAGTGGCCTCTCCCACGTAATACTTGCTATCGGTCTAGTAACATAGTCAATTGCTTAGGGACAATTTCGCAACTCCTACCACCGCTTTTCCACACTCGCTATACTAAATTTATTGCTTCTTTACCTAAAACAGCCCCTAGTTTTTATTTACCTGTTCTTTATATTCTTGCAAACCTATCCCACAACACCTACAAAGTACTTCTAGTTTCATACTTGTTCTAGGTGAAGCGAACGTCAAGCGTGCATAGAGTTGTATCGTTGGTCGATAGAACTTGAGGAAATATTTGTTCTACCTTCATCTCCTCGTTGGGTTCGACACTCTTACTTATCAAAAGAGGCTACAATTGATCCCCTATACTTGTGGGTATCAAGATCTTTCTCTGGCGCCGTTGCCGGGGAGCAATAGCGTGGGGTGAATATTCTCGTGTGTGCTTGTTTACTTTATCACTAAGTAGATTTTATTTGTTGTTCTAAGTTGTTCTCTATCTTTAGTTATGGATATGGAACACGAAATACCAAAAAAAATAGGTGTACTTGCTACTCATGGAGATGGGGAACCTCCTAAAACCCTCGATGCTCATTATGTGAAAGATATTATGTACTACTTTGATAATCCTGAAAAAACCCCATTCAACTATATAATGGGAGTAACGTTAGATCAACGTGAATACTTTAGGGATTATCGATTGACACAAAAAGGGAAACTATTATGGGATCAAATTCATATGTTGCATAGGTATGCTCGGCAACTATGCTTGAGATATGATTATACTTGTTGCTCTAGCATGAAGTCTCCACACCTTCCCTTTTCATACAAATTTAATGATAATGAAACCTTAGCACCTTATGCTAATGGTATATATGATTACTATGATGTTGAACAAATAGAAGAATTCGTTGCTTTTAAGGGTGCTTGTGAAATTGAATCTCTGTTTAAAAGGTATGAAGCTTTTGATGATGATGTTTATAGGCCTGAACATTTTGCTATATTGAAATATTTCTATGAGAATTATGAATCCAATGTCAATATTGATGCGTTCATTGAGAAGGTCTCCGCTGTCCAAGAAGGGACTAATATTTTGCAAGAATCTATGGAAGAAGAAACTGATGACATTGTGAGCTCATTAGATGAAAAAGATGACGAGGAGAGCGAAGAAAAAAAGGAGGAAGGGCGGATTAGCTACCCGTGCCCACATTCTAATGAGAGTAACTCTTCAACTCATACATTGTTTAGTTTCCCTTCGTGCTTACCGAAGGACGATTGCTATGATAATTGTTATGATCCCTTGAATTCGTTTGAAATATCCCCTTTTGATGAAATTAATGCTTGCTATGCTTGTGGCCATGATGCCAATATGAATTATGCCTATGGAGACGAACTTGCTATAGTTCCTTATGTTACGAATGAAATTGTTGCTATTGCACCCACACATGATAGTCCTATTATCTTTTTTAATACTCCCAACTACACTATATCAGAGAAGTTTGCTCTTATTAAGGCTTATATTGATGGGTTGCGTCTTACTACTACACATGATGATTTTGATAGATATAATATGCATGTGCTTGCTGCTCCTACTTGCAATTATTATGAGAGAGGAATTACATCTCCGCCTCTCTATGTTTCTAATATGATAAAATTGCAAGAAATTGTTTATAATATGCATTGGCCTTTACTATGTGTGCATGAATTGTTCTTTTATGACATGCCGATGCATAGGAAGAGAGTTAGACTTCATTGTTGCATGATATATGTTACTTTGTGCTCACTACTAAATCACAAATCATTGTTAATTAGAATTGGCTTTGATATACCTTGGGATCCGGGTGGATCCATTACTTGAGCACTATATGCCTAGCTTAATGGCTTTAAAGAAAGCGCTGCCAGGGAGACAACCCGGAAGTTTTAGAGAGTCATTTATTTCTGTTGTGTGCTTTTATAAAGTTAAAAAATAAAAAAATAAAGAGGGGAACCTAAAACTTTTTCAAAAAGAAAAGCGAAAGTGAGAAAGACGAGCATTGTTAAAGTGGGAGCTAGCCTTGAACTTTGTTCATGCCCATGGAAACTTTGTGAACCTTGATTACAGAAACTTTTCAACAAAAATAATTATCCCCTTGTACAATTCAATTGTACTATAAAAATAATGTGCCAAGAGTTTCCTTTAGGATGATTAAACTGCTTGTCGGTTTGTGCGGTGCAAAAACAAACACTTTGGCTGTCATGCGCGATTTAACTTTTTTTACTGGTACGTTGAAAGGATCTAAAACTTCTTGCACGGTCTTGCTATACAAATTGTTGATTTTTCCTAATTTTGCCAGAATTTTTAGAGTTATATAAGTATGGTTAATGTTCAGATTACTATAGACTGTCCTGTTTTCACAAATTGTTGTTATAGCTTCATTATTTGCATATGTTTGAATTCTTGTTGAAGCCTCCTTGACTTGGGGCCATAGAATTGTGATAGAATACAGTGGGTAATGTTTGTTCATAATTATATAATAATGTTAGAGCAGTACATGATGGGATTTCATTGATCATATTCACTAACCCCGCCACTAAAAGTTTGGTTAAGTTTTGTGTGGATGAAGTGTTCGAAGATCGAGGAGGTATCGATGTGAAAAGAAGGAGGAGAGGCAAGAGCTCAAGCTTGGGGATGCCCAAGGCACCCCAAGTAAATATTTAAGGAGACTCAAGCGTCTAAGCTTGGGGATGACCCGGAAGGCATCCCATCTTTCTTCAACAAGTATCGGTATGTTTTCGGATTCGTTTCGTTCGCATCATATGCGTAAATTCTTGGAGCATCGTGTGCTTTTAATTTTTCTTTTAATAAATGCACCATGCTGGTATGATATAGTCCTTGGTTGATTTATAGAATACTCTTGCACTTCACTTATATATTTTGAGTATGGCTTTATAGAATGCTTCATGTGCTTCACTCATATCATTTGAAGTTTGGATTGCCTGTTTCTCCTCACATAGAAAACCGCCATTTGTAGAATGCTCTTTTGCTTCACTTATATTTGTTAGAGCGTGGGCATATATTTTATAGAAATAATTAAACTCTCTTGCTTCACTTATATCTATTTAGAGAGTTGACATGAATTGGTCATTCACATGGTTAGTCATAAAATCCTACATAAACTTGTAGATCGCTGAATATGATATGTTTGATTCCTTGCAATAGTTTTGCGATATAGATATGCTAATATGTGGGAGGTACTAGTGAATGATTGTAGTTTAGTAAGAATATTGGTGTTAAGGTTTGTGATTCCCGAAGCATGCATGTATGGTCTCCTAACTATGTAACCAAAATGGCGTGCATTGTATTTTGATTGTTTATCTTTGCGTGAAGGTCGGGGGCGCGTGATGGTTAACTCCTACCAACATCCCCCCTAGGAGCATGAGTCGTAGTATTTTTGCTTCGAGGGCTAATAGATTTTTCGCAATAACTATGTGAGTTCTTTATGACTAATGTTGAGTCCATGGATTATACGCACTCTCACCCTTCCACCTTGCTAGCCACTCTAGTACCGCGCAATTTTCGCCGGTGCATCAAACCACCCTATATCCTTCCTCAAAACAGCCACCATACCTACCTATTATGGCATGTCCATAGCCATTCCGAGATATATTGCCATGTAACTCCACCGTTCTGTTTGTTATGACACGCACCATCATTGTCATATTCCTTTGCATGATCGTAAGACAGGTAGCGTGATGTTTTCATGGCTTGTCCGTTTTTTGATGCCATTGCTATGCTAGACCATTGCACATCCCGGTACACTGCCGGAGTCATTCATATAGAGTCATATTTTTGTTCTAGTATCGAGTTGTAATATCGAGTTGTAAGTAAATAAAAGTGTGATGATCATCATTATTAGAACATTGTCCCATGTGAGGTTATAAAAAATAAAAGAGGCCAATGAACCCCAAATAAAAAAAAGGCCAAAGAAGCCCACCAAAAAAAAGAGGCCAGAGAGCCCAAAAAAGGAAAATAAAAAAATGAGAGAAAAAGAGAGAAGGGACAATGTTACTATCCTTTTACCATGTTCTTCATGATAGAGAGTCTCCTATGTTGTCACTTCCATATACTAGAGGGAATTTTCATTATATAACTTGGATTGTATATTCCAACGACGGGCTTCCTCAAATGCCCTAGGTCTTTATGAGCAAGCAAGTTGATGCACACCCACTAGTTTTCTTTTGAGCTTTCATACACTTATAGCTCTAGTGCATCTGTTACATGGCAATCCCTACTCACTCAGGTTGATATCAATTGATGGACATCTCCAAAGTCTGTTAATTTGCCTAGTCGATGTGAGACTTTCTCCGTACTTTTGTCTATCACCACCTTCTATTCCACCCATAGTGATATGTCCATGGCTCACGCTCATGTATTGCGTGAAGAGTTGAAAAGGTTTGAAAAAGTAAAGTATGAAAACAAGTGCTTGGCTGACACCGGAATGGGCATAAGGGGTACCTTGTGTTAAGAAAAGGGAGCATAAAAGACTATATGATTTTGTAGGGATAACGTTCTTTAGCATTGATATTTTGAAAGACTTGATTGTTTGTTGGGATGCCCGAGTATTAAATTCTTTTATGTCAAAGGATAGACTATTCCTTTGAATCACTCGTGTCTTAATATCCATGCCATGATTAGATTACATGATCAAAATTATGCTAGGTAGCATTCCACATCAAAAATTATTTTTTTATCATTTACCTACTCGAGGACGAGCAGGAATTAGGCATGGGGATGCTGATACGTCTCCGTCGTATCTGCAATTTTTGATTGTTCCATGCCAATATTCTACAACTTTTACATACTTTTGGCAATTTTTTTATACTATTTTTTGGACTAACATATTGATCCAGTGCCCAGTGACAGTTCCTATTTGTTGCATGTTTTTTGTTTCGCAGAATATCCATATCAAACGGAGTCCAAACGGTATAAAAATGCATGGAGATTTTTTTTGGAATATATGTGATTTTTGGGAAGAAGAATCAACGCGAGATGATGCCCGAGGGGGCCACGAGGCAGGGGGGCGCCCCTGACCCTCGTGCCTTCCCCATAAGGAGGTTGGCGCCCTTCCTTCGCCGCAAGAAAGCCAATATCCGGATACAAATCATGTCAAAATTTCAGCCCAATCGGAGTTACGGATCTCCGGGAATATAAGAAACGGTGAAAGGCCAGAATCTGGGAGCGCAAAAACAGAGAGAGACAGAAAGACATATCCAATCTCGGAGGGGATCTCGCCCCTCCGCCTCCATGGAGGCCATGGACCAGAGGGGAAACCCTTCTCCCATCTAGGGATAAGGTCAAGGAAGAAGAAGAAAGAGGGGGGCTCTCTCCCCCTCTCTCCCGGTGGCGCCGGAACGCCGCCGGGGCTATCATCGTGTGACGGCGATCTACACCAACACCTCTGTCATCTTCACCAACATCTTCATCGCCTTCCCCCATCTATCTACAGCGGTCCACTCTCCCTCAACCCGGTGTACCCTCTACTTGAACATGGTGCTTTATGATTCATATTATTATCCAATGATGTGTTGCCATCCTATGATGTATGGGTAGATTTTCGTTGTCCTGTCGGTAATTGGTGTATTACTATGATTGGTTTAATTTGCTTGTGGTTATGTTGCTGTCCTTTGGTGCCCATCATATGAGCGCGCGCTTGGATCACACCATAGGGTTAGTTGTATGTTGATAGGACTATGTATTGGAGGGCAAGAGTGACAGAAGCTTCAACCTAGCATAGAAATTGATGCATACGGGATTGAAGGGGGGCCAATTTATCTTAATGCTATGGTTGGGTTTTACCTTAATGAACGTTAGTAGTTGCGGATGCTTGCTAATAGTTACAATCATAAGTGCATAGAATTCCAAGTCAGGGATGACATGCTAGCAGTGGCCTCTCCCACATAATACTTGCTATCGGTCTAGTAACGTAGTCAATTGCTTAGGGACAATTTCGCAACTCCTACCACCACTTTTCCACACTCGCTATACTAACTTTATTACTTCTTTACCTAAAACAACCCCTATTTTTTATTTACATGTTCTTTATATTCTTGCAATCCTATCCCTAACACCTACAAAGTACTTCTAGTTTCATACTTGTTCTAGGTAAAGCGAATGTCAAGCGTGCGTGGAGTTGTATCGGTGTTCGATAGAACTTGAGGGAATGTTTGTTCTACCTTTAGCTCCTCATTGGGTTTGCCACTCTTGCCACTCTTACTTATCTGAAGAGGCTACAATTGATCCCCTATACTTGTGGGTTATCAATTTTCCACTTCTTATCTTGGGGTGAAGTTGTTTGGATCACGGGGGCAAAAGCCTTGCTCAATGATTCTCCAAAGGTTAGTTGAGCAATGATTCAAATGAGACTTAATCCGAAAGACCCAGCCGGCAAAATCACCCTTAACAAGCTTGGGAGGAGGACCATGATTATTAATGCGGGGTGTAGGGACCGGTCCTCCATAGACCGGGGGAGGGGGAAGTGAGGCAAAGGTCCCGTCCCATTGTTGCCATGAGGGGAAGAAACATGAGTACATTTAGCCGCTTCCTTGGCGTAATTGGCCTCCGACTCCGATATCGTGGGTTTAACCACAAGCACGGGATCAAGAGTGGATTTTATTCCCTCAAGTAATTTTTTAAGCATGGACTTGACTTCGGCCGTTATAGAATTAGCCTCATTTAAGTCATCTCGAGTGATCGAAGTCAACTCCATTGCCTCGGGCACTTCCTCCTTGGTGTCAACCATACTCTTCGGGTGGTGAAACCCTTAACAAAGAGATGAGGCTCTAATACCAATTGAAAGGATCGATATGGTTGACTAGAGGGGGGGTGAATAGGCAACTACCAATTTTAGGCTTTCTTAAGCAAATTAAGATTAGCAACAAATAAGTTGTCTAGATATGCAACTAGTTGAGCAACTTATATGATGCTAGCACAACAAGCAACCCAAGTAAGTAAGGAAAGCAATACACCAAAAGCAAGAACAAAGTAAAGGTAGAAATAACCACAAGTGGAGCAAGTGAAGACGAAGATGTGTTATCAAAGTTCTTTCCCTTTGAGGGGAAGTACGTCTCCGTTAGAGCGGTGTGGAGGCACAATGCTCCCCAAGAAGCCACTAGGGCCACCGTATTCTCCTCACACCCTCGCACAATGCAAGATGTCGTGATTCCACTAGTGGTGCCCTTGAAGGCGGCGACCTGACCTTTACAAACAAGGTTGGGGCAATCTCCACAACAAGCTTGGAGGCTCCCAACAACGCCATGGAGCTTCACCACAATGGAATGTGGCTCCGAGGTGACCTCAACCGTCTAGGGTGCTCAAACACCCAAGAGTAACAAGATCTGCAAGGGATTAGTGGGGGGAATCAAATTTCTCTTGGTGGAAGTGTAAATTCGGGCCTTCTCAACCAATCCCTAGAAAATCAACAAGTTTGATTGGCTAGGGAGAGAGATCGGTCGAAAATGAGCTTTGGAGCAACAATGGAGCTTGGGGGAGAAGAGGTGAGTCTTCTTGGAGAAGAAGACCTCCTTATATAGTTGGGAATCAAATCCAACCATTACCTCACATCTCAGCCCGCAGAGAGCGGTACTACCGCTCATGGGAGCGGTACTACCACTCGAGGCTGCGGTACTTCCGCTAGGCCTAGTGGTAGTATCGCTGGGGTAGAGCACACATACAGCAAATAAGAGGCAAGAGAGAGAGGGACCATGCGCGGTAGTAGAAGCGGTAGTAGGGCAGTGCTACCGACCTCGAGCGGTACTACCGCCCGTGCTGCTGCTCCTACTGCCGCACAACCCGACACGAGAAGCAGCACGCTCAAGTCAAGGCGTCACTAGCACAGAACCGGGGTGGCACTACTGCCAAAAGCCTCGGGCAGTACTATAGCTGCAATACAGTGGTACTACAGCTTGCGGTTTGAGGCGGTACCGCCGCACTGGTCTGCGGTACTACCGTGGGTCCTCTATCTTGACCACTTCCAAGGTAACGTAGGATGCTCCAGATGTGGGAAAGAGTTGGGGTGCAAAAGGGACATGTACATGTTGATTCCACCCTAACCTTTCCGATATGGATCCCCTCTTGATAGTACGGTGTTCCCTACGACCCAAGTCCACCAAAACTGAAACGAAGGAAATAACATTGTCTTCTCTTTAAACACCGAGGGGTAGAAATCGTCTCGTTCCATATAGATGAATATCTGAAATGCTCAATGCACACGATTAGTCCGTAAACACATTGTCATCATCACCAAAACCACTTAGAGAGAGACATGCCCTAACACTAACTCATAGCGATAAAGTAAAGCAATTACATGGCGTTTGCAATTCATACAATAAAGGGACAACCATAAGGCTCTTGTCAGTTGCCGATAATTGACAAAACATGATCATATCATACAATAACGTATAACTCACCACATCTTCACCATATCACATCACAACATGCCCTTCAAAAACAAGTTAGACGTCCTCTACTTTGTTGTTGCAAGTTTTATGCGGCTGCTACGGTCTTCTAGCAAGAACCGTTCTTACCTACGGCACAAAACCACAATGGTGATTTATCAAGTTTGCTATTTTAACCTTCAACAAGAACCGGCCGCAGTCAAATTCAATTCAACTAAAGTAGGAGAAACAGACACCCGCTAGCCACCTTTATGCAAGACAAGTTGCATGTCTATCGGTGGAACCGGTCTCATGTACGTGGACATGTAAGGTTGGTCTGAGCTGCTTCATCTTACAATGCCACCGAATCAAAATAAGACGTTGGTGGTAAGAAGTATGACGATCATCGCCCACAACTCTTTGTGTTCTACTCGTGCAAAACATCTACGCATAGACCTGGCTCTGATACCACTGTTGGGATACGTTGCATGGAAAACAGAAAAGATTCTACGCACACGCAATGATCCATCCATGGAGATGCATAGCAACGAGGGGGAGAGTGTGTCTACATACCCTCGTAGACCGTAGGCGGAAGCGTTTCACAATGTGGTTGATGTAGTCAAACTTCTTCGCGCTTCAACCGATCAAGTACTGAACACACGACACCTCTGCATTCCGCACACGTTTAGCTCAGTGAAGTCCCTCACCTTCTTGATCCAGCAAGACGTCAAGGTAGTAGATGAGTTTCGTCAGCACGACAGCGTGCTGACGGTGATGGTGAAGTGATCTCCACAGAGCTTCGCCTAACACTACTAGAAAAAAGCTTATTAGTGGCGCACCACTTTTGGGTATTAGTGGCGCACCTCTGGTGCGCCACTATTACCACGCCACTAGTAATGGGTATTAGTGGCGCACCAGAGGTGCGCCATTACTAATCCAGATATCAGTGGCGCACCACCTGGTGCGCCACTACTAAGTATAAGGGTGCGCCACTGATATTTTTTCAAAAAAAAAATTTCAATTTTTTTTTCAGAATTGCTACAGGTGCGCCACTGATATTGCTACAGGTGCGCCACTAGTAACAATTTTTTTTTCAAAATTTTTTCCAGAATTATTTTTTTCAATTTTTTTTTTCAATTTTGGCGGGAATTTTTTTTCCTTAATCTCGGGTCACTATGGCTTAATCTTGGGTCAATATGGCTTAATCTCGGGTCAAATCGCACTCCGTGGTCAAACTTCCCAGAAGGTCACCCATCCTACACTACTCCAGCCCAAGCACGCTTAACTTCTGAGTTCTATCCAACCCCAGTACCACCTCACTTAGCAGGCACTTGTTGATATATCTATCATATCAATCCTATTAAACCTTGTTAATGTCTAGGAGTTTGTTCATGTTCATGAGTGTGATAAAATTTTGAAAAAATATTTCAAACTTCCCGGTCATTTTACATATCATATTTTTCAAAAAAAACTATTTTTTTTCAAAAAAACATTTTTTCAAAAAAAACCATTTTTTTCCAAAAAAAAATATATTAGTGGCGCACCACACCCACGGTGCGCCACTACTATTTTTGAATTTTTTCAAAAAATATTTATTCCAAAAAAAATAGTTTTTCAAAAAAAAACTATATTAGTGGCGCACCACACCCACGGTGCGCCACTACTATTTTTGAATTTTTTTGAATTTTTTGCCTCTAGATCTTAAAAGCCCCGTATCTTTTATTCGGTTAGGTTTTTGGGGATTCTAAGAATCTTCAACGGGGTTCCCCCAATTGAATTCGGATGTAACTTTTCGAGTAGATGCTTTTTCATATAAAAAACTTTTTCATCGGAGTTCGTATGCAAAAGTTATGCCCATTTTACAAATTCTCGAGAGATTTTGCAAAAAAAGTCGAAATTCATGTTTGTAAATTTTGCTAACAACTAGACCACAAATCACATTGGAATCTTATTTTTTTTTATTTTTTTGACATTTCTATCATTTTCTTTTATTTATTTTTTTAACTGAAAAGGCGGTCCATGGGGGGGGGTGCATTTGGTGCAAAAAAACATAGCAGTGGCGCACCCCTTCACTGGTGCGCCACTAGTAGCCAGGAATACTAGTGGCGCACCAGTGAAGGGGTGCGCCACTGCTATGTTTTTTTTTTGGACCACCATGCCCAGCCTTACCAGTGGCGCACCAGGGCAAGGTGCGCCACTACTATCAAAAATAGTAGTGGCGCACCTTGTCCTGGTGCGCCACTGGTAAGCCTGGGCATGGCTGGTTATTGTTCAAAAACTTAGTAGTGGCGCACCCCACACCTAGTGCGCCACTAGTAATGTCACTATTAGTGGAGCACCTGTTTGTGGTGCGCCACTGCTATATAGTAGTGGCGCACCACATCTCTGGTGCGCCACTAATAGTGATATTACCTATAGCCTTTTTTCTAGTAGTGTAAGCACTACAAAAATATGACCGGGGGACTAAAGGGTGGACGGGGGCGCCGCACACGGCGAAGACAATGTTGTGTGTTGTTGTGGCGCCCCCTCCCCACATATATATAGGTGCGAGGTAGGGAGGGGCAGCCATAGGAGGCGCCCAAGTAGGAGGAATCCTACTTGGAGGAGGAATCCTACTTGGAGTCCCTCCCAAGCCGCGCCCCCTGCAATATATAACTGAGGTGGAAGGAAAGAAGGGGGAGAGGGAAGGAAGTGGGAATCCTAATCCACACTTTCCTTTCCCTTCCCCTCCTTCCTTATCCTCCTAGTCCGACCTGCTACGGGGGTCGTACCGGCCCCTTGTGGCTGGTGCGTTCTGCTTCCTCGCTAATTTCCCGAGTTTGCGTTGGTATTTCCCTTCAAGAGGAAAGGGAGATGCAGCAAACTGAAGTAAGTATTTCCCTCAGTTTTGAGAACCAAGGTGTCAATCCAGTAGGAGATTACACACAAGTCGCCAAATACCTGCACAAACAATCAAACAACTTGGACCCAACGCTATAAAGGGGTTGTCAATCCCTTCTAGGTTATTTGCAAAAGTGAGATCTCGTAGAGATAGATGAACAAGTAAAGTAAATATTTTTGGGTTTTTGGTTTATAGATTGAAAAGTAAAAGATTGCAAAATAGTATATCTAAAACTTATAAGAAGTAAAATAGACCCGGGGGCCATAGGTTACACTACAGGCTTCTCTCATGATAGCAAATATTACGGTGGGTGAACAAATTACTACCAAGCAATTGATAGAAAAGCAAATAATTATGAAAACATCTAAGGTAATGATCATGAATATAGGCATCACGTCCAAGACAAGTAGACCGACTCCTTCCTGCATCTACTACTATTACTCCACGCATCGACTGAAACGATCCTGCATCTAGAGTATTAAGTTCATAAGAACAGAGTAACGCCTTAAGCAAGATGACATGATGTAGCGGAATTAACTCAAGCAATATGATGAAAACCCCATCTTGTTATCCTCGATGGCAACAATACAATACGTGTCATGTCCCTTTGTGTCACTCGGATTGAGCACCGCAAGATTGAACCCAAAGCAAAGCACTTCTCCCATTGCAAGAAATATCAATCTAGTTGGCTAAACAAAACCGATAATTCGAAGAGAATTACTAAGATATTAGATCATGCATATAAGAATTCAGAAAAGACTCATATAATATTCATAGATAATCTGATCATAAACCCACAATTCATCGGATCTTGGCAAACACACCACAAAAGAATATTACATTGGATAGCTCTCGAAGAACAACGAGGAGAACATGGTATTGAGGATCCAAGAGAGAGAAGAAGCCATCTAACTACTAGCTCTGATCCTGTAGGTTTGTGGTAAACTACTCACACTTCATCAGAAGGGCAATAGGGTTGATGTAGATGCCCTCTGTGGTTGATTCCCCCTCTGGCAGAGTACCGGAAAAGGCCTCCGGATGGGATCTTGTGGGTATAGAAGGTTACGGCGGTGGAAAAGTGGTTTCTATGGATGTTCTGATGTTTCTAGAATATAAAAGAATATATAGGCTGAAGAAATAGGTCGATGGACGCTCGAGGGGCCCACAAGGGTGGGGGCGTGCCCTACCCCCCCCCC
>LR738713.1:407280386-407290463 GCA_902687465.1 Secale cereale
CCCCCCCCCCCCCAGGGCGCACCCTCCGTCCTTGTGGCTGCCTCGCAACTCCCCTGACGTGTACTCCAAGTCCATCTAGTGTCTTCTGGTCCAAGAAAAATCTCCATGAAGTTTCATTCCGTTTGGACTCCATTTGATATTCCTTTTCTGCGAAGCTCAAAAACAAGGAAAAAACAAAAACTAGCACTGGGCTCTGGGTTAATAGGTTAGTCCCAAAAATCATATAAAATAGCATATAAATGCATATAAAACATCCTAGATAGATAATATAATAGCATGGAACAATCCAAAATTATTGATACGTTGGAGACGTATCAAGCATCCCAAAGCTTAATTCTTGCTCGTCCTCGAGTAGGTAAATGATAAAAACAGAATTTTTGATGTGGAATGCTACCCAACATATTTATTAATGCAATATTATTTATTGTGGCATGAATGTTCAGATCCATAAGACTCAAAATAAAAGTTTCTCAATATCAAAATAATAATACTTTAATCATACTGAAATTAATCTATAAAGCTTCAAAAATAACATGGCTAAAGAACGTTATCCCTACAAATCATATAGTCCTTATGCTCCCTTTTCTTAACACAAAACACCCCTCATGCCCATCCCGGAGTCAGCCGAGCAATTTCTTTCATGCTCTACTCTTTCAAGCCTTTTTTTCAACTCTTCACGCAATATATGAGCGCGAGCCATGGACATAGCACTATGGGTGGAATGGAGGTGGTAAATAGACAAAAGGTGGGAGAAAGTCTCACATCAACTAGGCAAATCAATGGACTATGGAGATGTCCATCAATCGATATCAATGTGAGTGAGTAGGGATTGCCATGTAATGGATGCACTAGAGCTATAAGTGTATGAAAGCTCAAAAAGACAACTAGTGGGTGTGTATCAACTTGCTTGCTCATGAAGACCTAGGGCATTTGAGGAAGCCCATTGTTGGAATATACAAACCAAGTTCTATAACGAAAAATTCCTACTAGTGACATATGAAAGTGACAACATAGGAGATTCTCTATCATGAAGAACATGGTGGTACTTTGAAGCACAAGTGTGGAAAAAGATAGTAACATTGTCCCTTCTCTCTTTGTCCCTTTTTTGGGTGGGCTTCTTTGGCCTCTTTTGTATATTTGGGCTTCATTGGCCTCTTTTATTTTTGATAACCTCACACGGGACAATGTTCTAATAATGATGATCATCACACTTTTATTTACTTACAACTCGATATTACAACTCAATGCTTAGAACAAGGATATGACTCTATATGAATGCCTATGGTGGTGTACCGGGATGTGCAATAACCAAGAGTGGCATGTATGAAAAATATGAACAGTGGCTTTGCCACAAATACTATGTCAACTACATGATCATGCAAAGCAATATGACAATGATGAAGCTTGTCATAATAAACGGAATGGAGTTACATGGCAATATATCTCGGAATGGCTATGGAAATGCCATAATAGGTAGGTATGGTGGCTGTTTTGAGTAAGGTATAAGGAGGGTTTTATGCACCTGTGAATGTTGCGCGGCACTAGAGTGGCTAGAAAGGTGGAAGGGTGAGAGTGTGTATAATCCATGAACTCACATTAGTCATAAAGAACTCACATACCTATTGCGAAAAATCTACTTATCCCTCAAAGCAAAGCACTACGACGCATGGCCCTAGGGGGGAGGTTGGTAGGAGTTAACCATAGCGCTCCCCCGACCTTCCCACAAAGAGGAAACAATCAAGATATACAATGCATGCCAATTTGGTTACATAGGACATACGTGCATGCTTCGGGAATCACAAACCTTAACACAATTATTTCTTTAACCTCAAAAATTACCTCTAGCATGACTCTAATATTACCATCTTAACATCTCAAAACAATTACAAGGAGTCAAACTTCACATAATATTTAATGCTCTCTATATGAAGGTTTTTATTATATCTCCTTTGGATGTCTATCATACTAGGACTAATTTCATAACCCAAGAAAATTACCATGTTGTTCTTTAAGACTCTCAAAACAATATAAGTGAAGCAAGAGAGTTCAACAATTTCTATAAAATAGAACCATTGTCGTGCTATAAAAAGATATAAGTGAAGCACTAGAGCAAAATTGCCTAGCTCAAAAGATATAAGTGAAGCACATAGAGTATAATAACAAATCACGATTGGAGCGCGTCCCTCTCAAAAGGTATGTGCATCAAGGATTATTGTGACAAACTAAAAAGAAAATACTCATATCATACATGACACTCCAAGCAAAACATATATCATGTAGTGAATAATATAACCACAAGTAAAGTTACCGATGGATGAAGACGAAAGGGGGGATGCCTTCTCGGGGCATCCCTGTTGGGGAACGTAGTATTTCAAATTTTTCCTACGATCATGCAAGATCTATCTACCAGATGCATAGCAACGAGAGGGGAGAGTGTGTCTAAGTACCCTCGTAGACTGAAAGCAAAAGCGTCTAGTGACGTGGTTGATGTAGTTGAACTTCTTTGCGATCCAAGCGATTAAGAACCGAATGCACAGTACCTCCGTGTTCAGCACACGTTCATCTTGATGACGTCCCACGAGCTCTTGATCCAGTAGAACTTCGTGGGAGAGTTTCATCAGCACGACGGCGTGGTAACGGAGAAGATGAAGTTACCGTCGCAGGGCTTCACCTAAGCGCTGCAACAATATGACTGAGGTGTGTTTCTGTTGAGGGGGGCACCACACACGGTTGGGAGAGATCAACAGATCAACTTGTGTGTCTTTGGGTGCCCCCTGCCCCCGTATATAAAGGAGCAAGGGGGGAGGCCGGCCGGCCCCCTATGGCGCGCCCTAGAGAGGCAATCCTACTAGGAATAGGATTCCAATCCTATTCCTAGTAGGAGTCCACCAAGAAGGAGAGAGGGGGAAGGAAAGAGAGGGAGAGGGAAAGAGGGGGCCGCGCCCTCCTCCCCTAGTCCAATTCGGACTCCCCTTTGGGAGGGGGCGCGCCACCTCCTAGATGATGCCCTCTCTCTCCCCTAAAGCCCATTAGGGCCCAATACTTCCCCGGGGGGTTTCGGTAACCCCCCCCCCCCCCCGTCACTCCGGTTATATCCGAAATCTTCCGGAACACTTCCGGTGTCCGAATATAGTCATCCAATATATCAATCTTTATGTCTCAGACATTCCGAGACTTCTTGTCATGTCCATGATCTCATCCGAGACTCCGAACTACCTTTGGTACATCAAAACTCATAAACTCATAATATCGATCGTCATCAAACGTTAAGCGTGCGGACCCTACGGGTTCGAGAACTATGTAGACATGACCGAGACTCATCTCCGGTCAATAACCAATAGCGGAACCTGGATGCTCATATTGGCTCCTACATATTCTACGAAGATCTTTATCGGTCAAACCGTGTAACAACATACGTTGTTCCTTTTGTCATCGGTATGTTACTTGCCCGAGATTCGATCGTCGGTATCTCAATACCTAGTTCAATCTCATTACCGGTAAGTCTCTTTACTCGTACCGTAATACATCATCTCGTGACTAACTCACTAGTCATTTGCTTGCAAGGCTTATTATGATGTGTATTACCGAGAGGGCCCAGAGATACCTCTCTGACACTCGGAGTGACAAATCCTATTCTTGGTCTATGCCAACACCAGGAATACTTTCGGAGACACCTGTAGAGCATCTTTATAATCACCCAGTTACATTGTGACGTTTGATAGCACACAAGGTGTTCCTCCGGTATACGGGAGTTACATAATCTCATAGTCATAGGAACATGTATAAGTCATGAAGAAAGCAATAGCAGTAAAACTAAACGATCATAGTGCTAAGCTAACGGATGGGTCTAGTCCATCACATCAGTCTCTTAATGATGTGATCTCGTTGATCAAATGACAACGCATGTCTATGGTTAGGAAACATAACCATCTTTGATCAATGAGCTAGTCTAGTAGAGGTATACTAGGGACATATTGTTTTGTCTATGTATTCACACATGTACTAAGTTTCTAGTTAATACAATTCTAGCATGAATAAAAGACATTTATCATGATATAAGGAAATACAAATAACATCTTTATTATTGCCTCTAAGGCATATTTCCTTCAGTCTCCCACTTGAACTAGAGTCAATAATCTAGATTACAAAGTAATGATTCTAACACCCATGGAGTCTTGGTGTTGATCATGTTTTGCCCGTCGAAGAGGCTTAGTCAACGGGTCTACAGCATTCAGATCCGTATGTATCTTGCAAATTTCTATGTCTCCCTCCTTGACTTGATCGCGGATGGAATTGAAGCATCTTTTGATGTGCTTTGTTCTCTTGTGAAACCTGGATTCCTTCGCCAGGGCTATTGCTCCAGTGTTGTCACAAAAGATTTTCATTGGAACCGATGCACTAGGTACCACACCTAAATCGGATATGAACTCCTTCATCCAGACTCCTTCATTTGCTGCTTCCGAAGCAGCTATGTATTCCGCTTCACACGTAGATCCCGCCACGACGCTTTGCTTGGAACTGCACCAACTGACAGCTCCATCGTTCAATAAAAATACATATCCGATTTGTGACTTAGAGTCATCCGGATCAGTGTCAAAGCTTCAAACATCGTAACCGTTTACGACGAGCTCTTTGTCACCTCCATAAACGAGAAACATATCCTTTGTCCTTTTGAGGTACTTCGGGATGTTCTTGACCGTTGTCTAGTGATCCACTCCTAGATTACTTTGGTACCTCCCTGCTAAACTTATAGCAAGGCGCACATCAGGTCTGGTACACAGCATTGCATACATGATAGATCCTATGGCTGAGGCATATGGAATGACTTTCATTTTCTCTCTATCTTCTGCAGTGGTCGGGCATTGAGTCTTATGCAACTTCACACCTTGTAACACAGGCAAGAACCCTTTCTTTGACTGATCCATTTTGAACTTCTTCAAAACTTTAACAAGGTATGTGCTTTGTGAAAGTCCAATTAAGCGTCTTGATCTATCTCTATAGATCTTGATGCCTAATATGTAAGCAGCTTCACCGAGGTCTTTCATTGAAAAATTCTTATTAAAGTATCCTTTTATGCTATCGAGAAATTCTATATCATTTCCAATCAACAATATGGCATCTACATATAATACCAGAAATGCTACAGAGCTCCCACTCACTTTCTTGTAAATATAGGCTTCTCCAAAAGTCTGTATAAAACCATATGCTTTGATCACCTCCTCAAAGCGTATATTCCAACTTCGAGATGCTTGCACCAGTCCATAGATGGATCGCCGGAGCTTGCACACTTTGTTAGCACATTTTGGATCGACAGAACCTTCTCGTTGCATCATATACAACTCTTCTTTAAGATATCCATTCAGGAATGCAGTTTTGACATCCATTTGCCAGATTTCATAATCATAAAATGAGGCAATTGCTAACATGATTCGGACAGACTTAAGCATCGCTACGGGTGAGAAAGTCTCATCGTAGTCAACTCCTTGAACTTGTCAAAAACCTTTCGCAACAAGTCGAGCTTTGTAAACAGTAACATTATCGTCAGCGGCGGTCTTCCTCTTGAAGATCCATTTATTTTTGATGGCTTGCCGATCATCGGGCAAGTCAACCAAAGTCCACACTTTGTTCTCATACATGGATCCCATCTCAGATTTCATGGCCTCATGCCATTTTCCAGAATCTGGGCTCATCATCGCTTCCTCATAGTTCATAGGTTCATCATGGTCTAGTAACATGACTTCCAGAACTGGGTTGCCGTACCACTCTGGCGCGGAACATACTCTGGTTGATCTACGAAGTTCAGCAAAAACTTGATCCGAAGTTTCATGATCATCATCATTAGCTTACTCACTAATTGGTGTAGGAATCACTGGAACCAGTTTCTGTGATGTACTACTTTCCAATTCAGGAGAAGGTACAATTACCTCATCAAGTTCCACTTTCCTCCCACTCACTTCTTTCGAGAGAAACTCCTTCTCTAGAAAGGATCCATTCTTAGCAACGAATATCTTGCCTTCGGATCTGTGATAGAAGGTATACTCAACAGTCTCTTTTGGGTATCCTATGAAGACGCATTTCTCCGACTTGGGTTCGAGCTTATCAGATTGAAGCTTTTTCACATAAGCATCGCATCCCCAAACTTTAAGAAACGACAACTTTGGTTTCTTCATAAGGCGTCATCTCAACGGATTTAGATGGTGCCCTATTTAACGTGAATGCATCTATCTCTAAAGCATAACCCCAAAACGATGGTGGTAAATCGGTAAGAGACATCATAGACCGCACCATATCTAATAAAGTACGGCTACGACGTTCGGACACATCATTACGCTGTGGTGTTCCGCATGGCATGAGTTCTGAAACTATTCCACATTGTTTCAAATGAAGACCAAACTCGTAACTCAAATATTCTCCTCCACGATCAGATCGTAGAAACTTTCTTTTCTTGTTACGATGATTCTCTACTTCACTCTGAAATTCTTTGAACTTTTCAAATGTTTCAGACTTGTGCTTTATTAAGTAGATATACCTATGTCTGCTTAAATCATCAGTGAAGGTCAAAAAATAACGATACCCGCCGCGAGCTTCAACACTCATTGGTCCACATACATCAGTATGTATGATTTCCAACAAATCTGTTGCTCGCTCCGTTGTTCCGGAGAACGGAGTTTTAGTCATTTTGCCCATGAGGCATGGTTCGCAAGCACCAAGTGATTCATAATCAAGTGATTCCAAAAGTCCATCACTATGGAGTTTCTTCATGCGCTTTACACCAATATGACCTAAACGGCAGTGCCGCAAATAAGTTGCACTATCATTATTAACCTTGCATCTTTTGGCTTCAATATTATGAATATGTGTATCACTACAATCGAGATCCAACAAGAATAGACCACTCTTCAAGGGTGCATGACCATAAAAGATATTACTCATATAAATAGAACAACCATTATTCTCGGATTTAAATGAATAACTGTCTCGCAATAAATAAGATCCAGATATAATGTTCATGCTTAACGCTGGCACCAAATAACAATTATTCAGGTCTAAAACTAATATCGAAGGTAAATGTAGAGGTAGCGTGCCGACGGCGATCACATCGACTTTGGAACCATTTCCCACACGCATCGTCACCTTGTCCTTAGCCAATCTTCGTTTAATCCATAGTCCCTGTTTCGAGTTACAAATATTAGCAACCGAACCGGTATCAAATACCCAGGTACTACTACGAGCATTAGTAAGGTACACATCAATAACATGTATATCACATATACATTTGTTCACCTTGCCATCCTTCTTATCCACCAAATACTTGGGGCAGTTCCGCTTCCAGTGTCCAGTCCCTTTGCAGTAGAAGCACTCAATTTCAGGCTTGGCTCCAGACTTGGGTTTCTTTGCGGGAGTAGCAACTGTCTTGCTATTCTTCTTGAAGTTCCCCTTCTTTCCCTTGCCCTTTTTCTTGAAACTAGTGGTCTTGTTAACCATCAACACTTGATGCTCCTTTTTTATTTCTACCTCCGTAGCCTTGAGCATAGTGAAGAGTTCGGGAATTGTCTTTTGCATCCCTTGCATATTATAGTTCGTCATGAAGCCTTTATAGCTTGGTGGCAGTGATTGAAGAACTCTATCAATAACACTATCTTCATCAACTTTGCAACCAAGTTGAGTCATATGATTGTTGTACCCTGACATTCTGAGCAAGTGTTCATCGATAGAACTATTCTCCTCCATCTTGCAGCTATAGAACTTATTGGAAATCTCATATTTCTCAATCTGGGCATTTGCTTGAAATATCAACTTCAACTCATGGAACATCTCATATGCTCCATGATGTTCAAAACGTCGTTGAAGTCTCGGTTCCAAGCCGTAAAGCATGGCACACTGAACTATCGTGTAGTCATCAGAACGAGCTTGCCAAACGTTCATAACGTCCGGGGTTGCTCCTGCAGCAGGCTTGTCACCCAGCGGTGCTTCAAGGACATAATTCTTCTGTGCAGCAATGAGGATAATCCTCAGGTTACGGACCTAGTCCATGTAATTGCTACCATCATCTTTCAACTTAGCTTTCTCTAGGAATGCATTAAAATTCAAAGGAACGGTAGCACGGGCCATTGATCTACAACAACATAGATATGCAAAAAACTATTAGGACTAAGTTCATGATAAATTAAAGTTCAATTAATCATATTACTTAAAGAACACCCACTTAGATAGACATCCCTATGGTCATCTAAATGATCACGTGATCCACATCAACTAAACCATGTCTGATCATCATGTGAGATGGAGTAGTTTTCAATGGTGAACATCTTATGTTGATCATATCTACTATATGGTTCACGCTCGACCTTTCGGTCTCCAGTGTTCCGAGGCCATATCTGCATATGCTAGGCTTGTCAAGTTTAACCCAAGTATTCTGCATGTGCAAAACTGGCTTACACCCGTTGTATGTGAACGTAGAGCTTATCACACCCAATCATAATGTGGTGTCTCGGCACGACGAACTTTCGCAATGGTGCATACTCAGGGAGAACACTTTATACCTTGAAATTTTGTAAGGGATCATCTTATAATGCTACCGTCGTACTAAGCAAAATAAGAAGCATAATAAGATAAACATCACATGCAATCAAAATATGTGACATGATATGGCCATCATCATCTTGTGTTTTTGATCTCCAAGGCACCGTCATGATCACCATCGTCGCCGGCGCGACACCTTGATCTCCATCGTAGCATCATTGTTGTCTCGCCAACTATTGCTTCCACGACTATCGCTACCGCTTAGTGATAAAGTAAAGCAATTACATGGCGACTGTATTTCATACAATAAACAATAAAGCGACAACCATATGGCTCCTGCCAGTTGCCGATAACTTTACAAAACATGATCATCTCATAAAATAACGTATAACTCATCATGTCTTTGACCATATCACATCACAACATGCCCTGCAAAAACAAGTTAGACGTCCTCTACTTTGTTGTTGCAAGTTTTATGTGGCTGCTACGGGCTTAGCAAGAACCGTTCTTACCTACGCATACAAAAACCACAACGATTTTTTGTCAAGTATCTGATGTTTTAACCTTCACAAGGATCGGGCGTAGCCACACTCGATTCAGCTAAAGTGAGAGAGACAGACACCCTCCAGATACCTTTAAGCAACGAGTGTTCATAACGGTGAAACCAGTCTTGCGTAAGCGTACGCGTAATGTCAATCCGGGCCGCTCCATCTGACAATACCGCCGAACCAAAGTATGACATGCTGGTAAGCAGTATGACTATTATCACCCACAACTCATTGTGTTCTACTCATGCATATCATCTACGCATAGACCTGGCTCATGATGCCACTGTTGGGGAACATAGTATTTCAAAATTTTCCTACGATCACGCAAGATCTATCTACCAGATGCATAGCAACGAGAGGGGAGAGTTTGTCTACGTACCCTCGTAGACCGAAAGCGGAAGCGTCTACTGACGCGGTTGATGGTCGAACTTCTTCGCGATCCAACCGGTCAAGCACCGAACGCACGGCACCTCCGCATTCAGCACACGTTCAGCTTGATGACGTCCCATGAGCTCTTGATCCAGTAGAACCTCGCGGGAGAGTTTCGTCAGCACGACGGCGTGGTGACGGAGATGATGAAGTTATCGTCGCAAGGCTTCGCCTAAGCATTGCAACAATATGACCGAGGTGTGTTTCTGCGGAGGGGGGCACTGCACACGGTTGTGAGAGATCAACATATCAACTTGTGTGTCTTTGGTTGCCCCCTGCCCCCGTATATAAAGGAGCAAGGGGGGAGGCCGGCTGGCCCCCTATGGCGCGCCCTAGAGAGGCAATCCTACTAGGAATAGGATTCCAATCCTATTCCTAGTAGGAGTCCACCAAGAAGGAGAGAGGGGGAAGGAAAGAGAGGGAGAGGGAGAGGGAAAGAGGGGGCCGCGCCCCCCTCCCCTAGTCCAATTCGGACTCCCCTTTGGGAGGGGGCGCGCCACCTCCTGGCTGCTGCCCTCTCTCTCCCCTAAAGCCCATTAGGGCCCAATACTTCCCCGGGGGGTTCCAGTAACCCCCC
>LR738713.1:407290557-407319977 GCA_902687465.1 Secale cereale
CCCCCCCGGCACTCCGGTTATATCTGAAACCTTCCGGAACACTTCCGGTGTCCGAATATAGTCGTCCAATATATCAATCTTTACATCTCGGACATTACGAGACTCCTCGACATGTCCGTGGTCTCTTCGGGACTCCGAACTACCTTCGGTACATCAAAACTCATAAACTCATAATACTGATCGTCATCAAACGTTAAGCGTGCGGACCCTACGAGTTCGAGAACTATGTAGACATGACCGAGACTCATCTCCGGTCAATAACCAATAGCGTAACCTGGATGCTCATATTTGCTCCTGCATATTCTACGAAGATCTTTATCGGTCAAACTACATAACAACATACGTTGTTCCTTTTGTCATCGGTATGTTACTTGCCCGAGATTCGATCGTCGGTATCTCAATACCTAGTTCAATCTTGTTACCGGTAAGTCTCTTTACTCGTACCATAATACATCATCTCATGACTAACTCATTAGTCATTTGCTTGCAAGGCTTATTATGATGTGTATTACCGAGAGGGCCCAGAGATACCTCTCCGACACTCGGAGTGACAAATCCTCTTCTTGATCTATGCCAACACCACGAATACTTTCGGAGACACCTGTAGAGCATTTTATAATCACCCAGTTACATTGTGACCTTTGATAGCACACAAGGTGTTCCTCCGGTATAAGGGAGTTGCATAATCTCATAGTCATAGGAACATGTATAAGTCATGAAGAAAGCAATAGCAGTAAAACTAAACGATCATAGTGCTAAGCTAATGGATGGGTCTAGTCCATCACATCATTCTCCTAATGATGTGATCTCGTTGATCAAATGACAACTCATGTCTATGGTTAGGAAACATAACCATCTTTGATCAATGAGCTAGTCTAGTAGAGGCATACTAGGGACATATTGTTTTGTCTATGTATTCACACATGTACTAAGTTTCCGGTTAATACAATTCTAGAATGAATAAAAGATATTTACCATGATATATGGAAATACAAATAACATCTTTATTATTGCCTCTAGGGCATATTTCCTTCAATCCCAAAGCTTAGGCTCTTGGCCATCCTTTAATTTTACCTTGGGGTACCTTGGGCATCCCCAATCTTAGACTTTTACCACTATTTATTCCATAGTTCATCAAATCCTTATTATTGCCTCTAGGGCATATTTCCTTCAATCCCAAAGCTTAGGCTCTTGGCCATCCTTGAATTTTACCTTGGGGTACCTTGGGCATCCCCAATCTTAGACTTTTACCACTCTTTATTCCATAGTCCATCAAATCCTTACCCAAAACTTGAAAATTTCACAACACAAAACTCAACAGAAAATCTCGTGAGCTCCGTTAGTAAAAAAAGCAAATAATCACTCAAGGTACTGTTGTGATCTTATTATAATTTTATATTGGTGTAATATCAACTGTATTCCAACTTCTCCTTGGTTCATACCCCCCGATACTAGCCATAGATGCATCAAAATAAGCAAACAACACATAAAAAACAGAATCTGTCAAAAACAGAATAGTCTGTAGCAACCTGAAAACTCCGCATACTTATGTAACTCTAACAATTCTGAAAAAATTGGACGACGTGGGGAATTTGTATATCAATTTTGTGTAAAAAATCAAAAGGTTTCGATGTTACAGTGATTTATTGAATTTTCTGCACTGGGCGCAAAAGTTTTTTGTTTTTCAGCAAAATCAAATCAACCATCACCATAAGGCATCGCAAAGGTCTTACTAGGCTCAAACACTAATTAAAACACCAAAACACAATTACTACATAAGTAATAATGTATAAAACTTGAAAAATAGAACCAAAAAGTAAAAAGAAAAAAATAAATTGGGTTGCTTCCCAACAAGCACTTTTCTTTAATGCCTTTTAGCTAGGCATTGAGATTTCAATGATGCTCACATGAAAGACAAGACTTGAAGCACAAAAAGAGCATCACATAGCATGTAAAAATCACATCTAAGTCTAACATACTTCCTATGCATTGGCATTTTATATGAAAACAAATTAGCAAGACAGGCAAAATCTAGCATATGCAAGAAAGAAGAAAGAGCCAATGGCAATCTCAACATAATGAGAGGTTATTTAGTAACATGAAAATTACTACAACCATATTTTCCTATCTCATAATAATTACATGTAGGATCATAATAAAATTCAACAAGATAGTTATCACATAAAATATTCTCTACATGATCCACATGCATGCAAACTTGACACTCTTCCAAAATAGTGGGATTAACATTAACTAAAGTCATGACCTCTCCAAACTCACTTTTATCAAAAAATTCATGAGATTGATCATTCTCCAAATATGTGGGATCTAAAGTTGACACTCTTCCAAACCCACTTTCAATATTATTGCAAACATTATTATCAATCTCATATTCATCATGGGGCTTAAATAAATTTTCAAGATCATAGGAAGAATCACCCCAATCATGATCATTGCAACAAGTAGTGGACATAGCAAAATTAGCATCCCCAACCTTAGGGTTTTACATATCATTAACACAATTGACATTAATAGAATTTATAATAACATCATTGCAATCATGTTTTTCATTCAAAGAGCTACCGTGAATCATTTCTTAAATTTCTTCTTTCAATACTTCATCACAAATTTTAGATTCACGAATTTCAAGCAAAATCTCATAAAGATAATCTAGTGCAATCAACTCACTAGAAATTGGTTCATCACAATTGGATCCCTTAAAAGGATTACAGGTGGATGAGGATCCATAGATAGATTTTTAGCAAGCAAAGATGCAAGCAAATAGAAGGCACATGGAAACACGAACAAACATAAGATCGAACGAGAAAAAGGCAAACGAAAAGAAGGCAAATATTTTTGTATTTTTCTGAAAATGTTTTAGAGGTGGGAGAGAGGAAAACGAGAGGCAAATGGCAAATAATGTAAATGCAAGAGATGAGAGTTTAATGAAGGGTACTTGGTGGGTCTTGGCTTGACATAGATCTCAACCGCACCAAAGATTGGCGAGTTGAAAAAGAAAATTCTTGACTTAACTTGGCGTAGATCTCCCCGGCAACAGCGCGAGAAATCTTGCTTCCTCGCTACTTTCCCGAGTTTGAGTTGGTATTTCCATTGAAGAGGAAAGGGAGATGCGGCAAAGTGAAGTAAGTATTTCCCTCAGTTTTGAGAACCAAGGTATCAATCCAGTAGGAGATTACACGCAAGTCGCCAAATACCTGCACAAACAATCAAACAACTTGCACGCTGTAAAGGGGTTGTCAATCCCTTATAGGTTATTTGCAAAAGTGAGATCTGATAGAGATAGATGAACAAGTAAAGTAAATATTTTGGGGTTTTTGGTTTATAGATTAAAAAGTAAAATATTGCAAAATAGTAGATCTAAAACTTATAATATGTAAAATATACCCGGGGGCCATAGGTTTCACTAGAGGCTTCTCTCATGATAGCAAATACTATGGTGGGTGAACAAATTACTGTCAAGCAATTGATAGAAAAGAGAATAATTATGAAGACATCTAAGGCAATGATCATGAATATAAGCATCACGTCTGGGACAAGTAGACCGACTCCTGCCTGCATCTACTACTATTACTCCATACATCGACCGAAACGATTCTGCATCTAGAGTATTAAGTTCATAAGAACAGAGTAACACCTTAAGCAAGATTACATGATGTAGTGGAATTAACTCAAGCAATATGATGAAAACCCCATCTTGTTATCTTCGATGGCAACAATACAATATGTGTCATGTCCCTTTGTGTCACTGGGATTGAGCACCACAAGATTTAACCCAAAGCAAAGCAATTCTCCCATTGCATGAAATATCAATCTAGTTGGCCAAACAAAACTGATAATTTGAAGAGAATTACTAAGATATTAGATCATACATATAATAATTCAGAAAAGACTCAAATAATATGCATAGATAATCTGATCATAAACCCACAATTCATCGGATCTTGGCAAACACACTGCAAAATAATATTACATCGGATAGATCTCCAAGAACAACGAGGAGAACATGGTATTGAGGATTCAAGAGAGAGAAGATGCCATCTAGCTACTAGCTATGGACCCGTAGGTCTGTGGTAAACTACTCACACTTCATGGGAAGGGCAATAGGGTTGATGTAGATGCCCTCCATGGTTGATTCCCCCTCCGGCAGAGTACCGGAAAAGGCCTCCAGATGGGATCTTGTGGGAACAGAAGGTTACGGCGGCGAAAAAGTGGTTTTGATGGATGTTCTAATGTTTCTGGAATATATGGGAATATATAGGCTGAAGAAATAGGTCGGTGGACCCTCAAGGGGCCCACAAGGGTGGGGGGAGCGCCCTCCGTCCTTGTGGCTGCCTCGCAGCTCCCCTGACGTGTACTCCAAGTCCATATGGTGTCTTCTGGTCCAAGAAAAAACTCTGTGAAGTTTCGTTCTGTTTGGACTCCGTTTGATATTCCTTTTCTGCGAAACTCAGAAACAAGGAAAACACAGAAACTGGCACTGGGCTCTGGGTTAATAGGTTAGTCCCAAAAATCATATAAAATAGCATATAAATGCATATAAAACTTCCAAGATTGATAATATAATAGCATGGAACAATAAAAAATTATAGATACGCTCGAGACGTATCCGTTCCCTCTTTTGGCCCATAAGGCCCAACCCATAACTTTTGCAGGGGGTACCCGAAACACCTTCTCATGACCCGATAAGTACCCAATACCCTTCGGGACACTTCTGTTGTCCGAATACCATCGTCCCATATATCAATCTTTACCTCTCTACCATTCGAAGATTCCTCGTCATGTCGGTGATCTCATCCGGGACTCCGAACAACATTCGGTCACCAAATTTCATAACTCATATAACACTATATCATCAACGGACGTTAAGTGTGCAGACCCTATGGGTTCGAGAACTATGTAGACACGACCGAGACACCTCTCCAGTCAACAACCAGTAGAGGAACCTGGATGCCCATATTGGCTCCTACATATTCTACGAAGGTCTTTTTTGGTCGAACCGTTATGACAACATACACAGTTACCTTTGTCTGTCGGTATGACTAACTCCTTAGTCACTTTGCTTGCAAGCTTCATGTGATATTGTATTACCGAGAGAGCCAAGAGATACATCACATGGAGTGACAAATCCCAGTCTCGATCCATGTCAACCCAACAGACACCTTTGGAGATACCTGTACAGCATCTTTATGATCACCCAGTTAAGTTGTGACGTTTGATAGCACACATGGTATTCCTTCAGTATCCAGGAGTTGCATGATCTCATGGTCGAAGAAACATGTATTTGGCATTAAGAAAGCAGTAGCGGTAAACTGAACGATCATATGCTATGCTAATGGTAGGGTCTTGTCCATCACATCATTCTCCTAATGATGTGATCCCGTTATCAAATGACAACTCGTGTCTATGGTTAGGAAACCTTAACCATCTTTGATCAATGAGCTAGTCTAGTAGAGGCTCACTAGGGACACGATATTTGTTTATGTATATTGTATCCACACATGTCTTTAAGTTTCTGGTCAATACAATTCTAGCATGAATAATAAACCTTTATCATCATTAAGGAAATATAATAATAACCATTTTATTATTTCCTCTAGGGCATATTTCCATCAATCTCTTCCTTAGGTACATGTGTTCTTGCCCTCCTTGTTTCCCGCTTTTGCTCTAGAACTTGGTTTTTCTTGTTCATTGTGTAACACTATGTTACCCATTAGATTTGCATGCCATATAATGGATTGTTCTTGAGCTTCCATAGTTAAATGTATGCACATGAGGTAATTTCATTGATTTATCTCGTGTTCGGATTGTATTGTATTCTATTGTATTGTTGTCGTTATTAGAGTAAGCGAGGAGCTTTATAATAGGTTTATAATATACCATTGGATTTTGAGATGTACACATTGTTACTACGTATGTATGTCAGGTCATCCATGGAAAAAATATGATGACATTAAGATGTCACTGGACATCCTTATATTCAGTCTTATAAAATCTTGTATTACATGAAGCTACTCGGATGTTTCAAGTTTGGATTTGCTTCCTTCTATCTCACATCATTTTTTCAAGGGAAGGATTTGAATGATTGTGCGGCAATTAATTTCAATCCCATGGCACATGGAACTTCTTGATCAATATTTCTATTATTTTTTTTTCTTTCCAATTCGTCATTTCAATTAACCATATAGTAAACTACTTAGACCTTGTGAGTTTTAACAATTAGAATATTCCCATAACTTAGTACAAAAGCATGGCAAGTTTAGGTAATCAGATTGAAAAATGTAACTAGCATTTGTGCAGAGTGCATTGTGCCAAATCATGTTCATCGCAGTTACTCCCTCCTTCCATATATATACATGGCCTAATGCATCTTTCAAGGTAGCCTTTGACCGATGATAAAAGTATTAGTATATGGGATGTATGATACAAAAATTATATCAATAGAAATTTCCTTCACATATGATTTCAATGGCATGATTTGTGTAACATGCATGTCATGTATCATTGTGCTAAACCGTGGTCAAAGGTAACCTTGAAAAATGCATTAGGCCCTATATAAGTGGAAGGAGGGAGTAATTTTTTTATATATTTTTATAGTCGCCCCATGCATCAAAGCTTCTTATTCATCACTTGTAGATGGGTGAGCATGCTTGCTCCGAGCTGAGAGATGTAGAAAGCATGTTTATTCACTAAGTAGATTATTGATTCGTGGCCTGAGTTTGTTGCATTCATTCTTGCTCATTATTATACTTTTCACATGGTAGTATTTGTTGGGGAACGTAGTATTTCAAAAATTTCCTACGATCACGCAAGATCTATCTACTAGAAGCATAGCAACGAGCGGGGAGAGTGTGTCTACGTACCCTCGTAGACCGAAAGCGGAAGCGTCTAGTGACGCACTTGATGTAGTCGAACGTCTTCGCGATCCAACCGATCCAAGTACCGAACGTACAACACCTCCGCGTTCAGCACACGTTCAGCTTGATGACGTCCCAGGAGCTCTTGATCCAGTTGAGCGTCACGGGAGAGTTTCATCAGCAGACGGCATGGTGATGGTGATGATGAAGCTACCGATGCAGGGCTTCGCCTAAGCACTGCAACGATATGACCGAGGTGTGTAACTGTGGGGAGGGGCACCGCACACGGCTAAAATCAACTTGTGTGTTCATGGGGTGCCCCCTGGCCACGTATATAAAGGATGGAGGGAGGAGGAGGCCGGCCCTCATAGGGCGCGCCAAAGTGTGGAGTCCTACTAGGACTCCCTAGTCCTAGTAGGATTCCACCTCCCACATGGAATAGGAAAAGGGGAAGTGAGAAGGAGAAGGAAGGAAGGGGGCGCCCCCTTTCCCTAGTCCAATTCGGACCAGACCATGGGGAAGGGGCGCGGCCACCATTGAGGCCTTTCTCTCCTTTCCCGTATGGCCCATTAAGGCCCAATACGAATTCCCGTAACTCTCCGGTACTCCGAAAAAATACCCGAATCACTCGGAACCTTTTCGATGTCCCAATATAGCCTTCCAATATATCGATCTTTACGTCTCGACCATTTCGAGGCTGTTCGTCATGTCCGTGATCTCATCCGGGACTCTGAACACACGTTGGTCATCAAATCACATAACTCATAATACAAATCATCATCGAATGTTAAGCGTGCGGACCCTACGGGTTCGAGAACTATGTAGACATGACCGAGACAAATCTCCGATCAATAACCAATAGCGGAACCTGGATGCTCATATTGGCTCCTACATATTCTACGAAGATCTTTATCGATCAAACCGCATAACAACTTTGTCATCGGTATGTTACTTGCCCGAGATTCGATCGTCGGTATCATCATACCTAGTTTAATCTCGTTACCGGCAAGTCTCTTTACTCGTTCCGTAATGCATCATCCCCCAACTAACTCATTAGTCACATTGCATGCAAGGCTTATAGTGATGTGCATTACCGAGGGGGCCCAGAGATACCTCTCCAACACTCGGAGTGACAAATTCTATTCTCAATCTATGCCAACATCACAAACACCTTCGGAGACACATGTAGATCATCGTTATAATCACCCAGTTATGTTGTGACATTTGATAGCACACAAGGTGTTCCTCCGGTATTCGGGAGTTGCATAATCTCATAGTCATAGGAACGTGTATAAGTTATGAAGAAAGCTATAACAGGAAAACTAAACGATCAAGTTGCTAAGCTAAAGGATGGGTCTTGTCCATCACATCATTCTCCTAATGATGTGATCCCGTTGATCAAATGACAACTCATGTCTATGGCTAGGAAACATAACCATATTTGATCAATGAGCTAGTCTAGTAGAGGCATACTAGGGACACTCTGTTTTGTCTATGTATTCACACATGTACTAAGTTTCTGGTTAATACAATTCTAGCATGAATAATAAACATTTATCATGATATAAGGAAATATAAATAACAACTTTATTATTGCCTCTAGGGCATATTTCCTTCAGTCTCCCACTTGCACTAGAGTCAATAATCTAGTTCACACCGCCATGTGATTTAATACCGATAATTCACATCGTTATGTGAATAACACCCATAGTTCCCATCGCCATGTGATTAACACCCAAAGAGTACTAAGGTGTGATCATGTTTTGCTTTGTGAGAGAAGTTTAGTCAGCGGGTCTGTTATATTCAGATCCGTATGTATTTCGCAAATTTGTATGTCTACAATGCTCTGCATGGAGCTACTCTAGCTAATTGCTCCCACTTTCAATATGCATCCAGATTGATACTTAGAGTTATCTGGATTAGTGTCAAAGTTTGCATCGGTGTAACTCTTTACGACGAACTCTTTATCACCTCCATAATTGAGAAACATTTCCTTAGTCATCCAGTAGCTAAGGATAATTTTGACCGCTGTCCAGTGATCTACTCCTGGATCTCTATTGTACCTCCTTGTCAAACTCATGGAAAGGTACACAACAGGTTTGGTACACACCATGGCGTACTTTATAGAACCTATGGCTAAGTGCTACTTCTCGAGCTTGTGTTGTATTCCCTCGAAGAGGAAAGGGTGATGCAGCACTGTAGCGTAAGTATTTCCCTCAGTTTTTGAGAACCAAGGTATCAATCCAATAGGAGACCACGTGCGAGTCCCTTGCACCTGCACAAACAAATAAGAACTTCGCAGCCAACGCGATAAGGGGTTGTCAATCCCTTTACGGTCACTTATGAAAGTGAGATCTGATAGAGATGATAGTTTGATATTTTTGGTATTTTTGATTATAAGAACAGAAATTAAAAAGCGGAAAAGTAAAGTAGGTGTAGATTTATATGTTGAGAATAGACCCGGGGGCCATAGTGTTCTCTAGTGGCTTCTCTCATGATAGCGATATTCTACGGCGGGTAAACAAATTACTGTCGAACACTTAATAGATAAGCGAATAATTATAAGACTATCTTGGCATGATCATTATATATAGGCATCACGTCCGAGACAAGTAGACCGAAATGATTCTGCATCTACTACTATTACTCCACACATCGACCGCTATCCATCATGCATCTAGTGTATTGAGTTCATAAGAACAGAGTAACGCCTTAAGCAAGATGACATGATGTAGAGGGATAAACTCAAACTTAGTGCTATAAACCCCATCTTTTTATCCTCGATGGCAACAATACAATACATGCCTTGCTGCCCCTATAGTCACTAGGAAAGGACACCGCAAGATTGAACCCAAAGCCAAGCACTTCTCCCATTGCAAGAACTATAGATCTAGTAGGCCAAACCAAACCAATAATCCGAAGAGACTTGCAAGGATATTATAATCATACATAAAGAGTTCAAAGAAGAACCAAATATATCTCATAGATAATCTTGATCATAAACCCACAATTCATCGGATCTCGACAAACACACCGCAAAAAGAGATTACATCGAATAGATCTCCTCGAAGACCGAGGAGAACTTTGTATTGAGATCCAAAGAGAGAGAAGAAGCCATCTAGATACTAGCTATGGACCCCAAAGGTCTGTGGTAAACTACTCACAACTCATGGTGAGGCGATGATGATGATGTAGAAGCACTCCGTGGAAGATCCCCCTCCGGCGGAGCTCCGGAACAGGCCCCAAGATGGGATCTCACGGGAACAGAAGGTTACGGCAGTGGAACTAGAGTTTTCTCTATTGTTCTGATGGTTTCGGGGTACGTAGGCATATATAGGAGGAAGGAGGGCACCGGGGGCCAAACGTGGGGCCCACGAGGCAGGGGCGCGCCCTAGGGAGGCGCGCCCCCCACCCTTGTGGGCACCACGTAAGCCCTACTCCGTGGTTCTCAAGTCTCCCATGCGTGATTTTCTCCAAAAATATCTCTCCCGAAGGTTTCATTCCGTTTGGACTCCGTTTGATATCCTTTTTCTGTAAAACCCTGAAACAGGCAAAAAAAACATTAATCTGGACTAGGCCTTTGGGTTAGTAGGTTAGTCCCAAAAATAATATAAAAGTGTATGACAAAGCCCACTAAACATCCAAAACATCATAAATAATAGCATGGAACAATAAAAAATTATAGATACGTTGGAGATGTATCAAGCATCCCCAAGCTTAATTCCTGCTCGTCCTCGAGTAGGTAAATGATAAAAACAGAATTTTTGATGCAGAATGCTAACCAACATAGTTTTTCAATGTAATTCTCTTAATTGTTGCATGAATGTTCAGATCTGAAAGATTCAAGACAAAAGTCTATATTGGCATAAGAAATAATAATACTTCAAGCATACTAACAAAGCAATTATGTCTTCTCAAAATACTATGGCTAAAGAAAGTTATCCCTACAAAATCATATAGTCTGGCTATGCTCCCTCTTCATCACGTAAAATATTCATATCATGCACAACCCCGATTTCAGCCAAGCACTTGTTTTCATACTCTATTCTTTCAAACCTTTCAACTTTCACGCAATACATGAGCGTGAGCCATGGACAAAGCACTATGGGTGGAATAGAGAGGTGGTTGTGGAGAAGACAAAAGGAGGGAGATAGTCTCACATCGACTAGGCGTATCAATGGGCTATGGAGATGCCCATCAATAGATATCAATGTGAGTGAGTAGGGATTGCCATGCAATGGATGCACTAGAGCTGAAAATGTATGAAAGCTCAACAAAAGAAACTAGTGGGTGTGCATCCAACTTGCTTGCTCATGAAGACCTAGGGCATTTGAGGAAGCCCATCGTTGGAATATACAAGCCAAGTTCTATAATGAAAATTCCCACTAGTATATGAAAGTGACTAAACATGAGACTCTCTATCATGAAGAACATGGTGCTACTTTGAAGCACACGTGTGGAAAAAGATAGTATCAATTGTCCCTTTTTCTTTTTCTTTTTCTTTTTTCCCTTTTTTGGGCCTTTTTTGGCCTTTCTTTTCTTTCTTTTTTCTTTTTCTCCTCATTTTTTTCTTGGAGGGGCTTTCTTGATTTAGCCTTTCCTCACATGGGACAATGCTCTAATAATGATGATCATCACACTTTCATTACAACTCGATACTAGAACAAAGTATGACTCTATATGAATGCCTCCGGCGGTGTACCGGGATGTGCAATGAATCAAGAGTGACATGTATGAAAAATTACGCATGGTGACTTTGCCACAAATACGATGTCAACTACATGATCATGCATGGCAATATGACAATATGAAGCGTGTCATATGAACGGAACGGTGGAAAGTTGCATGGCGATATATCTCAGAATGACTATGGAAATTCCATGATAGGTAGGTATGGTGGATGTTTTGAGGAATATATATGGTGGCTGTTTTGAGGAAGGATATATAGTGGGTGTATGGTACCGGCGAAAGTTGCGTGATACAAGAGAGGCTAGCAATGGTGGAAGGGTAAGAGTGCGTGTAATCCATGGACTCAACATTAGTCATAAGAACTCATATACTTATTGCAAAAATCTACGAGTCATCGAAACAAAGCAATCAACGCATGCTCCTAGGGGGGAGGTTGGTAGGAGTTAACCATCGCGCGCCCCCGACCTCCACACAAAGGTTGACACTTTACAAATACCTCATGCTCTAACTTCGTCACATAGCGGTTCACCATACATGCATGCTACGGGAATGACTAACTTTAACACAAGTATTTCTAAATTTCATAATAACTCCACTAGCATGACTCTAATATCACTATCCTCGTATCTCAAAACAATTATCAAGCATCCAACTTCTCATCATATTCAATGCACTTAGCGTGAAAGTTTTTACTACATTGATATTGGATGTCTATCATGTGAAGACTAGTTTTATAGCCTAAGCACATTCCCATAATGTTTTAATAGACTCTCAAAAGGATATAAGTGAAGCATGAGAGTTCAACAATTTCTTCAAAATATTATCACCACCGTGCTCTAAAAGATATAAGTGAAGCACTAGAGCAAAAACTATTCAACCCAAAAGATATAAGTGAAGCACATAGAGTGTTCTAACAATTCCTAGGCCATATTTAACTCTCTCAAATAGGTGTGTCCAGCAAGGATAATTGTGGAAAACTAGCAAGCAAAGACTCTAATTATACAAGACGCTCCAAGTAAAACACATATCATGTGGTGAATAAAAATATAGCTCCGAGTATCGTTACCGATGGATGAAGACGAAAGAGGGGATGCCTTCCCGGGGCATCCCCAAGCTTAGGCTTTTGGTTGTCCTTTAATTTTACCTTGGGGTGCCATGGGCATCCCCAAGCTTAGGCTCTTGCCACTCTTTGTTCCATAGTGCATCAAAGCAATACTCAAAACTTGACAACTTCACAACACAAAACTTAGACAAAAATCTCGTGAGCTCCGTTAGTATAAGAAAGAAAACCACTACTCAAAGTTAGTGCAATGAATTCATTATTTGTTTATATTGGTGTTAAACCTACTGTATTCCAACTTCTCTATGGTTCATACTTCCCAATACTACTCATAGATGCATTGAAATAAGCAAACAACATAGGAAAAACAGAATCTGTCAAAAACAGAACAGTCTGTAGTAATCTGCAGGTTTCACATACTTTGTAACTCCAAAAAATTCAAACTAAATTGGTAAAAGTGAGGAATTTGTCTATTAATCATCTGCAAAAAGAATCAACTAAATAGCACGCTCCAGTAAAATCTGGTGATCATTCTAGCGAGCGCTAATGATTCTGTTTTTCACGGCAAGATCATATAAACTTCACACAAGTATTCCCAAAGGTTCTACTTGGCACAAACACACAAAACCACATCTAAACAGAAGCTAGATGCAATATTTATTCCTAAACAGAAGCAAAAACAAAAAATATAAAATTGGGTTGCCTCCCAACAAGCGCTATCGTTTTACGCCCCTAGCTAGGCACGATACATGGATAGATCTAGGAATGTCATAATGATACGATATATCGCGGAAACTCATCTCATATTCCCTAAGTTCAGCAGCAAGTTTCCTTTGTGGCAAGCAAAAGTAATCAAAAGGGCTAAATTTAATGGGACAAAAGTCCCCCACATCAATCTCAGGAGGAATAGGTTCCTCTTTTGGCCCTTTGTAGTGAACAACCAATTCATCATTATAGGCGTTCTTTTGGCAGAAGGTCATAAGCCTTCGCTCAAGGGAGAAGCCTAACCCATTGTTTTGAATAGCAAATCATCATTCATCTCAGAAATTCTATCAATCAAGACATCGGTAGGAACCTTTTTTCTCAGGTTTTCATTAAAAGCAACATGATTAGGAGATCGCAACCGCATTATGTCTTCTTGATTGAATAAGATAGCCTCTATGGGAGGTCGACCGGCATCTACCCCGTAATGAGCAAAGATTTCTTTGGCCTCTTTCATGATAAATCTAAATTCATGAGCCAAAAATATAGTAGTTGCACGCTTAACAGAAGAATGCTCAATATTGGAAAACTCCAAAAAGATTCTCTGTATACAGGGATGCATGTGGATAAATTGCCTTTCAATTTCAACTATGAGCATAGATACTACATCCGCAAGGCTACTAGTTCTGTTAAGAATAGAGCCACCCATAGTGGGCAAAGCATCGGCACAAGTAAAGAAGTCTTGAAGAACCCCTTTCCAATGATATTACCACTACCAACCCGGAACTTCTTAATATGTAAAGTGGTAGTTTCATCCGAGGGTCAACATAGACGTTGCCCTCGACATTACTACCCTTCTCGATAAAATCGTCCCCCATCTCAGACATGAGGGCAAGCGAACGATAAACACACGGCAGAAAAAGGGCAAATAAAACGAGAGGCAAAAAATGTAATGCGAAGGATAAGGGTTTGTGATAGGTACTTGGTATATGACTTTTGCGTAAGCCTCCCCAGCAACGGCGCCAAAAATTCTTCTTGCTACTTCTCGAGCTTGCGTTGTATTCCCTCAAAGAGGAAAGAGTGATGCAGCACAATAGCGTAAGTATTTCCCTCAGGTTTTGAGAACCAAGGTATCAATCCAGTAGGAGACCACGCGCGAGTCCCTCGCACCTGCACAAACAAATAAGAACTTCGCAGCCAACGCGATAAGGGGTTGTCAATCCCTTTACGGTCACTTACGAAAGTGATATCTGATAGAGATGATAGTTTGATATTTTTGGTATTTTTGATTATAAGAACAGAAAGTAAAAAGCGGAAAAGTAAAGTAGGTGTAGATTGATATGTTGAGAATAGACTAGGGGGCATAGTGTTCTCTAGTGGCTTCTCTCATGATAGCGATATTCTACGGCGGGTAAACAAATTATTGCCGAGCAATTGATAAAAAAGCGAATAATTATGAGACTATCTAGGCATGATCATTATATATAGGCATCACGTCCGAGACAAGTAGACCGAAATGATTCTGCATCTACTACTATTAATCCACACATCGACCGCTATCCAGCATGCATCTAGTGTACTGAGTTCATAAGAACAGAGTAATGCCTTAAGCAAGATGACATGACGTAGAGGGATAAACTCAAACTTAGTGATATAAACCCCATCTTTTTATCCTCGATGGCAACAATAAAATACGTGCCTTGCTGCCCCTACTGTCACCGGGAAAGGACACCGCAAGATTGAACCCAAAGCCAAGCACTTCTCCCATTGCAAGAACTGTAGATCTAGTAGGACAAACCAAACCAATAATTCGAAGAGACTTGCAAGGATATTATAATCATACATAAAGAGTTCAGAGAAGAACCAAATATTTCTCATAGATAATCTTGATCATAAACCCACAAATCATCAGATATCGACAAACACACCGCAAAAAGAGATTACATCGAATAGATCTCCTCGAAGACCAAGGAGAACTTTGCATTGAGATCCAAAGAGAGAGAAGAAGCCATCTAGATACTAGCTATGGACCCGAAGGTCTGTGGTAAACTACTCACAACTCATGGTGAGGCGATGATGATGATGTAGAAGCACGCCATGGAAGATCCCCCCCTCCGACGGAGCTCTGGAACAGGCCCCAAGATGGGATCTCACAGGAACAGAAGGTTACGGCGGTGGAACTAGGGTTTTCTGTGTTGTTCTGATGGTTTCGGGGTACGTAGGCATATATAGGAGGAAGGAGGGCACCGGGGGCCCAATGTGGGGCCCACGAGGCAGGGGCCGCGCCCTAGGGGGTGCGCCCCCACCCTCGTGGGCACCACGTAAGCCCTACTCTGTGGTTCTCAAGTCTCTCGTGCATGATTTTCTCCAAAAATATCTCTCCCGAAGGTTTCATTCCGTTTGGACTCCGTTTGATATCCTTTTTTTGTAAAACGCTGAAACAGGCAAAAAACAGCAATCTGGACTCGGCCTTTGGGTTAGTAGGTTAGTCCCAAAAATAATATAAAAGTGTATGAAAAAGCCCATTAAACATCCAAAACATCATAAATAATAGCATGGAACAATCAAAAATTATAGATACGTTGGAGACGTATCACTGAGGCGTAGGGAATGACTTTCATTCTTTCTCTATCTTCTGCCGTGGATGGGTTTTGAGTCTTACTCAACTTCATACCTTATAACTCAGGCAAGAACTGCTTCTCTAACTGATCCATTTTGCACTACTTCAAAATCTTTATCAAGGTATGTACTAATTGAAAATCTTATCAAGCGTCATGATCTATCTCTATAGATCTAAGTGCCTAATATGTAAGCAGCTTCACCGGGGTATTTCATTGACAAAACTCCTTTTAAATAATCCTTTATGCTTGACAGAAAATTCTACATCATTTCCGATCATCAATATGTCATTCACATATACTTATCAGAAATGTTGTAGTGCTCCCACTCACTTTCTTGCAAATACAGGCTTCACCATAGGTCTGTATAAAACTATATGCTTTGATCAACTTAGCAAAGCATATATTCCAACTCCGAGATGCTTGCACTAGTCCATAGATGGATCGCTGGAGCTTGCACATTTTGTTAGCACCATTAGGATTGACAAAACCTTCTGGTTGCATCATATACAACTCTTCTTTTATCGTGAAGATGCTCAAGAGTTTCAAGTTCATCATTCTTAATTCCAATATTCTTCTCCGGTGGACTAAATCCAAGCTTCCGTATTGATCATATATGTGCCTCTTGTTTCACATGTTTTCCAATGTAGAAATTTCTTCTCCAAAGTCTCTCTTGATTATTCAACTCTCCCTAATTCTTATCCGGAGTGTACAAGAGATCTCACAGGACTCGTGTTTCCATTTTCAACATGTTCATTATATTTTGAGATTGATATCTCATCCAAGTCATTTAATTCAACCGGTGCAATATCTCTCAAGTAATCATCCCAACGGTGTTTCTTTTGAGTGGGCCCTAATCCACACGTTTTTTTCCCAGGATCTTACCTGACTCTTCTATTTTGTGGAGTTATTCTTAAATTCTTTTCAAGTTTGACGTAAGAATGGATTTCTCATCGGTCAAATGTATCCTCCAAGATCGCTTTCAAATTCTTTTCATCATTGGTTCAACCTTTTAATTCTCATTACTGAGTGCCTAAACAATTCATGATGATGTTTCTCGTCGTTCTTCTCAACATTTGAAGACCGGAGAAGAATTTCTCTTAAATCTTGTCCGTTCTGACGAACATTCATGGTTCTAGCTTCATGCCATCCTCATAATTGTTTTCGATTGTGAGGAATTCTTTTTATACCATCCGAAGCAGTTCATGAATTCTTCACATTGTGATCCTCCGAAGGCCATCATCTCAGAAGATTTCTTCGTTCTCAGTTTTCAACTTCGCCCTCCAACTATTCTTAATTGATGCCTCTTCGTTCGTCTCCATATTCTTACGGTGGTTCATTCAAGATTACTCTTTCGTTGTTATCGTATCAATTCATTTGTTCTTTTCATAATCCTATCGATGCTTTGTTGAATATTTATCCAAGGTTGTGCTAAATCTCTCTTTAATTCTTTGCAACGAGAATAAGTAGTATGCCAAATCCATTGGTTGTTGTGGGGACCCCGACTTAGAAGTCGATATCACCGAATGCACGTGTACAGTGATCCCAGAGATCAATGCTCACTGAACAGACAGAAGCTGAAATAACAAGAGTCTTACATCCATACAAATAGTCTTACACGAATTAAGGCCATTATGGCCAAGTCTTACATAGATAGAGCCTCACGGGCTGAATAGCAAATAACTCAAGTAGCGGAAGTCTTCGATAAACGGGTAGAACCCATGCCATCTGCCTTAACCCTACAGGCATTCTGACTGGGATAGCATCCTAGTTCGCATGTTCGTCTCCAAAGAACTCTTCCTCATAATCCTGTTCTTCCATGCCTGGCCAATTAAATAACCAGTGGCAAGCCAATGAGTACTTTGAATGTACTCGCAAGCAACCCATGATGTGGTCCAAAGTAACAATGCAATTGAATAATAATGATCAATCTAGCAAGGCTAGAACAAATATTCTACCATCAAGTTAATGCATCAATAAACTTGTGTAACCTTGAAGATAGGTTACCAATATCATCATGAATATGATTCAACTCATCGAGTCAAGTCACCACCTTGACTCACATACACACGCATGGTTTCACAAACATTGGACGTAGCCCAAGAGCGGTTACCCAACTGTCCATGACCGTGGACACAGCTATTCGAATAGTTTGACACTCTGCAGAGGTTGCACACTTTACCCACTAGATCCGGGGAACTTCCGTGTCATCCACGACCCGCGGTACCTCAAGTACCCGGGGTAAGCACCCGATCACTACCTTTCCCTAGGCGACACTAATATGGAGTCCACTCGATTGGTAACAGCCCCGTGCCAAACATTTCACATCTCAAGGTTTGTGGAGACTCGCTCCGTATTCATCACATATCACAAGCACGGGGTACCAACGGTGTGTCCGGTGCCCTGTGAAAACAGTCATGGCCGCCTATCCAAGCACGACCCCGTCCCGAGAGTGACCTCATGTCACCCCCGTCACTAGTAATGCGGGCACCATGCTAGTATCGACCTAGGTAATCAATAATGCCCTTTCCCATATAAGGGTAGAGTGGTTGCGCATGTAAGGTTGGAATAACGGTCGCAACTTAAACCAATCCGTTTGAAAAACACACACACTTGCCTTGGCACACCACTTCGTCATCAAGTGGTCACCCAACTCATCATCATCATCTCCCTCGGGCATAAATGGCACCCGACGGGGTTTTATGCAAAGACTACAACCATGAAGGTTCATGTCACACATGCATCACTATTCATAACCACTAACCATATGCAAGTCACATAGCAAGATCAAGATCATGGCATGCATCATATGGTGGAATTAGCTAGGTCAGTATCGTAACCCTAACATCATGCATCAGAAACATACGGGTTCCGAAGAACAAGTGTATCATGGTCAAAGGGCTGCTTGCCTGGATTGGCTTGGTCTTCAAAGTCTTCAAATCCTTCTCCTTCTTCCTCCGCAGCAACTTCGTCAAATACGGGATCTATACGTCGCATAATAACCATGGGAAAATAAGAATACAATTAAAACAGAAAAAATCAAAGTGCTCAGAAAAATGTCAACTCATTTTTGTAAAATACTAGAGGGATTTCTAAGATGGGGAAAAATCTTAGTTGGAGTTTTGGAGTAACAGAATAGATTATATTGATTTTAGAACAGGAGTATTACTGCTCAAATTTGAATTTAAATTTGAACAGTACAGAAAAGTTTCATGGATTTGAATGAAAGTGGTACCATTAAATAGGTTGGAATATTACAAGATTTTAGGAGTTGGAATTATTTAATTTGGATCATTATTCTTTTCTGTAGAAATGTTTAAAACATTTACAGAAAAGAAAAAGGAAAAAGGGTCCTGTGCACTGGGCCAGAGAAGGCCACAGTGCACGGCCCAGACGGACTGGCCCAGCCGCACGGGAGCCAGCGCGCGCACGTCAGGTTTTCAAACCTGACGGGCGGGGCCCGTGGGTCAGTGGCATAGAGGAGGGGGAGAGAGGTGAGGGGATGACAGGCGGGGCCCGCCTGTCATCTCTATCCCCACGGCCACGGCGACGGCGAGGTCACCGGCGAGGATTCCGGCCACGGCGACGGCAACGGAGGCCAGGGATGGACTCAGCGTTGAGTGGCGGTTGCAGTGGTGGTGGTGCGGCACGGCGGGGAGGCCTGATTCACCGGCGGCGAGGTGGGACGGCGGAAGCTCGTCGGAGGGTCGTGGTCGAGGTCGTTTCCGACTGCCACAGAGAGGGGAAACGAGGGGGAAAGAGTCAGGGTGGCTCGACAGTTCCGAAACAGGTGAAAGGAGGGGCAGGGAAGGCCCGTACCACGAGATCGCCGGCGGCCCGACGCGGCGGAGCTCCGGTCGATCCCGAGCACTGGGACCTCCTGGGGTCGAACTGGAGGTGCTGGGGGGATCAGTGGAGAGGAGTGAGGCTGGTGATGGTGCTGGAGAGGCTCGGGAGGGGCTATAAATAGGGGCTCGACGGAGGCCCGTGGCCCAGTGCGTCGGCGAGCTCCGGCTCGAGGCTACAGCGCACGGGAGGCCAGGGGAATGGGTCTGTGGAGTTCCTGGACGAGCTCCACGTCCAGCTGAGGGAGAAAGGGGAGCGGGGGAGCGCCAGAAGCGTGCGCGCGTGGGAGGCAGAGGAGTGGCCGCCGCGGGCGGCCAGCGCGCGTGCGACGACGGCCACTGGAGGGCGCAGGAGGAGGGGGACAGCGCCAGGGAGGTCGCGGACGTCGAGGGGCCTCGATTGGCGCGAGGGGGAGGCCCGAGGCTGTCGGGGGAGGCTGATTGGCCGAAGCTACAGTGCTGGTCTGCACTGTTGCGCGCTCCAGAGCGTGCGTTTGGCTGGCATCGCCGCGCTCTCGCCGTTCTGGTCAAACCCAACGTTCCCAGCAGTGTCCAGCACGTTGAGGGAGGAATAAAGAAAGGGCCTGAGGCCTTGGATGCCCTGGAGATGCTGAGGGAGAGAGAGAGAGGGCTGGTAAATGGTGGAAACCTACTGTACAGCAAGGTAAAACAGGGGTTTCACCTTTCAATCATGGAGCTGAGGTGTTGGGGGAGTTACTGGAGGTAGCTAGTAACTCAATGATCATGTGGTAAGAAGTTGAGGCCATGGAGAAAGGTAAAAGTGGTCAAGTTGGAGGTTTTAGTAAATCTGCAGAAGGTGTTTGATCTGTGTTTGGTCAAGTAAATGAACTCCACTTGACATGGCACTTAACAGGGTTGAAAGACATGAGAAAATAGGGTGCTTCACCAAATTTGGGCTCATTTGAAGAAACTAGCCAATGTAACTTTGGTGAACCCTAGAAATCAACAGAAACAGTTTCATCTTGATTGAGTCAAGCTAATCATCTCCCCTTGATGCACCACTTGGTGTAGCATCATCATTTGGGGTATTGATCATGCCCACAAAGTTTGAAGCTCCAGATAAAAAGTTGCTAATGTAAAGTTGTTCAAATTTGCATTTGAACAGAAAGGGTTTTGAGGTGATCTGATCAAGTTGCTCTATTCCAAATCTTGTGCCATTTGGTCTAGATGCCTTATTAGGTCATTCTAGCATGTGCACCAGGTTTGAGAGCATTTGGACAAGTTTGGCAATGTAAAGTTGCTCAAACTTCAAATATGGATAGAATGGTTATGAAGGGGTTTGAGGATGTTTTCTTGCTTCCCAAGGCATGGGACTTGGCAAGATCATAAAATATGTCAAATATGACATGATAGAATTTCCCTGGAATTTTTGGAGAAAACTTCCTTTGTAAATATTTCAAAAGCTTGAAATATCAAGAAAGGGTTTTAGAGGGTTTAGCCCATTATTTTGAACATGACCAAGTGTTGAAACTCTTATATATGGACAATATATGTCCTCTGAGTCTCTCTGAATTTTGGTAAATATTTTTGAAATAGTTAAATAATTTTCTCCTATTAAAGACCATTTCTGTCCTTAAGAAAAAGCTTTTAAATAAAATAGGAAATAACTTTTAAAATTATACCTTTGTGGTTTCTAGGAGACCTATGACTACTAGGTCTCAAATAAACCTTTTGAAATAATTTTCTCACCCTAAATTAAGTACTTGCAGTGCAAATCTCAATTCAGGGGTTTTTGGAAAACTAAATTTATAAAAATACTTTTTGGCCAAAACAATTTTGTAAGAAAATACTATACTGTTATATAACACTTGGCATGATCATTGGGCATAAGTTTTGGGTGTGGAGATGAAATCTACAAGAGGTCATAGTTGACTTTAATGAGCACATGAAAAAGCACATGAAGAAAACTCAATTCCAAACAAAAGCCAAATGATGCTAAAAAATTTTGCTGGTCCAAATTTTCATGCTTCAAAGATACAAATAACATGTTACAAAATGCAGGGTGTGACAGACCTACCCCCCTTACAAGAATCTCGTCCCCGAGATTCCTAAACTAGGGCTTAAAAGAGGTCGGGAAACTCGGATCTAAGATAGTCTTCTCGTTCCCAGGTTGCTTCTGCTTCGGTGTGGTTGCTCCACTGGACCTTGAAATACTTGATGGTACAGCTTCGCGTACGTCGTTCTGCTTCGTCCAGAATGCGAACGGGCTTCTCGCGGTAGGTCAAATCAGGCTACAGATCAATGGCTTGGTGATCCACATCCTTGTAGAGATTGGGCTTGTCCGGAACTTGGAGACATTTCCGGAGTTGTGACACATGGAATACATTGTGCACATCGGATAGCTCAGGTGGTAGTTCCAACTGGTAAGCCACTTCTCCTCGTCGGTCGGTGATCTTGAAAGGGCCAATGAACCTTGGCGCGAGCTTCCCCTTGACGTGGAAACGCTTGGTTCCCTTTAGAGGAGTTACCCGCAGGTACACATGATCTCCGACACAGAAACTCATGTCTCGGCGTCGAGTGTCAGCATAACTCTTCTGCCTTGACTTGGCTGCCTTTAATCGCTCTCTGGCTAGTTGGACTTGCTCTTCTGCTGCACGGAGAATATCCGGTCCAAAGACTAGTCCTTCTCCAGTCTCTGACCAGTTGAGGGGTGTGCGACATCTGCGTCCGTACAACACCTCAAATGGTGCCATCTGAAGGCTTGACTGGTAACTGTTGTTATAGGAGAACTCGGCAAACGGGAGACAATCTTCCCACTTGGCTCCATACGCCAGGACACAGGCTCAGAGCATGTCTTCGAGAATCTGATTGACTCGCTCAGTCTGTCCTCCGGTCTGTGGGTGGAAAGCTGTGCTGAAAGACAATTTGGTTCCCAAGGCTTCTTGGAATCTCTTCCAGAACCTTGAAGTGAACTGTGTGCCTCGATCTGACACAATCTCCTTGGGAACACCGTGAAGACTTACGATTCGATTGATATAGAGAGTTGCCAGCTGGTTGCCTGAGTAGGTAGTCTTGACAGGAATGAAATGGGCTACCTTGGTCAAATGATCGACTATGACCCAGATAGAGTCATGTCCTCTATTCGACCTTGGTAATCCAGTGATGAAGTCCATTCCGACTTTATCCCACTTCCACTCAGGAACCTTGAGTGGTTGAAGCAATCCAGCAGGTCGCTGATATTCAGCCTTGACCCTTTGGCACACATCACACTTTGCAACATAGGTTGCAATCTCTCTCTTCATACCGTGCCACCAGAATCGTGCCTTCAAGTCTTGGTACATCTTGGTTCCTCCGGGGTGGATGGAATACGGAGTGTCGTGGGCTTCTTGCAGAATCAGCGTCTTCAGCTCGGTGTTGTTTGGTACGCAGAGGCGACCTTTGTACCAAACAATCTCGTGCTCGTCTTCGGAGAATCCCGGGGCCTTGCCCAGCTTCATCTTCTTCTTGATACCTTCGATGCTTGCATGTCCTTCTTGTGCCTTCTTGACGTCGTCCATCAGGGTCGGTCTGACTTCCAAATGATCCAGAAATCTGGGGGTGACCAATTCCAAACTGAATTGTTTGATCTCCTTAAACAAGGCTGGCTGCCTTTTCTGAATAATGGCATTCAAAGAGCAAGCCTTCCTGCTTAAGGCATCGGCCACCACGTTAGCCTTCCCAGGGTGATACTGAACACTGAGGTCATAGTCTTTGATGAGTTCCAACCATCTCCGCTGCCTCATGTTCAATTCCTTTTGGGTGAAAATATACTTTAGACTTTTGTGGTCTGTGTAAATCTCACACCGTTTCCCTAGGAGGTAATGCCGCCATGTCTTCAAGGCATGAACTACTACCGCTAGCTCAAGACCGTGAGTAGCATAGTTCTCCTCATGGGGTCGTAGCTGCCTGGAAAGGTATGCTATGACGCGGCCTTCTTGCATCAGAACGCTTCCCAATCCGGTTCGAGAGGCATCACAATATATCACGAACTCCTTGTGAATATCAGGTGTTGCCAGAACTGGGGCGGTGGTCAATCTCTTCTTGAGCTCTTGGAAGCTCTCTTCGCATTTTGGCGTCCACTCGAACTTCTTGTCCTTTTTAAGGAGCTGAGTCATCGGTCGTGCAATGCTAGAGAATCCTTCCACGAACTTGCGGTAATTGCCCGCTAGTCCGAGGATGCTTCTAACTTCCTTGACGGTCATTGGAGATTGCCATTGGGTCACAGCTTCGATTTTTGCAGGATCAACAGATAATCCTTCCTCGGTCAAGACATGACCTAAGAATCCAACTTTATGCAGCCAGAACTCACACTTGCTGAATTTGGCATACAATTGGTGCTCACGAAGCTTGTCTAGGACCATCCTCAGGTGCTGCTCATGCTCTTCCTCCGACTTCGAGAACACAAGAATGTCATCAATGAAGACAACAACAAACTTGTCCAAATATTCCATGAAGACTTTATTCATGAGATACATGAAGTAGGCCGGGGCATTGGTTAACCCAAAAGACATGACCGTGCACTCGTACAGGCCATATCTGGTTACAAATGTCGTCTTTGGAATATCTTGGGGTCTGATCTTCAGCTGGTAATACCCAGATCTGAGGTCGATCTTGGAGAATACCTTGGCTCCGCTGAGTTGATCAAACAGATCTTCGTTCTTGGGAAGTGGATACTTGTTCTTGATTGTAACCTCATTAAGGGATCGATAGTCAATGCATAAGCGGATGGTACCGTCCCTCTTGGCCACAAACAGAACAGGAGATCCCCAAGGGGAGGCACTTGGGCGGATAAATCCCTTCCTTAGCTGCTCCTCTAGCTGCTTCTTCAACTCGGCTAATTCTTCCGTCCCCATTCTATAAGGCTTCTTATAGATGGGTCCTGCTCCGGGCACGAGCTCGATGATGAACTCAATGTCACGGTCAGGGGGCATTCCCGGTAGTTCATCCGGAAAGACATCAGGATACTCACATACCACCGGTACTTGATCTAGCCCAACTTCAGACAGACAGTTGACTTTAGCGGCTTGAACGGAAGAGGAGTTGGGAGCAAACTTGACTTCGACGCCTTGGTCATTGGTCACAGTGACTGTCCGATTGGCACAGTCTAACAAGCCTTGGTGCTTACTGAGCCAATCCATCCCTAAGATCACATCCAAGCCTTGCGAACTCAGGATGATAAGGTCTGCTAGGAAATCTACACCGTTAATGGTAATACCGACTCCTTTACAGCCTATCTTGGCTCTCATCTCGGCTCTGGGGGTTTGTACCACCATAGGGTTATTCAGGGGTGTAGGGGTCATGCCACTTTTTAATGCAAATCTTTGAGTGACAAATAAATGCGTTGCTCCAGAATCAAAGAAGACAGTTGCAGGTGCTAAGTTGACAAGGAACGTACCCAGCACGACGTCCGGGTCTTCCTGGGCTTCTTCAGCAGTGACGTGATTCACACGCCCTTTCCCATAGTTCGGTGGATTGCGAGGAGCTGGGTTCCTTGGTGGCATTCCACGGCCTTGTCCCTGGTTCTGCGCATTGGGGCGCGGGGCATCAGGCTTCTTGTTGGGGCACACCCTTGGGATGTGTCCAGGTTGACCACATCCAAAGCAAGTGACTAGGTTTGGAGTGTTGATCTTGTTGCCACCACTGGTATTGGGGTTGAAAGCTGGCTTGGGGTTGGCATACTGCTGAGGCTGAGGGTTGGCACGAGGTGCAGGAGCTCTTGGCTGCTGATAGGTTGGCTTGGCCGGGGCTGACTGCCACGGACGAGGCTTCTGGTTGCTGGAACTTCCCTTACTGACCAACTTGCGCTTGCGAGTGTCTTCCAAAGCACGCCGCTTGTCTTCAAGCATGAGTGCCTTGTTCACCAGGTCAGGGAAAGACGGGCAGTCGCACACGACAAGCGAGTATTGCAGAGTCTGATTAAGGCCTTCCATCACTACAGGAATCACCTACTTTGCCGTCTGCCATAGTGGACGGCAAAGGCACGAACGGCGGACGGCAAAGGCCTTTGCCGTCAGCGGCGGACGGCAAAAGGCTCCGGCAAAGTAGGCTTCGGTAAACAGGTTCTTTGCCGTCTGCTACTGACGGCAAAGTCTTTGCCGTCTGCGGCAGACGGCAAAGACGGCGGACGGCAATAATTGCGGTATCAGTCCGTTAAGTGGCTAACGGAAGGCCTTTGCCGTCCGCCGCAGACGGCAAAATTTCTAGGGTCTTTGCCGTCCGCCGTATGATGTCATCTACACGTCATTACGTGGCAGGTTCTTTGCCGTCTGCCACTGACGGCAAAGTCTTTGCCGTCCGCCACTGTAGGCAAACTGACCAAATGGGTCAGCTCCCAGGAAGCACAGGTGGACGCCACGTGGCTTCTTTGCCGTCCGCGGCAGACGGCAAAGAGCCCGTTACCGTCGGTGGCAGACGGCAAAGAGCCTGCATATTGGCTCTTTTATCTGTTTTTTTATTAAATCCAACAATTTTCATCACAAATATATATGACATATATAGATATATTTCAAAAGGCCATTACAGAGCAAACATATAAGATATCCAACACATAACTTCATCATCCAACCATATATATTACATGCATAGTTCCATCATACATAACAAGTTCAACATAGAGGCATCCAACCATATATATTACAATAGTTTCATCCAACGATACATGCATAGTTCAACGATACAAAAGAAACAGAGAAAGGGATAAGGAGCACTCCATCTATGCAAGCTTTCGTCAAGTGAATGAAATCTGCAAAATGGGAAATAAGAAAGTTAGAAGAAGAAGATTAGAAGAAGAAGATTAGAAGAAGAAGAAGAAGAAAATGAAGAAGAAGAAGAATATATATGACATTTATGAGCTAATTTAGGTGAAATTGATCATTTGTGAGCTAACTTAGGTGAAATGGATCGTTTATGAGTTAACCTAGGTGCAATGGATCGCTTATGAGCAAACTTAGGTAAAATGCATCATTTTAGAGGTAACCTAGGTAAGATGGATCATTTTGGAGCTAACCTAGGTAAAATGGGTCATTTTAGAGCTAACTTCGGTAGAATGGATCATTTATGAGCTAAGTAAGGTTAAATGGATCATTTTAGAACTAACTTAGGTAAAATAGATCGTTTATGAGCTAACTTAGGTAAAATGGATCGTTTTTGAGCTAACTAAGGTGAAATGAATCGTTTTTGAGCTAACTAAGGTGAAGGGCATCATTTTTGAGCTAACTAAGGTGAAATGGATCATTTTTGAGCTAACTAGGTGAAATGAATCGTTTTTGAGCTAACTAAGGTAAAATGGATCGTTTTTGAGCTAACTTAGGTGAAATGGATCGTTTTTTAGCAAACTTAGGTGAAATGGATCATTTAAGAGCTAATTTAGGTGAAATGGATCGTTTTTGAGCTAACTAAGGTGAAATGGATCGTTTTTGAGCAAACTTAGGTGAAATGGATCATTTAAGAGCTAATTTAGGTGAAATGGATCGTTTTTGAGCAAACTTAGGTGAAATAGATCATTTAAGAGCTAATTTAGGTGAAATGGATCGTTTTTAGCTAACTTAGGTGAAATGGATCGTTTAGGAGCTACTCTAGGTAAATTGGGTCATTTTAGAGCTAACTTGGATAAACTGGATCATTTATAAGCTAACCTAGGTAAGATGGGTCATTTTGGAGCTAACTTAGGTAAAATGGATCGTCTATGAGCTAACTAAGCTAATTATGCAATTTTTGACATAAGTAAGCTAAGTATAGATCGTTTTAGAGCTAACTTAGGTAAAATGGATGGTTTTGGAGGTCAGTAAGCTTATTAAGTCATTTTGGAGGAGAAGAAGCTAGGTCTACGTCATTATGGTAAGCATTGGAGGAAATAAAGCTAAGTCTAGGTCTTTATGCATGTGTTAAGCAAAACACTAGATAAACTTACCAAGATCCAGGAGGTGTAGGAGCGGGGTGGCTCGTGTCGGTAGCTGGAGAAGGATCGTGTGATGCTTGTCTGGAGTTATGATGCACCAAAGATCATTTCCAATGTCTTGTTAGCATGATGACACTCAAATGTTAAGACTAGCAAGTAATGTCCATTCAAATGTTAAGACTAGAAAGATAACTGAGTACGTATCACTAACCTTGATGGCGAGTTGCACTGGCCGTTCACGAGGCCTTATCTCAGGAGCGGAGCTCGACTGGCGCGCCTTGATCTCCGGGAGAGTGCTAGGACAACGGATAAGTCCATCTCCAATGGCTATGGAGCCATGGGACCTCCCACCACCAGATATCATCAACAGCTCTGGATCAATGGGACCCTGGCTCGGGTTAAAGTCCTCCCCTTTCCTCGCCTTCCCCTCATCTCTATATCTCACGAGCTTGTTGTGGGAGGAGATGTTGGTGAAGTTGTTTGCATCATCGAGGTCAGACTGAGAGAAAGCCTTGACTTTCTTGAAAGAGGCAGTGTGGGCCATGGCATACAGGTCATACACCTCTGGCACCTTATCCGCCTTATTGTAGCGTGCCTGAAAGAGAGAAACAATGAAAATTAGTAAGTAATTAAAGGGCTCAAGCTAGCATGATGAATGAATTGCATGAATCATGAAGCAAACCACATACCCAGTTGCGCCCGAACTGATATAAGTTGGAGCTGCCTTGATGGTGTGGCACACCTTCCATTTGGGCACGTTTGTCCTTGGCCTCCTTGTGGTCCCAAGCCCTGCAGCATGACAAGGCCAACGCATTAGTTATTTGAAAAAACGTGAATGCACAAGGTACAAAAATATTAAATGCACTTACGTACCTCTCCCCATCAGGGAAAATCAACCACCTCTGCTCGCGGGTCACCGGCACGGACGGGAGCCGTGTAGCACCACACTGGTAGACGGTGCCCCCCTCCTCCTCAAGATCAGTCGGCTCCCCGCCATCATCAGCATGGCCACTCGGCTCCTCGGGCTGATCCGGCCAGGTACCCCATCCGGACGTGTGCTCCTCCGGGGTCACGTGGGCCGAACTCTCGTGGGCCGAAGACCCGTGGACCGGAGGCTCGTGGACCGGAGTCCGTGTAGCCTCCTCCTCGGACGAGTCCACCCTAGCAGTCACGTGCTCGGGTGAAACGGCTGGGGGTGGCGGCGAGGAAGGCACCGTAGCAGTCACCCTACCTCCTCTCCCACGACCAGCGCCCACCATCTTTCAACACCTGCCATGACAAACAGTAAACGAAATTAGTACAACATAAAAAAAGACCGACATGAATAATAATATGTGTATCACTTAAGTGTATCATCATCAAGTACAACATAAAAAAATGTAATACCTGACACTACTAATAATCTCGATCAGTATCATCAATAAATGCATAATCATCATCATCACTATAATCAATGACGGGCTCATAGGGTTCATTGGCATCAACATGTGCAAGGCCACCTTGACGTAATCGGTCAAGCATTGACAGGTCATCCGCAGCAGTAATCTCTTCTTGTTCCGGCTCTTCTTGTTCCTCCTCTGGGGTGATGTCGGATTCATTGTCGCTGTCTACTTCAATGTTTTGGGGTGAAGTATAGCGGTCGGGTGTCGGGGTATCGGGGTGTCGTGTCGGGGTCGGGGTGTGGTGTCATGGTGTCGGGGGTCGGGGTCGGGGTGTCGGGCCGGGGTGTCGGGG
>LR738713.1:407320196-407450071 GCA_902687465.1 Secale cereale
GGGCCGGAGGAGGTCGAGGGAGAGAGATGAGTAACGGGCGGGGCAGGGGGCTCGGCCGTTAGTTAGGTTAGTTAGGGTAGCCTTTATCGTCCGCTTTTCTTCATATTTGCCATCTGCGGCGGACGGCAAAGCGGGGGGACGTTAAGTATTTTTTAACCAGCTCCTCAGTGGGCCCCCCCCTCCCTCTTTGCCGTCTGCTAGCGGACAGCAAAGATTCTTTGCCGTCAGCTAGCGGACGGCAAAGAACTGGCTGATGGCAAAGGCTTTCTTTGCCATCAGCCAGTTCTTTGCCGTCTGCTTTTGGGTAGCTGATGGCAAAGAGCTTCTTTGCCGTCCGCTAGCAGACGGCAAAGAACTAGCAGATGGCAAAGTAGCTGATTCCAGTAGTGCATGAAGCGCTCCCTTTTGGCAGCATCAGTGCTGACATCTTCAGGGGCATACCTTGACAGAATACTGAACTTCTGCATGTACTCCTTGACAGTGCCACTTCCTTGCTTCAGGGCTCGGAACTCACGCTTTTTGATAGCCATGATTCCGGAAGGAATGTGGGACTTGCGGAATTCTGCCTTAAAGTTAACCCAAGTGATGTCTTGTTCAGCATGCATGACCTTGAATCCATCCCACCAAGCTCTAGCAGTTCCCCCGAGGCAGTGGGCTGCATAAGCCACCTTCTCGCGATCTTCGGTGCATCCGACTAGTTCCAGGATTTCCTCAATGGAACGGACCCAGTCATCTGCATCCAGGGGTTCAGCAGTCTCGATGAAGGTTGGCGGTGCATGCTTCTTGAACTCTGCCAACGTGGAACGTCCATTGCCATTCCCCGCCGGCTGGCGGTTGTTGGTGACAGCTTGAGCAATCAGCTGAAGAGCTGCAGTGTTGGCTTGGCGTTCCTCTCGGAAAGCTTGGAGAAGCTGAGCCATGTCCTTGCTTGGAGGAGGTGGTGGTGGAGCTTGGTCGTTGGTTTGGTCGTGGCCTGCCTCTGGCTGAGAGGATGCTCCGGCTTCGGGCTGCTGGGTAGAGGTACCAGTACGAGTTACAACAGGCATCCTGTTGGAGCAGTAAAAGGTCTCATGACTCGGAAGAGGGAAAGCAAGATAGATAGGTGCCTAGTAAGGGGGTGGGTGTGACACTAAATCAAATCATGCAAGGGCCGAAAGGCCAAAACACATCCATTAAAATCCAAAGGGGTGGTGTAGTCGTTTACACATTCCCGAAGGAAGATTACGACTTACATCCAGACACAACAAAAGTAAACACTAGATGGTTTCATATGAACCATACAAGGACTCAACTTCGCGTAGGGGTTACACGACCTATCCTACCGTAGGAGTTACAACTGGCATATCCGAGTAGCGAATAATGCCTAAGCGGCGGAATGCTCGGTCGCGTATTCCGGCTCTTCTGGGTCTTCCTCCTTGTCTTCATCTGTCTGGGCTCCCTTGTTGCTTGAGGGAGTGGGGGAGTGGAGGAGTTGGATACGACGGTGCTTCGACGGTGGTGCAGGAAAAAGCTTGCGATATTCCCTTGCCGTCATCCGGCGTCGCCGAGGTGGTTCTTCACCCTTGGAAGACACATCCGCGGAGGGCCTTCTGCCTCGATATGCGATAGCGGATTGTCCAGAAGGTGCTCCTTCCTTCTTGATCCTGTTTGCCTTCTCTTGAGCTCGACGAAGAAGTGCCTTGGTCTTGTGAAGTTCTTCTCGAAGCTTCATTGATTCCGAGTCCAAGTCTTGTGCCAAGCTGTCGGCACATAGACTGAAGTAGGTCTGGAATCGAAGCGAGAGTCCTTCCTTCAGTGGAGGGGCTAGTGCGCTGCTTTCTTCGTCACCTTCCTTCCGGTAAGGTAAGAAGCGAGTTGCCATCTTGGCTGCCATCTCCGAAATAAGCTCGCGGAGATGGGTTAATGCCTTGAGTGCAGCAGCCTCGACAGCGAGTGGTAGTGTTGCCATCTGGGGTCCCTCGAAGAACCAACTTGTGGGAGGATCGTTTGCCTTCACGATCACTTCCACATGGTACTCCACCTCAGTATCGCTCACCCAATGCTCAAGGTAGGTGAGGATGGGTCCTCGGTGGAACTGACACTCCTGGAGGCTATCCTCGAGAAGTAAGGGAAACCCAGTGGTCAGGTGCTCTTCGAGAACAGCGGCCATCTACAAAGGTGGAATAGGAGGGGTTAATAAGCTGATGAAATCTCAGGTTTAGAAAAGAAGAGAGGTTCAGAAGGTTTTTGAAAAGGGGTCTCAACTAACTAACGCCCATGCTAACTAAGGCTTCCTGCAGTCAGGATGGCTCTGATACCAGCTCTGTGGGGACCCCGACTTAGAAGTCGAGATCACCGAATGCACGTGTACAGTGATCCCAGAGATCAATGCTCACTAAACACACAGAAGCTGAAATAACAAGAGTCTTACATCCATACAAATAGTCTTACACGAATTAAGGCCATTATGGCCAAGTCTTACATAGATAGAGCCTCACGGGCTGAATAGCAAATAACTCAAGTAGCAGAAGTCTTTGATAAATGGGTAGAACCCATGCCATATGCCTTAACCCTACAGGCATTCTGACTGGGATAGCGTCCTAGTTCGCATGTTTGTCTCCGAAGAACTCTTCCTCATAATCCTGTTCTTCAATGCCTGGCCAATTAAATAACCAGTGGCAAGCCAATGAGTACTTTGAATGTACTCGCAAGCAACCCATGATGTGGTCCAAAGTAACAATGCAATTGAATAATAATGATCAATCTAGCAAGGCTAGAACAAATATTCTACCATCAAGTTAATGCATCAATAAACTTGTGTAACCTTGAAGATAGGTTACCAATATCATCATGAATATGATTCAACTCATCGAGTCAAGTCACCACCTTGACTCACATACACACGCATGGTTTCACAAACATTGGACGTAGCCCAAGAGCGGTTACCCAACTGTCCATGACCGTGGACACGGCTATTCGAATAGTTTGACACTCTGCAGAGGTTGCACACTTTACCCACTAGATCCGGGGAACTTCCGTGTCATCCACGACCCGCGGTACCTCAAGTACCCGGGGTAAGCACCCGATCACTACCTTTCCCTAGGCGACACTAATATGGAGTCCACTCGATTGGTAACAGCCCCGTGCCAAACATTTCACATCTCAAGGTTTGTGGAGAGTCGCTCCGTATTCATCACATATCACAAGCACGGGGTACCAACGGTGTGTCCGGTGCCCTGTGAAAACAGTCATGGCCGCCTATCCAAGCACGACCCCGTCCCGAGAGTGACCTCATGTCACCCCCGTCACTAGTAATGCGGGCACCATGCTAGTATCGACCTAGGTAATCAATAATGCCCTTTCCCATATAAGGGTAGAGTGGTTGCGCATGTAAGGTTGGAATAACGGTCGCAACTTAAACCAATCCGTTTGAAAAACACACACACTTGCCTTGGCACACCACTTCATCATCAAGTGGTTACCCAACTCATCATCATCATCTCCCTCGGGCATAAATGGCACCCGACGGGGTTTTATGCAAAGACTACAACCATGAAGGTTCATGTCACACATGCATCACTATTCATAACCACTAACCATATGCAAGTCACATAGCAAGATCAAGATCATGGCATGCATCATATGGTGGAATCAGCTAGGTCAGTATCATAACCCTAACATCATGCATCGGAAACATACGGGTTCCGAAGAACAAGTGTATCATGGTCAAAGGGCTGCTTGCCTGGATTGGCTTGGTCTTCAAAGTCTTCAAATCCTTCTCCTTCTTCCTCCGCAGCAACTTCGTCAAATACGGGATCTATACGTCGCATAATAACCACGGGAAAATAAGAATACAATTAAAACAGAAAAAATCAAAGTGCTCAGAAAAATGTCAACTCATTTTTGTAAAATACTAGAGGGATTTCTAAGATGGGGAAAAAATCTTAGTTGGAGTTTTGGAGTAACAGAATAGATTATATTGATTTTAGAACAGGAGTATTACTGCTCAAATTTGAATTTAAATTTGAACAGTACAAAAAAGTTTCATGGATTTGAATGAAAGTGGTACCATTAAATAGGTTGGAATTTTACAAGATTTTAGGAGTTGGAATTATTTAATTTGGATCATTATTATTTTCTGTAGAAATGTTTAAAACATTTACAGAAAAGAAAAAGGAAAAAGGGTCATGTGCACTGGGCCAGAGAAGGCCACAGTGCACGGCCCAGACGGACTGGCCCAGCCGCACGGGAGCCAGCGCGCGCACGTCAGGTTTTCAAACCTGACGGGCGGGGCCCGTGGGTCAGTGGCACAGAGGAGGGGGAGAGAGGTGAGGGGATGACAGGCGGGGCCCGCCTGTCATCTCTAACCCCACGGCCACGGCGACGGCGAGCTCACCGGCGAGGATTCCGGCCACGGCGACGGCAACGGAGGCCAGGGATGGACTCAGCGTTGAGTGGCGGTTGCAGTGGTGGTGGTGCGGCACGGCGGGGAGGCCTGGTTCACCGGCGGCGAGGTGGGACGGCGGAAGCTCGTCGGAGGGTCATGGTCGAGGTCGTTTCCGACTGCCACAGAGAGGGGAAACGAGGGGGAAAGAGTCAGGGTGGCTCGGCAGTTCCGAAACAGGTGAAAGGAGGGGCAGGGAAGGCCCGTACCACGAGATCGCCGGCGGCCCGACGCGGCGGAGCTTTGGTCGATCCCGAGCACTGGGACCTCCTGGGGTCGAACTGGATGTGCTGGGGGGATCAGTGGAGAGGAGTGAGGCTGGTGATGGTGCTGGAGAGGCTCGGGGTGGCTATAAATAGGGGCTCGACGGAGGCCCGTGGTCCAGTGCGCCGGCGAGCTCCGGCTCGAGGCTACAGCGCACGGGAGGCCAGGGGAATGGGTCTGTGGAGTTCCTGGACGAGCTCCACGTCCAGCTGAGGGAGAAAGGGGAGCGGGGGAGCGCCAGAAGCATGCGCGCGTGCGAGGCAGAGGAGTGGCCGCCGCGGGCGGCCAGCGCGCGTGCGACGACAGCCACTGGAGGGCGCAGGAGGAGGGGGGACAGCGCCGGGGAGGTCGCGGACGTCGAGGGGCCTCGACTGGCGCGAGGGGGAGGCCCGAGGCTGTCGGGGGAGGCTGATTGGCCGAAGCTACAGTGCTGGTCTGCACTGTTGCGCGCTCCAGAGCGTGCGTTTGGCTGGCATCGCCGCGCTCTCGCCATTCTGGTCAAACCCAACGTGCCCAGCAATGTCCAGCACGTTGAGGGAGGAGTAAAGAAAGGGCCTGAGGCCTTGGATGCCTTGGAGATGCTGAGGGAGAGAGAGAGGGCTGGTAAAATGGTGGAAACCTGCTGTCCAGCAAGGTAAAACAGGGGTTTCACCTTTCAATCATGGAGCTGAGGTGCTGGGGGAGTTACTGGAGGTAGCTAGTAACTCAATGATCATGTGGTAAGAAGTTGAGGCCATGGAGAAAGGTAAAAGTGGTCAAGTTGGAGGTTTTAGTAAATCTGCAGAAGGTGTTTGATCTGTGTTTGGTCAAGTAAATGAACTCCACTTGACATGGCACTTAACAGGGTTGAAAGACATGAGAAAATAGGGTGCTTCACCAAATTTGGGCTCATTTGAAGAAACTAGCCAATGTAACTTTGGTGAACCCTAGAAATCAACAGAAACAGTTTCATCTTGATTGAGTCAAGCTAATCATCTCCCCTTGATGCACCACTTGGTGTATCATCATCATTTGGGGTATTGATCATGCCCACAAAGTTTGAAGCTCCAGATAAAAAGTTGCTAATGTAAAGTTGTTCAAATTTGCATTTGAACAGAAAGGGTTTTGAGGTGATCTGATCAAGTTGCTCTATTCCAAATCTTGTGTCATTTGGTCTAGATGCCTTATTAGTTCATTCTAGCATGTGCACCACGTTTGAGAGCATTTGGACAAGTATGGCAATGTAAAGTTGCTCAAACTTCAAATATGGATAGAATGGTTATGAAGGGGTTTGAGGATGTTTTCTTGCTTCCCAAGGCATGGGACTTGGCAAGATCATCAAATATGTCAAATATGACATGATAGAATTTCCCTGGACTTTTTGGAGAAAACTTCCTTTGTAAATATTTCAAAAGCTTGAAATATCCAGAAAGGGTTTTAGAGGGTTTAGCCCATTATTTTGAACATGACCAAGTGTTGAAACTCTTATATATGGACAATATATGTCCTCTGAGTCTCTCTGAATTTTGGCAAATATTTTTGAAATAGTTAAATAATTTTCTCCTATTAAAGACCATTTCTGGCCTTAAGAAAAAGCTTTTAAATAAAATAGGAAAATAACTTTTAAAATTATACCTTTGTGGTTTCTGGGAGTCCTATGACTACTAGGTCTCAAATAAACCTTTTGAAATAATTTTCTCACCCTAAATTAAGTACTTGCAGTGCAAATCTCAATTCAGGGGTTTTTGGAAAACTAAATTTATAAAAATACTTTTTGGCCAAAACAATTTTGTAAGAAAATACTATACTGTTATATAACACTTGGCATGATCATTGGGCAGAAGTTTTGGGTGTGGAGATGAAATCTACAAGAGGTCATAGTTGACTTTAATGAGCACATGAAAAAGCACATGAAGAAAACTCAATTCCAAACAAAAGCCAAATGATGCTAAAAAATTTTGCTGGTCCAAATTTTCATGCTTCAAAGATACAAATAACATGTTACAAAATGCAGGGTGTGACAGTTGTCATCAATTTAAATTGGTGAAGGATACTCATAACATAATTCTTATTCTTGTTCCTTCCAAGTGTTTAATTCCTTTGTCTGGAGTTTGTTCACGATATCAAATTATTGGTTGTTCATCTTTTCTTCCGGAGTTCCAAACTCTCTCATTTTGACGATTTCCCTTCATGTTTCATGATTCACAAGTTATCAAGAATGAGATATTTAAACCCATCATTTTCTTTGTTTAGGAGATCTTTCCAACCCTTCAATTTTATTCGTTGGAGTTATCTTGGGTTGTATTTCACCTTAAAGCTTTTCCTAAGGATTGGTGCTATTATGGTGCTTATAAATGACCCAAGTTCTTCATTCATCCTCCCGGTGAGTTAAGTTTTCATCTCTTCATTGAACCAAGGCAAGCAATTGGTTTCCGTTAGTGGCTGGTTGTCACCTCATAATTTTGAGTTGTTTTCCATAAGCCCACATCAAGCTTATTCGTTTCGTTGTTCATTTTTTTTCATCAACCCCATTCAACCCTTCTTCGTAAGGATGCTTTCAAAATCATCTCTAGTCGAAGATGTTCTTCTTCTTCGATCTTTTCAATCCATTATTCGTTCCGGGGGCTTTGTGATATTGATCCCTTCGAATCATCATCTTGTCATATCAAGATCATGTTCTTTTCTTTTCTCGTCCATTAAACAGGAGTGTCGTGACCTCCATTCTAGTTCTTTCATCTTATCAAGTTTTGCCTCTCTTTTAACCGGAGTGCTATCTGAAATCTTTCTTACCCCTTGTGCCATTCTTTCAATTGTTTCGGAGGCAATATGCTTTTGATTTCATCAAAATCATCCAATCTTCTCAAGCTCATGTTAATTCCTTCCATTTTCAGTCGGGATGCTGTCCGAAATCTGTCATTATTTTTCCTTGGCTATGTCGTTGCAGTTTCATATTATTTTGGTTCGTAAACTCTTGTTTCATGTCTTTCAACCTACAAGGTTCTCGTAATGTACCTTATTCCTCTTTTTCTAACGGAGTGTTTCTTCTTCATTCATCTCTGTTGTATTCTTCTTTCAATTTGTTCAACCTCTCAAGGTTCGTGGTTTCACTCGTTTGTCGAAGAAGCAACTTTGTTTTACCTCTTCCTTTCTGTTTTATCCGGTGCCATCTCCAGGATCTCGGGTCGAGATCCTTTGTTAGTGTGGGAGAGTTGTGACGCCCGAAGACCGACGCTCGAGAAGATTCCAGATGTTTCGGGTTTTCCCGTGTGTTTCATTTGTGCTTGCTTTATTTTTTGCATTGCATCATGTCATCATGCCATCAAGTCTTTTAGTTTTTAAAACTCAACTAAATAAACCGTATGGATCCTCGATCCATTTAAATGGAGGGATACTCACTATGGTGACTTCTCTTTATAACATATAAAAGCCTCCCAATATTTAGGGAGCTATATTAAATTATTCCATTTGTTTGGAATTAACCCAAACACACTTGCAAATGTTCCCATGCCTCTTCTGCTTCAGGTTTCGGCAAATATCAAATTCCCAAGGCAAAGTTCTTTCCTTCTTTATTTCTATTCCAAATTCAAGTTGCATTTTTCTACTTCAGAAAAATGTTCACCATATTTCTAAATTCCCAAAACCATGCCAAGACTCACACCTCCTTTTTTGTATAACTTTTGGTTGTGATTTGGTTGGATTTTAAATCTATTCAATTTGACATAATTTCAAACTTGTCTAAATTTTCAATCCCTAAAAATTGCCAAAGCATTTATTAAATTAGCCCACAATTCCAGGGTTATAGGGATATTTTTATCTTAGTTAAACCCTTCTCCTAACTCCCTGATCTTTTCTTGAAACTCCTATTTATTTTTAAACAGAAGATGAGTTAAAGAGGGAGAGTGAGAGGAGTGCCTAGTCCATCTGGGCCTCTCTCCAGCCAGGCCCACCCGTTCCCACAACCACCTAGGCCCAACTGGGCTTCAAGGCCCAGCCGGCCTTACCGAACCCTAGCTAGCGACCGAGAGACTCGTCGTCCCGATCGATCTCCCTCCCATCGCCTCGTCGTCCTCCCGTTTTCCCCTCCTGCTTGACCCTTTGCGCCGCCAGACCACACAAAGAGGTCGACCGCCCCCTCGCTCGATCTCCGCCTCCCTCGCTCGTCTCCTCCCTCGTCTCCCTCCTTGCGCCACCGAAGGAGGAGCACAAGCCCCTGCCTCAGCTCCCCTGCGCCGTCTCCACGCCGCATCCCCGCCGCGCCTCGCCATGGCGCCCCGCGGCCGGCCTTGCCGTGTCCGCCGCCGCGGCCCTATAGGAGCTCGTCGACCCCGCGCCCGACCTCCACCCCGACGGCGAGTCCAGGTCGCCGCCGTCCTCGCCACACCGAGCGCCGCCCTCACCTCTCCTTCACGCCGCCGTGTCGGCCACTTCCTCGCCCGCGCCTCCTTCCTCCGTGCTGGACACCTCGCCCCGCCGTCGTGGCGACCACCAGGAGCGCCACCGCCCTCGACCCACCTCACCCGTGCGTCTCCTCCACCAGCAGCCCCCAATGCCCGAGGTGAGCCGAGCTCCTCCCGGTCCCCATGGTGGCTGCTTCTCCTACCCCGAGCTTCCTGCAGTCGGCGTACAAGTCCCGCACCCCATGACCTCGCTGCATATCCCGCCGTCGCTACTCTACTTCGAGCTGCCGTGCTGCTGTCCACCCGACGTTTTGGCCTTGCTTCGATTTTGGAGCACCAAGACCGTGAGTCGAGTTCGTCAAGTACCTTTGTGAACGTGTATGGCTAATGGACAACTCGCATGACCCTCTGATCGACGTGTACGACTACACTGGGAGATACCAAGTACCGCGACGGCCCCGAAGACTGGATGCGTCAAGTTCCCCTATGATATGTGTACGACTACTTCCACGATGAGTACCTCTACCACCGTCTCCGGGATCGCCAAGTACCACGACATGATGACCCCGAACATCTATGAAACGAGAACGTCTACTTCCACTACCGCCGCGAGAACGACTACTTCCCTCTCCGAAACGAAACGTGTTTGACTACTTCCCTCGACAACTCGAACCACCCCGAAACGCATGCTTCGAAGGTATACCACCGAGACGACCCCGTGGATGAATGCATGTGAATGTGTGATGTACGAGATGAAGTACTTGTTTGCGCCGTGCCCGTTGCGCCCCTCTTTTGTCGCCGACCCGTGGGAACCCGGAACCCGGGAGCACCCCATCATCTTGTTCGATTCACTCACGCCACCTTGCTTTTGCACCGGCTTCTCGATGAGTTGTCGGATCATCGGAACATTGCCGTGGCACCGTTTCCATTCTCGTCGCCAGGACACTCCTTTCCTTCCGTCGTGGTGACCAAATGCTTCATATCTTGTTAATTGTCAACCTTTAACTAAAATTTGCATAAAACTTGTATATGTCATCCGCATCATGATAACAACATTAAAATGTTTAAATTGTTGTTTGCTTTAAAATTGCTAATTATGCACATGGGGAGTTTCTGGAGTTGTTGTTGTTATTTCCGGCCTCATTTAAAATGTCTAGATAGGTAGTTTAGTTTAGCTTCACATCTTGCCATGTTTAATAAAAACATTTAATCTTGTCTTGTAAATAAACGAGAGTCAACTAAATAAATAACATGTGGTGTTTCGTCAATATGCAACTCGTTGCATATTGAGCTCCACTTAAATTATAGTGTTGTCTGTGCTTTTTCCATGCCATGCATATTTAAACCGGACATGCATCATATTTGTTTGTGCATCCTGCCATGTTTATGCTTGCGTGTTTACCGTGTTGTTTGCTTCTTTCTGGTATGCTTCTCTCGTTAGCTTCGGGTTCGTTCCGGAGTTGTGAGGATTTGTTCGACTACTTCTTGGACTCGTTCTTCTTCCTTGCGGAATCCCAGGCAAGATGACCATACCTAGATATCACTACTATATTTTCCTATGCTAGATGTTTCGCTCTTTAGATATTGCCTCGATGCCTATGTCCGTTTGTCAGCCTCCTATTGTTGCCATGAAACCTCTAACCTTTGACACCTTCCCAGCAAACCGTTGTTTGGCTATGTTACCTGCTTTCTTAGCCCCTCTTATAGCGTTGTTAGTTGCAGATGAAGATGAAGATTGGAACTTGTTGTTGGAATATCACAATATCTCTTAAATATATTAACACACCTATATACTTGGCAATGGGTGGAAGGCTTGGCCTTTTGCTCGGTGTTTTGTTCCACTCATGCCACCTTACGACCCGATAAACCGGTGTTATGTTCCCGGATTTTGCGTTCCTAACACGGTTGGGGTTTATGGGCCCCCCTCGATAACCCGCTTAGCGCTAAAGCTTTTCCAGCAAGGCCCAACTTTGGTACTACATTTGCCTAAGAACTAAAACTTGCATAGGGAGTAATTAACCCTTTTTTCATAATCAACAACCCGGGCCAGTGCTCCACATGAGTGTTGGTACAAACTGGAGGTTCTACGGGGCCACCTCGGGGAAACTCAAGGGCTGGTAAAAACCTGTAGAATCGACCATCCGGTCGTGGCCTGAGATGAGATACGCACGGCTACTATCAGGGTGTCGGCACGCCGGGAGGTCTTGCTGGATTAGTTTTACCTTAGTCGGGATATCTTGAGCACGGGATTCCGAGAATACTCGGGTCTTCCCACCTTGGAGTTGCGACTCCGCAGATCGTGAGCTTGTGATGGGCTAAGTTGGGACACCCCTGCAGGGTTTTGATCTTTCGAAAGCCGTGCCCACAGTTATGTGGCAGATGGGAATTTGTTAATATCCGGTTGTAGAAAACATGACACTCTATCCTTAAGAATACACTACATGTGTGAGTTCCGTGATTGTCTCTTCTCGAAGGAGTTTCGAGAAGAAGAACATGGTGGGGTTATGTCTGACGTGAGTAGTTAGGATCACTTCATGATCACCTGGCGATCATTGGCACTTGATCTCTTCTCGCTCTAAACTCGTAAGCTAGTTGCTTAGTGCTTGCTGCAAACACTTCATTACCCCCCTCCTCACCTAAAGGCTTTGTTAGTTTTGATACCCGGGAACGGGATTGCTGAGTCCTTTGTGGCTCACAGATTACTACACACACCAGATGCAGGTACATCCGAGAACAGTGCAGGAGGTGGATCAGAACTTCAGTGGGAGTTCGATGAAGAGCTTGGTCGTATGTATGCGACGTTTTCGACGATCAGTAGTGTTCCTACTAGGGGCGATCGGGACCTTGTGTTGCTTTATTTATGGTATCTTTCATTTGGATCTTCGTCCGTAGTCGGACTCTGATGTTATTTGGATGATGAATGTTTATGTAATGGATTGTGTGACGTTGCGAGTGTAAGCCAACTACTCTTTTGCAATTTCATCCCTCTTTTACATGAGTTGTGCAAAGATACCATACTTGAGATCATTCTAGTATGAGATTATGCCTTTAAGTCGTGCCTTGACACGTAGGAGGTATAGTCTCATACTGGCCATTACAAGTTGGTAATCAGAGCCTTCTCCGACCTAGGAGCCCCCACTGATTGATCGAATCGTTGACGGTTGAGTCTAGGCACACACATGAAAATGTATATATATATATATATATATATCGGAGAGTAGGATTTCTTTTTTACTCCTCATCCTTTTTCACTCTGGTGAGGACTCCTGACGATTACTTATCTCTTCTACTCTTAAAAATTCACTAATTTTTTTTTAGGATCACGCGAGTATTGTTTGGATTGTTCCGATATCTTTGTGATGAGAACATTGTTCTCGATGCCTCCTGTCATTAGGGGTTGTGGCAATGTCCCGGGGAGTTGAGCTCTGAGGTGTTGTCGTCACAAATCTATCGCAACAGTTCTGGAATACATAAGACGGCCGACATTGAAAACTCTTCTATGCGGTTGGTGGCAAGATAACCCCAACATCACCCAGTACTGGGGAGGTAGTTCGGGAGTATTGCCATAGCTTGTATAGCAAATGCGTTTCGAAGGTCCGAGGTAAACGGTTTCCGGAATTAACTGGTTATGTGTTGAAGGATGGATACAACTGGATGTAGGATTAGAGTTGAGTGCGCGGTGCTTCCCCTGTATCCCCAACACCTTATTGCATAACTAAAAACTTTCGGAAATTAATAGGTGGGTTCATCTAGTAGCTCGTAGGCATTCTTCCAACGAATGCATGATATGGAGTTCGGGGTTCTATATTGAGTGAAGTGGTTTTATGGGCGTTGTTCCAATCGGGAGTTGCATCTTAAAGGGTCCTTGGCTATGCTGATCCGGGGATTGCAAAACCCTTTTTTAACACGTTCCATGAGCTTTCAGCACGAATATGTGGGACGAAGCTTCTATCTTGTATTTGTTCTATCTGTTCCTTGTTGTTTTTATTTTACCATTTGTTCTCCCAATTGGCTTCTCGACAAGTGTTGTACCATTAAGCTATGGAATTCATTCATTCAACTCTCTGTTCAGATGATATTGTGAAGATTATGTTGCAACATATCTATCTGTTGTTTTGATTCGATTCTGGTATTCGAGTTGCTTCGATGTCAAGTGTTGATTCCATACCTTTCCTAATCGGTGTTCTCATAATTCTATGGGAGTACAAATTCTTCTTGACCATCGAGATTTTCATGGTAATCCTTTTCAACCGGTGTGCCTTCTCTTCAAGTTATTCCATACGGACGCCATTGAGAAATCTGATGATTTGTCTATTTCATTCATCCCAAGTTGTCGTTGTTTTCCCCACCCTCCCACCCTTTTCTTTATGGAGCCAGAAATTCTCAAATGAAATATCCATTTTATTCATGTGATGTTTCTTCATTCATTTCCTTCAATGTTCTTATCCGGTGATTTATCGTGAAGATGCTCAAGAGTTTCAAGTTCATCATTCTTAATTCCAATATTCTTCTCCGGTGGACTAAATCCAAACTTCCGTATTGATCATATATGTGCCTCTTGTTTCACGTGTTTTCCAATGTGGAAATTTCTTATCCAAAGTCTCTCTTGATTATTCAACTCTCCCTAATTCTTATCCGGAGTGTACAAGAGATCTCAGAGGACTCGTGTTTCCATTTTCAACATGTTCATTATATTTTGAGATTGATATCTCATCCAAGTCATTTAATTCAACCGGTGCAATATCTCTCAAGTAATCATCCCAACAGTGTTTCTTTTGAGTGGGACCTAACCCACAGGTTTTTCCCAGGATCTTACCTGACTCTTCTATTTTCCGGAGTTATTCTTAAATTCTTTTCAAGTTTGACGTAAGAATGGATTTCTCATCGGTCAAATGTATCCTCCAAGATCGCTTTCAAATTATTTTCATCATTGGTTCAACCTTTTAATTCTCATTACGGAGTGCCTAAACAATTCATGATGATGTTTCTCGTCGTTCTTCTCAACATTTGAAGACCGGAGAAGAGTTTCTCTTAAATCTTGTCCGTTCTGATGAACATTCGTGGTTCTAGCTTCATGCCATCCTCATAATTGTTTTCGATTATGAAGAATTCCTTTTATACCATCCGAAGCAGTTCATGAATTATTCACATTGTGATCCTCCGAAGGCCATCATCTCAGAAGATTTCTTCGTTCTCAGTTTTCAACTTCGCCCTCCAACTATTCTTAATTGATGCCTATTCGTTCGTCTCCATATTCTTACGGTGGTTCATTCAAGATTACTCTTTCGTTGTTATCGTATCAATTCATTTGTTCTTTTCATAATCCTACCGGTGCTTTGTTGAATATTTATCCAAGGTTGTGCTAGATCTCTCTTTAATTCTTTGCAACGAGAATAAGTAGTATGACAAATCCATTGGTTGTCATCAATTTAAATTGGTGAAGGATACTCATAACATAATTCTTATTCTTGTTCCTTCCAAGTGTTTAATTCCTTTGTCTGGAGTTTGTTCATGATATCAAATTATTGGTTGTTCATCTTTTCTTCCGGAGTTCCAAACTCTCTCAATTATCTGGTCACGAAGCTCTATCTGAATCATTGCATGCCTTGAATCTTATTATTTTCATCCTTCACTTTTCATCCTTTTGTTACCGGAGTTTTCATAGTGGTTCATCATGATTTAATTCATCCTCGAAGTGTTCTTCAAGATTCTTGTTGGAGCTCAAGCATTCGTCATCATGCATTCCGACGTGCAATTCTTTCTACCTTATAGTTTGAGATGGTGGTATGTCATTTTGACGATTTCCCTTCATGTTTCATGATTCACAAGTTATCAAGAATGAGATATTTAAACCCATCATTTTCTTTGTTTAGGAGATCTTTCCAACCCTTCAATTTTATTCGTTGGAGTTATCTTGGGTTGTATTTCACCTTAAAGCTTTTCCTAAGGATTGTTGCTATTATGGTGCTTATAAATGACCGAAGTTCTTCATTCATCCTCCCAGTGAGTTAAGTTTTCATCTCTTCATTGAACCAAGGCAAGCAATTGGTTTCCGTTAGTGGCTGGTTGTCACCTAATAATTTTGAGATGTTTTCCATAAGCCCACATCAAGCTTATTCGTTTCGTTGTTGATTTTTTTTTCATCACCCCCATTCAACCCTTCTTTGAAAGGATGCTTTCAAAATCATCTCTAGTCGAAGATGTTCTTCTTCTTCGATATTTTCACTCCATTATTCATTCTGGGGGCTTTGTGATATTGCTCCCTTCGAACCATCATCTTGTCATATCAAGATCATGTTCTTTTCTTTTCTCGTCCATTTAACAGGAGTGTCATGACCTCCATTCTAGTTCTCTCATCTTATCAAGTTTTGCCTCTCTTTTAACCGGAGTGCTATCTGAAATCTTTCTTACCCCTTGTGCCATTCTTTCAATTGTTTCGGAGGCAATATGTTGTTGATTTCATCAAAATCATCCAATCTTCTCAAGCTCATGTTAATTCCTTCCATTTTCAGTCGGGGTGCTGTCCGAAACCTGTCATTCTTTTTCCTTGGCTATACCGTTGCAGTTTCATATTCTTTTGGTTCGTAAACTCTTGTTTCAAGTCTTTCAACCTACAAGGTTCTCGTAATGTACCTTGTTCCTCTTTTTCTAATGGAGTGTTTCTTCTTCATTCATCTTTGTTGTATTCTTCTTTCAATTTGTTCAACCTCTCAAGGTTCGTGGTTTCACTCGTTTGTCGAAGAAGCAACTTTGTTTTACCTCTTCCTTTCCGTTTTATCCAGTGCCATCTCCAGGATCTCGGGTCGAGATCCTTTGTTAGTGTGGGAGAGTTGTGACGCCCGAAGACCAACGCTCCAGAAGATTCCAGATGTTCCGGGTTTTCCCGTGTGTTTCATTTGTGCTTGCTTTATTTTTTGCATTGCATCATGTCATCACACCATCAAGTCTTTTAATTTTTAAAACTCAACTAAATAAACTGTATGGATCCTCGGTCCATTTAAATGGAGGGATACTCACTATGGTGACTTCTCTTTATAACATATAAAAGCCTCCCAATATTTAGGGAGCTATATTAAATTATTCCATTTGTTTGGAATTAACCCAAACACACTTGCAAATGTTCCCATGCCTCTTCTGCTTCAGGTTTCGGCAAATATCAAATTCCCAAGGCAAAGTTCTTTCCTTCTTTATTTCTATTCCAAATTCAAGTTGCATTTTTCTACTTCAGAAAAATGTTCACCATATTTCTAAATTCCCTAAACCATGCCAAGACTCACACCTCCTTTTTGTATAACTTTTGGTTGTGATTTGGTTGGATTTTAAATCTATTCAAGTTTGACTTAATTTCAAACTTGTCTAAATTTTCAGTCCCTAAAAATTGCCAAAGCATTTATTAAATTAGCCCACAATTCCAGGGTTATAGGGATATTTTTATCTTAGCTAAACCCTTTTCCTAACTACTTGATCTTTTCTTGAAACTCATGTTTATTTTTAAACAGAAGATGAGTTAAAGAGGGAGAGTGAGAGGAGAGCCCAGTCCATCTGGGCCTCTCTCCAGCAAGGCCCATCCGTTCCCACAACCACCTAGGCCCAGCTGGGCTTCAAGGCCTAGCCGGCCTTACCGAACCCTATCTAGCAACCGAGAGACTCGTCCTCCCGATCGATCTCCCTCCCATCGCCTCGTCGTCCTACCGTTTTCCCCTCCTGCTCGACACTTTGCGCCGCCAGACCACACACAGAGGTCGACCGCCCCCTCGCTCGATCTTCGCCTCCCTCGCTCGTCTCCTCCCTCGTCTCCCTCCTTCCGCCACCGAAGGAGGAGCACAAGCCCCTGCCTCAGCTCCCCTGCGCCGTCTCCACGCCACGTCCCCGCCGCGCCTCGCCATGGCGCCCCGCGGCCGGCCTTGCCGCGTCCGCCGCCGTGGCCCTGCAGGAGCTCATCGACCCCGCGCCCGACCTCCACCCCGACGGCGAGTCCAGGTCGCCGCCGTCCTCGCCACACCGAGCGCCGCCCTCACCTCTCCTTCACGCCGCCGCGTCGGCCACTTCCTCGCCCGCGCCTCCTTCCTCCGTGCTGGACACCTCGCCCCGCCGTCGTGGCGACCACTAGGAGCGCCACCTCCCTCGACCCACCTCGCCCGTGCGTCTCCTCCACCAGCAGCCCCCAATGCCCGAGGGGAGCCGAGCTTCTCCTACCCCGAGCTTCCTGCAGCCGGCGTCCAAGTCCCGCACCCCATGACCTCGCTGCATATCCCGCCATCGCTACTCTGCTTCGAGCTGCCATGCTGCTGTCAACCCGAGGTTTTAGCCTTGCTTCGATTTTGGAGCGCCAAAACCGTGAGTCGAGTTCGTCAAGTTCCTTTGTGAACGTGTATGGCTACTGGACAACTCGCATGACCCTCTGATCGACGTGTATGACTACACTCGGAGATACCAAGTACCGCGACGGCCCCGAAGACTGGATGCGTCAAGTTCCCCTACGATATGTGTACGACTACTTCCACGATGAGTACCTCTACCGCCGTCTCCGGGATTGCCAAGTACCACGACACGATGACCCCGAACATCTACGAAACGAGAACGTCTACTTCCACTACCGCCGCGAGAACGACTACTTCCCTCTCCGAAACGAAAAGTGTTCGACTACTTCACTCGACGACTCAAACCACCCCGAAACGCATGCTTCGAAGGTATACCACCGAGACGACCCCGTGGATGAATGCATGTGAATGTGTGATGTATGAGATGAAGTATTTGTTTGCGCCATGCCCGTTGCGCCCCTCTTTTGTCGCTGACCCGTGGGAACCCGGAAGCCGGGAGCACCCCATCATCTTGTTCGACTCACTCACGCCACCTTGCCTTTGCACCGGCTTCTCGACGAGTTGTCGGATCATCGGAACATTGTCGTGGCACCGTTTTCATTCTCGTCGCCAGGACACTCCTTTCCTTCCGTCGTGGCGACCAAATGCTTCATAACTTGTTAATTGTCAACCTTTAACTAAAATTTGCATAAAACTTGTATATGTCATCCGTAGACCTGGCCATGGGTAGCCCGGCCCGGTCGGCCCGACCCGGCCCGGCCCGACCTTGTCCACGGGCCGGGCTCGGGCCTAGATTTCAAGCCCGGTGGCCGGGCCGGGCCGGGCCCAGGCCCATCATTTTTGCACATTAGCGAAGAGGCCGAGCCCGAGGCCCGTCGGGCTTTTGCATGTTTGGGCCGGGCTCGGGCCCGATTTTTAGGCCCGACGGCCGTGCCGGGCCGGGCTCGGGCCTGGGTTTTTTGCACCGGGCTTTGGTAGGCCCGGCCCGAAGCCCGGCCCGGCCCGAGGTTTGGCCAGGTCTAGTCATCCGCATCATGATAACAACATTAAAATGTTTAAATTGTTGTTTGCTTTAAAATTGCTAATTATGCACATGGGGAGTTTCCGGAGTTGTTGTTGTTATTTCCGGCCTCATTTAAAATGTCTAGATAGGTAGTTTACTTTAGCTTCGCCACTTGCCATGTTTAATAAAAACATTTAATCTTGTCTTGTAAATAAACGAGAGTCAACTAAATAAATAGCATGTGGTGTTTCGTCAATATGCAACTCGTTGCATATTGAGCTCCACTTAAATTGTAGTGTTGTTTGTGCTTTTGCCATGCCATGCATATTTAAACGGACATGCATCATATTTGTTTGTGCATCCTGCCATGTTTATGCTTGTGTGTTTATCGTGTTGTTTGCTTCTTTCCGGTATGCTTCTCTCGTTAGCTTCGGGTTCGTTCCGGAGTTGTGAGGATTTGTTTGACTACTTCTTGGACTCGTTCTTCTTCCTTGCGGAATCACACGCAAGATGACCATACCTAGAGATCACTACTATCTTTGCCTATGCTAGATGTTTCGCTCTTTATATGTTGCCTCGATGACTATGTCCGTTTGTCAGCCTCCTATTGTTGCCATGAAACCTCTAACCTTTGACACCTTCCCAGCAAACCGTTGTTTGGCTATGTTACCCGCTTGCTCAGCCCCTCTTATAGCGTTGTTAGTTGCAGATGAAGTTGAAGATTGCTCCATGTTGGATATTGTTGTTGGAATATCACAATATCTCTTAAATATATTAACACACCTATATACTTGGCAATGGGTGGAAGGCTTGGCCTTTTGCTCGGTGTTTTGTTCCACTCATGCCACCTTAGGACCCGATAAACCGGTGTTATGTTCCCGGATTTTGCGTTCCTAACACGGTTGGGGTTTATGGGCCCCCCTCGATAACCCGCTTAGCGCTAAAGCTTTTCCAGCAAGGCCCAACTTTGGTACTACATTTGCCTAACAACTAAAACTTGCATAGGGAGTAATTAACCCTTTTTCTTAATCAACAACCCGGGCCAGTGCTCCACATGAGTGTTGGTCCAAACTGGAGGTTCTGCGGGGCCACCTCGGGGAAACTCAAGGGCTGGTAAAAACCTGTAGAATCGCCCATCCGGTCGTGGCCTGAGACGAGATACGCGCGGCTACTATCAGGGTGTCGGCACGCCGGGAGGTCTTGCTGGATTAGTTTTACCTTAGTCGGGATATCTTGAGCACGGGATTCCGAGAATACTCGGGTCTTCCCACCTTGGAGTTGCGACTCCGCAGATCGTGAGCTTGTGATGGGCTAAGTTGGGACACCTCTGCAGGGTTTTGATCTTTCGAAAGCCGTGCCCGCGGTTATGTGGCAGATGGGAATTTGTTAATATCCGGTTGTAGAAAACATGACACTCTATCCTTAAGAATACGCTACCTTTGTGAGTTCCGTGATTGTCTCTTCTCGAAGGAGTTTCGAGAAGAAGAACACGGTGGGGTTATGTCTGACGTGAGTAGTTAGGATCACTTCGTGATCACCTGGCAATCATTGGCACTTGATCTCTTCTCGCTCTAAACTCGTAAGCTAGTTGCTTAGTGCTTGTTGCAAACACTTCATTACCCCCCTCCTCACCTAAAGGCTTTGTTAGTTTTGATACCCGGGAACGGGATTGCTGAGTCCTTTGTGGCTCACAGATTACTACACACACCAGATGCAGGTACATCCGAGAACAGTGCAGGAGGTGGATCAGAACTTCAGTGGGAGTTCGATGAAAAGCTTGGCCGTATGTATGTGACGTTTTCGACGATCAATAGTGTTCCTACTAGGGTCGATCGGGACCTTGTGTTGCTTTATTTATGGTATCTTTCATTTGGATCTTCGTCCGTAGTCGAACTCTGATGTTATTTGGATGATGAATGTTTATGTAATGCATTGTGTGACGTGGCGAGTGTAAGCCAACTACTCTTTTGCAATTTCATCCCTCTTTTACATGAGTTGTGCAAAGATACCATACTTGAGATCATTCTAGTATGATATTATGCCTTTAAGTCGTGTCTCGACACGTGGGAGGTATAGTCTCATACTGGGCATTACACACACTTTGTTCTCATACATGGATCCCATGTCAGATTTCATGGCCTCAAGCATCTGGGCTCAGCATTGCTTCATCATAGTCCGTAGGTTCATCGTGGTCTAGTAACATGACTTCCAGAACTGGGTTGCCATACCACTCTGGCGCAGAATGCACTCTGGTTGACCTACGAGGTTCAATAGTAACTTGATCTGAAGTTTCATGATCATCATCATTAGCTTCCTCGCTGATTGGTGTAGGAATCACTAGAACTAGTTTCTGTGAGGTACTAGTTTCCAATTCGGGGGAAGGTACAATTACCTCATTAAGTTCCACTTTCCTCCCACTCACTTCTTTCGAGAGAAACTCCTTCTCTAGTAAGGATCCATTCTTAGCAACGAATATCTTGCCTCCGGATCTGTGATAGAAGGTGTACCCAACAGTTTCCTTTGGGTATCCTATGAAGATACATTTCTCCAACTTGGGTTCGAGCTTATCAGGTTGAAACTTTTTCACATAAGCATCGCAACCCCAAACTTTAAGAAACAACAACTTTGGTTTCTTGCCAAACCACAGTTCATAAGGCGTCGTCTCAACGGATTTAGATGGTGCCCTTATTTAACGTGAATGCATTGTCTCTAATGCATAACCCAAAACGATAGTGGTAAATCGGTAAGAGACATCATAGATCGCACCATATCTAATAAAGTACGGTTACGACGTTCAGACACACCATTACATTGTGGTGTTCCGGGTGGCGTGAGCTGTGAAACTATTCCACATTGTTTTAAATGAAGACCAAACTCATAACTCAAATATTCACCTCCGCGGTCAGATCGTAGAAACTTTATTTTCTTGTTACGATGATTCTCTACCTCACTCTGAAATTTCTTTGAACTTTTCAAATGTTTCAGACTTGTCCTTCATCAAGTAGATATACCCATATCTGCTCAAATCATCTGTGAAGGTCAGAAAATAACGATACCCGCCGCGAACCTCAACACTCATTGGTCTGCATACATCAGTATGTATGATTTCCGACAAGTTAGTTGCTCGCTCCATTGTTTCAGAGAACGGAGTTTTAGTCATCTTGCCCATGAGGCATGGTTTGCAAGCACCAAGTGATTCATAATCAAGTGATTCCAAAAGCCCATCAGCATGGAGTTTCTTCATGCGCTTTATACCAATATGACCTAAACGACAGTGCCACAAATAAGTTGCACTATCATTATCAACTTTGCATCTTTTGGCTTCAATATTATGAATATGTGTATTACTACGATCGAGATCCAACAAACTATTTTCATTGGGTGTATGACCATTGAAGGTTTTATTCATCTAAACAGAACAACAATTATTCTATGACTTCAAATGAATAACTGTATTGCAACAAACATGATCAAATCATATTCATGCTCAATGCAAATGCCAAATAACATTTATTTAGGTTCTACACTAATCCCGAAAGTATAGGGAGTGTGCGATGACGATCATATCAATCTTGGAACCACTTCCAACACACATCATCACTTCACCTTTAACTAGTCTATGTTCATTCTGCAACTTTCATTTCGAGTTACTAATTTTAGCAATTGAACCGGTATCAAATGCCCAGGGGTTGCTATGAACACTAGTAAAGTACACATCAATAATCTGTATATCAAATATACCTTTGTTCACTTTGCCATCCTTCTTATCCGCCAAGTATCTAGGGCAGTTCCACTTCCAATGACCATTTCCTTTGCAGTAGAAGCACTTAGTTTTAGGCTTGAGTTTAGCTTTGGGTTTCTTCACGGGAGACAACTTGCTTGTCATTCTTCTTGAAGTTCCCCTTCTATCCCTTTGCCTTATTCTTGAAACTAGTGGTCTTGTTAACCATCAACACTTGATGCTCTTTCTTGATTTCTACCTTTGCTGATTTCAGCATCGTGAAGAGCTCGGGAATTACTTTGCATATTATAGTTCATCACGAAGTTCTACTAGCTTGGTGATAATGACTACAGAACTTTGTCAATTACTATCTTATCTAGATGATTAACTCCCACTTGATTCAAGCAATTGTAGTACCCAGACAATCTGAGCACATGCTCACTAGTTGAGATATTCTCCTCCGTCTTGTAGGCAAAGTACTGTTAGAGGTCTCATACCTATCAACACGGGTATGAGTATGAAATACTAATTTCAACTCTTGGAACATCTTATATGCTCCATGGCGTTCAAAACGTTTTTGAAGTCCAGTTCTAAGCCGTAAAGCATGGTGCACTAAATTATTAAGTAGACATCATATTGAGCTTTGCGAAATGTTCATAATGTTTGCATATGCTCCTGCAATAGATCTGTCACCTAGTGGTGCATCAAGGACATAATTTTTTTGTGCAGCAATGAGGATAATCCTCAGATCACGGACCTAGTCCGCATCATTGCTACTAACATCTTTCAACTTAGTTTTCTCTAGGAACATATCAAAAACATAGGGGAGCTATAACGCCAGCTATTGATCTACAACATAATTTGCAAATACTATCAGGACTAAGTTCATGATAAATTAAAGTTCAATTAATCAAATTACTTAAGAACTCCCACTTAGATAGACATCCCTCTAGTCATCTAAATGATCATGTGATCCAAATCAACTAAATCATGTCCGATCATCACGTGAGATGGAGTAGTTTTCAATGGTGAACATCTTATGTTGATCATATCTACTATATGATTCATGCTCGATCTTTCGGTCTCCAGTGTTCTGAGGCCATGTCTGTACATGCTAGGCTCGTCAAGTTTAACCCGAGTATTTTGCATGTGCAAAACTGTCTTACACCCGTTGTATTTGAATGTAGAGCTTATCACACCCGATCATTACGTGGTGTCTCGGCACGACGAACTGTCGCAACGGTGCATACTCAGGGAGAACACTTATACCATGAAATTTAGTGAGGGATCATCTTATAATGCTACCGTCGAACTAAGCAAAAAATAAGATGCATAAAGGATAAACATCACATGCAATCAAAATATGTGACATGATATGGCCATGATCATCTTGCACCTTTGATCTCCATCTCCAAAGTACCATCATGATCTCTATCTTCACCGGCATGACACCATGATCTCCATCATCTTGATCTCTATTAACATGTCGTCACATGGTCGTCTCGCCAACTATTGCTATCGCATAGCGATAAAGTAAAGCAATTATTTGGCGCTTGCATCTTGTGCAACAAAGAGACAACCATAAGGCTTCTGACAGCTGCCGATAACTTCAACAAAACATGATCATCTCATACAATAACTTATATCTCATCACGTCTTGACCGTATCACATCACAACAAGCCCTGCAAAAACAAGTTAGACGTCCTCTACTTTGTTGTTGCAAGTTTTATGTGGCTGCTACGGGCTTAATAAGAACCGTTCTTACCTACGCATACAAAATCACAACGATTTTTTGTCAAGTATGTGTTGTTTTAACCTTCACAAGTACCGGGCGTAGCCACACTTGATTCAACTAAAGTTGGAGAAACCGACACCCGCCAGCCACCTGTGCGCGAAGCACGTCGGTAGAACCAGTCTCGTGTAAGCGTACGCGTAATGCCGGTCTGGGCCGCTTCATCCAACAATACCGCTAAATCAAAGTATGACATGCTGGTAAGCAGTATGACTATTATTGCCCACAACTCATTGTGTTCTACTCGTGCATATCATCTACGCATAGACCTGGCTCTGATACCACTATGGGGGACGTAGTATTTCAAACATTTCCTACGATCACGCAAGATCTATCTACTAGAAGCATATCAACGAGCGGGGAGAGTGTGTCTACGTACCCTCATAGACCAAAAGCGGAAGTGTCTAGTGACGCGGTTGATGTAGTCGAACGTTTTCGTGATCCAATCGATCCAAGCACCGAATGTACGGAACCTCCGCATTCAGCACACGTTCAACTCGATGACGTCCCACGAGCTCTTGAACCAGTTGAGCGTCACGGGAGAGTTTCATCAGCACGACGGCGTGGTGACGGTGATGATGAAGCTGCCGGTGCAGGGCTTCACCTAAGCACTGCAACGATATGACCGAGGTGTGTAACTGTGGGGAGGGGCACCGCACACGGCTAAAATCAACTTGTGTATTCATGGGGTGCCCCCTGGCCACGTATATAAAGGATGGAGGGAGGAGGAGGCAGGCCCTCATAGGGCGCGCCAAAGTGTGGAGTCCTACTAGGACTCCCTAGTCCTAGTAGGATTCCACCTCCCACATGGAATAGGAAAAGGGGAAGTGAGAAGGAGAAGGAAGGAAGGGGCGCCCCCTTTCCCTAGTTCAATTCGGACCAGTCCATGGGGAAGGGGCGCGGCCACCCTTGAGGCCTTTCTCTCCTTTCCCGTATGACCCATTAAGGCCCAATACGAATTCATATAACTCTACGGTACTCTGAAAAATACCCGAATCACTCGGAACCTTTCCGATGTCCGAATATAGCCTTCCAATATATCGATCTTTACGTCTCGACCATTTCGAGTCTGTTCGTCATGTCCGTGATCTCACCCGGGACTCCAAACAAATGTTGGTCATCAAATCACATAACTCATAATACAAATCGTCATCGAACGTTAAGCGTGCATACCATACGGGTTCGAGAACTATCTATACATGACCGAGACACATCTCTGGTCAGTAACCAATAGCGGAACCTGGATGCTCATATTGGCTCCTATATATTCTATGAAGATCTTTATCGGTCAAACCGCATAACAACATACGTTGTTTCCTTTGTCACCGGTATGTTACTTGCCCAAGATTCAATCGTTGGTATCATCATACCTAGTTCAATCTCGTTACCGGCAAGTCTCTTTACTCGTTCTGTAATGCATCATCCCGCAACTAACTCATTAGTTACGTTGCAAGCAAGGCTTATAGTGATGTGCATTACCGAGAGGGCCCAGAGATACCTCTCCGACACTCGGAGTGACAAATTCTATTCTTGATCTATGCCATCATCACAAACACCTTTGGAGACCCCTGCAGAGCATCTTTATAATCACCTAGTTACGTTGTGACGTTTGATAGCACACAAGGTGTTCCTCCGGTATTCGGGAGTTGCATAATCTCATAGTCATAGGAACATGTATAAGTTATGAAGATAGCTATAGCAGTAAAACTAAACGATCAAGTTGCTAAGCTAACGGATGTGTCTTGTCCATCACATCATTCTCCTAATGATGTGACCCCATTGGTCAAATGACAACTCATGTCTATGCTAGGAGATATCACCATCTTTCATCAATGAGCTAGTCTAGTAGAGGCATACTAGGGACACTCTGTTTTGTCTATGTATTCACACATGTACTAAGTTTCCGGTTAATACAATTCTAGCATGAATAATAAACATTTATCATGATATAAGGAAATATAAATAACAACTTTATTATCGCCTCTAGGGCATATTTCCTTCAATATCCTCCCTTGCAGTGGATGTCACTAATATATCCAGTTTAGTATTTTTAGTATTGACATCTTGGCTAAGTTCTTAGTAGTACTATATGACGCCTATGCATTCCCACCAATGAGATCGCTCTAAAAAGAATATAACCTTTATATTATTCTATATGCCAATTGGTCGATTATATTTGTTACCTACTCAGTGCATAGCATTCACTAAGGAATTTCCTGCATTATCAACATAATTTTCCAGGTAAATATTAGAATACAAAAAAATTGTGTAAGACACTTACAAATTGCTTGTAGCAAATCAATTTTGATAGTGTGTCAACAGAAAGTTCAAAAGAATCCCTTCCACTACTACTAACAAACATAAAAAACTTAAAGGTCAGTGCATATTTAACCTTTTACTTTCGGTGCCCCTATATATTTTCAATATCCCTATCATTCTATCGTTAAACCGACGGGCGCATCAACGCGCGCCATCAGTGATCTAGTTGATGTGAAGAGGCATCACATGGGGAAGACAAAGGGGCTTGGTTAATGGCTGGTTGGGCACAACAGATTGGTGTGCGACCACTCTCGTCCTACAAAAGGCGGGGCACGACTCTTCCTCCCGATGTCTACTATGCAAAATTATTCTTGCAGACGTTGTTGGGCCTCCAAGCATAGAGTTTTGTAGGAAAACAATTTTTTTCCATTAAGTGGATGGCCTAAGGTTTATAAATCCATGGGAGGTGTAGGATGAAAGTGGTTCTCTCTCAAACAACCTGCAATCAGTTACAAGTAATCTCTTTTATCCCCAACATGCCCAATACAATTTTCGGTTGCATAGGTGCACTGGTCCAGCGAAGGTGTGATGATAGTTGTGTAAGATGGATGGTAGAATAGGTTTTTGTAATCTGGATAATTAAAAACAACAAGGTAGCAAGTAACAAAAGTAGGTAAAATGACATCTCAATGCTTGGAAACAAGGCTTAGGGTTCATGCTTTCAAAGTTTCACTAGTGTCAACTCTCAATATCATTAACATAATTGAGCATCGTGATAATCCCTCAAAGTGCACACAGAATCACTCCGAAGTTTCTATTCAATCGAAGAAAGTAGGATGAAATTGCCTAGATGCGCTTAACAAAAAACCACCTCAAAGTTGTCTTTCCAATCTTGATTTATCGAACCACCCACAAATGTGCCACAGATAGTCCCAGTAATCATACTATGACAACACCATATGATACTATTGTGCAACATTTATGCTAAGAGTATCTCAATGTCACTAGGGGTGTCCGCAAGTTAATAACTAGACATGCATAATGTAATCTCAAAACCAAAGTATTCAATCCAACATAAAGAAAATTCAAATAGCAAGACTCAGTTCACCATAAAAAGGATGGAGGAAGATGAACATCATAAGATCCAACTATATTTAACAAAGCTCATGATACAATCAAGATCGAATCCGTCAAGAACATGAGAGAGAGAGAGAGAGAGATCAACGCATAGCTACTTGTACATACCCCCAGCCCCGAGGATGAATTAGTCATACATCACCATGAGAATGGAGAAGGAATTGTTGGTGATGGTGATGGCAGAGATGTCCCCGACGGCGCTTCGCGCCACCAAAAAAGAGGGGGAAGGACCCCCTCCTTCTCCTTCTTCTTCTTTCTTGGCCCTCCGGGGAGAGAGGGAGCTCTCCCCTAGATTGGATCTATCTTTCCTTATCTGCTTTCACTTCTGTTTTCTTGCTGAGCCCCATTTATTAAATATCTAAAGATACCTAATTCCGATCAATCTGAAATTTTACACGACCCGCCCTAAAATTAGCTTTCTTGTGGCCAAAGAATAGGTCAAACCGACTTAAGAAGCAACCACACACCCCCTGGCGCGCCACTCCCTCGTACATCGCCTTAAGTTGATTATTTCGCCCAAAATTCTGATAATTCCCATTTTTCAAAAAATCTGGCGTGTTTCAGCTCTGTGAATTTTTTGATTTAGATTCCCAAAAACAATAGAAAACAGGAACTGACCTTTGGACCTGGATTAATATGTTAGCCCAAATAAATATTATGCTAAAACATAAATAAATGAGGTGAATATAGCATGAAAACTTAATAAAGTATAAATACATTGAAGACGTATCACCTGCCACAAGGTAGAGCTAGCGCATGACTTTGTTGGCGGATGAGAATCCTACACGTGAAATATCATCATTGGTCGAGGCTGTTATCGGGTATCGGATCCGGAACCTGCACCCGATAGCTTAACGTCGTTCCGTTACAGTGTCTGCAACATGGCAATTACCCTTGACAAAACACTTCTATGACACACCATTTATCATGGAACACATCCCCGACAACACAAATATGCCTATGTTGAATCTGTCATAAAACCGTCACGGATGTACATATGTGACAGAAAACGCAACCTATTGTGACAAAGGCGTATCATCATGGATGTGTCTTTTTTGTGTGTGTAGTGTATGCATTCTCTCTCTCTATTTATCTCTCCTAGTATCATGTGGGTTTCTGATGTTGATTGTATCACAAACTTTGTTACTGGAGTTGAATCTTATGATGTTTCCCCCTCTATTATCTTTGCGGTGAATTGAATCTTGCTCGTTTTATGAGTTTCTTTATGCTGGATTGATCTTTTGCAAATCAATGAGATTAATGATGAATGTCTAGTATAACTTGTGGGTGCCCATAGTGACACCGGTGCACTCTATACATGATAGGTTAAATGATAGCTATCATATGGTGTTGTCATAGTACAATTTCTGGGGTTGCCCGTTATGAGATTTGGGTGGTCCAATAGATGAAGATTGAAGAGACGACTCTCATGTTGTTTGCTATTAGCGCACCTACACGATCTCCTCCTATTTGAATTCACCAGAAGAGCGAACGTTTAGAGTGATTATTTACCACATTGCTTAAGGAGATACCATGTTGTTAGACTATGTTAATGAAGTTTAAGTTGACACTTGCGAAAGTATGAGCGCTAGATCTTGTTTTCAAGCATTGAAACACCCTTTTTATTCACTTTTATTACTTCGTTATCTTGTTTTCTGTATATATTCAGATTAAAAAAGCTATTTCTACCATCTACATTACACATATATCATCTCTTCATCGAAGTAGTACACCTACCCAGCAACATGAGACTTTGTTGCGCATCCACGCACAGAGTTTGGTAGGACAACAACAAATTTCTTTCAATTGGGTAACATAAGGTTTATCAATCCATAAAGGTGTAGGATGAAAGTGACCACTCTGGAACAATCCTGCAATCAAACACAAGTGGTCTCTTTTGTCTTCACACAGTCAATACAATTGTAGTTGTATACATCTTGTTGTTTCACACACCTCTCATGTTGTAACTTTTTTATTCAACATTTATAGATGAAGTTGTGCAAAGTGTTATCGTGTGAAGTGAGTTTATCACGTGGACAAGAGGTGAGAGTAACCGATGTGCGTGTATTGAAATAGCTGAACGCTGCATGGGACAAACGTACATATACAACCAAACGCCATGCTTGCGTGCATCTCTGATGAGACAAACAACCAAACACCATGCTTTGCATTTCTGGCGAGAAACAACACGATGCAAAAAACATGACCGGCTCCGTTGGCACCGGGCCAGTACCAGCAAAAAAACAGGAAAGCTCGCCGCGTGTCCGGAGCGGCATTTTCACCGCCCCGCTGCCAAGCGAGTACGGCGGGCCCTCGCTGCTTGTGGTGAATAAAGCGGGACTCGCGCGTGACACCCGGCAGCGGCTGCCAGCCAGCCCCGCTTTACAGCTTTTCCTTCCAGCGGAAGCAAATCGCGTCCGTCCGTTCCGCGCCCCACCGCGCCATGTGATGTGCTGCCGCCGCTCTTTCCCTCGCTTTCCCCTCCTCCTCCTGCTCCACTCCCCCTCCCCCGCCGTCGCCCGCCGCCGCCCATGACGCCGCCCCCCTCACCCTCGCCCCCACCGCCGGCCGCCGCGGACGCGCTCGCCCAGATCCTGCACGCGCTGCTCCCGCCCCTCCTCCTGGCCGCGGCGTCCGCCAACGCGCTCCACTCCCGCTGGCGCGCGCTGCACGCCACGCTGCTCGCGCTCCAGTCCTCGCTCGCCTCCGCGCCCGCCCCGGCCGCCGGCCACCCGCTCTTCGCCGATCTGGTGGCCTCGCTGCTCCCCGCGCTCCGCTCCCTCCACGCATTGTCCGCGCGCTGCCAGGACCCGGCCCTCCCCGGCGGCCGCCTGCGCCTCCAGAGCGATCTCGACATCGCCGCTTCCTCGCTCACGCTTCTCCTGCACGACCTCTCGCTGCTCCTTCGCTCGGGGCTCCTCGCCGTCGATTCCTCGGCGTCCTCCCCCAACGCCATTGTGCTGCAGGTGCCCGCGGCGGCTGCATCCCGCTCCGACAAGTCGCTCTTCATCAGGGACGCCTTTGCGCGGCTCCAGATCGGGGGCCTTGACCTCAAGCTCAAGGCCCTCGCCTCGCTGCTGGAGTTGCTGGGCAATGACCCCGCTGCCGAGGCCGCAAACATCGTTGCCGCGGATGGCGATGTGGCTGCGCTGCTCCGCATGCTCGACGCATCGGCCCACTCGGCGCTGAGGGACCGTGCAGCAGCTGTCGTGGCCCTCCTTGCCACTGCCTGCAGTGCATCCCGGAAAGCGGTGTTCGACGAGGGCGGCCTTGGCCCGCTGTTGCGCGTGCTTGACTCCGCATCGGCACCGGCCACGAGGGAGCGTGCCGTTGTGGCCATTGAGGCCATGACCGCCGATGCCGGCAGCGCGTGGGCTGTATCAGCATATGGAGGGGTTTCCATCTTGATTAATGCGTGCCGTCCTGGCTCTGGTTCGTTGGCTGTGCAGGCGCTCGCTGTAGCAGCTATCAAGAATGTGGTTTCGATCGACGATGTACGCTCAGCATTGGTTGAGGAGGGTGGGCTGCCAGTTCTGGTTGATTTACTTGCAAGTGGCACTACTGACACACAGAAGAATGCTGTTATCTGCCTGTGGTCGATCGCGTCCTTGGGTGACCTTGAGACACAGCAACAGATTGTGCAAGATGGCGCATTACCGCCACTATTGCAGGCTCTGCACATCACCACTGATCTGGATCTTCAGAATTCGGTCCTACGCGCTATCCACACGCTCGCAGTAGTCCCTTCTGCCGCCAGGATCCTATGTTCATCCCCGCTGTTCTTTGCACAACTTACAGACCTTATGCGCCGTGGTGGTAGCATCCTGTTGCAGCAGATGGCTGCAGATATGATTGCTGACCTTGCACCTGGCGTGAGTGATGACACCAAGCGGTGTATGGCACCATGTGTTGGCACGCTCGTCAAGATGATGGAGGTAGCTAAGCCTGCATCTGTACAGGAGTCAGCTGGCCGTGCACTACTTGCTTTGATGACCTTGAAATCTAATCGGAAGGAGTTGGTCAGGGATGAGAAGAATCTGACAAGGTTGGTGCAGATGCTTAACCCCCGGAATGAGGAGATTGACAAAAAGCACCCAGTCTCAGTACTGCTAGCACTTGCTATGGGTGGTGGGAATGGAACACGACGGCGTCTTGCAGATGCTGGTGCTTGTCAGCATCTACAGAAGCTGGCTGATGCTGAGGTGCCTTGTGCAAAGAAGGCTTTGCAAAGGATATCCAGCAGCCGATTCAAAAGCTTACTTTCCAGAGGGTGGAACAACTAGTCCATCTGCTGCATTAGGGTAAGGTTACCTTGATCTCCCTTTTTTTTGTGACGCATCTAATTTCTTTTCTTTTTCTTTGTCTATCACCGAGTAAATATCAGTTAAAATGAACATTAGATCAATAATTTTAGCTAAGCTGTTCATGGAGTACATGTTGCAAACATGTGTCGAAGCTTGGGGAAAGTTCCCTGTTATAGTCTGGTACCTGGGGCCAATACCCTGGGATTCTCAGAAGTTGGTGGGATGGTCTAGTCTAGTGCACAGGAGCATTAAGCTACAATGCTCATACTTTTTTGTTAGGCTAACAACTGTTTGGTGATATTATAATTGCTTAGATTTGGAAACTAAATGCTCACATGTTTGTGTTGCCGTTGCCCTGTCATTGCTAGATGTGGGCGGTGACATGGCCATTCCATGAGTTTGGCCACAGTGCTCATATTCATTGTAGGACAGGGCACATTCACTGATTCACCATAGCTGATAAGCAGCATCACAGGTAGAGGTAATGGAAGTTAATGAGGATGCATATACTCTATGTGCCTTTGGACGGTGGAAACATCAGGTAGGTAAAGAGAAGTGCATTGAGGGAGGAAGGAGCTTAGTTAGTCGGAAGAGGAAAGTAAAAGAAGAATGCAAAATAGGTCAAATTATAGGGCAGTCGTTTTTAACTGAAATTTTAATATGTGCACCCAGACTCGCTTAGTTATCGATGTGGAAAAGTTGTGTTGCAATGTCGACTTCTAGCTTAAGTCAAAATTGAACTAAAAACAAGTCGATTGTGGAGCCTCAGAAATTGCAGTCATGCATCTAGGTGGGCCTTTCACAGCCTTCACAAACTAACATCATGATTACTCTAGTCTAACATATTGTGAACTGTAGCTTTTTCTTGAAAGAATTGTCAAAGATTATTTTTCACTGATGATTAGATGTTCTGACGCATGGAAAGTTGAGGCATGCCCTTCATTGGGAAGAGAATAAAGCTAATATCATGAAAAATACTCTTTTCCCCTTGTTTCTCGCTCTTTCCCGGTCTATCAACTGAAAGCATGATGAACTGACTGTTGGTTATGCTTACATGTTCTCTCTTGGAGTCTTCTTGACCACCGCCCAATAGTTCATAACTTATAAACTTACCCACTAAGATCTTTTTCCAATACAGTATGCAATTTAATATACTGTGTTGTGCTTATTTTTGTTGCTGACAATTTTCAGGCTCATCAATAGTATAATGTGAAACATGCATTTGAGCGTGCAAAACATTGGCTTAAATATAAGGGGCAATAAGGCACATAAAGCCTTAACAGTAACAAATTTGTTAAATGTTAATGTAGACTGTAACTTGGAATTCTGTTGGCAAATCACAAAGTTTTGTAGTATGACTGTTCTGTTAATCTGTTTCCAGTTGGATGCATCTGTTCAGTTACTCGTCTACTGAATTGAGAGTTTGCGTCTTTGTTAGTAACTTTACAGCCTATAATTTTGTCAGAAGTAATTCAAGTATTAACTCAGTTCATCCAGGCAATTATTATATTCCTGCATTTTATATGTTGTTACCTGTAGTGTATCACGTTTGAACTGTGGTGTATCACATATTATTACCTGTAGTTTATCACATTTTATTATCTGTAGTGTATCACCTTTGAGCTTGAATGTCGTGGCTAACATACAAATGAAAATGTCTTGTTTTATATCTCATGATTTCCTTTAATTTAGTTATGTGAACCATTACTTATGACTCATTTTTTGTTTCTGAACTTGGTAGTTGAAGAGAACCCAAATGTGGAGAGCTTCAAATTATAGAAGAAAGCTTGAGTATTTAATTAGGAGGCATCATACAAGAACAGCGAGCAAGAGACCGGAGGAGTTCTCCGTTTCTTTGAAGCCAAAAGGTGCATGGTAGCTGCTATTTACTACTAGTATATTGACAAGATAGAAGCATGGATGCGGCATTTTAGGATGTATCCTTCAGCTTTTATGTTTGCCCTTTCTTATTTCTTTAATTTTTTTTGTCTGTTCCTATTTTAACCCTTTTTTCTGTCTTTATCCCTTGCCCGATTTGTGTAGTAATTGTATGTGTGTTGATTTGGAATGAAGCAAGTGTTTTTATCTGCCCCAGGTCACATTTGCCAGAGATTAATACCCAGCGTCTCACTGAGTAAGGGTTTTGGTGCTGTTTCTGTGGGGTTTTGGTGCTGTTGGGGAGTATATTCTTGGTACTGATGTTGATTTTTGTTTTTGTATTGATTTGATCGCCTGATGTTGCTTGTGATGTTGGTATTGATTGTTGTCTGGTGTCTGTTATTTGCCTGATTCCTGTGAGGGTCTCGTGAGCCTTTCTCGTCACTCTGCATATTTGCTCTCAAATCTCGATGCCGTCTCCATTGAATGGGCTAATCTCACTTTACCACCTTTTGGCTGTGTTAATTAAATAGTACTCCCTCCATCCCATAATATAGTGTCAAAAACGCTCTTATATTATGAGAGTACTTTCTCCGTAAATGTGCTTGGATGCTTCACGTTATCACATGGATCTCCACTCTCAAGAGAGGGTAATGCAAAGACTTGGAGGGAAACTTTGCATGATGCCGTTTTCACAGGAATCATGTGAGCTCGTCCCTTGCTAGGAATTTGATTCACCAAAAGCTCTTCATTCTAAAACATAGTCTCGCATTGCTTTATCTCTATTTAAGCAGGAGCTATGCCAGCCTACATGAAGTAGATATGTTTTTTGGCAAAAAAAACTGCCATGAGTGGCATTTCCTAATCAATATCTACAAAACCGAAGTGTTGAAAACTGCGCAGATCCAATTGACAAACCAACTAGAGCACAAGGTTTCGCTTGCCACAGCTTTATTTAGTACATACAACATAGCATAATCACAGACTGTTATAAGAATATAATTACATGCTTACACAATGCCAGCAAAACATATGCTAAATGCAGTAAAAGTAAGAATATAACTCATGCGGCCTATGTAATATCTATCCTACATACCTATGCTTAAAAAATGATTGACAATGTTAAACTTCTCAAGGTCAACTTCATGATTTGGGAGCCAAAAACAGACTCAAAAGTAGTATTAACAGTTATTTCTTGTCGTTCATATTACTAGATACCGGAAAGAAATGCCAGTCTGGAGGACCCCAGAGGCCGCGGATGTACGCTTCTTGCTCAACATGAGAAAGACGCTGGTAAATGCTTTAAGCTTGAGACGTCGAATAGCTCAATAAACCTTAGATCAGAAACTCTTGCTTTCGCAGCAGCAAAACGCTGGTATTCGTCGAATACTGATGTTAGACACCAGCGCTGCAGTTTCCTCAAGCATCCGACAACACAGCCAGTTCGATGCTGCACATTTTTGTGTTTGCATTACAAAATTCAGATGCTATAGAAATTTTTGCAGGCCAAACAAACAGCAATGTAGCTAAGAGGTAATCATGCTATTTTTACCTTTCCACGCTTGCAGTGAATAAGCACCGGGTGGTTTCTTGTGTCTACATGAGAATTTGATATGCAGTCAAGGGAAGAAATGACTCGGATAGGAAATGATTCGGTAGAACATTCTAGTACCTAGAACAACTTTCAGAGCCTCGCGGATTCTGTCTTCGGGAATGCTCACAAAGGGCTCCTGAAAACAACATCCATTTTCAGTTAGCCCCTGAATATGAGAAATGCTACTTTGTGACAACAAATCTTTGGTAACAAGACTGATACGATACAAGGAAAAAACTGACCAACTTCAAGCACACTAATACAACTTCAAGTTGCTTTTTACATCAGTTTGAGCGTCAATTAATATGGCACAGAGGGAGCACATGCCATCTAGCAATACCTTTTAGAAGCTAGATTTTGGTTCTCTTTTCTGGTTTAAGTTATCAGCTACTCCCTCATAGTGTAAAAAATGGTCTTACATTTTGGGAGTAGCAAAGAATTTGTGTGCCATCTCATTCTCTTTTGTTTAGCTGTATGCCATTTCATTCTTATAAGGCGAATTGTTAAATATCAGTCTGATCTGAACTTTCTCTAGTGATCAATCGTGCACTACTTTTCAAAGTGCATGGCCAAAGTGCAAAATAAACAATGCAACCCAGATAAAGGAATCTGGTTCCATTTTTCTCTGCCACATGTTCAGCTTTCCATCGCCTTAACCCACTTCACGGGATTGCAGCGCTCATACTTCTAACCAATAGAGTGTGGCCTCGTTGGCTCGATAAAATGATAAACCTCCAGCTGTCCCCTTAAATTTGAAAGCTCTACTGAATAAAGAAAGAAAAAAGAATAACAAATTTATACTGTACAATTTAGGTATGAACCATTTCCTTGTATACTATGGTTTATTTGTTTTCTATACTGGTGGTGACAATAAAATCATTAAACATATCAAGAAGCTATCAATGATAGTACTCCCTCCGTTCACTTTTGTAAGTCATTTCAGACAACTCAAAATGAGATGTTTTGCACATTGTCTGAAATGTCTTCAAGGTCTTATAAAAATGAACAGAGGGAGTAGTGTTTTTGCTCCAGTGGATAGAAATATCTTTTACCAGTTTACTCATTCAGTTGGAGCAAAAAACCTACCTTGTTGTACCTTAAGGATGTTTTGACGACACACAACAGGTCGTTTGGTTAATTAAGAAGATAAAAATACTTGGATTTTGAGAAGTGCTAAGCATAAATTGTGCATCATTAGAAAAGTGCAGCCCAAAGAAATATAACACAAAATGCCTAGGACTACAACTGAGCAACATAACAACTAAGGTTTCAGATGGTTATCATCAGCTCGTAATGAAAGAGCAAGATCTAGTTAGTAACAAGATCATAATTTGAGGTTTTTAGGGAGAGACTCACTTTTATTTGCCGTTCATCGGCCGTTACGCCTGGCGGGATCTAGACTGGCCCCACAGACCAACGGTAGCCTTTCCTACGCACTTTGTCCTCACTCGTGCACATTTAGGATCAACTTTCCAGCCGGTCACCCATCCTTAAATTGAGAATGGCTTTGAAAAAGAAGAATTTTGTTGTTGACATGAGTACTCTGTCATTCCTATTAATCTAGGATGTCCGACACCCTGAAGTGGATTCCATGTGTTATTTGTCGTGTTGAGCAAAATCTTGCCGAATTGACCACTCGAACCTGAATTTGAGCAAGCTTCTCAAATTCATCACTTCTATATTCGTCTAGCATTTGTAGTGTTTTATACAGGATCCACTGATATGTTAGGCTCCAAGGTATTCAAAATATTTTTTATATCAGCTAAAAGTCGGTAATACACAATAGAAGGGTAAAATGAACAGTCCTTGGCGCATAGGGTGCTACTACAATAACATGCCATATAAATTTAGTCCCCTAAAATCTGACCTTGGTTAAGCGAACAAGTACTCAACAGTGAACATTTAAACCAGATATCCAGCTACTCCGTCTTGTCAGAACTACAAGTCATGTGCCTAATTACAAAAAATGTTTTAAGGCTTATCTGACTTATAATTTGGTAGAGAGGCGCTTTCAGGTAAAGCGTCTATGCAGAAGCTCAACTTGGACAAGGCAAGTCTACTTCACAATCCCACGGGAGGCAAATGATGTGCCTGCACTCAAGTACTCCCTCCGTCCGAAAATACTTGTCATCAAAATGGAAAAAAAATGATGTATCTAAAACTAAAATACATCTAAATACATCCCCTTTTATTCATTTTGATGATAAGTATTTCCGGACGGAAGGAGTACTATGGAGAAGATTCGAGAAGATAGAACCACTGCAACCATCACTACCGTGTGGACAAATATTAACGAAGAATCTATGACTAAGCACGAAGTCATAATAACTAAAACCACGGCCAGAATTACGGAATGGAGTTAATAGACATGTTTGATCCCCTCTTTCCTTACTTGGTTACCATTTCGATTTTATTTCTTCGGACAAGCAAGAAGGGCATATGCAAGTGGGAAAAAAGAGAGGAGAAGACCACCTCTTTTCTTGCTTGCTTACCATTTCACTTTTATTTCTTTCGGATCAAGTATAAGCAATTCTCGAAGGGCAAAACTTGGATGAAGTTTAGCCAAGTGAGGAGAAGGGATTTGCACTAACCTTGGAGCCGTCGATTCCGAGTTGGAACAGCCTGATCCCGCGGGCGCGGAGGAACTCCTGGTTGGCCTCCGGGTACGGCTCCGGGCAGAGGCACCTGGATGGAGGATACAAAACGAACCAGAATCACGTCAGCGCCACCTCGAATCGAGAAAGAAAGCACGTACGTAGGCCGTGTACCAAGTACTAACAGGACGGAGCGGAGGCGGAGGGTCTCGAGGAACGGCAGGTTGGAGGCGTCCGGGAAGCCGGAGCGGTACACGCCGTGGTCCACCATGGCGAAGTTGAGCGGCGGGACCAGCTGCAGCGGCTCCTCGCCGCCTTCCCCCGCCTCGGCCTCGGCCTCGGCCTCGCCGCCCTCCCGGCTCAGCAGGATCCTCGCGCAGGAAGACGGAGCCACGGCGTCCGTGTCCTCCTCCTCCCCGTCCTCCTCGTCGGGAGGCGGCGGGCGGCTGTGGTGGTGCTGCCGGTGGTCTTCGCGGGTGACCACCAGGCTGGCGGCCTCCTGTCTCATACCTAGACGGACGGGGGGATGGATCGACGGTGGTGGCGCGATTGCCTGCCTATGCCTTGCTCTCCGTGGATGGAGTGGAGGTGGAGGACAAGAGGATCTCGTTGGGTTTTGGCCTTGGGTGGTGTCGGTTGTGGGCTGGCGATCGAGAAGAAGAGACTTCGGGAAGAAAGGAAAAGGAGGAGTGACAGGTTTTGCGTGCGTGTTGGTTATGCATATTCGGTGCATATTCCCTCTTCCGGCGGTTGTATACGATTTGTATCCAGAACTGGGGCCCGCTGGCTGGCCACCTGTTTGCGTGCCCATTGTAACATTTTCCATCGACTATGAAGGTGTGGATTGATTTGACTTCGTTAATCATTCTATAATGATATACCGGCTCAGTTTTTTGAAGATCCTCATAAATGATAGAATGTGCATGTGTACATGCGTTTATAGAGGTAAGTATGTATACGCATGTATGAGTGTCTCCACATGTACTGTGTTTTTGAAAAAAAATGTTATATGTTTTCAAAGAATTTGCCATATAAAAAGTCAATTGTGATGCCACACAAGACACGCTGGCTATTGGAGTCAGAAAAAATAGTGACAACTCTCATTTCTCCAATGTAAATTATGGTGATAAGAAAAAACTGCTCAACCCCTTCATTTAGCTAATTGCGCGTGTGTTGCATTGGGGGTGTGCGTATTGTAGTGATTCAATACTAATTGTGTCTGACATATACCTTACATCAATTATATTCTAAAATTTGTTAAGATTTGATTTGATAATGGGTAAAGAAAGGCGGGAAAGAGATTGGATTTAGTTGGGGTTTGAGTAAGATTGGATTTCATTTGGTCATGGGGAGGAGAATGCATGATTTTTATTTATTTATTTAAGGTCTGGTAAGATTTGATTGCATTTCATTGAGTTAAGGCGGAATATGTTTTACTAGTAAAAGTTGATTGTGTTAAGGCAGGACATGGTTTCAGTAGAACAACAAAAGAAAGATGTCGATTTGGCTTATATTATTCCTAACCGGGGATGTGGAAAGGAAAAAAAATACCAACGTAGAAGGACGGAGAAGAAACTCTGCTTTAGTAGTAGAGAACATTACAAACACTAAGGGCGTGTTTGGTTGCAGTTTGTAACAGTAGTTGCATTGCATGTCCATCTCCAGCCAACCTGATTGTTGAAATGCAGCCTCATATGCAGCAGATGCAACCTGTTTGGTTGCCTGCATCGCATGGAGGAGCACTTACCCCCCTGATGTTTGGTTGTCGTCTTTGTGCTTAGGGTGTGAGCAGATGCAAACTACAGCTGTTTGGTTGTCGTTTTTGTGCTTAGGGTGTGAGCAGATGCAAACTTCAGCTGTTTGGTTGCAAACAACGTTTGTGTTCTGCTCACCCCATTCAAATGTGGTGGCCTTACCGCCACATGATTAGCACAACAGCAAGATCAAACAAAGCAAGCAACCAAATGAAATCAAACACAACAAGCAAGGAAATGACAACAAACTACTTAACTACATAGCATAAGTCTAGACTAACAGTAGGGGCATCCTCCTTCCCTGCTCCATGCCAGGGTGCTGCTTCTGGCCAAAATATGGACAAGTTCCCAGCACAAGTCTGCCACACACCATAAAAGTTCAACACTAACACCTTACTTGACTTAACTACATAGCATGCTCGATGTCACCAACGCAGTTGTGCGTGCTGCAACGAAACCTGCACATTACCGAGTAGTCGTGGTTGGAGATCTGAACCTTCAGTCCGAGTCCTGAGATGCGCACAACGACGAGATCACCGAGGACGATCCAGTGGCGGCGGCAGAAGTAGTTCCAGCCCCGACCAAGCATCATGTGCCCCTCGAAGTTCTGGACCTGCACCCAGAACACGCACCGCTTGTTCGTCGACGGCCTCACCACGCGCGGGAGCCGCTTGATGACCAACCAGGTGTTCATCACCTCCACAAACTTGCATGGGACGACGAGCATGATGAGGTCCTCGTTGTCCTTGATCTGCTTGTAGAAGCGTAGCGGCTCCCGGGCCCCCTCCTCGTGGCCCTGCATCGGAGATCGTCCCCTTGAACGAGGCAGGCTCATGAAGGTGATCCTGCCAGACAGGTCCACCGTCCTAAGCCACTTGTTTGTGGGGATGAAATCCTCGGCGCCCTCAGCTCCGGCCACCACTTGAGCTCCTCCACCAGCAACATTCCAGTCACTCTTCAATATCTTGTCAGGTAAGATGACAAGTATTAGTGCACAAACTCTTTTCAAAATGGCACTGATCAGAGACATTTGCCCAAGAGCAAATGCCACTGATCAGTGCACAAACTTTTTGCCAAATGCCACTTATCAATGGCACTTGTTGTTGGAAAAATGGCACTGATCAGTGGACTTGCCCAACAGCAAGTGCCACTGATCAATGGTAGTTGTCCATGAGCAAATGCCACTTATCAGTGGCACTTGCTGTTGGGCAAGTCCACTGATCAGTGCCATTTGACCAACAAGTGCCATTGATAAGTGGCATTTGCTCATGGGCAACTACCACTGATCAGTGGCACTTGCTGTTGGGTAAATGCCACTGATCAGTGGACTTGCCCAACAACAAGTGCCACTGATCAGTGGCATCTGCTTTTCTGCAGCTGCCTAATCATGGAAAGATAACTGCCTAATCATGGAAAGATCTAAAAATAGCAACAGCAAGTGCCAATAGCACCCATGTGCACCCGTGCACATTTGGCAGCATCCTAAAATGGTCATACTACATGCACGTATAATAATCAACACAAACTCTAGCAACATGAACAACACAAATCCTAGGACACACTTACAGTAGCAGAAGAAAATTACCCTAGGACACACAATGTACGAAACAAGAACAGATCGATCCGATTGGATTCGATTGGGATCGCATCCAATCGGATCTACTCGAATCCTATCTAATCCTATCGAATGCACTAAGTACTAGCACATGCCTAAGAAATATACCCTAATTTACATCTACGAGCAAGCATTGAGGGGGTTTGACTCACCGGGGCTTGCGCAGTCGCATTCGAAGTGCAATTCTTTCTACCGTATCGTTCGAGATGGTGGTATGTCATTTTTGACAATTTCCCTTCATGTCTCATGATTCACAAGTTATCAAGAATGAGATATTTAAACCCATCATTTTCTCTCCGTTCAAGAGATCTTTCAACCCTTCAATCGCTATGTTGGAGTTATTTGGGTTATATTTTCACCTAAAGCTTTCCCCTAAGAATTGTTGCTATTGTGGTGCTTATTAATGATCCAAGTTATCTCTTTATCATCTTGGTGGAAGAAAATTTTCATCTCTTTGGTGCTCTCAATCAAATCAATTGTTTCCGTTAGTGGCAGAATTTCACCTCAAGTTTTGAGATGTTTTCCATAAGCCCACAACAAGCTTATTCTTTTTGTTGTTGATTTTTTTCCAACAACTCCGTTCAACCCTTCTTCGTAAGGATGCTTTTTCAAATTCATTGTGGGAGAAGTTGTCATTTTCTTATCCGTTCTTTTCTTTCCAACGATCTAGCATCTATTCTTTCATTTCGGAGGCAGATATTGCTCTCTTCGTCCCATAATCTCGCTTTGTCAAGATCATGTTCTTTTCCTTGTTTATCTATTTATCCGGAGTGTTGTATTCTCCATTCAATTTTTCTCATCTTATCAAGTTTGCCTATCTTTTTAACCGGAGTGCTGTCTGAAATCTTTCTTACCCCTCGTGCCATTCTTTCAATTGTTCCGGAGGCAGTGTGTTTTGATTTCATCAACTATTAGCCCATCTTCTCAAGTTCATGTTCAATTCTTCCATTTACAGTCGGAATGCTGTCCAAATTATTTCGTTCTTATTCCTTCTCCATCTTGTTTTAACCGAAGTGGTTTTGAAATTCTTTCGTCATCATTGAGCTCTTCGTGCATGTCCTTGCAACCTTCAAATTCTCGTGGTGTCCCTTGTTCCTCCTTTTTACCGGAGTGCTCCTAACTTCGTTCATCTCCGTTGTATTATTTCTTTCAAGATTGTTCAACCTCTCAAGGTTCATGGTTTCACTCGTTTGTCGAAGAAGCAACTTTGTTTTACCTCTTCCTTTTCCGTTTTATCCAGTGCCATCTCCAGGATCTCGGGTCGAGATCCTCTGTTAGTGTGGGAGAGTTGTGACGCTCGAAGACCGACGCTCCAGAAAATTCCAGATATTCCGGGTTTCGCCGCGTGTTTCTTATTTGCTTGCTCTATTTTATTTGTGCTTGCATCATGTCATCATGCCATCATGTCCTTAATCTTTGCATCTCAACTAAATAAATTGTGTGGATCTTCGATCCATTTAAATCGAGGGAAGAGTGCCTTCTCTTTATAACATATCCTCCTAATATCTAGGGAGCTATTAAAAATTATTCCATTGCTTCGGAATCACCAAACACACTTGGAATTAATTCTCATGCCTTTGTTATCTTAATTCCCGGCCGCAACTTTGTCCTCAAATTTCAACCCATTTGGGTTTCATCTAAGGGATTTATAAATTCAAACAATTTGACTTTATTCAAACTTGTTTGAATCTTCATCTCTCAAAAGTCTTCCGTCGATTTTATTTAAATTCCTTACATTTTTGTGAGTCCAGGGAATTTTACCCCATGCCCAAATTCCACCTCTACCATCTCTTTCTTTTCCGTTCTCTTTTCTGTTTTGTTTATTTTATTTTGAGAGGGAATGAGAGCAACCCAGCTGGGCCTCCCAGCAGCCACAAGCCCAGTAGCTGCAGGCCACCCGCCAGGCCGACCCATCTCCTCCAAGGCCCAGCAGCCCACCTAGCTCCTAACCCTAGCCCCGCTCACCCCGTCGCCCGTTTTCCCTCATCCCCCTCTTGTTCGATTCCCCCCAGTGCCACCATCTCTCGAGCGTCCCTCTCCCCTTCGTCCTCCTCCTATGCGCCGCCTCACACAGAGAGAGGAACAGAGCCCACACGAGCCGCGCCACCACCTCCCTCATCCGGTGGTGCCTCTCCTTCCTGGAGAGCGCCCGCCGAGCACCTCTGCGTCGCCGTCCCGATTGCGCCTCGCCCTCCCTTCTCCTCCCTCGTCTCCCTCCTTGCGCCACCGAAGGAGGAGCACAAGCCCCTGCCTCGGCCCACCTGCGGCCGTCTCCACGCCGTGTCCCCGCCGCACCTTGCCATGGCGCCCCGCGGGCCGGCCTTGCTGCGTCCGCCGCCGCGGCCCTGCAGGAGCTCGCCGACCCCGCGCCCGACCTCCACCCCGACGGCGAGTCCAGGTCGCCGCCGTCCTCGCCACACCGAGCGCCGCCCTCACCTCTCCTTCCCCCGCACCATGGCGCCCGTCCCTGCTGCCTCGCCGAGCCGCTCAAGCCCCGCCGGTCGCCCTCGTTCCCGCCTCTGTTTTCGGCTGCCGCCAGCGAGCAGCTCCGCCATGGCCATGGAGTCCCAAGCCCTTGCCTGCCTCGCCCCCTGCTTCTCCTCTCCGCGTGAGAGATACCAGCGCCATGGTCCTGCCTCCACCATCTTCTGCCCCCTTTTGTTGACCAAGATCCGAGGCCTTTCGCGTTGCTTTGTTTTGGATGCGCCCTCTCCGACATATGTACGAGTACACACGGGGATGCATCAAGTTCCACTACCGTCGAACCTCGCCAAGTGCCTCGACGACCAAGTGTACGACTTCAGGGATTCGACAAGTACCACATCGGCAAGCGTGTATGCCTGAACGACTACCTTCGCCGAAGACTCGCGAACGACCACACATCCGGAACGCGACAAGTACCACGACGCCCGGAGCCCTCGGAACCGCCAAGTTCCTCTACGACTCGTGAACGACTACCACCGCCGTGACATCTACGAAAACGTGTTCCGCTACCATCGCCGAAGACCCATGTACAACTACCGGCTTCGTGTACGACTACTTCCACTACGAACTTGAACCTCTTCGAAAACGCACGCTCCGAAGGTATACCGAGAGACGACACCCGAGAACATTTGCTTGCGATGTATGAGATGTTCCACTTGTTTGCACCGTGCCCGTGTGCCCCGTGTCCGAGTTGTCGCTTGCACGTTCCTCCTTGTTGCCATGTCGTCGTCCCGTGGGAGCCCGGTAACGGGATCACCCCACCTTTCTTCTTGCATGACACGCTCACGTCGACCCTTTCTTGTGCACCGGTCTCTCAACAAGTTACCGGAACCGATGAAAGTGCAACTAATCCCCGGGTGGTTTTGGTAATTAATAACAACATATATATCATTGGACTAATATTCACTTGAGAATCATTTCAGAAAAGTTCGATGATATGGGTATGGAAATGTCTGAAGAAGTGGACCCCTCAAAATGCTAAGACAAGCATTGGCAAAAGCTCAAGACTCCATTTTTGGTTTAGTGATCAAAGATCACATTGAGTCCATAGGAAAAGCCAATACTATTAAAAGGGGATGAGGTTGTGTTAATGTTCTTGTTGCTCAAGTGCTTGGTGATCTAGCTCCCTCAACTATCAGCACTCTTCACTTTACAACACACTCATAAGTAATCTCGGACAAACCGATTCTGCAAACTCAGTCCCACCGAGATGAACCACTTCAGTTATTTCCCCAAACCCTAATTTCTCGGTCCATCCGATTCTGTGTTTCGGTCTCACCGAAAATGTTCTGCCAACCTTCTGTAACCAATTGACAGCATTTCGGAATATCCGAGTTGTTGTTTTCGGTCACACCGAGATGGCAAACCCTAACCTTTGACTCACTTCGGACACACCGAGATGGTATTTTCGGTCCCACCGAAAATCCCAACGTTCACTATATTTGAACTTTCGGTCTGACCGAGTTTTCACTTCGGTCTCACCGAGATTGGTCAAATGTGTGTGTAACGGTTGGATTTTGTGTGGAGGTTATATATACCCCTCCACCCCCTCTTCATTCGTGAGGAGAGCCATCAGAAAGTACCACCACTTCTACCATATACTTTCTGAGAAGTGAACCACCTACCCTTGTGTTGAGATCAAGCCATTCCATTCCTACCATATGAAACTTGATCTCTAGCCTTCCCAAGTTGCTTTCCACTCAAATCTTTCTTCCACCACAGCCATATCAGTGAGGAGAGTTGAGTGTTGGGGAGATTATCATCTGAAGCACAAGAGCAAGGAGTTCATCATCATCAATACCGTCTATTACCTTTTGGGGGGTGGTGCCTCCTAGATTGGTTAGGTGTCGCTTGGGAGCCTCCGTCTTTGAGATGTGGAGTTGAACCAAGAAGTTTGTAAGGGCAAGGAGATCGCCTACTTCGTGAAGATCTACCCCGAGTAAGGCTAGTCCTCCGTGGGCGTAGGCCGTGATGGAATAGACAAGGTTGCTTCTTCGTGGACCCTTCGTGGGTGGAGCCCTCCGTGGACTCGCGCAGCCGTTACCCTCAGTGGGTTGAAGTCTCCATCAACGTGGATGTACGATAGCACCACCTATCGGAACCACGACAAAAATCTCCGTGTCACCAAACTGCGTTTGATCTTCTCCACCTCTCTTTTACATGTGCAATTTACTTTCCGCTGCATATACTCTAGAATTGCATGTGTAGGGTGATACTTGGATTGTTCTTAATTGTGAAACTGCCAAAAATATTGCATGATCCAAAGGCAGATTTTTTATATTGTCAAGTAGTCTAATCACCCCCCCCTCTAGACCTACTTCGATCCTACAAGTGGTATCAGAGCTTTGGTCTCCATTGCCTTGGTTTCCATTGCATTGGACTCCATAAGCTTGGTTTCACAACCTAGGAGAGTATGGCGTCTAGTGAGGGTAATTATCGTAGAGGTCCTTACTTTGATGGTACAAATTTTGCTAGTTGGAAGCATAAAATGAAAATGCATATTCTTGGTCATAACCCAGCCGCATGGGGCATTATCTGTGTTGGTATGCAAGGTGATTTCTTTGAAGAAGGAAAAGTTCCGGATCGCGAAGCTACACCCGAAGAGTTGAAGATGTTGCAAAACAATGCTCAAGCTTGTGACATTCTCTTCAATGCTTTGTGTCCCGAAGAGTTCAACAAAATCAGTCGTCTTGAGAATGCTAAGGAGATTTGGGATACTTTGGTTGAAATGCACGAAGGTACTGAATCTGTGAAGGAATCAAAGCTAGATATTCTTCAAGGTCAACTTGACAAGTTCAAGATGAAGGATGGTGAAGGAGTCGCTGAAATGTACTCTAGGCTTGCTCTCATTACAAATGAGATTGCTGGCTTAGGAAGCGAAGAAATGACCGACCGATTCATCATTAAGAAGATTCTCAGAGCTTTGGATGGAAAGTATGACACCGTGTGCACTTTGATCCAAATGATGCCAAACTACAAGACTCTCAAGCCAACTGAAGTCATTGGAAGAATTGTTGCTCATGAGATGACACTTAAGGATAAGGAAGAGCTTCACAACAAGTCAAGTGGTGCTTACAAAGCTACAAGTGATGCTCCTACTACCTCAAGTGACAAGCTAATTTCCAATGAAGAGATAAGCCTAATTGTCAAGAACTTCAACAAGTTCTACAAGAATAGAGGCAAAGAAAGAAGCTCAAAATCTAGATCATATGATGAAAAGAGATCTTCTAGTCGTGATCGAAACTGCTACAATTGTGGAAGACCCGGACACTTCTCAAATGAGTGTACGGCTCCCCACAAAAGAAGAGAAGAATCTCCAAGAAGAAGAGCAAGAGATGAGTCACCTCGGAGAGAGAGAAGGAGTAGAGATGATCGTTATGAACGAAGACCCTCTCGGAGAAGCAAGGATTCGGAGAGGAAAGACAAGTCATCAAGGAGCTACACAAGAAGAAGACATCAAGCTCATGTTGGTGAATGGGTCTCCGGCTCCGACTCTGACAATCAATCCGATGGAAGCTATCACTCCGACTCCGACTATAGTCAAGATGAAGGTGTTGCTGGACTTGCACTCGTATCCTCCAACTCCAACTCCTACGATTTATTTGATTCACCAAATGAGGGAATTGGAAGATGCTTCATGGCTAAAGGCCCCAAGGTAACACACCCTAAATTCATTGACTTTGATAGTGATGAGGATGACTTACTTGGTGAAGATGAGCTCTTGCATGATAAATCTAGTGAGCTTAGTAATGATGAAAATGCTAGTAGTCTTTATAGTCGAGAAGAGTCGAATGACAATGCTATGAAGGAGATTGAGCGTCTAACTAAAGAACTAAACACTCTTAAGTTAGCTCATGAAACAACTCAAGAAGATCATAGAGAGCTCCTAAGATCTCATGAGAAGCTACGCTTCGAGAAGCTCACTCTAGAGCAAGAACATGAGTTTCTAAAAGCGATCAATGACGATCTTCGAAAGAAGAGTTCTTCATATCTTGCCAAACGACTTCTCTTGTCTAATTTCTTGCCACCTATTAAGACTAAGCATGACAAGCATAAGAAAAATTCTTCCTCTAGTAGTAACAATAACAATGTTAAATCCAATATTGCTGCTTCTAGTAGTTCTCTTGATTCCACTAACAATGTTTCAAGCCAAGTTACACTTGAGCAAGAAAATAGCTTATTGAAGGAAATCATAGAGAAAGGTGTCTACAAGAGTCTTGCCGGAAGCAAGAACTTTGAGGAGATTGTTCGCAAACAAGGAAGACACCGGAAGAATCAAGGGATTGGTTTTGAGCGAAAGTTCAACGCCGAAGGTGTTGAGTGGGAAGAAGGTCAATACCCTACTCCACAGTTTGTCTCACAAAAGGAGAAGTATGATCCTACTTCTTCCAATGTGGAACAAGCTCAAGATGACCTTCCACCACAAGACCACAAGCTAAAGGCCAAGGACAAGCTTCAAGAGGAGATTGATGCATTCATTGAAGCACCTCAAGCCATGGTCAAGTGGGTTCCCAAGGACACATCAAGTTCTACTTCGTCAAGCTCAACTACAACACCAAGGATTCCCATCAAGATGATGTGGATCCCAAAGAATAAGAACTAGTAGGTTCTTGAGGGTGACTCCACCAACAAACTTCACTCATATTCATTTTGGCAAGAACTTGTGCAATCAACTTCCACATCATGCACTTGTTCATGGAGTCACAAACCCTCTTGTTGGTAAGTCAAGGGACAAGGTAATCATTGCTTTCATGGACATCATCTTTTGTGAACTTCACTCTATGTCTATGGATATTCTTGTTTGTTCCTTGTGGGACTAACCCATGTAGGTATTGAAAGTGCCCTAATCCAAAGGATTGCTCCCAACTTTTGATGATCTACATCAACATTGAGCATCCACATCTTCAACATCTACATGAAGTCTTCTACGACAACCCAAGGTTAGTTTGACCCTTTAAAAGGGGTTCTCACATCTAGGGGGAGCTTTGCTCTAAAAATGAGCTAAAGCATCTCCAAATGATGTGAACACATAAATGCTTTATGTAAAAGTGGTAACCCCACTTGTGCTTAAACGATGAGTATGACCTATGATCAAATGTTCTCATTTGGCTCCTAAGTCAATATACTCATATATAGATGACCTAGTCATCGACAAATTGTGTGCTAGTAGCTAGAGTGATTGGTTGTGCATGTTTGACACATATTTCAGTTGCTATCTTATTGTGTGAGCATGTTGAATGCATGATTTTATCCATTCAAGGACATCCATTTGTTGTTTTGATTGTTTTGGTTTCTCTTTCTGGCCAAATGGATGGACAAGAATGCCTAAGCACCTTCCCTAGCTATCTATGCTTTCTTGTCTCAAAATTCTATTCATGCTCATATCACAACTTTGAACAAGTCTTTTTCGGACAGTCCGAGTGAGGAGCACTCGGAACCACCGATTCGTCTAAGGCTGACTTCCAAAACCTTCTAAGTCCATTTCGGTCTGACCGGTTTCTCAATCTCGGTCCAACCGAAATGCTTAGACTGATCTAGGTTTCATCTCGGTGAAACCGAGTTCAAACTCTCGGTCTGACCGATATGCGTAACTGCACAGCAGTTATACATCTCGGTGACACCGAGTTTTTCAATTCGGTCCCACCGACAGCACGGGGTTATATATACCTGAGGGGCTGCGCGCGATTTCTTTCTTCAAACCGTTCGCCCCCAAGACCCCTGCTGCCGCCGCCCTGGTCTACGGATCGTCGCCTTCGTCGCCTGTGCGCCTTCGCCGCAGGTCTCCGCCGCCGTCAACGGTAATCATCTCCACCGTTGCCGCCGTAGAGGGACACCACCAAGTTAGGGTGTGTCTCGACCCCTTTTCGTGCTCCACTTCTGATTCTTGCACGATAGGTTGCCATGATTCAATCCACGTTTGATATGTTCCCTATACAATAGTTCAGATCTTCTAGTTTCGAGGAAAATTCTTAGGTTTAGGTTTCCACGGAATGCATCTCGGTGAAGCCGATTTTTGAAACTCGGAATGACCGATTTGGCCTCTGGCCATTGCACTGCATAGTTCGGTTTAACCGAGTTGTGCCAATCGGAACGACCGATAAGTAGTTTCAGTGAAACCCTAAGTTTTCGGTAGGACCGAAACCCACTTCGGTCTGACCGAAAGTGGTGTGTAGGTTTCTGTTGAGCACTTCGGTTGCACCGAAACCTAAAATCGGTTTGACCGAAATACATTATGTGAAAACTCAAAACTAAGTTTTGAACTCATTTTTTTTTGCAAAAACTTCTGCAGTTGTGATAACTCTTCTATTCTGCCTATACCTTATCTTTTCACAGGTCTTTCAGCCATGTCAGATGTCAGTGACAGCCAGAACAGGTCTGAATCACCGTTTGCTGAAATTCCAGAGGCAGATACAAGTCCTGCAAGCAGCTCTAGTGATGATGGTGAGAGGAGCACCCCTAGTGGTTTGCCTCCTGCAGCCACCAGAACCAGGAAGAAGAGAACTTCTGATGATGAGGACTCCGACTTTGTTGCTGAGGAAGTTACCTCCAAGCCCAAGAGGAATGTGGTTGCCAAAGAGCACCAAGGGCAGCAGCCAAGGAAAGGTACAAGCAAGGTGAAACAGTCAGCAGTTGCTAAGAAGCTCAACTTGGAAGAACCTGCTCCAAGCAAGGTGAAGAAGACTTCCAAAAGGAAGAGGGTTGTATATGCTGAACCTCAAGTTGATGCTACAGAAGAAGAAGAAGAAGAAGAAGCACCCCAGCCTCCTCCTCGGAAAGCTAAGTTCATGGGTGATGCTATTCGGGCTCAAGCCTCTTCTAAGCCCAAGAAGTCTGCTCCATCCAAGGCAGCTCCAGCCAAGCCCAAGAGAACAACCAGAAGCATTCCAGCTTCTGAGAAGAACAAAGGAGAGATGCCACCGTCTGAATCAGATGAAGAGCATGTGTTGCTTAAGCTCCGTCCCAAGTTGCCACTCCACAATGATGCTCATCCTCAAGCTGAGGACATGAAGGCAAGGAAGGACAAAGGTCTCAGGCTATGGAGACAGTCTGATCCATATGCCGTAAGGAGAAGGACTGCTGTGGACCCCAGATTCCACACCAGAGAGCAGCAGGATTTCTATGAGACCGTGCTAATGGATAAGAAGCCCATTGTTGCTGACACTAGGTATGTTGACTGGGAGTACATTGACAGTGAAGAGCACCGGGACTTCTTTCCCCATGTGCATGAGAGCTTTACTGCATGTGGAGTTGCTGACTTTGTGGGTCAAGAGCTGACAGCATGGAATGACGAGATGATCATGCAGTTCTATGCCACTGCCCACTTCTACCCTGATGGCAAGATCACCTGGATGACTGAAGGTCAAAGGTTTTCTTCGACTGTTGAAGAATGGGCAGAACTTCTGAACGCTCCAGTACAGAGAGAGGACGACATTGATGTCTATGGGATTCCTAAGAAGAGTCATGATTCCATGAAGAATATGTACAAGGAGATCCCAGCTGCTGATTTGGAAGGATGGAAGCTTGGCTCAGTGTATTATCTCCAGGCAGGTCTGACCACCACTAACACTATTCTGAGGCATACTTTGATGCCTAAGTTAGGAGACCACCGGATGATTCGAGGCTATTCTATCAACATGCTGCACATTCTCGATGAGAAGGCACCTTTTAAGGTGATGGACTTGATGGTAGAAACCATTAAGAGGACTGCAGCTGACCAGAAGAGGTCGTGTGGGTTTGCACCGCAGATACAGATGCTCATCAACGCCAAGTTTGGCACGGGCAAATTCATGTTGGATAGGAAGCACTTGCCACTGCAGCCAGAGCATGAGGACAACGTAGTTGTGATGGATGAAGAGGATCCTACCTCAGTTGAAGGACAAGCCAAGATCGAAGCTGCAAAGAAAGCTAAAGCTGACAAAGAGGCAGCAGCAGCAGCAGCTAAGCCAAAGAGCTTTGGAGAACAAATTCTTGAAGCTACCCAGAGGATTGAACAACGCCTGGCCAGCATTGAGCAATCTCAGGAGAGCCTTGAGAGGATTGTCGAGGACAAGATCCACGCTCTGGACGTGAAGCTGACTGAGATTCAGGTGTCTGTCAACAAGCTTGAAGCAGACATGGAGGAGACTAGGCAGGAGAGAGCAGAGCTTATGCAGGATGATCTAGTCCAGGACTCTCATCGCCAGACTGCTCAGATTCCCAGAGGATCCAGATCTGCAGCTATCCCAGTGACAGACTCCAGGGCTACCACTTCAGCACCAGCTACAGCTCCAGCAGTTCCTCCAGCTCCAGCATCCACTCCTCCACCGCAGACTTCAGCAGAAGTCTTCGCAGATGCAGCTATCTCTACACCGACATCTACCCAGACGGGAGCCGCCAGCAGAGCCCGCAGTGACGTTTAGCTCTATACCTTTTCGAACTTTTTGGTAACTTGTTGCCAAAGGGGGAGAAATTGTTATAGATCATAGGGCTTCGAGAGAGAGAGAGTGCTCTTTCGTCTTTTCGTTCTTTTGCCGGTTTTCCTTGAGATACATTGGTTTCTTTTGGTTCCAGATACTTTATGTGTGCTTGCTACTACGTTTGATGCTACCTTAATGAGTGCTTAGTCATACTATGCCTTAATGTGTGCTTATTGCTTATCATATGCTATTTCTTATTGTATGGCTATTTACTCTTGTCTTGGTGATTGAGTGCATGTTACTCATTCTTATCATTTTGTGCGCTCCACCAAGATGTATGTGACATGGAAGAGTGACCCATAATCCTAATCGATTGTGCATTTGCATTCAAACGCAAATTTCAAATAATGCACAAATTTAGGGGGAGCTCTTGTTTATCACATACTTCTCAAAGCGACGATATTTTTTCTTGATTATATCTTTTGTCGAAGCTTTGATCTATATGTTGTCATCAATTACCAAAAAGGGGGAGATTGAAAGTGCAACTAATCCCCGGGTGGTTTTGGTAATTAATAACAACATATATATCATTGGACTAATATTCACTTGAGAATCATTTCAGAAAAGTTCGATGATATGGGTATGGAAATGTCTGAAGAAGTGGACCCCTCAAAATGCTAAGACAAGCATTGGCAAAAGCTCAAGACTCCATTTTTGGTTTAGTGATCAAAGATCACATTGAGTCCATAGGAAAAGCCAATACTATTAAAAGGGGATGAGGTTGTGTTAATGTTCTTGTTGCTCAAGTGCTTGGTGATCTAGCTCCCTCAACTATCAGCACTCCTCACTTTACAACACACTCATAAGTAATCTCGGACAAACCGATTCTGCAAACTCAGTCCCACCGAGATGAACCACTTCAGTTATTTCCCCAAACCCTAATTTCTCGGTCCATCCGATTCTGTGTTTCGGTCTCACCGAAAATGTTCTGCCAACCTTCTGTAACCAATTGACAGCATTTCGGAATATCCGAGTTGTTGTTTTCGGTCACACCGAGATGGCAAACCCTAACCTTTGACTCACTTTGGACACACCGAGATGGTATTTTCGGTCCCACCGAAAATCCCAACGTTCACTATATTTGAACTTTCGGTCTGACCGAGTTTTCACTTCGGTCTCACCGAGATTGGTCAAATGTGTGTGTAACGGTTGGATTTTGTGTGGAGGCTATATATACCCCTCCACCCCCTCTTCATTCGTGAGGAGAGCCATCAGAAAGTACCACCACTTCTACCATATACTTTCTGAGAAGTGAACCACCTACCCTTGTGTTGAGATCAAGCCATTCCATTCCTACCATATGAAACTTGATCTCTAGCCTTCCCAAGTTGCTTTCCACTCAAATCTTTCTTCCACCACAGCCATATCAGTGAGGAGAGTTGAGTGTTGGGGAGATTATCATCTGAAGCACAAGAGCAAGGAGTTCATCATCATCAACACCGTCTATTACCTTTTGGGGGGGTGGTGCCTCCTAGATTGGTTAGGTGTCGCTTGGGAGCCTCCGTCTTTGAGATGTGGAGTTGAACCAAGAAGTTTGTAAGGGCAAGGAGATCGCCTACTTCGTGAAGATCTACCCCGAGTAAGGCTAGTCCTCCGTGGGCGTAGGCCGTGATGGAATAGACAAGGTTGCTTCTTCGTGGACCCTTCGTGGGTGGAGCCCTCCGTGGACTCGCGCAGCCGTTACCCTCCGTGGGTTGAAGTCTCCATCAACGTGGATGTACGATAGCACCACCTATCGGAACCACGACAAAAATCTCCGTGTCACCAAACTGCGTTTGATCTTCTCCACCTCTCTTTTACATGTGCAATTTACTTTCCGCTGCATATACTCTAGAATTGCATGTGTAGGGTGATACTTGGATTGTTCTTAATTGTGAAACTGCCAAAAATATTGCATGATCCAAAGGCAGATTTTTTATATTGTCAAGTAGTCTAATCACCCCCCCCCTCTAGACCTACTTCGATCCTACAACCGATATGTTGCCGTGGCATCCTTTTCGGTTATCGCCGCTGTGGCACCCTTTCTTTCCACCACGACGACCAAATGCTTCATATCTTGTTAATTGTCAACTTTTAATAAAATTTGCATAAAACTTGCATTTGTCATCCGCATCATGATAACAACATTAAAATGTTTAAATGGTTGTTTGCTTTAATAATGGCTAAATATGCACATGGGGAGTTTCTGGAACTGTTGTTGTTATTTCCGGCCTCGTTTAAAATGACTAGATAGCTAGTTTACTCTTGCTTCACCTCTTGCCATGTCAACAAACATTTAATCTTGTCTTGTAAATAAACGAGATTCAACTAAATAAATATAATGTGGTGTTTTGTTAATATGCAACTCGTTGCATATTGAGCTCCACTCAAATTGTAGTGTTGTTTGTGCTTTTGCCATGCCATGCATAATTAAATCGGACATGCATCATATTTGGTTGTGCATCATGCCATGATTATGAGATGTGTGTTTACCGTGTTGTTTGCTTCTTTCCGGTTGCTTCTCTCTTTAGCTTCGGTTTCGCTCCGGAGTTGTGAGGTTTTGTTTGACTACTTCATGGACTTGTTCTTCTTCTTTGCGGAATCCCAGGCAAGATGATCATTCCCAGATATCACTACTATCTTTGCCTACGCTAGATGTCTCGCTCTTTAGATATTGCCTCGATGCCTATGTCTGTTTGTCAGCCCCCTATTATTGCCATGAAACCTCTAACCTTTGACACCTTCCCAGCAAACCGTTGTTTGGCTATGTTACCCGCTTGCTCAGCCCCTCTTATAGTGTTGTTAGTTGCAAGTGAAGATGAAGATTGCTCCATGTTGGAACTTGTTGTTGGAATATCACAATATCTCTTAAATATATCAACACACCTATATACTTGGCAATGGGTGGAAGGCTTGGCCTTTTGCTTGGTGTTTTGTTCCACTCATGCCACCTTAGGACCCGATAAACCGGTGTTATGTTCCCGGATTTTGCGTTCCTAACATGGTTGGGGTTTATGGGCCCCCTTGATAACTCGCTTAGTGCTAAAGCTTTTCCAGCAAGGCCCAACTTTGGTTCTACATTTGACTAACAACTAAAACTTGCCGAGGGAGTAATTAACCCGAGGAATTATTAATCAACCCCCCTGGGCGAGTGCTCGTTTTGAGTGTTGGTCCAAACTGAGCAGACTGCGGGGCCACCTCGAGGAAACTCAAGGGCTGGTAACAACCTATAGGATGACTTATCCGGTCGTGGCCTGAGACGAGATACACGCGGCTACTATCAGGGTGTCGGCACGCCGGGAGGTCTTGCTGGATTAGTTTTACCTTTGTCGGAATATCTTGAGCACGGGATTCCGAGAATACTCGGGTCTTCCCACCTTGTAGTTGCGACTCTGCGGATCGTGAGCTTGTGATGGGCTAAGTTGGGACACCCCTGCAGGGTTTTGATCTTTCGAAAGCCGTGCCCGCGATTATGTGGCAGATGGGAATTTGATAATATCCGATTGTAGAAAACATGACACTCTATCCTTAAGAATACACTACCTGTGTGAGTTCCGTGATTGTCTCTTCTCGAAGGGGTTTCGAGAAGAAGAACACGGTGGGGTTATGTCTGACGTGAGTAGTTAGGATCACTTCGTGATCACTTTGACGATCGTTGGCTCTTACTCTCTTCTCGCTCTGAACTCGTAAGTTAGTTGCTTAGTGCTTGCTGCAAACACTTTTAAAGCCTTCCCTCACCTATAAGGCTTTGTTAGTTTTGATACCCGGGAACGGGATTGCTGAGTCCTCTGTGGCTCACAGATTCAACACACACCAGATGCAGGTACCGCCGAGAACAATGTAGGAGGTGGATCAGAACTTCGCTGGGAGTTCGATGAAGAGCTTGGTCGTATGTATGTGACGTTTTCGACGATCAGTAGTGGTTCCTACTAGGGGCGATCGGGACCTTGTGTTGCTTTATTTATGGTATCTTTCATTTGGATCTTCGTCCGTAGTCGGACTGTGATGTTATTTGGATGATGAATATTTATGTAATGCATTGTGTGACGTGGCGAGTGTAAGCAACTACTCTTTTACAATTCCATCCCTCTTTTACATGAGTTGTGCAAAGATACCATTCTTGAGATCATTCCAGTATGATATTATGCCTTTAAGTCGTGCCTCGACACGTGGGAGGTATAATCTCATACTGGGCATTACAGTGAGGGAGAGAGGGAGCAGTGGGATTGTGGGAACAGTACGACTGGGGCGGTGACATGAGAGTGGGGGCGCGAGTTATGAGATGTCCTCTCCGTCTCCCACGCTGCCCGAGTCGTGCAACTGCCACGCACGCGTGGCCGCACCGAGTCAGACTCGCGAGAAACTGTCAATTCATCAGTTTCCGCCGGGCCAGGTTGCGGGCTGCTTTAAGTTCCGTGCGGACCACAAACCGCATGCATCCCAGGCAACCAAACATCCCGCGTACATCCCGCGCGGCCTGGTTGGGCTGCATGCGGGCAACCAAACAAGTCCTAAGCTCCTTGGAATAGAAAGTTGCGAGCATCGTGAGTTTTTCTTTTCCAATTGGTGGATCCCGTTGTCAGCCGATAGGAAGCGTCTTTTTATGCAGTGTAGAGAGGTTGCGTCGAACCCTACTCAAAACTGTTACTCCCTTCGTAAATTAATATAAAAGCGTTTAGAATACTAAAATAATGATATAAACGCTCTTATATTAGTTTAGAGAGGAAGTAAATCATTGTTGCCATAACTATTAAAAAAACTACACATTTCAATTTGTAATCGATAGAACTACACATGTTCTGGCACATCAATTCAATAAACTATACTATGTTGATCCCCGGTGAATGCAAGGGCCCATGAGATGCAAATAAGCGTAATTGACATGCCGACCTATTCGTGACAGAGAAATGTGTGATTATTTGAGATTTCTACTGTTCTGAAAATACGACCGTGCGGCTGTAGCCTATGAAATTAACTCAAAGTAACAAAAGAATATACTACCCCCTCGGTCTCATAATGTAAGTTATTTTTTGACACTAATTAGTGTAAAATGACATCTTACATAATGGGACTGAGGGAGTACCAACTACTCCATCCGTTCCTAAATATAAGTCTTTTCAGAGATTTCAAATGAACTATAACATACGGATATATATATATATATATATATATATATATATAGACATATTTTAAAGTGCAAATTCATTCATTTTGCTCCGTATATAGTCCCTTGTTGTAATCTTTAAAAAGACTTGTATTTGAGAACAAAGTGAGTATTATTAATACATACTGCACATTAACCATCAGTTAGGTACAATGGTGTAAACTAAACTGTGCCTATTTTTTCATCAAACCAACATGAACAAATCGATAGAGGAAAAAAAACTACACAAAATCGAAATAACTGAACTGTACTTATCCCTTTGCATTGTACGAAAAACAGAGTTGCGCTAGTATGTTCTAGCTCTGATATGAAATGGAACTGAATTGAAAGTTGGAAGTATTCCTTCCGTCCAAAAATACTTGTCATCAAAATGGATGAAAAAATATGTATATAGAACTAAAATATGTCTAGATACATCCTCTTATATCCATTTTGATGACAAGTATTTCCGGACGGAGGGAGTACTCCATTTATTCCCCATTTCTCTGGAGTCAATCCAATCAAAGGTGCGCTTGATATAACTAAGAAACAACTAGTCAATCTCTGGCGTCACAATCCGTATCACTCAATTATCACTGCTTTGTAGTAAAATACAAGTACAGTACTTGATAAGGCTTAGTACACATTCCGAGATATCATCTCATAGAACGCTTAGCAAACAGTCTTGAAAGTGGTTAACTACTTAAAAAATCTCCATCATATACTTTGAAACCAGCACAAAAAATTATCATAAAAATGAAGACACATGAAACAGATCAAGATGTTCGAAGCATATTCTGCAAATCAAAAAATTTACTATTGCTAATAATATCTAGATTGGTGGTCAAGACACCAAACCACGGAAGAAGTTATCAAGAACAAATAATGCCTATCAAACAATAGAATACGACAAGCATCGATTTCATCTAGCTTGAACAGCAAGAACTTAGCTTTCAACCACAGATTCATCAACAATGATGTCACTTGTTTGGGAACTTCCTGTGCCTGAAGGCATAACTTTCTTCTCTTCGCACTCAGAGACTGCATTGGAAAAATGATTCTTCAGCACCGTGGAGATATCTGATTCTGAAGCTCCAGCCAACTTAAACCTTTCAACAGAAGCATCGAGATTCTTCTTCCAATCACCAACAACAAGCTTGAATTCCACTTGAGAGCGCTCAAAAAGCATATTGCCCCAAAATAGGTGAATCTGTTGCCTCATTACGGCGGCCTGCTCAGCTGCCTCCTCCGGTGTCAACTCCCCCTGACCATCTGCACTGTGTTGCTTCTTTCTTTTCTTCAACACCTCATCCTTCTCGGTCGCACCAGGTGTTTTTAACTCTAGCATTCTCTGTTCTTCCACTTTCTCCCACATCTCTGTTGCAGCCCTCATCTTCTCCTCGGCACTATCAAAAAGCTTGAATGTCTCCGAAGAATCCCAGGTAGACAGGTCAACCTTGTCTGCCAATGCAAATGACCAGTGAAGCTTTGCAGTCTCAAAGTGTTGCTGACCTAAAGCAAGAAGCCCTTCATAGAAATCTTGCTTGATGTTTAGGGCCTCCTCATACTTGTGGCCTGCAAGAGCATACCTCTCTAGCACCCAGTCATAAGCTGTCCGGAGCTGAGCAGACATGATTTCCTTTGGAGAAGATTCATCAAGAGGGATGCGCTTCCTTGCTGCACACATGTGCACATTTCCCCAGTTAAATAACGCCAAGGCAGCGACCTCCTGGAATTTTGCTGCAGCCATCTCAAATAGGGATTGGGCCTCCTCGCTGGTCACTGTTTCCTCAAGTGCTTCGGAGCACAGCTCCATTCCTAGTTCATGAAGGTCCAGATGTGCATCAGCATCAATCCCAACCTGGTTTCGGAATAGTTCTGCAAACTGAAGCAACCAATCGTCAATCTCAGCTTCCTTGCACTCAGCATGGCCACAATCTTTCTTCCCTGTCAGAATGCTCTGTTCAGCAACTCCATTCTCCATATCTGGCTTTGCCACATCGGCATTAGCTACCTCTGCAGAAGTATGTGAAGAGCAATCCTCACCGGTGATCAACAACTCCTCCTCCTCCAGCTTCTGCTCTTCTGTGGGCAGCGGAGGCTCCTGCTCTGGACTTACTTCAACAATATGCAGCCTCAAGATGGGTAGCTTAGTATCGCCTTCCATTACATCGGTGCCAACACCACAAGCCTCGGCCAATCGGAGTTCTGATGTGCAAGTGATGGTAACTAGATCACCATCGGCATCCTTATACTTCATCAAAACTGCCTTGGATGATGGGAAGCGCTTCGCCACAACTTCCCGGAGAGTCTGGAAGCTGCATTTTTCAGGCATCTCCCCAAGCCTAATGTCATGGCCATACACCAGCTTGAGAGGCCTCCATCTAGTCACAACCTTCCTGTTAATGAGCGATGTCTCTGTCACTGGTTGGGTTGAGGGCACTGACAGTGCTGGCACAGTCTTCTGAGAAATATCAGCAGTTGAAGCCTTGGCAGAAGATGACGGGGAGTTGGAGAAAGGCACCAACTTGGGCGCTGGCGAGGAATTAAATTTAGTCATCGCAGGACCTGGTTGCTGCTGCGGAGGAGGAGGCGACGGAGGCGATTGTTTCTTCGGGAAGGGGCGGGAAGGGAGGGATGGGCCAAGGCCGGCTACAACGGCCGAGGCGCCAAGGGCGGCTGGGGAAGGGCGGCTGGTGGGTTCGTGGCTGGAGGCGGCGGAGGCCGAGGAGGAGGACGAGGAGATGCGGGAGCGAAGGCGGTGGGAGAGGTCGATAGCGTCGCGGTGGTTGGGGTCGAGGGCGAGGAGCGCGAGGGTGTCGGCGAGCGCGAGCTCGTGGCGGCCGAGCGCCTCAAGCGCGCGGGCCCGGCGGAGAAGAGCCCGCGGGAAGCGCGGCTCGGCCTGGAGCGCGAGGGAGCACTCCTCCGCGACGGCCTTGTGGTCGACGGGGCGGAGCTGCAGGAGGCAGGCGGCGCGGTTGCTGTGGAAGACGGCGCGGTCGGGATGGCCACGCGGGGCAAGGCGGAGGGCGAGCTCGTACTGCCGCAGCGCCCCGGTGTAGTCGCGCGACTGGAACAGGCGGTTGCCCTCCTCCTTGAGCTCGTGCGCGCGGCGCAGGAGTACCCCGGGGTCCGCCTGGGCCTGGTGCTGCGCCGCCCCGTTCGCTACGGGGGGCGCGAGCGGCGGGGTCTTCTGCTCTGCTGCGGCTGTCGTCGATTTAGCGGCGGCGGTGGTGGTGGCTGCGGCTGCGGCGGCGGCGGAAGGGGAGGGCTTCTTCTTTTTGGCGCCGGACTTGCCCATGGGGATAAGTCGGGGAGGGGGAGGCGGAGACCGAGACTGGAATGAAGAGTAGTAGAGCCTCGCAGGAAGTGAACCCTAACGAGACGGAGGGGTCTAGAACGTTGGGCCTAGTCCAACTCTGCTACAGTACGAACGTTTATTATACTCTTATACCTGGATTTCGGTTGCATCTGTGACTCCACCCAGCCTGACTCGGCAATGCATGAAAAAATTGCTAAAGAAAAAACAATACAGGAAAAAAAAAACAGGTTCTGTATTTAGTTTGGTTGTCCACAAAATCTTACCATGCATTAGAGACGAACCACCAGCACACCATTTTGATTGCAATCATATATACCATGACTCAGATGCAATACTGTTGTTTGGTTATGTGGAAGACATAACGTTGTGGTAACCTTTTGTTTCAGTGATGAGCTTACCAGGACACACAGTCATAGGCAAAACAACATCGAGGAACAAAGACTTGACACTAAACCACTGTCTAATGAACAAATATGATTATAGCACATAAACAAGCACTCATTGTTCATGACATGATAGTAACACACATAGTTCATACAGATGCACTAAGGAATAGAGATGGATCGTGTTTTCTGCACTTGGCCATCACCCCAACGCCGAAACGGTCGACAACTATCACCTTGAAGATGTATGTCAAATTCCATTAGACAAGTAAACTTCGCTTCAATATGGCCTCTTTGAAATAAGTTGGTTTCACTGTTTTTCTGCACATCTTATCTATTGAGAAGAGACAAATACAAGACATCGGTTGACAATAGTACCCCGAAATACATGAAACTAAAATGCAGTAATGTGGTCTCGTATCAAAGATTTTACACTTGCACAACCATAATTATTTTAATAACAGAATTCTCACATAAGATTCTACTACAAAGTGTAGAGCAAAACAACAATGTACCTATAAGGACGTTGGCATATTCATTTCATTGTTGTCATTTGTAGGCATAGCAAAATCATGTGGACCTGGAAAATATGTTGATATAGTAAGAAATGTTCACTAACTAGATAATTATACTAATAAAACACATAAGAAATCATGACCATGCTTGTGTTGATCGGATGGCTTAGAATGTCAAAATGTTGTGGAGGACTGTAGCTCCCTATCTCTTAGTGTCTCTCCATTTCCTTGCATACTTCTTTTTGTCACCAAGAAAAATAGTCACCATTGTTCGGTTCAAGAATAAGATCAATATGTAGTGTGTACAATAACAAATTAATTAATCAAACAGGAACATCACATGCAAAAAAAATGAGCAAATGAGCGGAACGTTTTTACCTACTACCGCATTTTCAAGTTTAAATGTTACGAACTGCATTAATACTAGAAACATCACACAAAAGGAATTGGATGAGTGTCGGAGACTACGTTAGGTTTTCACCTAGGATGTAGGCATTGTATCACCTCCCATCAAGATGAGCACCGTTACTCAAGCCTGAGCGTAGTGCACCTACGGTGGATGATGCGCATCACACATGGGTGATCATGGAAGCCAGGAATCAGGCAAACCCTATCATCGGTCAGAACCTACCCACACATAACACACAATCTCTTACTACCTCAGATACTCGTTATGTTAGAGAATTGAACATGGAAACTCTCTCCCTCTCAACTCAATATCACGCGCTTCTTAACTCTCAAGTCTCAATCAATTGTATAAGCATCATCATGAAAGGCAAACGAAGCTCAATTTCTTGTCAACCTAGGACATGATAGCGTGCATCGCCATGTTCGTCCCTAAGCTGTCAATGACGAAGAAATGACACCGGTGGATCTTATAAGCTCAGCTGCGGAGCTGTCGATCTTGGATTGATGGATAACAGGAGACGAAGGAGACACTATTTACCCTAGTTCGGGCCCTCTCGACGTCCTGCTTTGATTGTACTGATGATGATGTATCGAGTACAAGTATGATCTACCTCAGGATCGTATGTTGTGTTCTAACCCTAAGGCGAGATGAGTGTGATTATGAACCTATCTTTATGGACTAAACCCCTCAGCTTATATAGATGTCGAGGGTACTTAGGGTTACACATGGCCGGTTGCCAACTAGGGATACACACGCCGACAGCTGGAGTAGTCCTCAAAGTACATGTCAAGTCTTCGGTAGAGTCCATCTTGATCACGCCGGAGTTCGAGGCTTTTGGAGTCCTTCCTTGTGATGTCGGTGAGCCATAATCTAGGCCTGTTGACTGTGGGCCAACTAGGTTGGTACCCCCTAGTCTAGGACACCGTCAGTAGCCCCCAAAACTTGTCTTTGAAGCCGGGGATGGTAGTCTTCCTCAAACTAAATGTCTTCAACCTGGAGTCTTCGGCTCGACATGCGAGTTCCTCCCTTAGTTGGATGTTTCCTCAAAGAAATCATCGAGCTTCCTTTTAACAAGGTTTCCCGTCGACCACTTGTTTTGAAGGTTCGTACTTATCATACGAAGTCTCGAGATAACCGAGCCTCGAAGGCCTACTGCATAGGCGTGAACAATGCTCATAGCCTAACAACTTTACTGAAGCGTCACTACCTATACCAAATGAGCAAGTTACTGTTACTCGAATCGCTGCCCGAGGCAGCTCTCTCATTGGCACGTCTCATCAAAGCAGAGATCATGCTCTGTATTTCACGGGATATCATCAAAGATTTGTGTCTCCCCACACGGGCATAACAACACCAAGGATTGAGACATGGCGATTAACCTGGCGCAGTAAAGGGGACCTTTGGTCTTTCACTGGCCTATAAAGACAAGGGGCAGTAAATCCCACTTTCCCCACGCTTCCATCTTCTCGCCATCACGCCCATCCTCCAGAGCTCTAGAGCCCGAGGTCCATTCACAAAGCTTTCGCAAGCCTTCTCCAGCGATGGCCGACGCCAACCTCAAGGGCCAGGGGACGACCTCCAACGTCATGAAGGACGTCATCCAGGAGCTCTAAACCGTGGAGTACATCCCAACCGACGCCGTCTACCGGGCGGAGCCAGAGCCCAATAAACGCATCCCTACTCCCCAACCAGGGGAGCGAGTGATCTTTCTTCCCCAATCCCCACCCTGCCCAATTTCTGGGGTTCCCCATGCACCCCTTTGTGGGTGGGGTCCTCTTCTATTACGGTCTAGATTTCCATCGTCTAGCCTTAAACTCCATTCCTCACCTTGCGGCGTTCATCACCGTCTGCGAGGCCTTTCTCCACGTCGAGTCGCACTTCGACCTGTGGCTGAAGACCTTTGGCATAAAGTCGAAGAGCAGCGGCGCCCACTGTCTGAGTGTCACTCGTAGATCGAGGTGCTATACAAACGGTTTTTAACCCCTTTCCGCGACAACATTTTGAACCGTCGCCACGTGAGTGACTGCGATAGGGGGATATGGAGCCTTGATGCATACAGTTTTCCCTATAAAATTGTTTCTGATATCTCGAATATCCCAAACGGTTCATCCTTGCTACTCGTTTGTGCTCGCATAGCCATCACAGTCGGAGTTCTGTGGTTTTACCTAAAACCAGGCGCAGTCTAGGCACATTCCAGGCACAAAATTTTTCCAGGCACTGTAATGCCCAGTATGAGATTATACCTCCCACGTGTCGAGGCACGACTTAAAGGCATAATATCATACTGGAATGATCTCAAGAATGGTATCTTCGCACAACTCATGTAAAAGAGGGATGAAATTGCAAAAGAGTAGTTAGCTTACACTCGCCACGTCACACAATGCATTACATAAACATTCATCATCCAAATAACATCAGAGTCCGACTACGGACGAAGATCCAAATGAAAGATACCATAAATTAAATAACACAAGGTCTGAATCGCCCCTAGTAGAAGCCACTACTGATTGTCGGGATAGTACACGTAGTATCGCCCACGCTCTTCATCGAACTCCCAATACAACTCTGCGCCATCTCCTGTGTAGTTCTCATCAGTACCTGCATCTGGTGTTGTATAGTCTGTGAGCCACGGAGGACTCAGCATTCCCGTTCCCGGGTAGCAATACTATCAAAGCCTTGGGTGTGGAACAAGGCTGAAGACAAGGTTGCAGCTGCACTAGCACTAGCTTACGTGTTTAGAGCGAGAAGAGAGAGTGCCAACGATCGACAAAGTGATCACGAAGTGATCCTATCTAAGCACGTCATTCATAACCCCACCGTGTTCACTTCCCGAACCCCTTCGAAAAATGACCGTCACTGTTACTCACGCTGGTAGTGTATTCTAAACATGGTGTCAAGTTTTCTACAACCGGATATTAACAAATTCCCATGTGCCACATAACCACGGGCACAACTTTCGAAAGATCAAACCCTGCAGGGGTGTCCCAACTTAGCCCATCACAAGCTCACGATCTGCGGAGTCGCAACTCCAAGGTGGGAAGACCCGAGTGTTCTCGGAATCCCGTGCTCAAGATATTCCGACAGAGGTAAAACTAATCCAGCAAGACCTCCAGGCGTGTCGACACCCTGACAGTAGCCACGCGTATCTAGTCTCAGGCCATGACCGGATAATTGATCATACAGGTAATACCAGATACCTCGGGTTTCCCCAAGGCGTCCCCGCATAACCCCCAGTTTGGACCAACACTCATGAGGAGCACTGGCCCGGTTTGTAAAATTAAGTCCTCGGGGTCCGGAAAGTCCCTATGCAAGTTATTTAGTTATGGCAAATGTAAAACCAATATCGGGCCTTGCTGGAAAAGCTTTAGCACTAAGCGAGTTATCGAGGGGGGCCCATAAACCCCAACCGTGTTAGGGACGCAAAATCAAGGAACATAACACCGGTTTAAACAGTTCCTAGGGTGGCATGAGTGGAACAAAACACCAAGCAAGAGGCTTAGCCTTCCACCCATTACCAATATATAGATGATTTAGTTTAACAGATTATATAGTGTGATAACCCAACAATAACTTCATCATGAAGCAAGAATCTTCAAATCTTCTCCTGCAACTAACAATGCTATAAGAGGGGCTGAGCGAAGCTTACGTAGCCAATCAAAGGTTTGCTAGGTTGGGTGGTTAGAGAGTTTCATGGCAACAATAGGAGGCTGACAAACAGACATGGCATCGAGGCAATAAGCTAAAGAGCGAGACATCTAGCATTGGCAAAGATAGTAATGATATCTAGGTCAGGTCATCTTGCCTGTTGAATCCTCGGAGGGAACGTAACCTTGCTCCTCACACTCAACCTCGGTAGAAACCTTGTACTACGAATCGGCTCCCGGCTCTACTCAACACAAGAACACAACACGACACAATATCAAACACGATGCAATGCACAATCAACATGATGCAAGTATGAAGTGCGTATGCATGTGGAAGCACTTGAACCTAAGGAGAAGATGATGAAGAAGGCCTCATCTTGGAAAACCAAGCAATCCACCAGATAGAGGGGAAGATTTCGGTTGAAATCGATATAAAGATCGCCGGAAACGGACACACGGTTTCCAAATGGCAAGCAAAACAATATTCACACAAAGCTACAGTTTACAGCCACATGGCATCTTTGGAGCAAGAAATAATTATGCTACAGCACTCAAACATGGAGACAAAGGGCATGGATGTGATTAGACATGATACTTAACAAGCATGAACTTAGAACACACCCAAAAACCTAGTGGAACACAATTAACCAAGCATGGCAAGTTGCAATAAATTTATCCAGACTTAGCCAAAATTTGGGAAGGCAAAAACATCATCACGATGCTGCCTTCGGAGGCACAAAATAACAAGCATATCAACTCCACTAAGTATATAAAGATCATGGACATGTAATAGACATAGCATACATCAAACAACTCCATTGGAGCAACTCCATAGGAGGCATGGATCAATAGCAACAAGCTTCACCAAATTGACCATGCTGATGAAAACCAGACAGGTAAGATTTATAGCAACTTGAGAGCAAGAAATAAATAAGCTACAGTAGGCCATATGTGCAAGTAAGGGCATGGATGGATAGAGCATAACATGGACAACAAGATATGACCATTGGCCACTCCAAAACAAGCATGGAATTGAGTGAGGCATCAAGCAAACATAGCATCAGGTTAAACAGATTCCAGACTTAGCAGTTTTTTCACTAAGTATTAAACAACAACATTGGCATGGCATGTTTACAAGCTTGTTTAAGTCACCTCAAGGCATATCATAGAAAGTGGATTGCACCACAGCAAAGACCATATGATGGTGCTTCTAAAACATATTGACATGTGGCATGAAGACAAACACATCAATAGCAATGATCAAGTCAAATCAGCATCTCATAACAAGTTTCAGCACTTAACAGCCACATGCACTTTTGCAATAGAGATTAATATGGCAATATGACACCTAACATGAATGCTACAGCAACCAACATGTAGAGCACTTCACAATGAACATTTTGACATATCATATGCTTCATGTGGATAAACATGCACAAAGTTATCACATCTCAAACATGGCAACAAAATTACATATAACAGCAGTTTTAAACATATAGCACTCTTGCAACGATGATTAGGTCATCAAGATAAACTCAAACAAGCATGCCATAGTGGAACAAAATGAAGAGCACATCTCAACGAACATTTTGATATATTACACGCCCAAAACGGATCTACGAGCACGAAATTATTGCAAGTTGAAGGAGGCATAAAAATAAGTAAAACCGGGGACTTAGGAGAATTTTTCACCTCCGAGAAGTCAATCCGGGACGAGGAGAAGCGGGACGGAGGGATCCGGGCGGAGGCGTGTTTGGTTCGGATCCCGGTGGATCTGATCCCGATCCACGGGATCTCGCCGGGAACGAGGAAGATGGCCGGAGCGGGGAGGCGGCTCACCGGACTTGGCGGCTCTGGCCGGCCGGAGGAGCGGCGGAGGGACGGCGGCTTGGGCAGCCCGAGGCGGAGGATGGCCGGAGGCGGAGCAGCGGAGGGGCGGCGAGCTCGGGGCCCGGTCGGTGGGAGGCGGCGGATCCCGGCCGCGGCGAGCTCGAAGGGCGGCGACGGCGCCTTGCCGGCGGCGCGCGGCGGCGGTGGCAGGAGGGCAGCGAAGGGACGCCCGTCGGGAGGAGGAGGTCCCGCGGCGGCAGAGGACGGCGGGGAGCCGGGGCGGCGTGTCGGCGAGATGGCCCGGGGCGCCGGCGGGCGCGACGACCGGCGCGCGGCGGCCGGCGGCCTCGCCTCGGCTGGAGGCGGCGACGAGGGAGACGGGCGGCGGAGCCGCGGGCCCGGCGTGGCCCGGTTCGGCCCCGGGGCGGGCCGGATCTGGCCCCGGGCGCGGTGGCGAAGAGGGCGCAGGTCGGGTGACGTGGCGTCGCCCGATTGGCTGAGGGGGCGGAGCGGACACGTCCGGCGGCGAGGGAGGAGGTTTTTAGGGTTTCATCCGCAAAAATGGACGTGGGGGACGTTTTTATAGGCATAGGGAGCTAGGAGACTCCAAATGGGGAGCGGTTTTCGCCCACACGTTCGTGATCCGACGATCGAGAGGATGGGAGTGGTTGTGCTGGGTTAGTGGGCTGTTGTGGAGGGGGTCTTGGGCCAAAAGGAACAAATGCTTTTAGCCCACTAGGTTAACCGTTGTAGTACCAAACGAACTCCAAACGCGATGAAACTTGACTGGCGGCCTACACGTACCAAAACAACAACGCACGACAAGTCTCACCTCATTCCGGGAACGTTACACAACCACACACGAAAGAAGGACTCGGGGGTGCCATGGGCACGTGTGTGAGTGTCGGAACTCGAAACGGACAACGGGAAGAGGCGAGTGATACCGGATGCAAGTGACAACACGAATGCAATGCAGTCCACATGATAACATGACATGGATGAAATGCACACATGCACGCGACAAAATGAAGAAACCCGAAATGAAAGAAGAGCCCAGAATGGAATTGTTGAAGTCACCGTTTCATATATTGCCAAAAATGGAAGGTGTTACATCTGGGGTGTTACAAACTCTCCTCTACTACAAAAAGATCTCGTCCTGAGATCTAGGACTGGAAGAAGGAAGGATACTCGGAACGAAGGTGATCCTCTCGTTCCCACGTAACTTCTCGGTCGGTATGGTGTGATGACTTAACTTTCAAGAACTTGATTGACTTGTTGCGGGTTTTGCGCTCAGTTTCTTCAAGAATAGCAACAGGGTGCTCACGATAAGACAAGTCTTGTTGAAGATCAATCTCCTCAAACGGAATGGTGCGTTCAGGTGTCTTGAAGCACTTGCGGAGTTGAGACACATGAACACATCATGAACATTTGCAAAGTTGGATGGAAGCTCGAGTTGGTAGGCTAGATCGCCTCTTTTGCCAAGAATCTTGAAAGGGCCCACATATCTAGGAGCAAGCTATCCTTTGATATCGAATCTTTGGGTTCCTTTCATAGGAGAAACACTATAGGATCGAAAGTAGGTCTAGAGGGGGGGTGATTAGACTACTTGACAATATAAAAAATCTGCCTTTAGATCATGCAATGTTTTTAGCAGTTTCACAATTAAGATCAATTCAAGTATCACCCTACACATGCAATTCTAGAGTATAAGCAGCGGAAAGTAAATTGCACATGTAAAAGAGAGGTGGAGAAGATCAAACGCAGTTTGGTGACACGAAGATTTTTGTCGTGGTTCCGATAGGTGGTGCTATCGTACATCCACGTTGATGGAGACTTTAACCCACGGAGGGTAACGGCTGCGCGAGTCCACGGAGGGCTCCACCCACGAAGGGTCCACGAAGAAGCAACCTTGTCTATTCCATCATGGCCTACGCCCACGGAGGACTAGCCTTACTCGGGGTAGATCTTCACGAAGTAGGCGATCTCCTTGCCCTTACAAACTTCTTGGTTCAACTCCACATCTCAAAGACGGAGGCTCCCAAGCGACACCTAACCAATCTAGGAGGCACCACCCCCCAAAAGGTAATAGACGGTGTTGATGATGATGAACTCCTTGCTCTTGTGCTTCAGATGATAATCTCCCCAACACTCAACTCTCCTCACTGATATGACTGTGGTGGAAGAAAGATTTGAGTGGAAAGCAACTTGGGAAGGCTAGAAATCAAGTTTCATATGGTAGGAATGGAATGGCTTGATCTCAACACAAGGGTAGGTGGTTCACTTCTCAGAAAGTGTATGGTAGAAGTGGTGGTACTTTCTGATGGCTCTCCTCACGAGTGAAGAGGGGGTGGAGGGGTATATATAGCCTCCACACAAAATCCAACCGTTACACACACATTTGACCAATCTCGGTGAGACCGAAGTTAAAACTCGGTCAGACCGAAAGTTCAAATATAGTGAACGTTGGGATTTTCGGTGGGACCGAAAATACCATCTCGGTGTGTCCGAAGTGAGTCAAAGGTTGGAGCTTGCCATCTCGGTGTGACCGAAAGTAACAACTCGGATATTCCGAAATGATGTCAATTGGTTACAGAAGGTTGGCAGTCCATTTTCGGTGAGACCGAAACTCAGAATCGGATGGACCGAGAAATTAGGGTTTGGAAGAATAACTGAGGTGGTTCATCTCGGTGGGACTGAGTTTGCAGAATCGGTTTGTCCGAGATTACTTATGAGTGTGTTAGGTAGTGAAAAGTGCTGATAGTTGAGGGAGCTAGATCACCAAGCACTTGAGCAACTAGATCATTAACACAACCTCATCCCCTTTTAATAGTATTGGCTTTTCCTATGGACTCAATGTGATCTTTGATCACTAAACCAAAAATAGAGTCTTGAGCTTTTGCCAATGCTTGTCTTAGCATTTTGAGGGGTCCACTTCTTCAGACATTTCCATACCCATATCATCGAACTTTTTTGAAATGATTCTCAAGTAAATATTAGTTCAATGATATATATGTTGTTATTAATTACCAAAACCACCCGGGGATTAGTTGCACTTTCAATCTCCCCCTTTTTGGTAATTGATGACAACATATAGATCAAAGCTTCGACAAAGGATATAATCAAAGAATAATATCGTCGCTTTGAGAAGTATGTGATAAACAAGAGCTCCCCCTAAATTTGTGCATTATTTAAAATTTGCGTTTGAATGCAAATGCACAATCGATTAGGATTATGGGTCACTCTTCCATGTCACATACATCTTGGTGGAGCGCACAAAATGATAAGAATGAATAACATGCACTTAATCACCAAGACAAGAGTAAATAGCCATACAATAAGGAATAGCATAGGATAAACAATAAGCACACATTAAAGCATAGTATGACTAAGCACTCATTAAGATAGCATCAAACGTGGTAGCAAGCACACTTAAAGTTTCAGGAACCAAAAGAAACCAATGTATCTCAAAGAAAAACTGGCAAAAGAACGAAAGACGAAAGAGCACTCTCTCTCTCGAAGCCCTATGATCTATAACAATTTCTCCCCCTTTGGCAACAAGTTACCAAAAAGTTCGAAAAGGTATAGAGCTAAGCGTTACTGCGGGCTCTGCTGGCGGCTCCCGTCTGGGTAGATGTCGGTGTAAAGATAGCTGCATCGGCGAAGACTTCTGCTGATGTCTGCGGTGGAGGAGTGGATGCTGGAGCTGGAGGAACTGCTGGAGCTGTAGCTGGTGCTGAAGCGGTAGCCCTGGAGTCTGTCACTGGGATAGCTGCAGATCTGGATCCTCTGAGAACCTGAGCAGTCTGGCGATGAGAGTCCTGGACTAGATCATCCTGCATAAGCTCTGCTCTCTCCTGCCTTGTCTCCTCCATGTCTGCCTCAAGCTTGTTGACAGACACCTGAATCTCAGTCAGCTTCACGTCCAGAGCATGGATCTTGTCCTCGACAATCCTCTCAAGGCTCTCCTGAGATTGCTCAATGCTGGCCAGGCGTTGTTCAATCCTTTGGGTAGCTTCAAGAATTTGTTCTCCAAAGCTCTTTGGCTTAGCTGCTGCTGCTGCTGCCTCTTTATCAGCTTTAGCCTTCTTCGCAGCTTCGATTTTGGCCTGTCCTTCAACTGAGGTAGGATCCTCTTCATCCATCACAACTACGTTGTCCTCATGCTCTGGCTGCAGTGGCAAGTGCTTCCTATCCAACATGAATTTGCCCGTGCCAAACTTGGCGTTGATGAGCATCTGAATCTGCGGAGCAAACCCACACGACCTCTTCTGGTCAGCTGCAGTCCTCTTAATGGTCTCTACCATCAAGTCCATCACCTTAAAAGGTGCCTTCTCATCGAGAATGTGCAGCATGTTGATAGAATAGCCTCGAATCATCCGGTGGTCTCCAGACTTAGGCATCAATGTATGCCTCAGAATAGTGTTAGTGGTGGTCAGACCTGCCTGGAGATAGTACACTGAGCCAAGCTTCCATCCTTCCAAATCAGCAGCCGGGATCTCCTTGTACATGTTCTTCATGGAATCATGACTCTTCTTAGGAATCCCATAGACATCAATGTCGTCCTCTCTCTGCACTGGAGCGTTCAGAAGTTCTGCCCATTCTTCAACAGTCGAAGAAAACCTTTGACCTTCAGTCATCCAGGTGATCTTGCCATCAGGATAGAAGTGGGCTGTGGCATAGAACTGCATGATCATCTCGTCATTCCAGGCTGTCAGCTCTTGACCCACAAAATCAGCAACTCCACATGCAGTAAAGCTCTCATGCACATGGGGAAAGAAGTCCCGGTGCTCTTCACTGTCAATATACTTCCAGTCAACATACCTGGTGTCAGCAACAATGGGCTTCTTATCCATTAGCACGGTCTCATAGAAATCCTGCTGCTCTCTGGTGTGGAATATGGGGTCCACAGCAGTCCTTCTCCTTACAGCATATGGATCAGACTGTCTCCATATCATGAGACCTTTGTCCTTCCTTGCCTTCATGTCCTCAGCTTGAGGATGAGCATCATTGTGGAGTGGCAACTTGGGACGGAGCTTAAGCAACACATGCTCTTCATCTGATTCAGACGGTGGCATCTCACCTTTGTTCTTCTCAGAAGCTGGAATGCTTCTGGTTGTTCTCTTGGGCTTGGCTGGAGCTGCCTTGACTGGAGCAGGCTTCTTGGGCTTAGAGGAGGCTTGAGCCCGAATAGCATCACCCATGAACTTAGCTTTCTGAGGAGGAGGCTGGGGTGCTTCTTCTTCTTCTTCTTCTTCTGCAGCATCAACTTGAGGTTCAGCATAAACTACCCTCTTCCTTTTGGAAGTCTTCTTCACCTTGCTTGGAGCAGGCTCTTCCAAGTTGAGCTTCTTTGCAACTGCTGACTGCTTCACTTTGCTTGTGCCTTTCCTTGTCTGCTGCCCTTGGTGCTCTTTAGCAACCACATTCCTCTTTGGCTTGGAGGTAACTTCCTCAGCAACAAAGTCAGAGTCCTCATCATCAGAAGTTCTCTTCTTCCTGGTTCTGGTGGCTGCAGGAGGCAAACCACTAGGGGTGCTCCTCTCACCATCATCACTGGAGCTGCTAGCAGGACTTGTATCTGCCTCTGGAATTTCAGCAAACGGTGATTCAGACCTGTTCTGGCTGTCACTGACATCTGACATGGCTGAAAAAACCTGTGAAAAGATAAGGTATAGGCAGAGTAGAAGAGTTATCACAACTGCAGAGGTTTTTGCAAAAAAATGAGTTCAAAACTTAGTTTTGAGTTTTCACAGAATGTATTTCGGTCAAACCGATTTCAAGTTTCGGTGCAACCGAAGTACTCAACAGAAACCTACACACCACTTTCGGTCAGACCGAAATGGGTTTCGGTCCTACCGATAACTTAGGGTTTCACTGAAACTACGCTTCGGTCATTCCGATTTGCACAACTCGGTTAAACCGAATGATGCAGTGCAATGGCCAGAGGCCAAATCGGTCATTCCGAGTTTCAAAAATCGGCTTCACCGAGATGCATTCCGTGGAAACCTAAACCTAAGAATTTTCCTCGAAACTAGAAGATCTGAACTATTGTATAGGGAATATCTCAAACTTGGATTGAATCATGGCAAGCCTATCGTGCAAGAATCGGAAGTGGAGCACGAAAAGGGATCGAGACACACCCTAACTTGGTGGTGTCCCTCTACGGCGGCAACGGTGGAGATGATTACCGTTGACGGCGGCGGAGACCTGCGGCGAGGGCGCACAGGCGACGACGGCGACGATCCGTAGACCAGGGCGGCGGCAGCAGGGGTCTTGGGGGCGAACGGTTTGAAGAATGAAATCGCGCGCAGCCCCTCAGGTATATATAACCCCATGCTGTCGGTGGGACCGAGTTGAAAAAGTCGGTGTCACCGAGATGTACAACTGCTGTGCAGTTACACATATCGGTTAGACCGAGATTTTGAACTCGGTTTCACCGAGATGAAACCTAGATCAGTCTAAGCGTTTCGGTTGGACCGAGATTGAGAAGCCGGTCAGACCGAAATGTACTTAGAAGGTTTTGGAAGTTAGCCTTAGACGAATCGGTGGTTCTGAATGCTCCTCACTCGGACTGTCCGAAAAAGACTTGTTCAAAGTTGTGATATGAGCATGAATAGAATTTGAGACAAGAAAGCATAGATAGCTAGGGAAGGTGCTTAGGCATTCTTGTCCATCCATTTGGCCAGAAGGAGAAAACAAAACAATCAAAACAACAAATGGATGTCCTTGAATGGATAAAATCATGCATTCAACATGCTCACACAATAAGATAGCAACTGAAATATGTGTCAAACATGCACAACCAACACTCTAGCTACTAGCACACAATTTGTCGATGACTAGGTCATCTATATATGAGTATATTGACTTAGGAGCCAAATGAGAACATTTGATCATAGGTCATACTCATCGTTTAAGCACAAGTGGGGTTACCACTTTTACATAAAGCATTTATGTGTTCACATCATTTGGAGATGCTTTAGCTCAATTTTTTAGAGCAAAGCTCCCCCTAGATGTGAGAACCCCTTTTAAAGGGTCAAACTAACCTTGGGTTGTCGTAGAAGACTTCATGTAGATGTTGAAGATGTGGATGCTCAATGTTGATGTAGATCATCAAGAGTTGAGAGCTATCCTTGGATTAGGGCACTTTCAATACCTACATGGGTTAGTCCCACAAGGAACAAACAAGAATATCCATGGACATAGAGTGAAGTACACAAGAGATGATGTCCATGAAAGCAATGATTACCTTGTCCCTTGACTTACCAACAAGAGGGTTTGTGACTCCATGAACAAGTGCATGATGTGGAAGTTGATTGCACAAGTTCTTGCCAAAATGAATATGAGTGAAATTTGTTGGCGGAGTCACCCTCAAGAACCTACTAGTTCTTCTTCTTTGGGATCCACATCATCTTGATGGGAATCCTTGGTGTTGTAGTTGAGCTTGACGAAGTAGAACTTGAAGTGTCCTTGGGAACCCACTTGACCATGGCTTGAGGTGCTTCAATGAATGCATCAATCTCCTCTTGAAGCTTGTCCTTGGCCTTTAGCTTGTGGTCTTGTGGTGGAAGGTCATCTTGAGCTTGTTCCACATTGGAAGAAGTAGGATCATACTTCTCCTTTTGTGAGACAAACTGTGGAGTAGGGTATTGACCTTCTTCCCACTCAACACCTTCAGCGTTGAACTTTCGCTCAAAACCAATCCCTTGATTCTTCCGGTGTCTTCCTTGTTTGCGAACAATCTCCTCAAAGTTCTTGCTTCCGGCAAGACTCTTGTAGACACCTTTCTCTATGATTTCCTTCAATAAGCTATTTTCTTGCTCAAGTGTAACTTGGCTTGAAACATTGTTAGTGGAATCAAGAGAACTACTAGAAGTAACAACATTTGATTTACCATTGTCATTGTTACTACTAGAGGAAGAATTTTTCTTATGTTTGTCATGCTTAGTCTTAATAGGTGGCAAGAAATTAGACAAGAGAAGTCGTTTGGCAAGATATGAAGAACTCTTCTTTCGAAGATCGTCATTGATCGCTTTTAGAAACTCATGTTCTTGCTCTAGAGTGAGCTTCTCGAAGCGTAGCTTCTCATGAGATCTTAGGAGCTCTCTATGATCTTCTTGAGTTGTTTCATGAGCTATCTTAAGAGTGTTTAGTTCTTTAGTTAGACGCTCAATCTCCTTCATAGCATTGTCATTCGACTCTTCTCGACTATAAAGACTACTAGCATTTTCATCATTACTAAGCTCACTAGATTTATCATGTAAGAGCTCATCTTCACCAAGCAAGTCATCCTCATCACTATCAAAGTCAATGAATTCAGGGTGTGTTACCTTGGGACCTTTAGCCATGAAGCATCTTCCAATTCCCTCATTTGGTGAATCAAATATGTCGTAGGAGTTGGAGTTGGAGGATACTAGTGCAAGTCCGGCAACACCTTCATCTTGACTATAGTCGGAGTCGGAGTGATAGCTTCCTTCGGATTGATTGTCAGAGTCGGAGCCGGAGACCCATTCACCAACATGAGCTTGATGTCTTCTTCTTGTGTAGCTCCTTGATGACTTGTCTTTCCTCTCCGAATCCTTGCTTCTCCGAGAGGGTCTTCGTTCATAACGATCATCTCTGCTCCTTCTCTCTCTCCGAGGTGACTCATCTCTTGCTCTTCTTCTTGGAGATTCTTCTCTTCTCTTGTAGGGAGCCGTACACTCATTTGAGAAGTGTCCGGGTCTTCCACAATTGTAGCAGTTTCGATCACGACTAGAAGATCTCTTTTCATCATATGATCTGGACTTTGAGCTTCTTTCTTTGCCTCTATTCTTGTAGAACTTGTTGAAGTTCTTGACCATTAGGCTTATCTCTTCATTGGAAATTAGCTTGTCACTTGAGGTAGTAGGAGCATCACTTGTAGCTTTGTAAGCACCACTTGACTTGTTGTGAAGCTCTTCCTTATCCTTAAGTGTCATCTCATGAGCAACAATTCTTCCAATGACTTCAGTTGGCTTGAGAGTCTTGTAGTTTGGCATCATTTGGATCAAAGTGCACACAGTGTCATACTTTCCATCCAAAGCTCTGAGAATCTTCTTAATGATGAATCGGTCGGTCATTTCTTCGCTTCCTAAGTCGGCAATCTCATTTGTGATGAGAGCAAGCCTAGAGTACATTTCAGCGACTCCTTCACCATCCTTCATCTTGAACTTGTCAAGTTGACCTTGAAGAATATCTAGCTTTGATTCCTTCACAGATTCAGTACCTTCGTGCATTTCAACCAAAGTATCCCAAATCTCTTTAACATTCTCAAGACGGCTGATTTTGTTGAACTCTTCGGGACACAAAGCATTGAAGAGAATGTCACAAGCTTGAGCATTGTTTTGCAACATCCGCAACTCTTCGGGTGTAGCTTCGCGATCTGGAACTTTTCCTTCTTCATAGAAATCACCTTGCATACCAACACAAATAATGCCCCATGCGGCTGGGTTATGACCAAGAATATGCATTTTCATTTTATGCTTCCAACTAGCAAAATTTGTACCATCAAAGTAAGGACCTCTACGATAATTACCCTCACTAGACGCCATACTCTCCTAGGTTGTGAAACCAAGCTTATGGAGTCCAATGCAATGGAAACCAAGGCAATGGAGACCAAAGCTCTGATACCACTTGTAGGATCGAAAGTAGGTCTAGAGGGGGGGTGATTAGACTACTTGACAATATAAAAAATCTGCCTTTAGATCATGCAATGTTTTTGGCAGTTTCACAATTAAGATCAATTCAAGTATCACCCTACACATGCAATTCTAGAGTATAAGCAGCGGAAAGTAAATTGCACATGTAAAAGAGAGGTGGAGAAGATCAAACGCAGTTTGGTGACACGAAGATTTTTGTCGTGGTTCCGATAGGTGGTGCTATCGTACATCCGCGTTGATGGAGACTTCAACCCACGGAGGGTAACGGCTGCGCGAGTCCACGGAGGGCTCCACCCACGAAGGGTCCACGAAGAAGCAACCTTGTCTATTCCATCATGGCCTACGCCCACGGAGGACTAGCCTTACTCGGGGTAGATCTTCACGAAGTAGGCGATCTCCTTGCCCTTACAAACTTCTTGGTTCAACTCCACATCTCAAAGACGGAGGCTCCCAAGCGACACCTAACCAATCTAGGAGGCACCACCCCCCAAAAGGTAATAGACGGTGTTGATGATGATGAACTCCTTGCTCTTGTGCTTCAAATGATAATCTCCCCAACACTCAACTCTCCTCACTGATATGGCTGTGGTGGAAGAAAGGTTTGAGTGGAAAGCAACTTGGGAAGGCTAGAAATCAAGTTTCATATGGTAGGAATGGAATGGCTTGATCTCAACACAAGGGTAGGTGGTTCACTTCTCAGAAAGTGTATGGTAGAAGTGGTGGTACTTTCTGATGGCTCTCCTCACGAATGAAGAGGGGGTGGAGGGGTATATATAGCCTCCACACAAAATCCAACCGTTACACACACATTTGACCAATCTCGGTGAGACCGAAGTGAAAACTCGGTCAGACCGAGAGTTCAAATATAGTGAACGTTGGGATTTTCGGTGGGACCGAAAATACCATCTCGGTGTGTCCGAAGTGAGTCAAAGGTTGGAGCTTGCCATCTCGGTGGGACCGAAAACAACAACTCGGATATTCCGAAATGATGTCAATTGGTTACAGAAGGTTGGCAGTCCATTTTCGGTGAGACCGAAACTCAGAATCGGATGGACCGAGAAATTAGGGTTTGGGGAAATAACTGAAGTGGTTCATCTCGGTGGGACTGAGTTTGCAGAATCGGTTTGTCCGAGATTACTTATGAGTGTGTTGAGTAGTGAAGAGTGCTGATAGTTGAGGGAGCTAGATCACCAAGCACTTGAGCAACTAGATCATTAACACAACCTCATCCCCTTTTAATAGTATTGGCTTTTCCTATGGACTCAATGTGATCTTTGATCACTAAACCAAAAATAGAGTCTTGAGCTTTTGCCAATGCTTGTCTTAGCATTTTGAGGGGTCCACTTCTTCAGACATTTCCATACCCATATCATCGAACTTTTCTGAAATGATTCTCAAGTAAATATTAGTTCAATGATATATATGTTGTTATTAATTACCAAAACCACCCGGGGATTAGTTGCACTTTCAAACACGGATATAGACATGATCCCCAATGTCGAAAGCCAAGTCACGATGCTTGCCGTCATAGTAGCTCTTTTTACGCGACTGAGCGGCCTTGAGATTCTCACGTATGACTTTGCACATTTCTTCGGCTTCTGAGATCAAGTCATTGCCAAGAAGTTGACGTTCACTAGTCTCGGACCAGTTGAGAGGGGTACGTCACTTTCTGCCATAGAGGATTTCAAAAGGAGCTTTGCCGGCACTTGCTTGGAAACAATTGTTGTAAGAGAACTTGGTAAACGGGAGACAATCTTCCCACTTCATGCCAAAAGAGATGACGCAAGCCTTGAGCATGTCTTCGAGGATCTGGTTCACTCTTTCGACTTGACCACTAGTCTGAGGGTGAAACGCAGTGCTGAAACTGATCTTAGTGCCCATGGCTGACTGAAAGGAGTCCAGAACTTGGATGTGAACAAACTTCCACGGTCTGAGGAGATGACTTGAGGAATGCCATGCAACGACACAATTCTGGAAGTGTACAACTCTGCCAGCTGAGCTGCATTAATGGATTGTTTGACGGGAAGGAAGTGAGCTACTTTGGTTAGCTTGTCAATCACTACAAAGATATCACCATTCCCCTTCTTGGACTTGGGAAACCCAATGACGAAATCCATTTCAATGTGATCGAATTTCCACTCGGGAATAGGTAGAGGTTGAAGGAGACCGGCTGGACGTTGATGCTCTGCCTTCACTCTTCTGCAGACATCACATTCATTCACGAATTGGGCAATCTCCCTTTTCATGCGAGTCCACCAGTAAGATTGCTTGAGGTCTTGGTACATCTTAGAACTTCCGGGATGAATCGAGAGGAGGGAGTCATGCGCTTCGTTCATTATGAGCTTCCTGAGATCACCCTTGGGAACCACAATTCTGTCCTCAAAGAACAAGGTGTCTTTCTCATCAACGCGATAACACCTGTACTTGGGAGTACCCTTAGCAATACCATGTTTCACTTTCTGCACCATAGCATCACTGAGCTGGGCCTCACGGATCTGATCTTCCAAGGTAGGAGCAACTTGAAGATTTGCAAGAAAGCCTTGCGAAACAACTTGGAGGTTGAGCTTCCTGAATGATTCACAAAGCTCAGGCTGAAATGGCTTGAGAAGGAGACTGTTGCAATATGCCTTTCTGGTCAAGGCATCTGCAATAACATTGGCCTTGCCAGGTGTCTATTCAATGCTTGGATCATCTCAACCCAACGAGTCTGGCAAAGGTTCATGTTCGGCTGTGTGAAAATGTACTTCAAGCTCTTGTGATCGGTGAAGATGTCCACTTTTCTGCCCAAAAGAAGGTGTCTCCACGTGATCAAGGCATGTACCACTGCTGCTAGCTCGAGATCATGTGTGGGGTAATTCTTCTCATTTGGTTTCAATTGACGAGAAGTGTATGCCACAATCTTCTTGTCTTGCATGAGAACACCACCAAGTCCTTGTAAAGAAGCATCACAAAAGACTTCATAGGGCTCGGACTCATCCGGAGGAGTAAGAACCGGAGCAGAAATGAGCTTCTCTTTGAGTGTTTTGAATGCCACATCACAATCAGGTGTAATGCCCCAGATGTAATACTTTCCCTTTTGGGCAATATATATATATATATATATATATATATATATATATATATATATATATATATATATATCTGGCTTCATCTATTCCATTTTCGGGTTCTTTGTCTTTTGGGTTTTTCCTCGTCTTGTCGTGTTGCGTGTGTGGCATTCATTCATATCATGTTGTCATGTGCATTGCATTGCATTTGTGTTGTTGTTTGCATCCGGTCCTACTCGTTTCTTTCCGTTGTCCGTTTCGAGTTCCGGAGCTCTCTCACGCGTCCGTGGCATCCCCGAGGCCTACTTTGGTGTTTGGCCGTGTAACGTTTCCGTTTTGGCGTGAGACTTGTCGTGTGTTGTTGTTTTGGTGTGTGTAACCCGCCTGTCAAATCTCGTCGCGTTTGGAGTTCGTTTGCTACTCCAACAGTTATTCTCGTGGGCTGAAAGTACCCCCTCTTTGAGGCCCAAGACACCCCTCCAACAGCCCACCAAACCAACCCAAACCCCTCCCTTCATCTAGGCCATCTAATTGTGATCATGTGGCTGAAAACCTCACCTCATTTGGACAACCCTAGCTCCTTGTGCCTATATAAACGTCCATCTCCCCCAAAAATTGCGTCCAGAAAACCCTATGCTTCCACAGTGCGCCGCCGGTGCTTCCACCGTTGATCCGCGGTGCTTCCACCGTTGAAAATCCGTGCTTCCGACGTCCCAGGAAACCATGCTTTCGAGGTTCGCGGCCGTGCTTCCGTAGTGTATCGGTCGTGCTTCCGACCCGACGCGCGGGTCCCGCGAGGTCTTCTTCAACCTCGCCTCGCCAGAGCTGCGCGCCGCCTTGCCGGAGATCTCGCCGCCGCCGGACCTCCTCCACACCTCCGGCCGCCGTTCGTCCTCACCGCCGCCCGCCGGAGCTCCTCCTCCACCCGTCGGAGCTCCTCTCGCCTCGCCGCCGGCCGAGGGCCCCGCCGACCACCCTCCAGGCCACGCCGCCCCGCTTCCCGGCCGGCCAGGCGACCTCCCGCCAGTCCCCGCCTCTCCTCCCGCCGGCGCTGCCCGCAGGGAGCCCCGACGAGGGAGCTCGATCCAGCGCCCCGTCGGGCTCCCTCGATCCAGTTCGGCCAGGTGGGCCGAACCCTAGGGCCCACCTCGCGCCCGATCCGCGCCCGAGGCCCGGTCCGCCTCCGCCGGCCCGCTTCAGCCGCTCCGGATCCGGCCCGATCCGCGAAGATCCGCCAGCCCGCAAGCCCGATCCGCCTCCGCCGGCCCGATCCGCGACCCCCTGACCGCGTTGACTTTTCCCGTTGACCACCCTGAGGTTGCTCTCTTTTTCACCAAGTCCCTGACATTTTTGTTGTCTGATGAAGTTTTAAAATGTGGATAACGTTTTGTGTGATGGTCCGATTTGAGCAAATGATATGTCAAAATGATCGTGGAGACTTGTACTATGTTTTGTTCCATTGTGCCATGCATGTTTGAGGTCATCTAGATGCTTAAATATCTGTTGCAAGAGTGCTACTTGTTATAAACTGCTGTTTGTAGTTGTTTTCATGCCATCTTTGCAATGTGATAACTTGGTGCATGTTTATCCAAATGAAACAAATGATATGTCCACGTGTTCGTCATGAAATGGTCTACATGTTGGGTGCTCTAGCTTGCATAATAGATTTCATCTTGCCATGCTTATCTCCTTTGCAAAGTGCTATGTGGCTGTTATGTCATTAAACTTGTTACGAGATGCCTCGTAGAGGAGCTCGTTGCTATTGATGTGTTTGTCCCCTTGATGCATGCTTAGGTGTTTTGGATTCACCATCATATGTACTTTGCTGTGGTGCTTACCACTTGCCATGTTTAGCTTTGAGGTGACTTAAACTTGCTGACAAAGATGCCATGATGAAACTGCTGTTTTAACACTTCGTGAAATTTCACTAAGTCTGGAATCTGTTATTTTCAGATGCCATGTTTGCTTGTTGTTCTAGGCCAATCCATGATAGTTTTGGGGTGACTCTTGATGATTCCCTGTTGTATAAGTTGTTGGCTATCCATTCATGCTCTCACATGCTTATTTGAGTGACTGTAGCATATTTAACTTTTGCTCCCAAGTTGCAACAGATTACTGCTGTCAGGTTTTTGTTGTAAAGTTCAATATGTCATAGCTTGTTGCTATTGATCCATGGCTCCTTTGGGGATGCTCCAATGGATTTGTTTGTTGTAGGATATGTCTAGTTTATGTCCATGCTCATTGCCATGATGTTTGAGTGTTGTAGGGTATTTTTATTGCCCCGAAGTTGCTATGTGGCTGATAATTTCAGCTTGTGCGTGTTTATTGTTTCGGGTGTAACTTTTAGCCCGTAGCTCCGTTTTGAGCAAGTCCTATATGAAACTTGTGTGATTTTGCATGTAGATTCATATTATCCTATTGTTAGCATGTTTTGAAGCATTTTGCTTGATGCATATTGTTGTGCTGTAACACTGTGCTTCCTAAGTAGACTTTCTGTGCTTCCATAGTGCATCTGTTTTGCTTCCATAGTGCATCAGCCATGCATCCAGTAATTTTTCTGCGCATTGCATCTTGTTTGATTCGTTGCCTTGTGATCTTGTGTTTGAGTAGAGCCGGAAGCTGAGACCGAGTACGAGTACGAGCACGAGGTTACTACCGAGGTTGAGAACGAGGACCCCTCTTACGATCCCATCGACAACTATTCAGGCAAGATGACCGAACCCCGATACCATTACTATCTTTGCCTATTGCTAGAAGTCTCGATCTATAGTTTTGCCTCGATGCCCATGTTTTTCCTGTCAGCCTCCTATTGTAGCCATGAACCTGTCTAACCACCCTACCTATGCAAACCATTGATTGGCTATACGTAGGCTTCACTCAGCCCCTCTTATAGCATTGCTAGTTGCAGGTGAAGATTGAAGATTCTTGCTTCTTGTTGAAGCTTGTTGGGATATCACACTATTTTAATTATTAAATGAACTCATCTATATATTGGCAATGGGTGGAAGGCTAAGCCTTTTGCTTGGTGTTTTGTTCCACTCATGCCGCTAGGAACCGTATAAACCGGTGTTATGTTCCTTGATTATGCGTTCCTCACACGGTTGGGGTTATGGGACCCCCTCGATAAACCGCTAAGTGCTAAGTCTTTTCCAGCAAGTCCCAACATTGGTACTATTCGCCTAATAACTAAAAACTTGCATAGGGTCTTGCAAACCCGAGTTCTTAATCAACAACCCCGGGCCAGTGCTCCACATGAGTGTTGGTCCGAAACGGGGAGCCTGCGGGGTCACCACGAGGAAACTCGAGGATTGATATAAACCCGTAGCTTCACCCATCCGGTCGTGGCCTGAGACTAGATACGCACGGCTACTGTCAGGGTGTCGGCACGCCGGGAGGATTTGCTGGATTAGTCTTACCTTAGTCGGAGTATCTTGAGCACGGGATTCCGAGAATACTCGGGTCTTCCCACCTTGGAGTTGCGACTCCGCGGATCGTGGGCTTGTCATGGGCCAAGTTGGAACACCCCTGCAGGGTTATGAACTTTCGAAAGCCGTGCCCGCGGTTATGTGGCAGATGGGAGCTTGTTAATATCCGGTTGTAGATAACTTGACACCATGTTCCAATACACTACCAGCGTGAGTACCGTGACGGTCATTTTCTGAAAGGGATTCGGGAAGTGAACACGGTGGGGTTATGTTTGACTTGCTTTAGTTAGGATCACTTCGTGATCATCTCTCGACCGAGGCACCTTCTCTTCTTGTTCTCTTTTACGTAAGCTAGGCTAGTGCTGCTGCAGACTCTTATTCTTTCTTCGGCCTTGTTCCACACCCAAGGCTTGAATAGTCGTGTTACCCGGGAACGGGATTGCTGAGTCCTATGTGGCTCACAGTTACTTCAACACCCCAGATGCAGGTACGATGGTGAGCTACACAGGCGATGGCCCTGAGCTAGACTGGGAGTACGACGAGGAGCGTAGCCGTTACTATGTGAACTATCCGGTTGATCAGTAGAGCTTCTACTAGGATTCGATCTAGACCTGTGGTTTAATGTTTTGTTTGGTATCTTGTCATTTGGATCTTTACCCTTAGATGGGTTGTGATGTTTATCTGAATGATTTTTGAACATGTAATGTATTTGGGTGACGTGGCGAGTGTAAGCTAACTATCTTTTCAGTTTTCCATCCCTATTTTTACATGAGATGTGCAAAGGTACCAAACTTGCGATCATTCCAGAATGGGCTTATATCTTTAAGTCGTGCCTCGACACGTAGGAGATATTGTCCCATCCTGGGCATTACAAGTTGGTATTCAGAGCCTTCTCAGACCTAGAAGCCCCCACTGTTTGATCGAATCGTTGACGGTCGAGTCTAGGCACACACTGAAAAGTTTTGAGTCCTATATTTATATCGGAGAGTAGGATTTCTTGTGCTCCTCATCCCCTTTCACTCTGGTGAGGACTCCTGACGACTACTCTTGCCTCTTCTACTTTCAAAATTGCACCAATTTTTTTTAGGAATCTCGCGAGTATTGTTGGATTGTTTCGATGTTCTTGTGACGAGAATATTGTTATCGATGCCTCCTGACATTAGGGGTTGTGGCAGTGTCCCGGGGAGTTGAGCTTTGGGGTATTGTCGTCACAAGCATATCGCGACAATACTAGAATACTTAATACGGCCGACATCGAAAACTCTCCTATACGGTTGGTGGCAAGATAACCCCGACATCACCCAGTACTGGGGAGGTAGTTCGGGAGTATTGCCATAGCTTTGTATAGTGGATGATTTTCGAAGGTCCGAGGTAGACGGTTTCCGAGAACAACTGGTTATGTGTTGAAGGATGGATACAGCTGGATGTAGGATTAGAGTTGATTGCGCGGTGCTTCCCCTGTATCCCCAACACCTGATTACATAACTGGAAACTTTCGGAAATTCATAGGTGGGTTTATCCAGTAGATCGTAGGCATTCTTCCAACGAATGTAGGTTAGCGAGTTCGGGGTTCTACATTGAGTGAAGTGGTTTTATGGCCGATGTTCCGATCGGGATTTGCATCTTAAAGGATCCTTGGCTATGCTGATCCGGGGATTGCAAAACCCTTTTGTAACGCGTTCCATAATCTTACAGCACAAAGATGTCGAACGAAGCTCCTATCTTGTGTTTGTTCTATCTGTACCTTGTGTTTTTCTTATTTACCTTTTGTCTCCCAGTGGCTTCTCGTGAAGATTGTTGTTATCATTAAACTGAGAATTTCATTCGTTCCTCTTGTTCGAATGATTCTTGTGAAGACTATGTTGCATTTCAATCCGTTGTTTCAGCTTATACCTTCTTTCAATCAAATTGCTGATTGATGGTCATCTCTTTCAGGATGGCTCCGAAACGGGTTCCCAACGCTAACCCAGAGGGTGAAGAGGTTCCAGATCATCCTCCTTCCCCTCCTCCTCCGTCTGAGGCTTGGAGAGCGATTATGCAGACTACAAACCAGAACACCCAGATGTTGATGCAGATGATGCGGCAAATGCAAGCAAATCAAGCAAATCAGGGTGCTCCAGGGAACCAAGGCAATTTCTTCAACCAACAGCACCATGCTACTCTCAACCAGTTCTTGGCCAATCAACCAAAGGCTTTCAGTTACTGTGTCGACCCTCTCGATGCTGAAGATTGGATAACCGATATCAAGAAGCATTTTGAGTGCAGCAACGTAAGGCCTGAGGACTATGTGAAATTTGCAGCCTTCCAACTCAAGGACCAAGCAGCTGACTGGTGGCAGTAGTACAAAGACTCCAGAGAAGGGCGTGTGATCTCTTGGGATGATTTCTGCAAGGACTTTCGCTCTCACCACATTCCAACAAGTGTCATCGAGGGTATGCGTGAGCAATTCCGCAACCTGAAGCAAGGCTCTATGACTGTCTACCAGTATAATGTCAAGTTCCAAAATCTCGCCCGCTATGCTAAGCAAGACATTCCGGATGCCAAGAGCAAGATCTATCAGTTCAGTGGAGGTCTCAAAGATGAACTTCAACTTGCTCTCACCTTGTTCGAGCCTGAGGAGTTTGACAAATTCTATAACATGGCGCTTAAGCAAGAGGCAGCCCAACTTAAGATGGAGGCTTCTAAAAAGAGGATTCGAGATGCCGTTCACTCCTCCTCATCTTCTCAAGTGGTCGCGAAGCAACATAAATTTTGGCTTCCTCCTCCTCCTGTGATCCGAGCTCCCTACAAAAACAACATCAACAAGAACTCTGGTGGTCATGGTTCCTCCCACCCACACAATCAAGGCAATCAGTCCAAGTCGCAGTTCCAAGCTTCCAAGTCAACTGTTCCTCCGACTCGTCCACTTTCTGAGGTGACTTGCTACAAGTGTGGCCAGAAGGGTCATTATTCCAACAAGTGCAACAACCCAAGGCGCCTTCCGCCTCCTCCACCTGTCAGTACAGCTATTGTCAAGCACAATCCCAAGCAAGCAAGGGTGAATCTGATGAATGCAGCGCAAGCGGAGAATTCTTCTGATGTGATTTTGGGTAACCTTTCAGTGAACTCTTTTCCTGCTAAAGTGTTGTTTGATTCGGGTGCTTCATGTTCTTTCATGTCTCAACCATTTGCATCCAAGTATAATGTTGATGTCCAAAGTCTGCCTCAGAAGTTGCAAGTCATTTCTCCGGGGAGACGTATGACTTCTAATATTTTTGCTCCGGATGTTTCTATTCGTATGGGTGATTATCGCTTTCTGGCTAAACCGGTGGTTCTTGGCAATTCCGACATCGACCTTATCCTCGGAATGGGCTGGCTTTCTCAGCATGATGCTCAAATTGACTGTGCACAGAAGGAAGTCAAGATTACTCATTCCGATGATGATGTGATTATCTTCGCCTCCAGGGATAACACAATCAGGCTTTTCTCTCTCAATGACAAGGGAGAAATGAATGCCATATCTCAAATTCCGGTGGTTAACGAATACGAAGACGTCTTTCCTGAAGAACTTCCAGGCATGCCTCCACACCGTCAACTGGAATTCGTCATTGAACTCGAGCCGGGTACTGAGCCAGCATGCCGGCGTCCGTACAAGCTCTCTCCTAAAGAGTTGAAGGAATTGAAGAAGCAGCTTGATGAACAGGAACGTATGGGTCTGATCAGGCCTAGTACGTCTCCTTGGGGCTATGGTGTCTTATTTGTCAAGAAGAAGGATGGCACGGAGCGCCTTTGCGTCGATTACCGGCCATTGAACAAGAAGACAATAAATAACAAGTATCCGCTCCCCAACATCAACGAACTGTTCGAGCAGCTCAAAGGAGCTAAAGTGTTCTCTAAGCTCGATCTCCGAATGGGCTATCACCAAATTCGCATTCGCGAGGAAGATATCCCCAAGACTGCATTCAAAACGAGCTACGTCTCATATGAGTATACAGTCATGTCCTTTGGTCTCGCCAATGCTCCACCTACCTTCTCGAGAATGATGCACTACATTTTCAACCCCTACACCGGCGAGTTTGTGCTTGTGTATCTGGATGACATTTTGGTATTTTCCAAGAATGAAGAAGATCACGAAAAGCACCTCCGTCTCGTTCTCGACAGACTCCGTGAACATAAGTTCTATGCCAAGTTTTCCAAGTGCGAATTTTGGCTCGATAAGGTCTTGTATCTGGGCCATATCATCTCCGCTGACGGTATTGCGGTAAACCCCGAGAAAGTTGAAGCAATTGTCAACTGGGAAGCTCCTCAGAACGTCAAGCAACTCCAAAGCTTCCTTGGTCTTGCCAGCTATTGCAGAAGGTTCGTTGAGAACTTCTCCAAGATTGCCAAGCCTCTTTCCAACTTGCTGCAGAAGAATGTCAAGTACTACTGGTCTCTAGATTGTGAAGTGGCATTCAAAACTCTCAAAGAAAAGCTCGTCTCTGCTCCAGTTCTAACTCCTCCAGATGAGTCCAAGCCCTACGAAGTATTCTGCGATGCTTCTCTTCAAGGACTTGGTGGTGTGCTTATGCAGGACAAGAGAATTGTGGCATACACTTCTCGTCAACTGAAGCTAAGTGAGAAGAACTACCCCACACATGATCTTGAACTAGCAGCTGTGGTACATGCTTTGATTACGTGGAGACATCTTCTGTTGGGCAGAAAAGTCGACATCTTCACCGATCACAAGTGCTTGAAGTACATCTTCACACAGCCGAATCTGAACCTCCGCCAGACTCGTTGGGTTGAAATGATCCAAGAGTATGATCCCAGCATTGAATACACTCCTGGCAAGGCGAATGTGATTGCAGATGCTTTGAGCAGAAAGGCATATTGCAACAGCCTTCTTATCAGGCCGTTCCAGCCTGAGCTTTGTGAAGCATTCAGGAAGCTCAACCTCCAAGTTGTTCCGCAAGGTTTTCTTGCAAATCTTCAAGTTGCTCCTACCTTGGAAGATCAGATCCGTGAAGCCCAACTCAGTGATGCTATGGTGCAGAAAGTGAAACATGGTATTGCAAAGGGTACTCCTAAATACAAGTGCTATCGCGTTGATGAGAGAGATATGTTGTTCTTTGAGGACAGACTTGTGGTTCCCAAAGGTGATCTCAGGAAGCTCATAATGGAAGAAGCACATGATTCCCTCCTTTCCATTCATCCTGTTAGTTCCAAGATGTACCAAGACCTCAAGCAATCTTACTAGTGGACTCGCATGAAAAGGGAGATTGCCCAATTCGTGAACGAATGTGATGTCTGCAGGAGAGTGAAGGCAGAGCATCAACGTCCAGCCGGTCTTCTCCAACCTCTTCCTATTCCCGAGTGGAAATTCGACCACATTGAAATGTATTTCGTCACTGGCTTTCCTAAGTCCAAGAGAGGGAATGATTCTATCTTCGTGGTGATTGACAAGCTTACCAAAGTCGCTCACTTCCTTCTAGTCAAAGAATCCATCAATGCAGCTCAATTGGCAGAGTTGTATACTTCCAGAGTTGTGTCCTTACATGGCATTCCTCAAGTTATCTCCTCAGACCGTGGAAGTTTGTTCACTTCTAAGTTCTGGGACTCCTTTCAGTCTGCCATGGGTACTAAGATCAGGTTCAGCACTGCTTTTCACCCTGAGACTAGTGGTCAAGTCGAGAGAGTGAATCAGATTCTAGAAGACATGCTCAGAGCCTGTGTCATATCTTTTGGCATGAAATGGGAAGATTGCCTTCCATTTGCCGAGTTCTCTTACAACAACAGCTTCCAAGCAAGTGCTGGCAAAGCTCCGTTTGAAATCCTCTATGGAAGAAAGTGTCGTACCCCTCTCAACTGGTCCGAGACAGGTGAACGTCAACTTCTTGGCAATGACTTGATCTCAGAAGCCGAAGAAATGTGCAAAGTCATACGTGAGAATCTCAAGGCCGCTCAGTCACGTCAGAAGAGCTACTATGACGGCAAGCATCGTGATTTGGCCTTCAACATTGGGGATCATGTCTATCTCCGTGTTTCTCCGATGAAAGGCACCCAAAGATTCGGTATCAATGGAAAGCTTGCTCCTAGATACGTCGGGCCTTTCAAGATCCTTGGCAAAAGAGGCGATCTAGCCTATCAACTTGAGCTCCCCTCCAACTTCGCCAATGTTCATGATGTGTTTCATATGTCTCAACTCCGCAAGTACTTCAAGACTCCTGAACGCATGATTCCGTTTGAGGAGATTGATCTTCAACAACACTTGTCCTACCGAGAGCACCCAGTTGCTATTCTCGAAGAAACCGAGCGCAAGACCCGCAACAAGTCCATCAAATTCTTGAAAGTCAAGTGGTCACACCATACCGACCGAGAAGCTACGTGGGAACGAGAAGATCATCTTTGTTCCGAGTACCCTTCCTTTTTCCAATCCTAGATCTCGGGACGAGATCTTTTTGTAGTAGAGGAGAGTTGTAATGCCCCGAATGTAATACTTTCCCTTTTGGGCAATATATATATCTCTGGCTTCATCTATTCCATTTCCGGGTTCTTTGTCTTTTGGGTTTTTCGTCATCTTGTCGTGTTGCGTGTGTGGCATTCATTCATATCATGTTGTCATGTGCATTGCATTGCATTTGTGTTGTCGTTTGCATCCGGTCCTACTCGTTTCTTTCCGTTGTCCGTTTCGAGTTCCGGAGCTCTCTCACGCGTTTGTGGCATCCCCGAGGCCTACTTTGGTGTTTGGCCGTGTAACGTTTCCGTTTTGGCGTGAGACTTGTCGTGTGTTGTTGTTTTGGTGTGTGTAACCCGCCTGTCAAATCTCGTCGCGTTTGGAGTTCGTTTGCTACTCCAACAGTTATTCTCGTGGGCTGAAAGTACCCCCTTTTTGAGGCCCAAGACACCCCTCCAACAACCCACCAAACCAACCCAAACCCCTCCCTTCATCTAGGCCATCTAATTGTGATCATGTGGCTGAAAACCTCACCTCATTTGGACAACCCTAGCTCCTTGTGCCTATATAAACATCCATCTCCCCCAAAAATTGCGTCCAGAAAACCCTATGCTTCCACAGTGCGCCGCCGGTGCTTCCACCGTTGATCCGCGGTGCTTCCACCGTTGAAAATCCGTGCTTCCGACGTCCCAGGAAACCATGCTTCCGAGGTTCGCGGCCGTGCTTCCGTAGTGTCGCGGTCATGCTTCCGACCCGACACGCGGGTCCCGCGAGGTCTTCTTCAACCTCGCCTCGCCGGAGCTGCGCGCCGCCTCGCCGGAGATCTCGCCGCCGTCGGACCTCCTCCACACCTCCGGCCGCCGTTCGTCCTCACCACCGCCCGCCGGAGCTCCCCCTCCGCCCACCGGAGCTCCTCTCGCCTCGCCGCCGGCCGAGGGCCCCGCCGGCCACCCTCCAGGCCACGCCGCCCCGCCTCCCGGCCGGCCAGGTGACCTCCCGCCGGTCCCCGTCTCTCCTCCCGCCGGCGCTGCCCGCAGGGAGCCCCACCGCGCCTTCGATCGAAGCCGCCGCTAGCCCCGACGAGGGAGCTCGAGCCAACGCCCCGTCGGGCTCCCTCGATCCAGTTCGGCCAGGTGGGTCGAACCCTAGGGCCCACCTCGCGCCCGATCCGCGCCCGAGGCCCGGTCCGCCTCCGCCGACCCGCTTCAGCCGCTCCGGATCCGGCCCGATCCGCGAAGATCCGTCAGCCCGCAAGCCCGATCCGCCTCCGCCGGCCCGATCCGCGACCCCCTGCACGCGTTGACTTTTCCCGTTGACCACCCTGAGGTTGCTCTCTTTTTCACCAAGTCCCTGACGTTTTTGTTGTGTGATGCAGTTTTAAAATATGGATAACTTTTTGTGTGATGGTCCGATTTGAGCAAATGATATGTCAAAATGATCGTGGAGACTTGTACTACGTTTTGTTCCATTGTGCCATGCATGTTTGAGATCATCTAGATGCTTAAATATCTGTTGCAAGAGTGCTACTTGTTATAAACTGCTGTTTGTAGTTGTTTTCATGCCATCTTTGCAATGTGATAACTTGGTGCATGTTTATCCAAATGAAGCAAATGATATGTCCACGTGTTCGTCATGAAATGCTCTACATGTTGGGTGCTCTAGCTTGCATGATAGATTTCATCTTGCCATGCTTATCTCCTTTGCAAAGTGCTATGTGGCTGTTATGTTGTTAAACTTGTTACGAGATGCCTCATAGAGGAGCTCGTTGCTATTGATGTGTTTGTCCCCTTGATGCATGCTTAGATGTTTTGGATTCACCATCATATGTACTTTGCTGTGGTGCTTACCACTTGCCATGTTTAGCTATGAGGTGACTTAAACTTGCTCACAAAGATGCCATGATGAAACTGCTGTTTTAACACTTAGTGAAATTTCACTAAGTCTGGAATCTGTTATTTTCAGATGCCATGTTTGCTTGTTGTTCTAGGACAATCCATGATAGTTTTGGGGTGACTCTTGATGATTACCTATTGTATAAGTTGTTGGCTATCCATTCATGCTCTCACATGCTTATTTGAGTGGCTGTAGCATATTTAACTTTTGCTCCCAAGTTGCAATAGATTACTGCTGTCAGGTTTTTGTTGTCAAGTTCAATATGTCATAGCTTGTTGCTATTGATCCATGGCTCCTTTGGGGATGCTCCAATGGATTTGTTTGCTGTAGGATATGTCTAGTTTATGTCCATGCTCATTGCCATGATGTTTGAGTGCTGTAGGCTATTTATTTATTGCCCCGAAGTTGCTATGTGGCTGATAATTTCAGCTTGTGCGTGTTTATTGTTTCGGGTGTAACTTTTAGCCCGTAGCTCCGTTTTGAGCAAGTACTATATGAAACTTGTTTGATTTTGCATGTAGATTCATATTATCCTATTGTTAGCATGTTTTGAAGCATTTTGCTTGATGCATATTGTTGTGCCGTAACATGTGCTTCCTAAGTAGACTTTCTGTGCTTCCATAGTGCATCTGTTTTGCTTCCATAGTGCATCAGCCATGCATCCAGTAATTTTTCTGCGCATTGCATCTTGTTTGATTCGTTGCCTTGTGATCTTGTGTTTGAGTAGAGCCGGAAGCTGAGACCGAGTACGAGTACGAGCACGAGGTTACTACCGAGGTTGAGAACGAGGACCCCTCTTATGATCCCATCGACAAATCTTCAGGCAAGATGACCGAACCCCGATACCATTACTATCTTTGCCTATTGCTAGAAGTGTCGATCTATAGTTTTGCCTCGATGCCCATGTTTTTCCTGTCAGCCTCCTATTGTAACCATGAACCTGTCTAACCACCCTACCTATGCAAACCATTGATTGACTATACGTAGGCTTCGCTCAGCCCCTCTTATAGCATTGCTAGTTGCAGGTGAAGATTGAAGATTCTTGCTTCTTGTTGAAGCTTGTTGGGATATCACACTATTTTAATTATTAAATGAAATCATCTATATATTGGCAATGGGTGGAAGGCTAAGCCTTTTGCTTGGTGTTTTGTTCCACTCATGCCGCTAGGAACCGTATAAACCGGTGTTATATTCCTTGATTATGCGTTCCTCACACGGTTGGGGTTATGGGACCCCCTCGATAAACCGCTAAGTGCTAAGTCTTTTCCAGCAAGTCCCAACATTGGTACTATTCGCCTAATAACTAAAAACTTGCATAGGGTCTTGCAAACCCGAGTTCTTAATCAACAACCCCGGGCCAGTGCTCCACATGAGTGTTGGTCCGAAACGGGGAGCCTGCGGGGTCACCACGAGGAAACTCGAGGATTGATATAAACCCGTAGCTTCACCCATCCGGTCGTGGCCTGAGACTAGATACGCGCGGCTACTGTCAGGGTGTCGGCACGCCGGGAGGATTTGCTGGATTAGCCTTACCTTAGTCGGAGTATCTTGAGCACGGGATTCCGAGAATACTCGGGTCTTCCCACCTTGGAGTTGCGACTCCGCGGATCGTGGGCTTTTCATGGGCCAAGTTGGAACACCCCTGCAGGGTTATGAACTTTCGAAAGCCGTGCCCGCGGTTATGTGGCAGATGGGAGCTTGTTAATATCCGGTTGTAGATAACTTGACACCATGTTCCAATACACTACCAGCGTGAGTACCGTGACGGTCATTTTCCGAAAGGGATTCGAGAAGTGAACACGGTGGGGTTATGTTTGACTTGCTTTAGTTAGGATCACTTTGTGATCATCTCTCGACCGAGGCACCTTCTCTTCTCGCTCTCTTTTATGTAAGCTAGGCTAGTGCTGCTGCAGACTCTTATTCTTTCTTCGGCCTTGTTCCACACCCAAGGCTTGAATAGTCGTGTTACCCGGGAACGGGATTGCTGAGTCCTCTGTGGCTCACAGTTACTTCAACACCCCAGATGCAGGTATGATGGTGAGCTACACAGGCGATGGCACTGAGCTAGACTGGGAGTACGACGAGGAGTGTAGCCGTTACTATGTGAACTATCCGGTTGATCAGTAGAGCTTCTATTAGGATTCGATCTAGACCTGTGGTTTAATGTTTTGTTTGGTATCTTGTCATTTGGATCTTTACCCTTAGATGGGCTGTGATGTTTATCTGAATGATGTTTGAACATGTAATGTATTTGGGTGACGTGGCGAGTGTAAGCCAACTATCTTTTCAGTTTTCCATCCCTATTTTTACATGAGATGTGCAAAGGTACCAAACTTGCGATCATTCCAGAATGGGCTTATATCTTTAAGTCGTGCCTCGACACGTAGGAGATATAGTCCCATCCTGGGCTTTACATCAGGAGTCCAGTTGTAGGTGACATTCTTCTGCAGCAAGTTTGAGAGAGGCTTGGCAATCTTGGAAAAGTTCTCAACGAACCTTTTGCAATAGCTAGCGAGACCAAGGAAGCTTCGGAGTAGCTTGACATTCTGCGGGGGTTTCTAGTTGACAATAGCTTCAACTTTCTCGGGGTTGACAGAAATACCCTCAGTAGAGATGATATGGCCAAGATATAAGACCTTATCCAGCCAGAATTCACATTTGGAGAACTTCGCATAGAACTTGTGTTCACGGAGCCTGTCCAGGACCAAACGGAGGTGCTTGGCATGGTCTTCTTCATTCTTGGAGAATACCAAGATGTCATCCAGATAGACGAGAACAAATTCATTGGTGTAGGGGTTGAATATGAAGTGCATCATCCTCGAGAAGGTGGGTGGAGCATTTGCGAGGCCAAAAGACATGACCGTGTACTCATAGGAGCCATAGCTTGTTCTGAATGCAGTCTAGTGAATATCCTCTTCACGGATACGAATCTGATGGTAACCCATCCGGAGATCGAGCTTTGAGAACACCTTTGGTCCTTTGAGATGCTCGAACAATTCATTGATATTGGGGAGCGGATACTTATTCTTTATCATCTTCTTGTTCAATGGCCGGTAATCAACGCAAAGACGTTCCGTGCCATCCTTCTTCTTGACAAATAGAACACCACAGCCCCAAGGAGAAGTACTTGGCCTGATTAGACCCATACGCTCTTGCTCATCGAGTTGTTTCTTCAGCTCCTTCAACTCTTCAGGAGAAAGCTTGTACGGACACCGATATGCTGGCTCGGTACCGGGCTCGAGTTCAATGACGAATTGAACTTGACGGTGCGGAGGAATGCCTGGAAGCTCTTCAGGGAAAACATCTTCATATTCATTGACCACCGGAATATGAGAAATGGCATTAATCTTGCCCTTGTCATTGAGAGAGAATAGCCTGATTGTGTTATCTCGAGAGGCGAAGATAATCACGTCTTCGTCAGGATGAGTAAGCTTGACTTCCTTATTTGCACAATCAATGTTTGCATCATGCTTGGAGAGCCAATCCATCCCAAGAATAAGATCAATGTCGGAGTTGCCGAGAATAACCGGAGAAACCAAGAAACTGTAATCACCCATATGAATAGATATATCCGGAGCAAACACGCTAGAATGCATTAGTTTTCCCTGAGAAACAATTGATAATTCCCTTGATAAACTTTTGATGTCAACATTGTGCTTTGAAGCAAAAGGTTGAGACATGAAAGATCATGATGCACCCGAATCAAACAAGACTTTAGCAGGTTTATGGTTAACTGGAAGATTACCAAGTATCACATCTGAAGAATTCTCTGCTTGAGCTGCATTCATCAGATTCACTCTTGCTGACTTGGGATTGTGCTTGACAATAGCAGTACAGACAGGTGGAGGAGGCGGAAGGCGCCTTTGAGTACACTTGTTTGCATAGTGACCCTTCTGCCCACACTTGTTGCAAGTTACTTCTGAGAGAGGACGATGATAAGGAGCACTTGACTTCGAAGCTTGAAAGTGATTCTTGGACTGATTGCTTGGGTTGGGTGGGTGGGAGAAACCACGGCCACCAGAGTGCTTGTTGTTGTTGTTGGGAGGGCGGAGCACTGGAGGAGGTGGAAGCCAAAACTTCTGTTGCTTTGCAACAACTTGGGAAGAAGAGGAGGAGTTAACATCATCTCTGATCCTCTTTTTGGAAGCTTCAACCTTGAGCTGGGTTGCCTCTTGCTTAAGGGCCATGTTATAGAATTGATCAAATTCACCCGGCTCGAACAAGCTGAGAGCTAGTTGGAGTTCATCCTTCCGACCACCACGGAACTGATAAATCTTGCTCTTGGCATCTGGGATGTCTTGTTTGGCATAGCGGGCAAGATTCTGGAACTTGACATTGTATTGATAAACGGACATGGTGCCTTGCTTCAGGTTGTGGAATGGCTCACGCATGCCTTCAATGACACTAGTTGGAATGTGGTGAGAGCGGAAATCCTTGCAGAAGTCAGTCCACGAGATTTCACGTCCATCTCTGGAATCTTTGTACTGTTGCCACCAATCAGCAGCTTGATCCTTGAGTTGGAAGGCGACAAACTTGACATAATCATCAGGTCTCACGTTACTGCACTCGAAATGCTTTTTGATGTCTGTTATCCAGTCTTCAGCATCTAGCAGATCCACACAGTAACTGAACGCCTTCGGTTGGTTTGCCAGGAATTGGTTGAGGGTTGCAAAGTGAGGTTGATTGAACAGATTGCCTTGGCCTTGGTTCCCATGACCACCTTGATTTGCTTGGTTAGCTTGAATGTTATGCATCATTTGCATAAGCATCTGGGTGTTCTGGTTGGTCGCTTGCATAATTACTCTCCAGGCCTCAGACGGAGGAGGAGGGGAAGGAGGACGATGATCACAAACTTCTTCACCCTCTAGGTTAGCATTGGGAACCTTCTTAGGAGCCATCCTGAATGAGATGACAACTATTAGCCATTGATTGAAATATATGAGCTGAATCAACGGCTAGAATTGCAACATAAGTCTTCACAAGAACATTCGAACAAAATGAACGAATGTAATCCATAGTTTAATGGTACTACAATCTTCTCGAGAAGCCACTTGGGAGAACCAAATGGTAAATAAAAACAACAAAGAGCAGATAGAACAAATACAAGATAGAAGCTTCGTCCCACATGTTCGTGCTGAAAGCTCATGGAACGTGTTACGAAAGGGTTTTGCAATCCCCGGATCAGCATAGCCAAGGACCCTTTAAGATGCAACTCCCGATCGGAACAAACGCCCATAAAACCACTTCACTCAATGTAGAACCCCGAACTCCATATCATGCATTCGTTGGAAGAATGCCTACGAACTACTAGATGAACCCACCTGTTAATTTCCGAAAGTTTCCAGTTATGCAATCAGGTGTTGGGGTTACAGGGGAAGCACCAGGCACTCAACTCTAATCCTACATCCAGCTGTATCCATCCTTCAACACATAACCAGTTATTTTTGGAAACTGTTTACCTCGGACCTTAGAAACGCATCTGCTATACAAGCTATGGCAATACTCCCGAACTACCTCCCCAGTACTGGGTGATGTCGGGGTTATCTTGCCACTAACCGCATAGAAGAGTTTTCGATGTCGGCCGTCTTAAGTATTCCAGAACTGCTGCGATAGATTTGTGACGACTACACATGGGATCTCAACTCCCCGGGACACTGCCACAACCCCTAAATGACAAGAGGCATCGAGAACAATGTTCTCGTCACAAAGACATCAGAACAATTCAAACAATACTCGCGTGATCCTAAAAACAATTAGTGAATTTTTGAGAGTAGAAGAGATAGAGTAATCGTCAGGAGTCCTCACTAGAGTGATAAAGGGATGAGGAGTAAAAGAAATCCTACTCTCTGATATATATATATATATATATATATATATATATATATATATATATATATATATATATATATATATATATATATATATATATATATATATATATATATATATATATATATATATATATATATATATATATATATATATATATATATATATATATATAGGACTCAAAACATTTTCATGTGTGTGCCTAGACTCAACCGTCAACGATTCGATCAATCAGTGGGGGCTCCTAGGTCAGAGAAGGCTCTGATTACCAACTTGTAATGCCCAGTATGAGATTATACCTCCCACGTGTCGAGGCACGACTTAAAGGCATAATATCATACTGGAATGATCTCAAGAATGGTATCTTTGCACAACTCATGTAAAAGAGGGATGAAATTGCAAAAGAGTAGTTGGCTTACACTCGCCACGTCACACAATGCATTACATAAACATTCATCATCCAAATAATATCAGAGTCCGACTACGGACGAAGATCCAAATGAAAGAGACCATAAATTAAATAATACAAGGTCTGAATCGCCCCTAGTAGAAGCCACTACTGATCGTCGGGATAGTACACGTAGTATCGCCCACGCTCTTCATCGAACTCCCAATACAAATCGGTGCCATCTCCTGTGTATTTCTCATCGGTACCTGCATCTGGTGTTGTAGAGTCTGTGAGCCACGGAGGACTCAGCAATCCCATTCCCGAGTAGCAATACTATCAAAGCCTTGGGTGTGGAACAAGGCTGAAGACAAGGTTGCAGATGCACTAGCACTAGCTTACGTGTTTAGAGCGAGAAGAGAGAGTGCCAATGATCGACAAAGTGATCACGAAGTGATCCTATGTAAGCACGTCATTCATAACCCCATCGTGTTCACTTCCCGAACCCCTTCGGAAAATGACCGTCATGGTTACTCATGCTGGTAGTGTATTCTGAACATGGTGTCAAGTTTTCTACAACCGGATATTAACAAATTCCCATGTGCCACATAACCGCGGGCACGGCTTTCGAAAGATCAAACCCTGCAGGGGTGTCCCAACTTAGCCCATCACAAGCTCACGATCTGCGGAGTCGCAACTCCAAGGTGGGAAGACCCGAGTGTTCTTGGAATCCCGTGCTCAAGATATTCCGACAAAGGTAAAACTAATCCAGCAAGACCTCCCGGCGTGCCGACACCCTGATAGTAGCCACGCGTATCTAGTCTCAGGCTACGACCGGATGGGTGATCATACAGGTAATACCAAATACCTCGGGTTTCCCCAAGGCGGCTCCGCATAACCCCCAGTTTGGACCAACACTCATGAGGAGCACTGGCTCGGTTTGTAAAATTAAGTCCTCGGGGTCCGGAAAGTCCCTATGCAAGTTATTTAGTCATGCAAATGTAAAACTAATGTCGGGCCTTGCTGGAAAAGCTTTAGCACTAAGCGAGTTATCGAGGGTGGCCCATAAACCCCAACCGTGTTAGGGATGCAAAATCAAGGAACATAACACCGGTTTAAACGGTTCCTAGGGTGGCATGAGTGGAACAAAACACCAAGCAAGAGGCTTAGCCTTCCACCCATTACTAAATTATAGATGATTTAGTTTAACAGATTATATAGTGTGATAACCCAACAATAACTTCATCATGAAGCAAGAATCTTCAAATCTTCTCCTGCAACTAACAATGCTATAAGAGGGGCTGAGCGAAGCTTACGTAGCCAATCAAAGGTTTGCTAGGTTGGGTGGTTAGAGAGTTTCATGGCAACAATAGGAGGCTGACAAACAGACATGGGATCGAGGCAATAAGCTAAAGAGCGAGACATCTAGCATTGGCAAAGATAGTAATGATATCTGGGTCAGGTCATCTTGCCTGTTGAATCCTCGGAGGGAACGTAACCTTGCTCCTCACACTCAACCTCGGTAGAAACCTTGTACTACGAATCGGCTCCCGGCTCTACTCAACACAAGAACACAACACGGCACAATATCAAACACGATGCAATGCACAATCAACATGATGCAAGTATGAAGTGCGTATGCATGTGGAAGCACTTGAACCTAAGGAGAAGATGATGAAGAAGGCCTCATCTTGGAAAACCAAGCAATCCACCGGATAGAGGGGAAGATTTCGGTTGAAATCGATATAAAGATCGCCGGAAACGGACACACGGTTTGCAAATGGCAAGCAAAACAATATTCACACAAAGCTACAGTTTACAGCCACATGGCATCTTTGGAGCAAGAAATAATTATGCTACAACACTCAAACATGGAGACAAAGGGCATGGATGTGATTAGACATGATACTTAACAAGCATGAACTTAGAACACACCCAAAAACCTAGTGGAACACAATTAACCAAGCATGGCAAGTTGCAATAAATTTATCCAGACTTAGCCAAAATCTGGGAAGGCAAAAACATCATCACGATGCTGCCTTCGGAGGCACAAAATAACAAGCATATCAACTCCACTAAGTATATAAAGATCATGGACATGTAATAGACATAACATACATCAAACAACTCCATTGGAGCAACTCCATAGGAGGCATGGATCAATAGCAACAAGCTTCACCAAATTGACCATGCTGATGAAAACCAGATAGGTAAGTTTTATAGCAAATTGAGAGTAAGAAATAAATAAGCTACAACAGGCCATATGTGCAAGTAAGTGCATGGATGGATAGAGCATAACATGGACAACAAGATATGACCATTGGCCACTCCAAAACAAGCATGTAATTGAGTGAGGCATCAAGCAAACATAGCATCAGGTTAAACAGATTCCAGACTTAGCAGTTTTTTCACTAAGTATAAAACAGCAACATTGGCATGGCATGTTTACAAGCTTGTTTAAGTCACCTCAAGGCATATAATAGAAAGTGGATTGCACCACAGCAAAGACCATATGATGGTGCTTCTAAAACATATTGACATGTGGCATGAAGACAAACACATCAATAGCAATGAGCACGTCAAATCAGCATCTCATAACAAGTTTCAGCACTTAACAACCACATGCACTTTTGCAACAGAGAATAACATGGCAATATGATACCTAACATGAATGCTACAGGAACCAACATGTAGAGCACTTCACAATGAACATTTCGACATATCATATGCTCCATTTGGATAAACATGCAGAAAGTTATCACATCTCAAACATGGCAACAAAATTACATGTAACATCAGTTTTAAACATATAGCACTCTTGCAACGATGATTAGGTCATCAAGATGAGCTCAAACAAGCATGCCACAGTGGAACAAAATGAAGAGCACATCTCAACGAACATTTTGATATATTACACACCCAAAACGGATCTACGAGCGCGAAGTTATTGCAAGTTGAAGGAGGCATAAAAATAAGGAAAACTGGGGACTTAGGAGAATTTATCACCTCTGAGAAGTCAACTCGGGACGAGGAGAAGCAGGACGGAGGGATCCGGGCGGAGGCGTGTTTGGTTCGGATCCCGGTGGATCTGATCCCGATCCACGGGATCTCGCCGGGAACGAGGAAGATGGCCGGAGCGGGGAGGCGGCTCGCCGGACTTGGCGGCTCCGGCCGGCCGGAGGAGCTGCGGCTCGCGCAGCCCGAGGCGGAGGACGACCGAAGGCGGAACAGCAGAGGGGCGGCAAGCTCGGGGCCCGGCCGGCGGGAGGCGGCGGATCCCGACCGCGGCGAGCTCGAAGGGCTGCGGCGATGGCAGGAGGGCAGCGGAGGGACGCCCGTCGGGAGGAGGAGGTCCAGCGGCGGCGGTGGACGGCGGGGAGCCGGGGCGGCGTGCCGGCGAGATGGCTCGGGGCGCCGGCGGGCGCGACGACCGGCGCGCGGCGATTGGCGGCCTCGCCGCGGCTGGAGGCGGCGACGAGGGAGACGGACAGTGGACGCGCGGGCCCGGCACGGCTCGGTTCGGCCCCGGGCGCGGCGACGAAGAGGGCGCAGGTCGGGTGACGTGGCGTCGCCCGATTGGTTGAGGGGGTGGAGCGGACTCGTCCGGTGCGATCCGGATGTGTCCGGCGGCGAGGGAGGAGGTTTTTAGGGTTTGGTCCGCAAAAATGGACGTGGGAGACGTTTTTATAGTCATAGAGAGCTAGGAGACTCCAAATGGGGAGCGGTTATCGCCCACACGTTCATGATCCGACGACCGGGAGGATGGGATTGGTTGTGCTGGGTTAGTGGGCTGTTGTGGAGGGGGTTTTGGGCCAAAATAGGTGCTTTTAGCCCACTAGGTTAACCGTTGGAGTACCAAACGAACTCCAAACGCGATGAAACTTGACAGGCGGCCTACACGTACCAAAACAACAACGCACAACAAGTCTCAGCTCATTCCGGAAACGTTACACGGCCACACACGAAAGAAGGATTCGGGGGTGCCACGGGCACGTGTGTGAGTGTCGGAACTCGAAACGGACAACTGGAAGAGGCGAGTGGTACCGGATGCAAGTGACAACACGAATGCAATGCAATGCACATGATAACATGACATGGATGAAATGCACACACGCACGCGACAAAATGAAGAAACCCGAAATGAAAGAAGAGCCCAGAATGGAATTGTTGAAGTCACCTTTTCATATATTGCCAAAAATGGAAGGTGTTACATCTGGGGTGTTACAGGCACGCACCAAACTGGCTCTACGTTTACGATGCCTGGCACATCACAAACAATTCATGGTTGTAAACGGTGTACGATAGGTTGACAATCACACACATTTATTTTTCCCGCACCATTTGTGATATTGTGTGACATCACACATGCCTTGCAAATGGCAACCGTGTGCATGGTTACACATGTTTTCTCTCCGTGAACCGTGTCGAATGATGATGTATATCACACACGCTGTGCTTTACAGACTCTGTGCACCGTAATGACCGGCAGAGCCTAATTTCACCCTAATTTAATTGCTTCTATTTAAAATTGTACTAATTTTAATTTGAAAGTAGGCTATAGCTTTATTCATATATATCCATCAGGTTTGAACAACCAATGCATTATTTGATTCATAGGTACATATGTTCGAGAATAACATAAGCACCAAATAAAGAATGATGAATCAGAGTTGTATACTTGTACTATTAAAGATGGTAAAGAAAGAGGTGAGAGACATTCTGGTTGTTGAACAAGGTGAAGCGGAATGAACCTGTTGTGCTGTCCTCGATGCAAAAGGCACGCACGACTCTAGTCCAACCCCTTGTGATGCCCGGCCGCCAATCATGTAGTTTGAGAGGTAATCTTGAGTAAACTACTTCAGGATCCACTTCAAAGGAAAAAGATTCAGACATTTTCATCTAACACCATCATTACGGGCAGTAAAAAGAAGGCTACAAAGTTCTTAATTACCATTCTGCAGTTCACTATTGTCTTGCATGAAGTGTAAACAAATAGTTCGATTGACTTCTTTTGACATATTTTAATAACAATCTTTATTAGTTTCCTCACTTGATGTTGGTTCATGAATATCTCATTGCCTCATACACGGAAAGGGTCGGAATGTGGATCTTTGGCAATGACATATGTACCTAAAGGCACCAAGTTAATATTAGAAGCTAAACAACAATTCCAAAATGATGTTGTACAACACTCCCTCCATCCCATTATATAAGATCTTATTACATGTATATCTAGACATCATCAGAACATTAAGGTAACACTCTTCCTTGTTGTTATGTAACCTGGGATTGCATATTTTGTCATTCAGTGCAATGCATGTTGCTATGTAGCCTCAAATATATTAAATATGACCCTAGTTAATCTACTGATAAATGGATTAAAGATATATTCAGTGAAATGTCTGATTCGACGATTAATCCTTTATCAGCCCCAGGGCTATATGGTAATAGCTACCGATATCCTGAACAGTGAGTATATATAAGCAATGCGATGAAACTAACCTTGATGGAAAACATCAGGTGTTCTCAATATTGTCCTGTATGAGTACATATAAAGGCATGTTAAGCACAACAGGCTAAATATCAACCAAATATATCCATGGTAGACAATATAATCTACAAATGATAGCTTCATTGTGCAGGTTTAAGCATGCTAGTTAAGCAAAACAAGAAGTGAAAAGGTGTGTTAACCGCAATAGGCATAATATTTAAAAACAAGAAAATATAGTCATTCAAACTGGTATTGTGCAGGTCTAAAGTACACTAGTTATTGTTAAAAAATGAAAAGGCATGTTAACTGCAACATCCTTAACAACAACCAAATATCGTAATTCATAGTGGTATTGTTGAAACTGCTATTGATGAAATTGGACTGCACGACAAATAGTTGCACATGTAGAGCATCATATTGTGAAGAACTGAAATAAACAAGGCATGAGGCCATCTCTAGTCGACCCCCTAAAAGTTAACGGACTAAAACCCTTAGTGGAATATATATATATACTCCAGCAATTTTTGGCCGTTTCTAGTCGATCCCCAAAAATTAACGTTGTAGACTTCAATTTGATCAAGTCCAAAGCTGGTTCAACCGAAAGTAGCATGCAATCAAACATAAACATAGAAAGTTTTGCATAACCGAACATAAAACATACTCCCTCCGTCCCATAATGTAAGACATTTTTTAACACTAGTGTAGTGTCAAAAAATGTCTTACATCATGGGACGGAGGGAGTAAATTTTAACTAAACTAAACTACTTTTGGTTGAAGTGGAGGTCGAGCCAATCCGTCCTCGTCAAGTACGATGTGCTGCGAGCTGGGTCCGGGCCGGTGCCGTCGTCAGGGTCGTTGGGGAAGACACTCCTCCACTCGTCGACGTCGATCTCCTCATCCTTACCGCCGACCACGACACCCTCCGCGCCGCCGTCCTCGCCGCCTTCGACCTCGTCATCGGAGGAGAGAACTATAACCTCGCCAGCAAAAATCATCCACTCCGCCTCCATGAGCTTCGGGTGCTACCGGCGGAGCTCTTGCATGTAGGCCTCGTCGGCGACCTCAGCCTCGAGGCACTCCCACGCCTGGCGGTCCTCCCGTGCCATAGCCGAGGTCACCACCCCTGGATCCAGCGGGACGAGGTTGACCGGACGTGTGCCGAAGGGGAAATTGAGCCTAGCCACCGCGCCATGGTAGCGGACCTGCCAGCGGTCGTACTCCATGGTCGCGAGCTCGTCCGTGTGGAAACTACCGAGCCACCGGCGGGTGTGGGTCTCCTCATCCGTAATCCCAGCGACCCACGTCCCCCATCGCCGCTGCCGGACCCCGAGGTAGGACCTCGTCGATGGTCGGGTGATGACCCACAAGTGTAGGGGATCTATCGTAGTCCTTTCGATAAGTAAGAGTGTCGAACCCAACGAGGAGCAGAAGGAAATGATAGGCAATTTTCAGTAAGGTATTTTCTGCAAGCACTGAAATTATCGGTAACAGATAGTTTTGATATAAGGTAATTGGTAACAAGTGACAAATAGTAAAAGTAAATAAGGTGCAGCAAGATGGCCCAATCATTTTTGTAGAAAAGGACAAGCCTGGACAAACTCTTATATGAAGGAAAACGCTCCCGAGGACACATGAGAATTATCGTCAAGCTAGTTTTCATCACGCTCATATGATTCACATTCGTTACTTTGATAATTTGGTATGTGGGTGGACCGGTGCTTGTGTGTTGCCCTTACTTGGACAAGCATCCCACTTATGATTAACCTCTATTGCAAGCATCCGCAACTACAAAAGAAGTATTAAGGTAAACCTAACCATAACATGAAACATATGGATCCAAATCAGCCCCTTACGAAGCAACGCATAAACTAGGGTTTAAGCTTCTGTCACTCTAGCAACCCATCATCTACTTATTACTTCCCAATGCCTTCCTCTAGGCTCAAACAATGGTGAAGTGTCATGTAGTCGACGTTCACATGACACCACTATAGGAAAGACAACATACATCTCATCAAATATCGAGCGAATACCAAATTCACATGACTACTTATAGCAAGACTTCTCCCATGTCCTCAGGAACAAACGTAACTACTCACAAATCATATTCACGTTCATAATCAGAGGGGTATTAATATGCATAGTGGATCTGAACATATGATTTTCCACCAAGTAAACCAACTAGCATCAACTACAAGGAGTAATCAAGACTACTAGCAACCTACAGGTACCAATCTGAGGTTTTGGTACAAAGATTCGATACAAGAGATGAACTAGGGTTTGAGAGGAGATGGTGAAAGGATCGATATGGTTGACTAGAGGGGGGGGGGTGAATAGGCAACTAATAATTTTTAGCTTTTCTTAACCACTTTTAATTAAGCGTCAAAGTAAGTTGTCTAGATAAGCTACTACGATGACAACTAATTGGAAGTAAAGAGAACAACCTCACACGCAAGCTATATAAGATAAACAAGTAAAACTTGCATAATTAAAGGGAAGAAATAACCACAAGTGGAACCGGTGAAGACGAGGATGTGTTGCCGAAGTTCCTTCTCTTTGAGGGGAAGTACGTCTCCGTTGGAGCGGTGTGGAGGCACAATGCTCCCCAAGAAGCCACTAGGGCCACCGTATTCTCCTCACGCCCTCACACAATGCAAGGTGCCGTGATTCCACTAGTGGTGCCCTTGAAGGCGGCAACCGAACCTTTACAAACAAGGTATGTGATATCCCCACAACCAAATTGGAGGCTCCCAACGACACCACGAAGCTTCACCATAATGGAATATGGCTTTGAAGTGACCTCAACCGTCTAGGGTGCTCAAACACCCAAGAGTAACAAGGTCCGCAAGGATTAGTGGGAGGAATCAAATATCTCTTGGTGGAAGTGTAGATCGATGCCTCCTCAAGCTCTCCCAAGGAAATCAACAAGTTTGATTGGCAAGGGAGAGAGATCGGGCGGAAATGGAGCTTGGAGCAACAATGGAGCTTTGGGGTGGAAGAGGTAACTCTTCTTGGGGAAGAAGACTCCCTATATATAGTGGGAGAACAAATCCAACCGTTATCCCACATTTCTGCCCGTAGAGCACGGTACTACCGCACGTAAGTTGCGGTACTACCGTTTGGCCAGCGGTACTACCGCTTGGCCAGCGGTACTACCGCTCTGGGTGCGGTACTACCGCTGGAGCAGTATTAGCCACAAAGTACTCTGTTGCGAAGGCATACATGCAGTAGTACTGCCTGAGCGATACTACCGCTCGTCCTTGCGGTACTACCGCAAGGCAGAGATAAGCAGGCCGAGGACAAGCACGGATGAAATAAAAATACATCCGTAGCTACATCCACAGAAATACGGTAGTAGCAAAACACGACACGGTACTACCGCTTGACTCAAGCGGTACTACCGCGTAGAATGCGGAAGTAAAAAATTACTTCCGCACCTACTTCCGTACTTGGTGCAGTGCCGGGCCAGATACAAGGTACTACCGTCCTAGAGATGCGGTACTACCGCTTGTGCGGTACTACCGTGCCCACAGGCGGTACTACCGTGTGGCTGTGCGGTACTACCGCTTACATGAGCGGTACTACCGCTTGCCAGGCAGATGTACTAGTAGGAAGCCATGGTTTGCATATACGAGAAGAAACGGCCGGAGCTCCAGAGAAGCAAAGGAAAGGTGGTGCGAGAGTAAGATGTGTACGTGTTGATTCCACCCAAACCTTTTCGAAGCGGACCCCCTCTTAATAGTACGGCTTTCCTATTACTCAAAGCCACCGAAAGGGAGCAAAAAGGAAACACTGTCTTCCATAGAATCCGAGGGGCTCACAATCGTCTTGTGCCTAGGTGAAATATATCTAAAAGAGCTTAGAGCACACGATTAGTCCGCAAATGCATTGTCATCAATCACCAAAACTACTTAGGGAGAAATATGCCCTTACAATCTCCCCCTTTTTGGTGGATTGATGACAATACAGGATTTGCACAAGGATATATAAGAAAGTATGCAATCCTAATAAACACTAGAATATAGGCAAGCTTCCCCTAGATGTGTGCATACAATAGAGAGTGCTTTGGACTGCACAACACACATACTAGGATCAATGCTCCCCCTATATTCTATAGATAATATACTCCTTGCATATAGAGAATAAGAGTCTACGCACAGTAGTAAGGAGGAAGGGGTGAGCACATAAACAAGGGAAAGTAAACTAAGTGCTCACGACATAATAGTAAAGACATAACTAGTTTAATGATAGAGGAGCATATGTCTTACACCATACGATAGACTCACGCACACGACACAAAAGAAGACATGCAAATAGAGTTCGACCAATGAAAAACACAAAGAAATGACACAAGACGCAAATCCCACTCTCTCCCCCTTTGGCATCGAGACACCACAAAGGGAAAGAGGACAACTAAGAGAGATGGTAGCCCTGGCAGAAGAGCTCAGTCATCATGCTCTCCATCAGACTACTGCTGCTCCTCCTGCTGCTCCTCGTCAGACTCAGGCCACTTGTACCCCTGTTGGGCCATCCATGCTGCCTCAGGGGTGATGTTCTCTTCGAATCCATTGGACGCATTCTCACCGAAGATGCTCATGATCTTCTTGTCACGCTGGCGAGACTCCTTGTGAGTGACATGAGCCCTGTACTGACCTTGAGCTTGCATGCAGAAAAGGGCCTTCATCTTCTTCTTCAGCTTCTTAGCCCAAGAAGGCTCAGACGATGGAGGAGCATATCTTCCAGGACTATCCTCAGCTGGCTCCTCCTCCACAGGCTCGTCGGCAGTACCCATCTGTGCTGCAGCAGCTTGTTCACGAGTGGCCGTGTTGGCCCAACGAGTCTTGATACGAAGACAAATGGGGTGATGACGAATACAGTCAGCCTCGAACTCCTCATCAGGGTAAAGTTTCTCCCAAGTCTTGGAGATGAGCAGAAATAGGAACGGACCATAGATGGGCACCTTGCGAGTGTAGATCGCAAAGCGGAGCTCACACCACATGATATGGGATATGTCAAGTGGTGGAGACTACGCCGTGCGAGCCGCCTCACACATCAGCAGCATGTCGACGAGGTATGCATGGATCTTGTCCTTGTCCCCAACTCGAGGAAACAAGGTGTTGCGGAAGATCCGATGCATGATTTCCAAAAAGGGGTTCAACACCCATGTCTTCTTGCCACTCGCAAGTGTCTTCTCCACATAAAGCGGTAACAGACGGTCTTTGTTTGCAGCCTCTGGGTTGGCATGAGGCCGAGCTCCAATTGGGTTGTGGAGTCCCTCGTCAGCAACCTGAATAAGATCCATGAATTCCTTCCATGTCGCAGTCATCTTGTGACCATTTGTCATCCAAGTCATTGGGCGATCTTCCTTGGTATGAAAGTGCACTGAGGCATAAAACTGAGCAATGATTTCTGGGTCAAAATCATTCTTAAAGGTCATGAAGTGCTCAATCCCAAACTGCTCTACTAGATCCAGAGCCTCGGCAAAGTAGGCTAGGTTATCAGCCCTCCTCATGTGGACCATGTCCACCCAATGAGCTTCCACATACAGGTTGTGCTTGCTCTTGAGCACCTCTATGTAGATGCGAAACTGCTGCTTGGTTCAGAAAAGTTCATCACCATGAAACTGGGCCCGGGGTTCTCCATAAGGATTAATCTTCCTCCTTGCCATGAACTCATTAGCTGGCATTTCTTCCATAGTCATAGATGATTCCTTTTGCTTGTTGGTGACGGTCTTGAACTTGCGTTGGGGATTGGAGCCCTCTGGCACATCACTGGGGGTGCGCAGACGCTTGGACCCGGTGTCACGGACGGGATTGGTACGACGAACATCGGAACCGGAGCCACCACCTAAGACACAAACACAAGAACACGACGAAAACACAAAGAGAATCAACGCAAAAGCCACAAAAAGCACATGAAACGAGTAGAAAGGGTAATATGTAAGTGCTACAAAGGAACTATGATACAAGCGGTAGTACTGCCTGACGGACGCGGAAGTAAAAAATTAGTACCGCTTAGTGAGCGGTAGTACCACTTGAGGGATGCGGTAGTACCGCACAGTATGCGGTAGTAAAAGTTTACTTCCGCGACCGAATACGGAAGTAAAAAATTAGTACCGCTTAGGGAGCGGTAGTACCACGTTTGGGTTGCGGTAGTACCGCTCAGTATGCGGTAGTAAGATTTTACTTCCGCGTAGTTACGCGGCAGAGCGGTAGTACCGCGGTTAGCCAACGGTAGTACTGCTTGGGTCAGATCTGAAAAGAATGGATCAAGACTAGAACGCGTAGATCGAAGAAAGGTACTACGGCTGATCATAGTAGCTTGGTAGCAACATACATACTGGCATTTCTAGTGCAAAAATACTCTCCTACATCCTAATCTTCCATGGATAAGAACACGAAGAACGCTAGAACACCAAGCATCTCCCCAAGCCCTAAAAACAACAACTAGGCAAAAAGAAGAGGGGATTTGGGGAGAAACCTTCATCCATGGCAAGAGGTCGAGGTAGGGAACGATCCTACCGGTCGGAATGCGAGGAGAGCGGCCGAGGGAGGAGATCCGGCGAGGTCCTCCGGCGGCGTTCTTGAGAGAGAGAGAGAGAGAGAGAGAGAGACGGCGCGGGGATTAGTAGATGAATGAGTATGGGGGAGTGGAACTCCCCCTACCCGCTTATAACCCCCACCCGTTCGGATAAGTGCGGTAGTACCGCGGTCATCACGGTAGTACCGCTTGGGCGGAAGTACCGCATGCGAAGCGGAGTACCGCTCTACCAGCGGCAGTAAAAAATACTGCCGTGCTGGACTTGCAGTAGTACCGTAGTCTCTTTTGCAGTAATACCATGACTGCGCACGGTAGTACCGCTCCTCCAAGAACTTGCACGTTTTGACTAGAGGCTTTTAGCAAAGGAGAGAAGAAAAACAAAGAAACGCACACGCAAGGCAAAACACTACTCCAACGAGGAGGTCGGTGGCCGAGGCCACCTATGTTTGAGTTATTTGGTATGGCACGACAAAGAACTATCCTTGGGCCCATGACCAATTCTCGTCTTGAAGCACTTATACCATCTACTTATGGCAAATGACAAAGACTTGATCAATTTATGCATAATGGGGGGAGGGGATAGTTCATTGAGAGAACAATACTCCCCCTATGTCCATGCCTACATCTAGACAAGATAACTATATTGAGTGTGAGGAGTGTGTGCAAAGTCTCAAGCCACATTGCTCAAATCGATGATATTTAGCTCATGCCTTAACTCGCGAAATCTTGCTTCATCCAACGGCTTCGTGAAGATATCTGCAAGGTTATCATGAGTGTTGACATAGTGAAGCTCGATCTCTCCTTGCCTTATATGATCCCGAATGAAGTGATACCGAATCTCTATATGCTTCGTCTTGAAGTGTTGCACCGGGTTGAGAGAAATCTTGATGACACTTTCATTGTCACACCAAAGAGGCACTTTGTCACAAGTGACACCGTAATCCTTTAAAGTTTGCCTCATCCATAAGAGTTGAGCACAACAACTTCCAGCTGCCACATACTCAGCTTCGGTGGACGAGAGAGACACACAACTTTGCTTTTTGGAAGACCAACTAACGAGAGAGAAACCAAGGAATTGGCACCCTCCGGAAGTGGACTTCCTATCCACTTTGTCTCCCGCCCGATCCGAATCAGAGAAACCTACAAGGTTGAAGTTTGCTCCTCTTGGGTACCATAAGCCAAAGTTTGGGGTACGAGCCAAATATCGAAAGATTCGCTTGACTGCCACAAAGTGACTTTCCTTAGGTGAGGCTTGAAACCGTGCACAAATTCCCACACTCAACATAATATCTGGCCTAGATGCACAAAGGTAAAGCAAGGACCCAATCATAGAACGATATACCTTTTGATCCACTGCTTTACCATTGGGATCAATGTCAAGTTGGCACTTGGTTGGCATTGGAGTAGTAGCCGGCTTGACATCACTTAGATTGAACCTCTTGAGCATGTCTTGAGTATACTTGGATTGTTTGATGAAGATCCCTTCTCTTCTTTGCTTGATCTCAAACCCAAGGAAGTACTTCAACTCTCCCATCATGGACATCTCAAAATGTGTGGTCATGAGTGCGGCGAACTCATCGTTGAAAGCTTTGTTAGGAGAACCAAAGATAATATCATCAACATATAGTTGGCAGACAAACAACTCCCCTTTGACCTTCTTAGTAAAAAGAGTGGGGTCGATTTTCCCAATTTCAAGCCCACGATCCTGTAACAACTCAGTAAGATGCTCATACCATGCACGTGGGGCTTGTTTAAGGCCATAGAGAGCCTTATCGAGTTGATACACGTGATTGGGGAACTTGGGATCCTCAAACCCCGGGGGTTGTTTGACATATACCAACTCATTAATAGGACCATTAAGAAATGCACTTTTCACATCCTTTTGTTGTAGCTTAAAGTTATGATGAGAAGCATAGGCAAGCAACAAACGAATAGATTCAAGGCGAGCAACGGGGGCAAAGGTTTCACCGTAGTCGATACCCTCGACTTGGGAGTAGCCTTGAGCCACCAGACGCGCCTTGTTGCGGATGACAATGCCATGATCATCTTGCTTGTTCTTAAAGATCCACTTGGTTCCAATGACATTATGGTTCTCCTTTGGCCTTGGCACCAGACGCCACACTTTGTTGCGCTCGAAGTTATGGAGTTCTTCATGCATGGCATTAAGCCAATCAGGGTCTTCGAGCACCTCATATACCTTCTAAGGTTCAACACAGGAGACAAAAGCTTGATGAGCACAATAGTTTGCTAATTGTCTACGAGTGCTTACCCCCCTTTTGATGCTTCCTAGGATATTCTCCATGTGATGTTCTCTGGAAGCAAGCCTGGAGGCAACTTTTGCAGCATGACGCTCCAATTTCTCTTCAAGAGATAACTGAGGAGCACTGAGTTGATCATCTTGAGCGCCGTCAGGAGCTAGATCTTGATCTTGATCTTCCTCTTGACCTTGATCTTGCTCGGATGAAAGAACTTGGCCTTGTGCATCATTTGGTGGCTCCCCACCATCTTGTGATTGATCTTGCACTTGGCCTTGTTCGTCCGGTTGAGGGCCTTCACTTTGTTCTTCGGAAGTGTGTGGTCTTGGATTGGTGATGGTTCCACTTGAGTGGAACATTGTCCTTCTCCTTCGGCCACAAGGGGTTCCTCAATGGGTAGGATATATCCAACACCCATTATTCTTATGTCTTGAGGAGGAATTTCATCACCTACATCACAAGTACCACTTTGCTCCACTTGGGAGCCGTTATTTTCATCAAACTCTACGTTACTCATCTCCTCAATGAGTCCAATGGACTTGTTGAGGACACGGTAAGCATGAGTGTTTGTAGCATAACCAAAAAATATGCCCTCATGAGCTCTAGATTCAAATTTAGACAAGCGAACACCTTTCTTGAGGATGAAACACTTACACCCGAATACCCGGAAGTACTTGAGATTGGGCTTGTTACCGGTAAGTATCTCATATGGAGTCTTGTTCAAGCCTTTGCGGAGATAGAGCCGATTGGATGCATGGCATGCGGTGTTGATGGCTTCGGCCCAAAAGTTGTATGGAGATTTGAATTCCGCCATCATGATCCTTGCCGCATCCATCAGAGTCTGGTTCTTTCTCTCCGCTACACCGTTTTGTTGAGGGGTATATGGAGCTGCATATTGATGTTTGATCCCCTCATCACTAAGAAACTCATCCAAGGTGTAGTTCTTGAACTCGGTGCCGTTGTCACTTCGGATCATCAAAATCTTTGCTTCATGTTGTCGTTGAGCTTCATTTGCAAAGTTGATGACAGTTTGTTGGGTCTCACTCTTCTTCTTGAAGAAGTATACCCAGGTGTATCTTGAATAATCATCCACAATCACCAAGCAGTACTTTCTGCCCCCAAGACTATCAAAAGATGGAGGCCCAAAGAGGTCCATGTGAAGGAGCTCTAGGGGTCTTTTTGAATACATGATAGTCGTGTGAGGGTGAGCCGTCTCATGTAACTTTCCTTCAATGCAAGCCCTGCAAGCACGATCTTTGGCAAAGCTAACATTTGTTAGTCCACGGACATGGTCCCCCTTGAGAAGACTTTGCAAAGATCTCATATTAACATGGGCCAAACGGCGATGCCAAAGCCATCCCACATCAACTTTAGCCATTAGGCATGTCGCGATCTTAGTGGGTTGCTTCGAGAAGTTAACTACATAAAGACCGTTCTCGATATGCCCAACATAGGCTACTTTAAGAGTCTTGCTCCATAGGAGGGCCATGGTATCAACATCAAAGAATGTAGCAAAGCCCATGAGTGCAAGTTGGCGAACAAAAAGTAAATTGTATGCAAGGGACTCAACAAGCATGACTTTCTCGATCGTGAGATCATGAGAGATAACAACCTTGCCAAGCCCCAATACCTTAGAAGATGAAGCATCACTCCATTCGACGTTGGTGGCCATAGATGAACCTAGATGCACGTCCACCACCAAGTCTTTGCTTCCGGTCATATGATTTGTGGCTCCACTATCGAGCAACCATGATCCCCCATCGGAAGCAAACTCCTACAAGAGATCAATGCTTGGATTTAGGTACCCATTTGGTAATGGGTCCTTTGAGGTTAGTAACAAGGGTCTTAGGAACCCAAATGGACCATTCAATGTACTCATAAGAAGAACCAACAAATTTAGCAAACACATGACCATCACTAGCACGACATAAAACATATGTAGGATTAAAGTCGCCGACCATGTTTGATGGTATGGTGGAGTTTTTCTTGACACCACCACCTTTCACCGTTTTCTTCTTCTTAGAGGCGCCCTCTCCTTCTTTCACAAAAGTTTGTCGGAGAGGGGGTGGTAGCTAGTTCTTGTCATTCTTCTTCTTCTTGGGCTTAGGAACAAACCCAATTCCTTCCTTTGCCACAACCTCCTTTTGATTGCTCAAAAGGTTGTTGAGGTTCTTCTCACCTTGTATGCATGTCACAAGGCCTTTCTCAAGTTGCTTCTTTAACTTGGCATTTTCTTCAACAAGATGCACATGCTCGCAACATGGGTTAGTAGCATTTGCATTATCAATTAACACCATGCGAGGAAAGATAGCCTTTTCCTTGGTTAGCGAAACTTGGAGTTGATCATGAGACTCCTTGAGACAAGCATGCATACCTTTCAAGGCCTTGTGAGCCTTGTCGAGTATAACAAACTACTCTTTGAGTTTAGCATGGTCAACCCAAGTTTTGCTTTCTCGGAATTAAGCATACGAGAGACAACTAAAGCATGATCGAGATCTTTCTTTAATTTAGCATGATCATCGTTGTGTGACTCCTCAAGAGCCAAACGAAGACCGCGCTCTTCCTCTAGGGCGTTAGAGAGATCCGATATCTCATCGGCATAGTCTCAACTATGTCCTTCCATTTTAGTAATGGTCTCCTCGTGAGCCTCGATCATGTCATTGGCTTCACCGAGTTGTTCCAAGAGAGCAACAAAGTGCTTCTTGGGATTGCCCTTAAGTTTGCTCATGAACACCTCAAATTCATTCTCTCCCTCCTTAGTTCCCTCACTCTCATCAATACAATCCGTCAATGAAGGATTAGAAGAGATGGTAGTATTGATGTTTGGGGTTACCTTGTTGGAGGCATTGGCCATGAGACACTTGGCGGTGATGTTCTCATTAGGCGAGTTGAAGAGAGATGAGCGTGGAGTAGTAGCAATAGCAATTGTGGCCATGGTGACCACCTCATCATCTTCATCATTATCATCATCATCACCATATTCTTCGTGGGCCACCAACCCTTTAGGAGGGGTCTTCTTGTTGAAGTGGTTCTTGTTGGGATAAGACTTGGCCTTGTACTTCCGGATAAGCTTGCCTCCAAAGTCCTCTCTTTTCTCACATGGGCAATCAACAACAAAGTGGCTAACATTCCCACAATTGAAGCAAGTCCTCACTCGTTGCTTGCCCTTGTTGCCACTTGAGTTGTTCCCGTTGAAGTTGGGTCTTGTGTTCTTCTTGTTGCCCCAAAATTGCCGTGAAGAAAGAGCCATGTGCTCATGATAGGCATATTTGGTGTCCTCGGGGCTACTCTCATCATCATCCTCCACCTCCTCTTCTTCCACACAAGCCTTGGCCTTCAAGGCGAGGTTAGGCTTCTTCGATCGTTGAGCTCTTAAGACCACATTGTCGGTGGTCATGTCCAAGATCCTCATGGCAACGAACTCATCCAACACTTCATTTGATGACAAGTGGTGGAAGTCCGGTCTTTGACGGATGACAGAGGACATGGCCTTATGATAGGGCATCATGGCCTTGAGAAACTTGCGCTTGATCCAATTGTCATCCGTGTCCTTACTCCCGTGATCTCGAAGAGAGACCGCAAGCGTGGTTAATCTCCGATAAAGTTCACGAGGATCTTCTTCTTCGATCATAGCAAACTCATCGGCTTCATCTTGCACAACTTCATAGTTAGAGCATTGAATGCTAGCGCTCCCCTTGTACATAGTGCCAACATGCTCCCAAGCTTCCTTGGCCATAGTGAAGGGTCGAAGATGTGCAATGTCTTCGGGAGGAATAGCATCTTGAAGTATGCAAAGAATGGACTCGTTGAATTGATGATCCACAGTTTCTCTCGGAGTCATGTTGTCGGGATCACGCGGATAAAAACCTTGCTCAATGATTCTCCAAAGATTAGTAGAGCAATGATTTATATGACATTTGAAACGAAACACCCAAGTAGCAAAATCAGAATTTTTTATAAACTTGGGAGGAGGACCAACGGAATTTAAATGCGGTGTGGGAACGGGTCCTCCATAGTGAGTAGGAGGAGCGGAGTGGGCAAAGATCCCACTCCCATTCTTAGTAACTGGGGCTTGTTCACTACTAGCTTCTCCCTTGTCGGGATTAGCCTCCGACAAGTTGGTAGCGGGACGAACCACTTCCAACGGTGCGGTGGATAATTTAAGCCCCTCAAGCAAATCTTTAAACATGCCTTTGACCTCGGTCGCTAGTGATTCTTTCAATGTGGTCATAGCCACATTGAAATCCTCACGAGAGACCGAGGCTCCCCCATCGGACGTAGGCAAGGACGGAGTTCCATCGGAATGTCCCTCCATCTCGACTACGTTGTCACCCATACTCTTTGGACGGTAAAGTCCTTAAAAAGAGACGAGGCTCTGATACCAATTGAAAGGATCAATATGGTTGACTAGAGGGGGGGGGGTGAATAGGCAACTAATAATTTTTAGATTTTCTTAACCACTTTTAATTAAGCGTCAAAGTAAGTTGTCTAGATAAGCTACTACGATGACAACTAATAGGAAGTAAAGATAACAACCTCACAAGCAAGCTATATAAGATAAACAAGTAAAACTTGCATAATTAAAGGGAAGAAATAACCACAAGTGGAACCGGTGAAGACGAGGATGTGTTGCCGAAGTTCCTTCCCTTTGAGGGGAAGTACGTCTCCGTTGGAGCGGTGTGGAGGCACAATGCTCCCCAAGAAGCCACTAGGGCCACCGTATTCTCCTCACCCCCTCACACAATGCAAGGTGCCGTGATTCCACTAGTGGTGCCCTTGAAGGCGGCAATCGAACCTTTACAAACAAGGTTGGGGCTATCTCCACAACCGAATTGGAGGCTCCCAACGACACCACAAAGCTTCACCACAATGGAATATGGCTTCGAGGTGACCTCAACCGTCTAGGGTGCTCAAACACCCAAGAGTAACAAGATCCGCAAGGATTAGTGGGGGGAATCAAATATCTCTTGGTGGAAGTGTAGATCGATGCCTCCTCAAGCTCTCCCGAGGAAATCAACAAGTTTGATTGGCTAGGGAGAGAGATCGGGCGGAAATGGAGCTTGGAGGAACAATGGAGCTTTGGGGTGGAAGAGGTAAGTCTTCTTGGGGAAGAAGACTCCCTATATATAGTGGGAGAACAAATCCAACCGTTATCCCACATTTCTGCCCGCAGAGCGCGATACTATCGCACGTAAGTTGCGGTACTACCTCTTGGCCAGCGGTACTACCGCTCTGGGTGCGGTACTACCGCTTGAGCAGTATTAGCCACAAAGTACTCTGTTGCGAAGGCATATGGGCGGTAGTACTGCCTGAGCGGTACTACCGCTCGTCCTTGCGGTACTACCGCAAGGCAGAGACAAGCAGGCCGAGGACAAGCACGGATGAAATAAAATACATCCGTAGCTACATCCGCAGAAATACGGTAGTAGCAAAACACGGCACGGTACTACCGCTTGACTCAAGCGGTACTACCGCGTAGAATGCGGAAGTAAAAAATTACTTTCACACCTACTTCCGTACTTGGTGCAGTGCCGGGCCAGATACACGGTAGTACCGTCCTAGAGACGCGGTACTACCGCTTGTGCGGTACTACCGTGCCCATAGGCAGTACTACCGTGTGGCTGTGCGGTACTACCGCTTACATGAGCGGTACTACCGCTTGCCAGGCAGATGTACTAGTAGGAAGCCATGGTTTGCATATACGAGAAGAAACGGCCGGAGCTCCAGAGAAGCAAAGGATGTTGATTCCACCCAGACCTTTCCGAAGCGGACCCCCTCTTAATAGTACGGCTTTCTTATTACTCAAAGCCACCGAAAGGGAGCAAAAAGGAAACACCGTCTTCAATAGAATCCGAGGGGCTCACAATCGTCTTGTGCCTAGGTGAAATATATCTGAAAGAGCTTAGAGCACACGATTAGTCCGCAAATGCACTGTCATCAATCACCAAAACTACTTAGGGGGAAATATGCCCTTACAGATGGTGCTGGTGAAGAAGTTGATGATGATAACCCTCCCCAAGATGGGAGAGTTGTTGGTGATGACGGCGATGACGATTTCCCCCTCCTGGAGGGAAGTATCCCCGGCAGAACAGCTCCGCCGGAGCCCTAGATTGGTTCCTCAAAGGTTCCGCCTCGATATGGCGGTGTTTTGTCCCGAAAGCCTTCTTATGATTTTTTTCCAGGTCAAAACACCTCATATAGGAGAAGATGGGCATCGGGGAGTCACCAGGTGGCCCACGAGGCAGGGGGCGCGCCCAGGGGGGGCGCAGCCCCACCCTCTTGGATAGGTGGTGGCCCCCCTCTCATATCTCTTTCGCCAGATATTTTTTATATTTTCTAAAACGGAGTTTCGTGGAGTTTCAGAGCTTTTTTAGTTGCTGAATAGGTCTCGAATGTTTGCTCCTTTTCCAGCCCAGAATTCCAGCTGCCGGCATTCTCCCTCTTCATGTAAACCTTGTAAAATAACAGAGAAATGACATAAGTATTGTGACATAACGTGTAATAACAGCCCATAGTGCAACAAATATCAACATAAAAGCATGATGCAAAATGGACGTATCAACTCCCCCAAGCTTAGACCTCGCTTGTCCTCAAGCGAAAGCCGATATCGAAAAATATGTCCACATGTTTAGAGATAGAGGTGTCGATAAAATAAAATACGGACATGAGGGCATCATGATCATTCTTGTAACAGCAACAATTTCATTGAAAACCAACAAACCATGATCTCGGTCATTGAAGGAATTGCAATTTATCGTAACATCGGAAAGAGTCAAAATAAGAGCTTTTCAACAAGTCCACATACTCAACTATCATTTAGTCTTCCACAATTGCTCATACTCACGCAATACTTATGGGTATGGAGTTTTAATCGGACACAGAGAAAGATAGGGGCTTATGGTATTGCCTCCCAACCTTTTACCTCAAGGGTAATGTCAACAGTAATAGATCATGATAACTTACATCCAATTGGGTTATATGTCAGGATCTTTCCAACACAATGTGCTTGCCAAAGGATAAAATGTAAAAAGGGAAGGTGAAGATCACCATGACTCTTATAAGGTAAGAATAAAAGATAGGCCCTTCGCAGAGGGAAGCAGAGGTTGTCATGTGCTTTTATGGTTGGATGTACAAAATCTTAGCGTAAAAGAATGTCACTTTATATTGCCACTTGTGATAGGGACCTTTATTATGCAGTCCGTCGCTTTTATTACTTCCATATCACAAGATCGTATAAAGCTTATTTTCTCTACACTAATAGATCATACATATTTTAGAGAGTTGCAACAATGACAACTTACTTGAAGGATCTTACTCAATCCATAGGTAGGTATGGTAGACTATCATGGCAAAACTGGGTTTGAGGATGTATGGAAGCACAAGTAGTATCTCTACTTGGTGCAAGGAGTTTTGGCTAGCATGAGGGGAAAGGCAAGCTCAACATGTTGGATGATCCATGACAATATACTTTATTTTGGATATAAGAAGACATAACCCATTATGTTGTCTTCCTTGTCCAACATCAACTCTTTAGCATGTCATATTTTAATGAGTGCTCACAATCATAAAAGATGTCCAAGATAGTATATTTGTATGTGAAAACCTCTCTTTCTTTATTACTTCCTATTAATTGGAACGATGACCGAAACTAGGTTTGTCAACTCTCAACAACTTTTATTCATCATACTCTTTATATGTGAAGTCATTACCTTCCATAAGATCAATATGATCTCTTGGATACTTTTTATATTCTTTTATTCTCTCATGACCATAGCGAGAAAATCAAGCCCTTGACTCAACACTAATCTTTATTATATATAGCTCACAGACTCGATTACAAAGATAAAGATCAAAAAGCAAAAGCTCACAACTAGATCATACTAAACTTTTATTCTACTAGACCAAGATATTACCAAAAGGATCGAACTAATAAAAACGGTAAAGATAGAAGTGTGATGGTGATACGATACCGGGGCACCTCCCCCAAGCTTGGAAGTTGCCAAGGGGAGTGCCCGTACCCATATGATTATGTCTCTTTCTTCGGAGGTCGTGACGATGGAGTTGGAAGCAGTGATGACGGATCATCATACATCGAGCGTAGGAGATCCTCCAACTTGCGGATTATACCCTTGAGTGCGGCGATATGCTCCTTCAGCAAAATATTTTCACTTGTGAGATACTTATTTTGTATTTGAGCTAACTCAATCATCTTGACAGCTTCAATCTCAGTTGAAGTAAAAAGGTTTGGAAGGGGTTGAAGGATGTCTTCTTCTGTTGCTGCCGGAGCCTGATCTTCCATAGCCTTCTTGATCCTCTTCTCCTTGTTGATCTCCCCAGGTTCTTCCCTCTTTAGCTCTATTTTCATTAGCCAAGCATCGTTACCCTCACTGTTGGAGGAGGAGGACGACATGATGCCTGGCCTTGTCAACTCTGGCAGAAAATAGCTCGAAACAAAAACATAGGATTTTTGCGTGGTGCGGTGGTCAAAACCTTTGGGAGAATATATAGTGATTTTTTACCGACCAAAAGAATTAACATGCAAGAAATCGGAGTCCGGGAGGCACACGAGGTGCCCACGAGGTAGGGGGCGCGCCCAGGGGGTAGGGCGCGCCCTCCACCCTCGTGGATGCCTCGTGTCCTTTCTGGACTGCCTCTTATTTTTCTATTTTTCTAAATATTCCAAAACGGTGAAAAAATGCCATTAAAACTGTTTTGGAGTCGGTTTACTTACCGTACCACACACCTCTTCCTTTTCGGAGCCTGAATCGTTCTGGAAAGTGTCCCTTATGTATTCCTCCAGGGTTACAGTTTCAATAACATTGGTTTCAACATTTATAGGATTACCTGAGATATAATGTTTGATTCTTTGACCGTTCACCACCTTTGGATTTGTGCCTTCGAAGTTGTTGATTTTTATGGCACCGGAACGATAGACCTCCTCGATAACGTAAGGACCTTCTCATTTAGAGAGAAGTTTTCCTGCAAAAAATATTAAACAAGAGTTGTATAGCAGGACATAATCACCTACGTTAAACTCACGCTTTTGTATCCTTTTGTCATGCCATATTTTAACATTTTCTTTAAACAACTTGGCATTCTCATAGGCTTGGGTTCTCCATTCATCAAGCGCTAATGTCAAATAACCTCTTCTTATCGGTAAGTTTGAAATCATAATTGATCTCCTTAATAGCCTATGCCTTATGTTCTTATTCGAGAGGTAAGTGACATGCTTTTCCATAAACCATTTTATACGGAGACATACCCATAGGATTTTTGTACGCAGTTCTATAGGCCCATAATGCATCATCAAGTTTCTTGGACCAATTCTTTCTAGACCTATTAACAATCTTTTGCAAAAATTAATTTCAGCTCTCTGTTACTTAGTTCTACTTGACCACTAGACTGTAGGTGATAAGGGGATGCAATTCTATGATTAACATCATACTTATAAAGCATTTTACGAAAAGCACCATGAATAAAGTGTGAACCACCATCAGTCTTTTAGTATCTAGGGACTCCAAACCTCGGAAAATAAATTCTTTAGGCATCTTAATAGAAGTGTTGTGATCAGCACTACTAGTTGGAATAGCTTCTACCCACTTAGTAACGTAATCAACAACAACTAAGATATGTGTATACCCATTAGAGGAAGGAAACGGTCCCATATAATCAAAGCCCCAGACATCAAATGGTGCAATAACAAGTGAATAATTCATAGGCATTTCTTGACGTCTACTAATATTACCAATTCTTTGACATTCATCACAAGACAAGACAAACTTACGGGCATCCTTGAAGAGAGTGGGCCAATAAAAACTAGATTGCAGTACCTTATGTGCAGTTCCATCTCCAGCGTGGTGTCCTCCATAAGCTTCGGAGTGACACTTGCGTAGGATCTGTTCCTGTTCATGCTTAGGTACACAATGTCTAATAATACCATCTACTCCTTCTTTATAAAGGTGTGGGTCATCCCAGAAGTAATGTCTTAAATCATAAAAGAACTTTTTCTTTTGCTGGTATGTGAAACTCGGTGGTATAAACTTAGCAACAATGTAATTAGCATAATCAGCATACCATGGAGCAGTAAGAGAAGCATTTATGATAGCTAATTGTTCATCAGGAAAGCTATCATCAATAGGTAGTGGGTCATCAAGATTATTGTCTAACCTAGACAAGTTGTCTGCAACGGGGTTCTCAGCTCCCTTTCTATCAGTAATATACAAATCAAATTCTTGCAGCAGGAGAAACCATCTAATAAGTGTAGGTTTAGCATCTTTCTTTTCCATAAGGTATTTGATAGCAGCATGATCAGTGTGAATAGTTACTTTAGAATCAACAATATAAGGTCTAAACTTATCACAAGCAAATACAACTGCTAAAAACTCCTTCTCAGTAGTAGCATAATTTCTCTGGGCACTGTCTATAGTTTTACTAGCATATTGGATAACATTCAATTTCTTATCAACTCTTTGTCCTAGAACAACACCTACATCATAATCATTAGCATCGCACATAATTTAAAAGGGTAAATTCCAGTCAGGAGGCTGGACAATAGGTGCAGATATCAATGCTTTCTTAAGTATTTCAAATGCTTCTAGACAGTCATCATCAAAGACAAAAGGAACATCTTTTTGTAAGAGATTAGTCAGAGGTCTAGAGATTTTGGAGAAGTCCTTAATGAACCTCCTATAAAACCCGGCATTACAAAGGAAACTTCTTATACCTTTGATGTCCTTGGGACACGACATCTTTTCAATAGCATCAACTTTAACTTTATCAACTTCAATACCTCTTTTAGAAATTTTATGACCCAAGATAATGCCTTCATTAACCATAAAGTGGAACTTTTCCCAATTCAAGACAAGATTAGTTTCCTCACATCTCTACAAAACTCGATCAAGGTTGCTCAAGCAATCATCAAAAGAAGTTCCGTAAACGGAAAAGTCATCCATGAAAACCTCAACAATCTTTTCACAAAAATCAGAGAATATAGCCATCATGCATCTTTGAAAGGTAGCAGGTGCATTACATAAACCAAAAGGCATACGTCAATAAGCAAAGGTACCAAAGGGACAAGTAAAAGTGGTATTTTCTGGATCCCCTTTTGACACAGGTATTTGAGAGAAACCAGAATAGCCATCTAGAAAGAAAAAATGAGTATGTTTGGATAACCTTTCTAGCATTTGATCAATGAAAGGCAAAGGGTAATGATCTTTCTTACTGGCTGTATTTAATTTGCGGAAATCAATTACCATCCTATAACCTGTAACAATTCTTTGCAGGATCAATTCATCTTTATCATTAGGAACTACAGTAATACCGCCCTTCTTAGGGACAAAATGGACATGACTTACCCACTGGCTATCAGCAACTGGATAAATTATACCTAGCTCTAGAAGCTTTAGTATATCCTTCCTTACCACTTCTTTCATCTTAGGATTTAACCGTCGTTGATGATCGATAATCGGTTTTGCGTCCTCTTCCAACTTTATCTTGTGTTGGCATAAAGTGGGACTAATGCCCTTAAGATCATCGAGAGTATATCCAATAGCAGCACGATACTTCTTTAGAGGTTTCAATAATTTCTCTTCTTCCTGTTCTGAAAGGTTAGCACTAATAATAACAGGATATATCTTCTTTTCATCGAGATAGACATACTTAAGAGTATCAGGTAATGGTTTTAGTTCAAACACGGGATCACCCTTGGGTGGAGGAGGATCCCCTAGAATTTCAACATGCAAGTTGTTTTTCAATAAGGGTCCCTGTTTAAAGAATATTTCATCTATTTCCATTCTCTCATTCATATACATATCATTTTCATGGTCTAGCAGATATTGGTCTAAAGGATCGTTAGGAGGCACAACAATAGAAGCAAGACCAATAATTTCATCCTTACTAGGACATTCTCTATCATGGGGTTGTCTACGAAATTTAGTAAAGTTAAAGTCATGAGACATATCCCCTAAACCAACAGTAACAATATCTTTTTCGCAGTCTATCTTAGCATTAACAGTATTCAAGAAGGGGGTCTACCAAATATAATGGGGCAAAAATCATCTTGTGGGGAACCAAGAACAAGAAAATCAGCATGGTATTTAACTTTCCCACACAAGACTTCAACATCTCTAACAATCCTAATTGGTGAAATAGTGTCTCTATTAGCAAGCTTAATAGTGACATCAATACCTTCTAGCTCAGTAGGTGCAACATCGTGCATAATTTCATCATATAAGGCAATGGGTATTACACTCGCACTAGCACCTACGTCAAATAAACCATGATAGAAATGATCTCCTATTTTAACGGAAATAACAGGCATGCCTACAACAGGTCTATGTTTATTCACAGTATCGGGTTTGGCGATTCTAGCAGCTTCCTCTAGGAGGTAAATAACATGCCCATCTAAATTATCGACCAAGAGATCCTTAACCATAGCAACACTAGGTTCAACTTTAATTTGCTCAGAGGGTGTAGGTGTTCTATTATTACTCTTACGAACCATAGTTGAAGCTTTAGCATGATTCTTTATTCTAACAGGGAAGGGTGGTTTCTCAATGTAAGCAGTAGGAATAATAGGATCAACATTATAAGTGATGGTCTTTTCTTCAACTTTAACAGGTGCAACTACTTTTACTTCAATGTGAGGATGGTATTTAAACCACTTCTCCTTAGGGAGATCAACATGAGTAGCAAATGATTCACAGAAAGAAGCTACTATCTCAGAGTCAAGTCCATATTTAGTGCTAAATTCACGGAAAACATCGGTATCCATAAAAGATTTAACACAATCAAACTTAGGCGTTATACCTGAATCCTTACCTTCTTGAGATCCCAATCCTCAGAGTTGCGTTTAATTATTTCCAATAAATCCCATTTGAATTCAATAGTCTTCATCATAAAAGAACCAGTACAAGAAGTATCAAGCATGGAGCGATTATAGAGAGAAAGCCGAGCACAAATTTTTTGAATGATCATTTCTCTTGAGAGCTCATGATTGGGGCAAGAATATAACATTGAATTAAGCCTCCCCCAAGCTTGAGCGATACTTTCTCCTTCGCGAGGCCAAAAAATAGATATATAATTACGATCACGATGAACCTGATGCATAGGATAGAACTTCTGATGAAATTCCAACTTCAATCGATTGTAGTTCCATGATCCAATATCATCGCATAGCATAAACCATGTCAATGCGTCTCCGTTCAAAGATAAAGGGAAGACCTTATTCTTGATAACATCCTCGGGCATACCTGCAAGCTTAAATAATCCACAAACTTCATCCACATAGATTAGGTGCAAATCGGGATCCAGTGTTCCATCTCGTGTAAAGGGGATTAGCTAGCAGTTTCTCTATCATACCCGAAGGAATTTTAAAGCAAACATTTTCAGTAGGTTCAGTAGGTTGAGGAGAAACTCTTTGCTCTACTGGTCGGGGTGAAGATACCCCGAACAAGCCCCTCAAAGGATTATGAGCCATAGTAACAAGTGACAGTAAATTTCAGCACACTATATAAATTTTTCCTTACCAAATTCCACTTACCAAAGGCGCTTTACTCCCCGGCAACGGCGCCAGAAAAGAGTCTTGATGACCAAAAAGTGTAGGGGATCTATCATAGTCCTTTCGATAAGTAAGAGTGTCGAACCTAATGAGGAGCAGAAGGAAATGATAGGCAGTTTTCAGTAAGGTATTTTCTGCAAGCACTGAAATTATCGGTAACAGATAGTTTTGTGATAAGGTAATTGGTAACAGGTGACAAATAGTGAAAGTAAATAAGGTGCAGCAAGATGGCCCAATCCTTTTTGTAGCAAAGGACAAGCCTGGACAAACTATTATATGAAGGAAAACGCTCCCGAGGACACATGGGAATTATCGTCATGCTAGTTTTCATCACGTTCATATGATTCACGTTCGTTACTTTGATAATTTGGTATGTGGGTGGACCGGTGCTTGGGTGCTGCCCTTACTTGGACAAGCATCCCACTTATTATTAACCTCTGTTGCAAGCATCAACAACTACAAAAGAAGTATTAAGGTAAACCTAACCATAGCATGAAACATATGGATCCAAATCAGCCCCTTACAAAGCAACGCATAAACTAGGGTTTAAGCTTCTGTCACTCTAGCAACCCATCATCTACTTATTACTTCCCAATGCCTTCCTCTAGGCCCAAACAATGGTGAAGTGTCATGTAGTTGACATTCACATGACACCACTAGAGGAAAGACAACATACATCTCATCAAAATATCGAACGAATACCAAATTCACATGACTACTTATAGCAAGCCTTCTCCCATGTCCTCAGGAACAAATGTAACTACTCACAAAGCATATTCATGTTCATAATCAGAGGGGTATTAATATGCATAATGGATCTGAACATATGATCTTCCACCAAGTAAACCAACTAGCATCAACTATAGCAACCTACATGTACCAATCTGAGGTTTTGGTACACAAATTGGATACAAGAGATGAACTAGGGTTTGAGTGGAGATGGTGCTGGTGAAGATGTTGATGAAGATAACACTCCCCAAGATGGGAGAGTTGTTGGTGATGACGGTGATGACGATTTCCCCCGCCAAGAGGGAAGTATCCCCGGCAAAACAGCTCCGTCGGAGCCCTAGATTAGTTCCGCCAAGGTTCCACCTCGAGATGGCGGCGTTTTGTCCCGAAAGCCTCCTTATGATTTTTTCCAGGTCAAAACACCTCATATAGGAGAAGATGGGCATTGGGGAGTCACCAGGTGGCCCACGAGACAGGGGCGCGCCTAGGGGGGCGCCCCCACCCTCATGAACAGGTGGTGGCCCCCCTCTCATATCTCTTTCGCCAGATATTTTCTATATTTTTTGAAATGGTGTTTCGTTGAGTATTGGGGCTTTTTGAGTTGTGCAGAATAGGTCTCCAATGTTTGCTCCTTTTCTAGCCCAGAATTCCAGCTGCTGGCATTCTCCCTCTTCATGTAAACCTTGTAAAATAAGAGAGAAACGACATAAGTATTGTGACATAACGTGTAATAACAGCCCATAGTGCAATAAATATCAACATAAAAGCATGATGCAAAATGGACGTATCATCGGGCCCAAGGGAGGAGGGGGAAGTCCTCGAACCGGCGTAGGGGCGCGACGACGGGTGGATCGGGCGACCGGCGACGACGGATCGATAAAGAGCCCGCGAAGGACAACTGGGACACCACGGCGGCCACCTCGCCGGCGTCGGCCGAAGAGGCCGCGATAAACCTCTTTCGGGCCATTGGCTCCTCGAGCTCTCTGGCTCACAATCAGAGGTTGAGGATGGAGGCGGCGGCGATGTGTCTGTGTGAGCGAAGGTTTCGGGGTGTGTGTGGTGTGTGTGGAGGGGGAGGGGAGGTGATGTTTGAGGAAATACCGTGGCAAGTGAAAATTTTACTAGGCGGGAGTAAAATGCCGGGCTACTAAAAATTTGGATCAAGGACGGGCAGATATTTTTGAGATTGCGAGGCATGCAGAGGTGGGAGTACAATGTTGGGGCGACTGAAATTTTGAATGAAGGGATTGAAGCAGAGTGGGAGGAACATACATCGTACATGGTCCACACATAAAAATCATGTGCTATCAAACGTAAAAACTTTCCAGACGGTATATATTTTCGAGATTATGAGGCAGTAGATATTTTCGAGAGCGGGAGGCAAGCCTCGTGGAGCCCAATCTACTATGCTGATGTGAGTGGATGCAGGGGCACGGGCGTGGCCCACGGGTAGTCTGGTCGAACCGTGTGTGTTGCGTCCCCAACCACAGATGGTTTCTGCATCCAACTCATGTGCTGTTTATAAATTTGGCAAAAAGAATAACACGGGAAAGGGTCAGAACACGAACACACTTGCGTTTGGACCAAATATATGTATGAAAAGGGTGGTTTGATATTCGAATACCCAATGCACAACTTTGATGTGGCACCTATCGGACAAAAGCACAATATTGCTAGTCAGCCACCCCCTACGAACCCCACTTTGTGTCGGCGGTAAGGGAATCCTAGTTATGAATGCATGCCCCCAAATAGCTAGTTCTGAAATCTCACCCTACTGTAACACAAAACCTATAGGAGTCCATCATATATATGGTCAAACTTCCCGTTTCGCTTTCCGACAAAGGTGGACCGTGTGCCGACCCACAAATGTGTGCTTGTGGCATGAGATGGGTGAGACCACATACGAACCACCTGCGGGTGGCCCTACTATATGTATTAAAAGGGTGCGGTGTGATATTTAACTACCATTCACAACTTTGATGTGGCACGTGTGCCTCGCAAATTAACCAGACTTCCCCGACCCCACAGAGGTTGCAGGTAGTACGAAGTAGCTCCCCCCCACACACACGTCGGGGGACATCTCACCAATACGTATTGTAACACGGACCAAGCAGAATCCAACTTGGTCATACAACCTCTCCCGCTCGTTGTTGGTCAAAGTGATGGATGTCCACACAGCCTCATGGAATGGGCTTGCTTGTCGCCGATAATCTCACGAGGGAGTACTGTATGAAGACAAACCCACTCTATGCATGTGGCCCAAGTATATATATGGAAGTGGTGTGTGTGGTGTTTGAATACCCAATGCGCAAATTTGATGTGGCACCATGCTTTGGAACCGTAAAATCCCCACACTGAGCGATGGTTCACGACGCGTAGCATGCTGTCAAATTTAATTAGGCTTGGAATGATTGACCTATATGGTAACTTGAAGCAAAGAAGAAGAATTCGGCCAGGTAACTTTTCTTGTTGTTGGTCCAAATGATGGACGTTCACGTGGGCCCACGAATATATATAGGCTTGCCGCCCATAACCAAGGGAGTGAGAGTGTGTCCAAAGACAACCATTGGATGCGTGTGTCCCGAATATATTTATGGAGGTGTGTGATGCATGCATATGTGTTGAATACCCGGCCCAATTAATGCACAACATTGATGTGGTGCATGCGTTGAAAATCACAGAGGTCCCCACACAAAGCAAGAGAGGTTCATGACGTGTCGTGTGCTTGCCTCCCCCCTTCGATCCAGTGGAATGGATTCATGTGTACACATGCGCTATTATATATATGTAATCTCACATCATGATCTAGATCATGAGACAAACAAAAAATTAATCCCCTCCCACGTCAAATTTATTAACCTCTCTCGCTGTCGGTGAAAGTGATGGACCAAGCGGACGGACAAATGGAAGCATCGTCGATAACCACGTGAGTGAGTTCTAGAGGACAACAACCATCACTTGCATGTGTGCCACAACATATATATGGAGAGGTGTGTGGTTGTGATGTTTTGAATACCAAATGCACAACTTTGATGTGGCATTTGCCTTAAAAACCGCAAAGTCCCCACACATAGTGAGGTTCATGTGACAACTAGTATATATATGCTGGTCACCCCCCGACACATACTATACACCTAGTAACACAGCCCTAAAAGAATTAATCATCCTTGTTTGTCAAACGTACCCCTCTCTCATTGGGTCAAAGTGTTGGACTGCGAACTTACGGGCCCATAGAAAGCGAAGCGTACGTTGCACGCGAGTGAGCATCCTATATAGGACTATGTACCACCGTCTGCATGTGTCCCAAAGAGGTGTTTGTGTGATGGTTAAATACGCAATGCACAACTTTGATGTGGCACCACACACACACACACACACAAAGATATATATATATATATATATATATATATATATATATATATATATATAT